>CATNEN010000038.1:15870000-16470000 GCA_950097015.1 Macrostomum hystrix
CCATAGTTGATCTGGAGAATTCGACACGCCTCTTGGAAGGCGCCCTGTTGGCAAGCGTCCAACCCACCTAGCTTCTTGAGGGCATTCCCGGAGAGTAGGCCCCGTAGGGCCTCGAACTTGTCGACCTCGGAGTAATCGACTTGATTGATTCGGTGACAGAAAGAATTCCAGAAGGCGGGGAAGCTTGCCGGATCTTCCCCGTCAAATGGTTGGAGCTGCACCTTACGTAGGATGGTGTCACTTAGTAGCGAGGCTGGCCGCTGGGCCAGCTGGGTGCTGGAAGTCAGCGGAGAGTTGGAAGGTGCCGGTGGGTTCTGGCGGATACTGAGCTGCTGCAGCATCTGCTGATTCTGTTGCATGAGTACAGTCATGGCGCCTAGAATCTGCTGCATACAGTCTGGTTGCTGTGTCGCTGTCTGAGAAATCGGAAGCGTATCTGAGCTGGGCATCCGTGCTGAATGAGTCGACTCAAGTAAAAGGTAGCTGGTTCGATTCGGAGACCAGACGGAAGTGGCAGTTGCTGGCGGCGTGCTGGACTGTTGAGAGTTGGCGAGACTGGCGTTGCGGCTGGTGTCGCCCGAAATAGCCGTGCCTTGGTGGCTGCTAGGAATTTGTTGCAAGGAATTGGCAGGCAGTGAAGCGGTTGAAGGTCCAGGGTTGGTCGGCTGTGGCGTTGCGTTTGCGGCATCTCCGAGATCGCGTGCGGAAGCTGTGTGCATGTTGCTGCGAGTGCCTTTGCTGTGTGCGGGCTTAGCAACGGTTGCCGATCGCTTGGATGTGGATGTGTGGCCCTTCCGAATTACCATTTGGTTCGCGCTGATACGAAGCTGAATTGAGGTGTAGAACTTTAAGGCGGGCAGTTAAGCAGGCCTTTAACCACGCTCTGCTACCATTTGTCGTTTGTGACAATAATTTCAAAGTTAGGTTAGTTGAAGTAGAAAGCTGTAGTTGATCGTTATTAACAGAGTTTATTTGTAGATTATTAAACGGTTGAACGGATCGTGAGAGCATAGCGCATTTGTCTCTTGAATATAATTTAGGGGTTTTGAACCTAGACATTACTGTACTGGGCTAAAGAAAGCATTCTAGAATATTCTAGAATGGTGTTGCTATTTTTAGAAGCGTGCGCATCAACTGGGGAAGGAAAGATAGGCTAACGATAAGGGCGGTTTTATGGAGGTTCAGTCTGAACCCGACAGGTGTAATGGAAGGCTGTGATCTCAAAGTTGGTTTAAAGGAAGGCTGTGATCTCATGGGTGGTTTAATGGAAGGCTGAGATCTCATGGCTGGTTTAAAGGAAGGCTGTGATCTCATGGGTAGTTTAATGGAAGGCTGTGATCTCATAGGTGGTTTAATGGAAGGCTGTGATCTCATGGGTGGTTTAATGGAAGGCTGTGATCTCATAAGTGGTTTAATGGAAGGCTGTGATCTCATGGGTGGTTTAAAGGAGGGCTGTGATCTCATGGGTGGTTTAAAGGAAGGCTGTGATCTCATGGGTGGTTTAAAGGAAGGCTGTGATCTCATGGGTGGTTTAAAGTAAGGCTGAGATTATTCACCCTGAATATTTGTCTTAGAAAACATTTTAGAATTCGAAAAATCTAGCTCAAAGTCCCACTGATTTGTTCGCCAAAATTAAATTTTGTCTCAATTTGTCGAGCTGAAATGTTTATATTGCTAAATGAAAATCAAAAGTTACTACTGCAAGTAGCAATAAATGTTCTATTATATTGTGATTCTCTGATAAAATCAGCAAAAAAGCATTAGCAACAAAAAATGTCAAACCCTATACCTTTCTAGTTAGTCAGCATAAACAAAAAACTCGCAACTTGAACCTGTTTAACAGAACGGAAAATTTATTGTGCTGCACCCGAACGGAGCAACGCAAGCACACGAAAATCAAGAATCAAGACGCCATCTCTTCAGACTGTCGAGATATTCAATGCTTCTGAATTTTTCCCAATCGCGCTTGTGTATTTCATACACCCCTATACACAAATTAGCACTGCGCCTCAGTGCGGCCTTGCCAGGTCTTCAAAATGTATCATCATGTCACCCGAATGTGCCTGCATCATCTCTGACTTCGGTGGTCTTCTAAACTTATCTAGACGGACTGCTGGACCTTCAAGGGCTACAACAGGTGTAACTATGCCACTATGGACGCCCTGACGCGAATTAGTCCGATTTCACTGATCAAGCTTAAACATTAGGCGCAGCTCAACCACAGGACAACCTCGCCTAGTCTGTCAACCAACCATATCACCACCCAACGCTGCTAGCATTCAGGTGCTGCTAAAAAATTTCAGGGGGAACTGCAGTTTGTCTAAAGAAGCCATCGAGGCTCATTGTTGTCACCCGCGCCGACTCGCCATAATCTGGCGGATCCAGTCCACGTAGGCGCTGATGCGCATGAAATTAGCCGGATAGAGCTCCGGATTGGCCCCGGCTGCTGCGGATGAAGCGATGCCAGCCAGGTAAGGCACGCCCTTGTACTCGCAGCGAAGGCCACCGCCGCTGTCACCCTGCAAATTATATTGGCTATTAGAAATTTAACTTAAATATATATAGTGCCTCAGATGAAAAAGGGTTAGAATATTGCACTTCCCGGTCAAATTGGTCCTTGGTTTTGCCGTCGCTTGAGATATTCTATGACCAAATCTGCTGATTTTGTTTCACTCAATTTAATCCTGGGGGCACCTATTTCGCGCATGTATTTGAAAATCGCATTATTTTGTAAGTCGCAAGCATGCGTGATTCTGACAGTATAGCGCCAGCTTTATAACTGCTGATGGAGAATAAGCGAGGCGTGAGCATGCTGAATGGCTCCTAGGCCTTCCAGCTGAATGTCATTCGATTTACGTTGGATGCATCGCTCGCTGAAGATCCTATTTTATAAGTCCCTGCTCGCATACCAAAGTACTCGTAAAACAGAGGACTACTTAGGTTAGGAATTCATCGAGGAGAACTGTATTTGATAATATTGTTCCTTATTATGTTACCATTCCAGTTTTTTCATGAGTTGCAATCAATTGATCAGTGCTCCGCTTCTTTTAAACAAGCGATTTTAATCAAGGAATGTCACAATGCAGCGGGGGGTAGGTGGCAGAGCGGTAGACGCGTTTACCTCACGCACTAATGTCCCTAAGCTCGAATCCGCAACGAGGCCACAATAATTTGGGGCGGAGAGAGGGCTTTGGGGCTTTTCGTGAAATTTACGACCTTGAGGGCCAACCTCTAAGGTATAGTAACACTACCTGACGATGAGAAAATCAGGCCTGCATACAGTATATCTGTGTGTGTGTGCTCAGGAGTCAGCGAAATGGACAGAATCGAATCCTCGCTGGCTACTCATTTCGAGTCACCAAACAATTATTAGCAAAGCTGCAATTGCAACGCGTCGAAATTTTACTAAGCAGAAATTTCACAACGTCGAGCGACACTCTTTCTTAAGATCGAAATTTCGAAACGTCGAAATTACTCGACGTCGAAATTTATTATTGTCGAAAATTTTATCCAGCCATTTCACAACACAAAAAAATTTTAATGCTGTTATTCTTAACAATGCCGAATTATCGTAGGCCTTAAATATAACACTAATGGGTAGCATTTGTATGAGTTATTTATCTGACATAACATGGCATGATGAGTGCTAACTGCTTTCCTGCAACGGAAGTTTCGGATCTGAATTCGGAGTTATGAAATTTCAACGTTAGGATATTTCGGGTTTTTGAAGTTTCCTTGATTAAAAGTAAAAGTACCTCTCGCGGTACAGTTTTTATGGCTGTCTTTAGGTGCGCCAATTTTTGATGCATCATAACTCACCGGACAAACGGTTGTCCTGTTGGCCTGAACGCACAGGTTTTTGTGCCACAACAGCGGATCACCATCGCGGTAGGTGCTGGTACACAGGCTCAGCGGCTTCACCGTGAAGTTGGCCATCAGGAGTTTCTCGCGAACTCCGCCGCTAGGCCGGGTGCAGCCCCAGCCGGAGTAGAAGCAGAGCTCACCTGGCGCTGGGCCGTTGGCTGCCACCACCTCGCTGGGCGGCAGCTCGATCGGTCCCGCGTAACTGATCTTATCGTAGCGAATGTCCGACGTCTCAATAACTGCTACGTCGTGTAGAATGCTGTCTGTATAAATAGGTAAGTCGGTATAAAAGGTGAAGCTGTAGTAATGCGTCCGACTATTAAGCCATGGTTCATGAGCCTGATGGTTGGAAATTCAAGGAAGTTGTACAATCCCGTGTGCGCATGTGCTCAGGGTTCAGCGGAACGAACAGAATCGCATTCTCGCTCGCTGCATGGTCAACCAGTATCTAAAATAAGTGCGTCAAAGCCTACAGATCCTTACGAAAAATAGTTACATTTTAATTTCGATTCCGCGGTGAGGCCACAGTAGTTTGTGGCGCAGCCACAGAGAAAAGGCTTGAATGTGTGTCGTGCAATTTGCGCCCTTGAGGGCCAATCTCCAAGGCAGAGTGAATAAAGTGTACACTGCTTGACGATGAGAAAGTGTGAGAGTATGCCTGCGTACGGTATCTTTTTGCGTGTGTGCTCAGGAGTCAGCGGAATGGGCAGAATTGCCTCCTCGCTGGCTGCGGGTCTAGTGTCACTAAATGATGTGCCACTGCCCGCAGCCCTCCTGCAATTATTATATTTCTTATTTTATTAAGCAGCACAGATTAACTTCATCGAATATTCCCAGTAGCAACTCAAGCGATCGATATACGTCGAACTCGTGTTTAAGAAATCAAGACTTACCTTTGTTGTATCCAGGATGAATATGTATTTTTTTAAAATGAGCGTGATGGGCGACATTGCTAGCAATGTTACTTCCAGTTAACCTGAAGTTTAAAGTATTTTTATTTACTTTTTAATGAAATTTTAGGGTGGTACGCAGACTTTTTAGTTTGGTGCTCAAACTTACTTTGCTGCCTTGCGTGCAAACCAGCTTTTCATTCGGTCATACACTGACGGCTTGCGATTCACGCTGTGCATGTACACCCTCCAGTTGCTGGAGGCTATCCTGTGGCAAGGTTTAGGTTATGCGCAGAGCTAATTTGTGGAGAGCCCATGCAGCTATCGCGCGGTGCATCTAAAGGTTGCCTACGGCTTTTCAGCCCATGGACTGGTGGGACGTCACCCCGCTTATCGATTCATAATATTTTGAGCCAGAATATGAGACACTGGAGACAAAAAGTTGGGATCGAATTCTAAGGAACTTGGCAAATACTCGCAGCCCGTTCGAAGACTATTAGTTTTGCAGACTATTGGCGATTTCGGTAATTTCGCTGTATACGATTCACGATAAATTCTGCCGCGATGCACTCACAGGTTGCCGTCAGAGTCCAACAAGCAATGAGCCGCCGTGATGACATGATTTAGATCTAGTAGGCTCGCACCGCAGTGCACTTGCTTCTGAGTGAAAAATCTCAGCGTCATGAAGCCGACCTTCTTAGGCTCGCTAACATAGTAGGAGCCTGTGATAGTGACGGAGAAGGGAAACAGTCGTTGCTTCTGCTCCTTGCTCACTTCGTCAGCGTTGCCGATGATTCTACGAACTCGACTCAGTTGTCGTCCGCTGTCAGCTTCCGTTCGCAGGGTTGCCGCATCACAGCAAGTTGATAAGGATAAGATCGACACTGACGTCAGCACAATGAGTGCCAACAATATTTCGCTTATATTAACAGCCATTTTTGGATTTTCTCCAGCAAGATATTTCGCTAAGGCTCGCTTTAGCTTTAAAAAATTTGCCTAACAAGTCCACCATGGCTCTGTATTACATGCAGAACTTTTTATAAAGATTAGAGTTTATAATTTAAACAGCGGTCAGGTTACAGTTAGTATCAGCTACGATCCAAGATTACAGATTGGACTGTAAAAATGGAACTGCATATCTTGGGTAACACAAGTTTACAATGCAAATTGTCAGTTTATCTACATGAGAACAACGACTTTTAAGTTTTCGAAAAGCTCAGCTCGTAAATTCAGAGTAAGACCCGGGCAAAGCGAGCGATATTTGTCTAGATTTAGTGATATTACAAATAGACAGTAGAAGACTTAGTAGACAGTAAATAGACTGACTGTCTACTGAAAGTTTAAGAAACTTTTACGACTAAAATGTTGCCCTCTCATAACTAGCACGATTACTATATGGATATAAATGCATAAGGGTATTTCAGCGAACGAGTCAATGATGTGACTATAAACTATTTATACGCTAGCAGCGTGCTCAACACAACAGATTTTCATCATTGTCTGACAGAAGTAGTTTAGGCAAAAACATTGATGAAAAATTTAATTACAGGTAGAAATATAGAATTATAAAAAAGTTCACTAGAGCTATGCCACGTGCACAAAAAGCTGGTCGAGCTTAATCAACGTGCCCCTCACCAAGACCAGAGTATCCTGCATGTATCTTACTACAGGTCATAAGGATAATCTGAATCTCATGAAGCCATAAACAACCTGCCCAGTTAAAATTAGCCTATAGAAGACGCACTTATAACTCACAACGATACTCTCCTATAATTGTATATTAATATACCATAAATACTACATTAACGCCTAACGGCGCCCTCTGATTTTCCATTAACGCCCCTTTAAGCATGGGTATCAATTTTTATTGTACAATAGACGTTTTTGCCCAAGCTATACTTTCAGAGACAGAGACGGGGTGTGGGGCAGAGCCCCCACTTCGGGGTGCCATAGACATTGTAGCCTCAGTAAACCATTCCTATAGGCCGATGCCTTTTTGCGGGCGGTTAATGTTTAATGGTTATTAACTGCCCGGAAGAAAATTTCCGAGCATTAATTCATCTATGGCCATTAACGGGCAAGACTTTTCGCCCGCCGGGCAAAAATTTCATGGTACACTATCCATTATAAGGCTTCAGCAACGTATTATGGTATAAACGATCACTCAGCGATAATGGCATGTCTATGGCACAAACTGCGCCAATCCGCCATGAGCCAGAAGCTGACAAAATTTGGACGCTTATATTTGTTTCTTTAATTATCAATTAAAGTATTTTACCAACTGGTAAAAGCATTATAAGGCTTCAGGCCATAGACAAATCAACTCCCCCTATAACGCCGTTGCTTGTCGACCGACAGCCGCCAGATAGCGTTATAGGGGGAATTGATTTGTCTATGGCCTGAAGCCTTATAATGCTTTTACCGGTTGGCTGCCTCGCAGTTAATGGCGATTACGATCTCGGCGCTACGCGCCTCGATCGACCGCCATTAACTTGCTCGGCACCCAACCGGTAAAGTTCCATTAACGCCCTTAAGCATACGCGTGTTGAAACGAGGTTGAAACTAACGGCAGCCCGCCCTCTACTGTTGTCTATGGTCGAATTCCATAGATATGCACAGCGGGCGGGGCCATGAAACGAGTTTCACGCATGCTAACTACAATATACCAATACTGACAGGCTGCAGAGGGCTGAAACGATGTAAAAAGTTGAGGTGCGGAGCTAATAAATCAAACATTGAGGCGTGTAATATCTAAATGAAAGATTTAATTACAGAATAGTGAACACATTCGGGCTTCATTTTGCAGAGAATCATACGCTAATTCAATGACTTAGATGACACGTTTACTGATACTCAAAAACTTAAACAGCTATAAAAGCAAAGCACTCTAAAAATGCATGAAGCTTTCCGTGGACAATAAAATAGTATAGGCACAAGCTCTTGAGCGAGAATGAAACTATTTAATGACTTTCGTAAAAAAACGGGTTGTTTTTCAAGTCTAACATAGATTTCATTAATTCTCCTAGATTGGGCTTTAGCAACTCTACAGGAGGTGAGAAGTATTGCACATTGAGCGACTTGGCACGTTTCAATGCCGCCAGTCTCAATTGAGGCAAACGATTCAAACGATGAGGAAATCCTGGCAAAACGTAAGTCTTATTAGGATCGTATGCTTTCAATGGTTTCGCGAAGTCGGGAACAATGTACACCAAGTTATCTAGCCTGGGTAAAAATGACGTGATGCACCCATCAGTGAAGTCGTAAGGCAGAATCTCGTTCATTAAGCACAACATGCCTTTTTCGCGACTCTCTTTATTGAAAAATCCTCCGGGGAAGAATATTTTGAATAAAGAGGCCAGCATGGCTGACCTGCCTAGTCCAGGACCGCACATGTGCAAACGAAACGGCTGCCTAGACTCGCGATTAAAGCGTATAACGTGGCGCATTTCTTGACTGAATGAGGATAGCACCTCAGCCGACATGGATGAACTAAAGGCCAGGTCTATAATCATGGTATCACAGAACGGGAACTCCAGTGCTTGTCTTGCCTTATAAAAATGTTTGGTGTCCTCAACAGACCACAGCGGAACGGCACTCGGTATCTTTTCAGTGAAGGTCAGGGGATCTTTCTGTGAAATATGCTGAAGACGATAGATCCTGAGCAGTGCGCGATTCAATGACCTGTGGTCTGGACATGCCAGCAGTTCCAGCCATTGTTTGTCAAATATTTTATCGCAGTCCGGTAGGAAGCTAGCAACTGATGGCTCCGATTTTTTCAGTTCTAACTGTAAGCGCAGAAGATCAAACCGGGTTCTCTCAGTCATTGTCAAATTCAACAATACATCCTTGGCGCTTCGATAGCCTTCATAATCAGGAATAACAAATGGAGAAGAGAAGTCCATCTGCAGATCATAAGGCTGCGGCGGATCCAGCTTCCACGTGTTTTTAGACGCTAAGAGCAGTTTAAAAGGCCTGCTAATCGAAGTGAAACGATACAGTCGACCTGCCGTTAATGAAATCATCTCGCAAATAGTGCTGAAATGAGACAGTAAATAACGAAACCTTTTTACAGAAACGTTACGTTTCTAATCAATGGCATAACTTGTAATAATCTGTCTGTTTAATATAGTATGGAAATATATTACATTGCTATGAACTTAAAATACCTAAATACTTACATACTAGGGCAAAGGAAATAAGTATGTAGCTTACTCACATATTAGCTGACAGAAGTTGATGAGTTAGCTAACAAAAGTAGTTCAAAAACTATAAATAAAATTAACGCCAAACTCTTGGTAATTTACGAGTAAATACGGATATTTAAATGCGTAATTTCAAGTATGCGAATCCGTAATAGTCTACTCTTACAAAATACACAATTTTGACTGAGCTGTAAAATTTTTAAATAAGGAAATAAACGGGTATAGTACACAATATAATAATTAAATATATCAGATAAATGTTTATTCCAAGCACTACATAGTACTGCACAGAATGAAAAAAAACTATGTTCACGCTAGTATTTAATACAGAAACAGTTAATAAAGTCAAACAAATGCCACTAACATAAGAACGAGAATTAAAAAAAAGAAACAAGCGCAGATGTGCGCTTTTTTAGAACTAACGAACGGGTTTATTTTAATGCATGCATTAAGGGGTGTTTCAGTAACACTGAAATTTCAGTGAGTTCTTAATTACTTTCTCGGGCTTAAAAACTAGGTCTGATGCCCATAAAGCAAGGAATGCAAAGCGATCGGCGACTTAATGGCACTCTGTTGCCGCGTCATGCGCTTTGGCAGGTGCTTACTTGCCTCTGTCCAAATAGCTGATAGGCGAACCTCTTGAATAATGCTGAAGAGTATATTCAAAGGTAATGCCTTGGGCGCGATACGTCTGGGAATACGAAGACACTGAAGGCCCTGCATTGCAGCCTTAGACTTAGCGTCGCGGGAACTTTTTCCAGTAATATCCACAACACCAGAAATGATGTAGATTTTAGTTGGATCGTAATCCTGCATTTCCTGCCTGGCATGCAGTGTGAGGTACACAAGCTCATTAGTAGGAAACATTGTCGTGTAGCAGGATTCGCTAAACATGTATGGCAAGCGATCTTCAAACGAGTCAATGGTTAAATCGAAACGGCCCACTTCATTCACTTGAGTGGTATTAAGCTGTCGATTCATAATATAGTACTGCTGGGTGTTGCGCTTGAGGTTACAAAAGTGCAACTGAAACGGCTCAGCCGACTCATGATTTAAATGGAAGATTATCTTTAACTGACGGACCATGTCCGACAAAGTTTTTGTCGTCATCTGCTTGTGAAAAGACATGTCAAAAACCAGTGTCGGACAGAATGGATACTCGTGTATCATTCGTAGATCGTAGAACGCTTGAAATTCAGGTTTTTCCAGTCTGGTGTGAATGTAGTCCCAGGAAGGCTTTCCCCAGTCGCCGGAACTCCCCTTTCCGGCCTTTAGTGAAGCAGAGCCGGAAAACTGTTTTGTAGCCAAATAGCTCAACGTATTTCCCAGAGCCAGGTTCGAATTGCAGGACAGCAACTGAACCCATTCGAAGCTGTTGATCTTGTCTTTGTCTGGAACGCGCAACTTTCCGAGCGCCACCTGGATGTCAATCTGTTCGCCAATGTCACGCATGCGCTTCTTATCAAGGTCGCTCAGATTAGCTAGTACATCATCTGGCGACTTGGTGTGGTCATTCAGGTAGACCAGAGGCTCACGCTCGCCATTCTCATCGGTGCGAACCCACGAATAGTCCAGGTTCAGATCGTAATCAGGAAAGTTTCTTTTGCTTCTAGAAGCAAACCCTGACACGAAATCTCGATTTGGGAGCAACCTCACTGGCAATTGCCAGGAAAGCAGAACTTTGTTGAGTAGAGACAGCTGAAAATTTATATTAGGCCAAGGGTAATGACTCCGTAAACACACATTCAATACAATCGCATTTAGCTTACATGGCAAAATATTGCCCGAAATCCTTCGATGTAAGCGGTCAATGCTGGTTCAGGTATTGATAACACGTACAATTCAGTATTTACTCTCTAGTCAGGAGAGCGCTAATTACGATTTAGATGCGTAATGTAAATAAATGTTTGTAGATAATAACAATTCTAATTGAATATCCAGAAAAATATACTTGCTTCTGTTTATTACAACGACCACAACAAAAGCGAAATTATGATTAAAATCACCGTTCGCAGTGCAAAACAAAGAAATAATAGTACATCAGCACGGCAATGCACGTACAAAATATTTGCTAAGAAACAGCGTCCTAATGACGAGTAATACACAATGCACAGAAGTAGCCGAATTAAGCAAATGCGAGTTTTTATAGGGCCAATGAGAACTTCAGGTGGCTGCTTCAAAAAAGCAATCAACATTTGGTGTCCGTTTATAAGCAGCAGGTATACTCATAACTCAAATTTTCTGGAAAAGCTCACTCAGTCTGTAAGCCTTGAAGTGATTTCTGGACTAAAAAACTATTGACGACAACATTAAGCCCGAAAAACGTTCTTATCGAATTTCGATGACTTTTGTCCATACAACAAAGACGGTTCAGAGGTGGGTGACTTTGTTGTCTTCGGCTGCAGCATGCGCTTCGGCATGTGCTTCGTGGCCTCCATCCAAGAGCCCGATAGACGAACCTCCTGCATGATGTCGAAGAATATATTCAAAGGCAGCGACTTGCAGGCCACAGTTCGAGGAAGGCGAAGGCTACGAATGCCCTGCACTGCGGCCTTGGACTTGGTGACGCCGACGCAGTTGCCGGAGAGGTCGACAAGGCCACCAATGATGTAGACCTTGGAGGGATCGTACTCCCGCATCTCCTGCTTCGCGTTCGGAGACATATAAATCAGATCCTTCGTAGGGAACAGACTCGTGTAGCAGTCTTCCGTGAACGAGTAGGGCCAGCAGTCTTCGAATGAGCTGGGACAATCTGAAGTAATTAAGTCCTTTGCTTGATTCTTCAGCTGCCTGTTCAATACGTAGTATTGCTGCGTGTTGCGCTTAAGATTGCAAAAGTGTAATTGAAACGGTTCAGCGCACTCGCGATTCGACTGAAATATGTATTTCAATTGATTAGCCTGGTCCGCATGACATCGAGCATTCATGTCTTTGTCGAAAGACATGTCAAACACCAGCGATGGACAGTACGGATACTCGTGAATTAGGCGGAGGTCGTAGAATTCCTGACATTCAGGCTTCTCTATCCTGGTGCGGATGAAGTCCCAGGAAGAATTTTCGGATGTCCTGGCTGAATTAGTTCTTTCTTGCTCTTTTTCGACCTTTTTCTTTAACTCACTCTCAGCTGAAAGCTGCTTGGTGGCTATGTAGTAAAGCCTCTTACTCAAAGTGCCGTTTGAGTTACAGGACAGCAACTGTAGCCAATCATAATTTGTGATCTTGTCTTTGTCTGGAACGCGCAACTTTCCAAGCGCCACCTGGATGTCAATCTGTTCGCTAATGTCCCGCATGCGCTTCTTATCAAAGTCGCTCAGATTAGCTAGCACATCATCTGGCGACTTGGTGTGGTCATTCAGGTAGACCAGATGCTCACGTCTGCCATTTGGATCTCTGCGAACCCAAGAATAGTCCAGGTTCAGTTCGTAATCGGCTAGAAACTTTTTGCGCCTCAAACCAGTGCTGCTTGCCAACTCGCGGCAGGTGAGCAGCCGCACTGGCGACTGCCATCGACACAGGTATTTGTTGAGCAGGGACAACTGAAACGGAATTTGGAAAAAGTTTTCTTGTGAAAAGAAAACCAGAATGATGTCCGACTAAGTAGGTAGTAACAATTAATTTATGCTATCTATGAACTTAGTAATAACCAAAATTGTGTGTCTTAAACTAACCTTAAAACACATATTTTTACTGGATGCAAATGTTTACTGGAACAGGAAGGAAACAGATTCCTACATTACATAATAAAATGCTACAAATTTGACATCACTGATTCAGCTCTAAATAAAAAATACATTTCAAGACACGAGAACCGCTTGTATGATACATAAGACAGATTGCTGATACGGTATATTTTTTTCTGCACTGCTTACTTGTGACAGTTTAATTAAAAAACTACGATTCCAGGTACAATGAAACATATCAAGTGGATGTAAATGACCAACAAATTTTTACTTTCTACCTTTCTGATAGAGGGTCCATAGAGACAGCAAACGAGCTTGACAAACAAAGAACAGGTGTCACGAAACCTGTTATGCCCATTCTGCACCATTTCACAAACATAAGAAAAATGATAAAAACAGAAAGCAATGATTGCTGCTCAATAAATAGACCAACAATTTAAATCCAATGTCATTAAAAATTTCTACGTATATGATTACAAAACATACCTCAAAAATAGCAATTAACATAGCAGGGACAGTACTACAAGCTACAAGTAAAAATGCATAAACAAACTAGGTTGGCTAGCTGCTACTATTATTCTGCATCCAATGGGGTCGACGTAGATTCAATAATGATTGTTCAGAGGTCGGTGACTTTATTGTCTTCGGCTGCAGCATGCGCTTCGGCATGTGCTTCGTGGCCTCCATCCAAGAGCCCGATAGACGAACCTCCTGCATGATGTCGAAGAATATATTCAAAGGCAGCGACTTGCAGGCCACAGTTCGAGGAAGGCGAAAGCTGCGAACGCCCTGCACTGCGGCCTTGGACTTGGTGACGCCGACGCAGTTGCCGGAGAGGTCGACAAGGCCACCAATGATGTAGACCTTGGAGGGATCGTACTCCCGCATCTCCTGCTTCGCGTTCGGAGACATATAAATCAGATCCTTCGTAGGGAACAGACTCGTGTAGCAGTCTTCCGTGAACGAGTAGGGCCAGCAGTCTTCGAATGAGCTGGGACAATCTGAAGTAATTAAGTCCTTTGCTTGATTCTTCAGCTGCCTGTTCAATACGTAGTATTGCTGCGTGTTGCGCTTAAGATTGCAAAAGTGTAATTGAAACGGTTCAGCGCACTCGCGATTGGATTGAAGGATGTCCTTTAGTTGACTAGCCAAGTCTGACAAGCTTTTATTGTTCATCGCCTTTTCAAATGACATGTCGAATACCAGTGACGGTGAAAATGGACACTCATGAATGAATCGAAGATCATAGAATGCTTTAAATTCGCTCCTTACTTTTTTCGTGTGAATATAATTCCAACAGGACTGCCCCTCCTCATCGTCTTGAGTGCTCGCCTGGTCCAGTTCAAGTTCGGCTTTCTTTTTTAACTCGCTTGCGATTGAAAGCTGCTTGGTGGCTATGTAGTAAAGCCTCTTACTCAAAGTGCCCTTTGAGTTACAGGACAGCAACTGTAGCCAATCATAATTTGTGATCTTGTCTTTGTCTGGAACGCGCAACTTTCCAAGCGCCACCTGGATGTCAATCTGTTCGCTAATGTCCCGCATGCGCTTCTTATCAAAGTCGCTCAGATTAGCTAGCACATCATCTGGCGACTTGGTGTGGTCATTCAGGTAGACCAGATGCTCACGTCTGCCATTTGGATCTCTGCGAACCCAAGAATAGTCCAGGTTCAGTTCGTAATCGGCTAGAAACTTTTTGCGCCTCGAACCAGTGCTGCTTGCCAACTCGCGGCAGGTGAGCAGCCGCACTGGCGACTGCCATCGACACAGGTATTTGTTGAGCAGGGACAACTGAAATATAAAGCATGTGAGTTATTAAAGTTGTTAAAATGTTTGGATCATAAAGGATACGATTCTGACAATTCAACAACCCCGCTTGTCACGTTGCCATTTTCATCAGTAATATTTATCATTAAATATAGTTCGTATATAAGTTACCATACCTTGAGCTACTCTAGATCAAACCAGTGCAAGAAATCCACACCCAACATATGATTACATGTTTTCTAGCGGATGGAACACCTCCAGATAAGAAAACCTGCAAGACGGAATCTATCTACGAGTCGTACGAGCGTAATTGGCTAGAATAACGTTTATAGACACTAATGAGTTGCGAAAGAGAAGATAAGAAAAGTCGTAACTTATGTTTGCTCAGACAATTTCAACAACACATTATACTTCAACTTTAATTTGAATGCAGCAGTCACAAACTATAAATTAAATACTCGTAGCAATATAAATTGAGAACGGCAGTTTACACAGAAGACATCGTAAAGAAACTATAAAAGACGTAAAAAGACAATAAATAAAAATTCGCTGCTTAATCTAATTGGCTTTCAGTGTGAAATGTAAGCAAAAACTGACTAAAATCAATTACAATTGTACTGATACCAATGTGATTAAATGCGAAAATAATATAAAGCAACAAGATAGGTGCAAATTAATATGCTAACATGCAATTCATTTAGATGAGTAAATACTAAACAGGTTAAGCTAATTTAATTTACAATTCGAACGCCTAATGCAGCCTTTTGTGCACCGTAGCAAATAAACTTTAGAATGAAAAATCCTGAAATGAAAATTCCGTTAGAATCCTAACAAAATAGAAGTTTCATTCGACATTAAACAGTGAAAAGATAAAAATGCGATTAAAATATATCAGACGCAATGCAGAGGCGACAGCTTACAGAAATAAATACAGTTTTATCGTTCACATGTAAAGACAATAAAAAACGAAATATTCAATTTAGCTTTCTTTTATTTCATTTTTTCGTAAAAGTTACAGGCATTTAGCATATTGCTTAGAACTTCAGACATCCGTTTGGGAGGTCAGGAGTTCGAATCGTATCCCAAGGAAGACAATTTGTATCCTCAAGCAACTGGGCACTACTGTAATTTCAATCTCTATTCTTTCATCTTATATTTGAATTTCCTAAAGATAAGATTCACATGCAGCTTAGCTTTATCAGAAACTATTAGCAAATAGATTTTTTTGCGTCAGATAAACTAGCAATAATATCTAACCGCGGTGCATCCACAACAATGTAACTCGTGCGTACCTTGATAGTTAGGTACGCCAATGAAAAAAAAATCGATATATTAATAGCGCAGTCAGTCAGTCGAACAGATAGCCTCTACAGTTGGCCGACTTGCATAGGCAACGCATTCTAGTTAGGCCGCTGTTGAGACTGGCGCCACCAAGGCTGCCGCTGATGCTCTCAGAGGTGTCATCGCCAGCTTGACCATCCGCTGCGGCACTTATCGCGCCTGTCATCTGGTAGTCGAATGTCAGCTCGGCTCCCTTCGGAATTGGCTCCTTGGCAAACAGAGCTAGCAAAGGCAGGTCTTTGTCAATGCACTGCGTGTAGACGCATCTGGTTACAAGGTTGGGATTGCACGAGTGATTTAAAAAGTGCGCCACATTGCCGAAATTGCGAGCGTCCACCGAATAGACGGCCTCGCCATCCAGGTCCAAGTCGAACAGATAGGTCTGGGCCTGCCTATCGTAGATCATGCCGCGGGTCTCGGCCTCCCGGCTAGTCACCACTTCGCCAACGTATTCAACAACGAAGGAGCCGCGTGGTATGCGCTGAAGTGTGCGCACACCCCAGCCCCGGTTCGGTGTCCGATAGATGGCCAAGCCGAATTTGCGGCCCTGCTGAACTACACGGAACGGACAGTCTGGACCGCATTTGCACAGAGAGTTACACTCGTGAATCGGATAATTGGCGTGAACATCCGGCAAGCGACCCTGCCTGGTAAGATGGTTTTTGTTTAGTTATATTAAACACGGGGCTTCGGCTTTGTCTCTAAATGGGTTGTAGCCTTGTCGATAGAACATGGGAAACACGACTTGAAGGTCAGGAGTTCGATTCACGACTCCATTGGAACAATGTGTTATTTAGCAAGCCACTGTTTAACTATAAAGCGCCAGCATCAGATGGAGTAGTTTTTGGTGGGTAAATTGGTGTGGCGCCCACCAGTCCATGGACTGAAAAGCAGTGCGTAGCATTTAAATGCTCCACTCAATAGCTGTGGTTGTGCTATCGGCTGCCCATCCGACCCAAGGGGGTCAGGTGTAATGAATTATAGCTACAATTTAATTTGTGTCAAACAACTAATAAAAAGCATTCTCGTGAAGTCAAGATAACAAGACAAAGCCACGTCTGTGGACAAGGCTGCAATTGTGCGATAATCTTCTGAATCCTAATCTTAATTCGTGAGCTCTTAAGTGGTCAGAGCTTTCGACATCGAACAATGAGGACTGGAACAAAACTTTTGACACAAAACTTTCTAGCTGTAAAATCCCCCAAAGTTATAAATTTTTTAAATACTGTTTCGACCTCTAGCCCGACTGTGTTTAGGCGCGATATCTGTTTTTATACTGTGAATTCGAAGTTGAATTATCTAAAAATCTAAAAAACGCAATTATACCGCAATTGAATAAAACAGACACAGTAAACCATAAAATCTTTTTTATATATGAGTAGCTAATGAACAATAGGAAACAATGCACAATAGCATCTTTAAGCAACAACTGGGAGTGCGACTAGCAATCAACTAACCTGGTGTAGGGCACGTGCTTATCATTGTGAATGTGATAAGTCACACACGAGTGCCGCTCTTCGTAGCAGTCTGTGCAGCTGCACCCGAACACCGGGTCATTAGGAATGGACACTTCTGGGCCAGGCACGCGCTCAGTGACAAACGTGAAGGCCAACGGCGGGCCCTCCAAATCGATCTTATTCTCAACTACAATTCGCGCCTGAGGCTCTTTCTCATTTAGCATCGCCTCCCAGGCTTTTAGCTCGGCTTGTACTTTTACCGCCCGACTGCGCTTCGAAGTGCCAATCATGCGGCTCTCGCTAGGCAGCTTGCGCCTATTGCCGAAGCTTTGCAACACGCGCTTAGAAAGCGTCTCAGCCAGCACGGCCTCGAAACGCTCAGGCGTTAGGCCGTCAAAGTTGATGCAATCAAGCAGCTGGATAACCCTGGCCTTGCTGCGCTCAGCAGACTCGGCCGAGTCGGAGGAATCCGACGGACTGCTGCGCTTCCTACTTTTATTACTGATAAAGTTCTTGTACTCGGCTAGCAACTTGCGACAATTAGAGAGATCTGTCTCCGGCTCCCAGGTGCAACACTCCATTGGCCAGCCGCGCCACTTTATTAAATAGTACATCTTCTGCTCGGCTTTATCCCAGTCGTGATCCTCGATGCTTTCAACCTCGTACTCGGCGTCATCGTATGTCACCAGCGACTGGTTGATTACTAAGAGAGAAATAAAGGAAACGGTGATTGTTAGCGTTTAAATGTATTCATTGTATTGTATAAAAAGTACATTGCATACTAAACAGGTCATGTGACAGGTCATAGATTGTCAACATTTAAACAGGGCCAATTAAAAAAATTATTTTATAATATAACTTATGATGCCAGAAAATATATCAAACTTTTTATACTTCTTTGTTGATATTAGTTTTAGGAATAAGGCTATATTTTTATCTTACATTACTAGGCTCCAGAGTTTTTTATAATATACCATTAATTACCCATGCTTAATTATATATTATAATAAGCACCATTAGGCGCCCGAGGATTTTTCATTGACGCCCGCAAAGCTTGGGTATCAATTTTTTTGTACCATAGACGTTTTTGCCCAAGCTATACTTTCAGAGTCAGACGGGGTGTGGGGGCTAAGCCCCCACTTCGTGGTGTGGGGGTGAAGCCCCACCCACTACCATAGACTATTTTACTAGAAAGTTAAATTGTACACTGAGCCTTGTTTCTCTCTCCTTTCCACCACTCAGCGAACCTTTATTCTATCTACAGTATCTCTCTCTCATTTCTTTCTCTCTCTCTTGGTGCGTGATAAGCTATGCCATAGACTACAACTACACGAAGTCTGAACAAGTTGAGGAGGGAGGGAAAGGAAAACTAAGGCTAGCTCAGAAATTTCTTTCCTTCAAACTTCCACTGAAGCATGATCAACTATGACGGAATAGTGGAATGCGAGATTGTGGGCTTGTCCACTGATGAATTGCGCTTCGTCACTGATGAATCGGTCAACTGCTCTGGAGATACTGTGATATCTCAATTCACTGGACTCGTGACTCTCGACGCAAGCTTCGTCGAGCAGTCTATGCTGGGATTGTCAGATTATCCGGAGTTAAGAGAGAGCGACATACAAGAGATTTCGAAATTGGAGAATGATTGCACTGTGCGATCTACTGAGAAGCAGACCAGGATCTACTCTGAGAAGGTGAAGGCTTTTCTAGCTGAGCGAGGTTTGTCAACTGACCTCGAGAGCATGCCGCCAAGATATGTGTGTCACTATCTCCGTTTGTTTTTCTCTACTCTCAAGAAGCCCAATGGCACTGCTTACAGTTGTAGCACACTTCTGTGCATAAGGGCTGCAATTCATTGTTTCCTACTGGAAAAGTGAGGTATGCCATTGGAAATCATTGGAAATCAATATTCATTGGAAATCCAGATTTTTTTGAGCTGGATAAGACCTTCAAAGCTGCCATAACATACTCACTGAAGCAACCAATGTCTGTTGTTGACAGTGAGGCTGGATATCCGGCAATAGACAGTGAGGACATGTCTAAGCTGCACACATACTTCACCAGAGCAGATCCAAAGAGGCTCCAGTATGAGGTGCTGTTTCTCATCGTGGTCCACTTTGGATTTAGAGGTCAGGAGTGGACCCCAGCTTTGATGAAAAATGATGTTATAGTCATACATGCACAACACCTGGCCGACCCGGCCGAACCGGCCAGGTGAAACGAGGGCCAAGCAAGGTAAGTCGCAAAAACCAATCAACCAAGCACAAAAAAAATCAAAGGGGGACCAAGGGACAAAAAAGGAAGGCGTGAAGAAGAGGAAAAAGGGGAGAGAAAATTAGAGCAAATGAGAGCAAACTAAGTCGTAAATAGAGCAATGAAACGAACTAAGTCACAACTGCATGAGAGCAAACTAAGTTGTAAATAGAGCAAAAACTAAGTCGCACAGCCGGCTAAGATTTGGGAGGTTGCACATGTATGGTTATAGTAAAGCGACGAGACAGACATGTTGAATATTTCAATTTAGTGAAGGAGAAGGAGAAGAATGTTTCCGCCAAGAGTGCCAGCACCAGGAAGGAAATTGGTATCTTTCTGGTGAGCAATAAGGCTATATGCCCCATTGAGGCATTCACTCTCTACATACATGCGCAACACCCGGCTGACCCAGCCGAACCGGCCAGGTGAAACAAGGGCCAAGCAAGGTAAGTCGCAAAAACCAATCGACCAAGCGCAAAAAAATCAAAGGGGGGACCAAGGGACAAAAAAGGAAGGCGTGAAGAAAAGGAAAAATGAGAGAAAAAGAGAGCAAATGAGAGCAAACTAAGTCGTAAATAGAGCAATGAAACGAACTAAGTCGCACATGAGAGCAAAAACTAAGTTGCACAGCTGGCTAAGATTTTGTTTTTGGGAGGTTGCGCATGTATGACTCTCTACCTAGAGAAGCTTCCTAGTGACAACCCCAACCTGTTCCCAAGACCAAGGGCCAACTGAGGGCCAACTGGACGGGCGGCAACTGGTTCTGCAAGGAGGTCTTGGGTAAGAACACGCTTGCAGGATTTATGAAGGTTCTCTCCCAGGAATCTGGTCTTGGTCAATCATACACAAATCATTGCATTTGTGCGACTACAATCACTACTCTGTCGGAGCAAGGTTTCAGTGCGGAACAAATTCAGGTCGTCTCAGGGCACAAGAGACTGGAGAATGTGATCCGATACACCAAGCAAGTGTCAATGGATCAAAAGTGTCTACTGTCAACATCCATGACTTCTGGCTTGCACAGAAGCACCAGCATACTAGAAGAGACAACTCCCGCTAAGCAAATCACTGCAGAGCAGGATAAGACATTGCAGGCTAGTGACATAGCAGCCAGAGAACCCACAATTGTCCTAGAGAAAAACGGGTAAAGTGTTCTATCTACTTGTAACGTGCTTTGAGCCATGACTGCGACATTGACAGCTTTGATTTACCAATTGTTTTTTACCAATTTACCATAGTACTGAAAGTAACCAAAAGTTTGTAATTGTTATCATTGAATGCCTATATGTCTATCATTGTTTAACTCTGCTTTACAATGCACTGTTGTTTCATGATTTCTGTCTGGAAAAATCAGGCAGATAATTACATTATTCACCCGCAATTTGTCGGCAGTTAATGATGTTTGCACCATAGAGTTGACTTTGACATATATTTATTGACAGCGGGTTTTAATGTAGTCTATGGTTAATTAGGCAGGATTAAGTGCCTAGAGGGCAAAAAGGTCATAGTACAATATATATTATCTAAATAAGGTTTAAACTATTTTTATTGCTCAGCTTAAAGTATTTTGAACTTTACTGTTTGTACTACCAATATATGATTGCTCTCAGCCAATTGCCATGCTATAAAATAGTCACAGTAGTTATATCTGCATAGTATGGATATAAATTGCCTTTATAAAAAAAGCTAGGCTTAACTATCTGCAAATCTTCAAATTGCATCTAGTATATATTTCAGCCTTTAAAGTGATGCAAATTGAGTACAATTCTAATGCTTAAATATACAATGCTTAAGTTTGGTGAAATAAAATGACATGCTTATTGCATAAATCAAATCAAAATTTGGAATCAAAAGGCTAACATTTTTAATAGAAACCAACCCAAGTATTAATAAATGTAACATAATTTACCACAAACTGCAGTTATAAAAACTATAAAAAGCTATAAACAAGGCTAGCTGTTAAAAATGCTAATTTTCTCTAGTAGGCCCTATAATCTGAAGTAGGCCTATAACTTAGTAAGCACTGTTGACAATATAAAAACAATTAAGTACTTACAATTCGAAAGAACATGAAGGGCCTGGTTGGATGTTAGTTTTTGGAGATGAAGTGCGACAAACTGTACCACATCATCACTTGCATATCTAAGTTTGTTAGAATTAAGAACACTTAAAATTGACGTTGGAGGAATGTTAAAAATTTTCACAGATGATGGGAAGATTTTGATGCTCATGACACCAATAGCATGTGTGGTAATTTGGGAATGGGGTAGGAGTAGGACTAATGAAAACGAAAATAATAGTTCACTTTTTAAGCTTGCTACAGGGCAAATTGCGAATAAACAACTAGATGGCTAGGCTAGTGAATAGTCAAAAGCGATCGCCGATCGAAAGTAAAAGTGATCCTACACTGACCTTAGGGTTTGCTATATTTGAGCTAGGCCCCTAGTAGTCTCATAACCATCACCATGAGATAGGACCCAATATATTTATAATAACCACTACTCTTAGAAGGTCGTCGGGTAACCCAGCACACTTGCTGAATAATGGGTTGAGATGTGATTACGGATTTTCGGTGTGCTAGTCGTCGACATCGACGGCCGCGTGGGTGGGTTCCTCCAATTTTAAATAAATGTAAGTGTTTAAAACAACATGAATTCGTAGCCAGCTGTTATTCGAGGATAAAATAGCATTTAATATATAAAAGTAATATATATATTTAAGATATAAATATGATATAAAATACCCTGTATTTTTAACGTGCAAGGCCTAGGCCCTATACAAATCTTAAACTCGGCCCGTAGACGCATTTGGGTTAAAGGTTATAGTATTACAATTTTATGATAATATTAGTAGTAATAATAGTAGCATGCCTTGACACACTCCCTCGATATAATTTCGAATATACAGCCCACCCCAGCGTAGAGGCAATGATGCTAAAGAGAAAAATGACGCTCCAATGCAGGGGATACCCGACGACAGAAATTGGTATTATGACACCAAAATATATACAACACTAAAACACTCAACTATGACACAATAAAGCATTCTTTTTAGTCTACTGCAAGTAGAAATGATTGTCTGTCTTTCCACAGTTCCAAACGAAAGTTTACTTAAAATTCTTAAGTTATCAAAATAAAACAAAATTAAAGAAAATTATAATTGCTATATCTTCATCAAGTTTCTCTTTTTGAGAATATTTTCTAGAGCATTCCGTATTAGCAGCAAGAAACTGCTGTAAAAGCAGGCCGCATGCGTCATCTGTGCAACTGTGTATATCTGCCCCATCTATCAGTGTCATTTCTGAGTCTACTATTTGATTCCATATATGTGTAATAGGCTAGTTTAAATCCGCGCTAAAAATATGCTGCGCGTATACCAATAATATTTGACCTATTTAGGTTTGTTTAAATTGCGTAAATATACTGAGTATATACCCAGCATAGTAGGAAATGTTACTATAAATATGGACCGAATTCACTATAGGAACCGTTTGGTCTGCCATTAAATTGGAGCTTTAACAGTTCAGTCTCTTTGTGAGCATACTCAAAAGCCTTACTTATTACTAAGTGAGTGGAAACCGTTAAAACCGATCCGGGAAAAGCCCGAGTACAGACTGGCCAGAGAGCCCGAAATATCTGACTGAATTGTCTGAAACACCTGAGAGTAGTGTCTCCAGAAATACCTAGATTTAGTATCTAGAAACATTACTGGCAGAAGGCCAGGTCTATCGTGTTGAAAGCCACGCTACCCAAACTATCAGTAGTTTGAATCAATCCACCCAACCAGGGGTGCGGTATAATGATTGTATAGGTCACTTTAAGTGACTGAAAACAATAAATAAGGAGGTTAAGCCAACCACTTGTATTATGCATTACTAATAGAGGAAGTTAAATTACTAGTATAGGGAAGTGCAATTAAAAAGAAGCACTACAACATATGGAAGGCGACCAATTATGATGCTTATGAGTATCGAATTGTGAGCGATACGCTCGTAAATTTTATTAGTTGCAATTTTTTGTTTGGTGGTATTGCGTAATTTTTATATTGTGACGAAACAAACTTTTCCTTCAATAGAAATATTTGTGTGACGGAGCCGTGATGCATGGTTGTTTTTTGAGTTTTGAGATTCGAGTTTTGGTATTTTTTGACAGTGTCTTGAGTTGAGTATAAATAGATAAGAGTTCGCGATTTTTTCAAATTTTCGCACCAAGTACGTATTTTGAATATGGCCGAGTTTGCGCAACTTGAACACTCAAATAGACTCGAGTTTTTAGAGGTGGTAAATGATAGAAGGTGACACCTATGTGAGGAGCATATCTGCTTCACATAATTTCTGATTGCGCAATTTTCAATCGGAGGCAAAGCAGTGCCGAATTCTAATCTGAAAAGTGCCGTCCACTATACTAAAAATGAAATGGTTGGTTGGTTGGTTGGTTGCTTGCTTGTAATTGATTTTCTCCCGAACGGCTCAACCGATTTTCACCATTTCTTCACCAAAAGATGCCAAATATGGGGACAATTTTACACGTATTTTTATTAAGCTGAACTTTATTGCTAAGAGGATTAAATATTCGAAAAACATGATTTTTTCAAAGGTCAAACCATCTTAGACTATTGAGAATTTCACTCACTGCCACTGAATTAGAATTGCATCGTCAAATTGCGCAACAACCCCTAGCTGATTGAATTTGAAGCCTGCACTCTGGAGACCAATTGGAAATAAATGTACACAACCAACCGCGAGACTGAGTGTACTCTATTTTCTTACTTCATTGTACAAAGCCAGAACTTTGAAAATTCATTTTATAAGGCTGATTTTTGCACCCACTAACCAACAGTCGGAATAGCCGATGTGTAGGCACTAGGAATAGGTTAGGCTAGGCTATAGGGTTCGATTCTGCACTGCGTCAAATCATTTAGACTAATTGTCAGGCAGTAGTGAGTGAATATTATTTTGATTTATTTTTTTCATTTCGTAAATAAAATATCATAAATCATAGCAAATCTAAGTTTGAATCATTGCAACAATAGAGTCTGAATCATGGCTAAACCAGAGTCAGAAACATGGCTAAACCAGAGCTTGAATCATGGCTAAACCAGAGTCTGAATCATGGCTAAACCATAATATGAATCATGGCAAAACTGGAGTCTGAATCATGGCTAAACCAGAGTTTGAATCATGGCTAAACTAGAGTCTGAATCATGGCTAAACCAGAGTTTGAATCATGGCTAAACCAGAGTCTGAATCATGGCTAAACCAGAGTTTGAATCATGGCTAAACCAGAGTATGAATCATGGCTAAAGCAGAGTCTGAATCATGGCTAAACCAGCGTCTGAATCATGGCTAAACCAGCGTCTGAATCATGGCTAAACCAGAGTTTGAATCATGGCTAAACCAGAGTTTCAATCATGGCTAAACCAGCGTCTGAATCATGGCTAAACCAGCGTCTTAATCATGGCTAAACCAGAGTTTGAATCATGGCTAAACCAGAGTTTGAATATTGGCTACACCAGAGTTTGAATCATGGCTAAACCAGAGACTAAATCATGGCTAAACCATCATCATCAGCATGGCTAAACTAGAGTTTGAATCATGGCTAAACCAGAGTTTGAATAATGGCTACACCAGAGTTTGAATCATGGCTAAACCAGAGTCTGAATCATGGCTAAACCAGAGTTTGAATCATGGCTAAACCAGAGTTTGAATCATGGCTAAACCAGACTTTGAATCATAGCCAACCAGAGTTTGAATCTTGGCTAAACCAGAGTTTCAATCATGGCTAACCCAGCGTTTGAATCATGGCTAAAGCAGAGTCTGAATCATGGCAAAAACCGAGTTTCAATCATGGCTAACCCAGAGTATGAATCATGGCTAAAGCAGAGTCTGAATCATGGCTAAACCAGCGTCTGAATCATGGCTAAACCAGCGTCTGAATCATGGCTAAACCAGAGTTTGAATCATGGCTAAACCAGAGTTTCAATCATGGCTAAACCAGCGTCTGAATCATGGCTAAACCAGCGTCTTAATCATGGCTAAACCAGAGTTTGAATCATGGCTAAACCAGAGTTTGAATATTGGCTACACCAGAGTTTGAATCATGGCTAAACCAGAGACTAAATCATGGCTAAACCATCATCATCAGCATGGCTAAACTAGAGTTTGAATCATGGCTAAACCAGAGTTTGAATAATGGCTACACCAGAGTTTGAATCATGGCTAAACCAGAGTCTGAATCATGGCTAAACCAGAGTTTGAATCATGGCTAAACCAGAGTTTGAATCATGGCTAAACCAGACTTTGAATCATAGCCAACCAGAGTTTGAATCTTGGCTAAACCAGAGTTTCAATCATGGCTAACCCAGCGTTTGAATCATGGCTAAACCAGAGTTTGAATCATGGCAAAAACCGAGTTTCAATCATGGCTAACCCAGCGTTTGAATCATGGCTAAACCAGAGTTTGAATCTTGGCTAAACCAGAGTTTGAATCATAGCCAACCAGAGTCTGAATCATGGCAAAACGAGAGTTTGAATCATAGCCCACCAGGGTTTAAAACATGGCGAAACCTGAGTTTGAATCTTGGCTAACCCAGCGTTTGAAAAATCAACGTCAACTGGGGAGTCATCATCAAAATGGGACTCATGGTGAACTGGGGGATCATGGTAAACTGGGGGATAATTGTCGACTGGGAGATCATTGTCAACTGGGGGATCATTGTCAACTGGGGGTTCATTGTCAACTGTGGGATCATTGTCAACCGGCGGGATCATTGTCAACTGGGGGATCATTGTCAACTGTGGGATCATTGTCAACTGGGTGATCATCATCAACTAGGGGAACATTGTCAACTGGAGGAACATTGTTAACTGGGGATCATCATCAATGGGGAGACTTCATCAACTGGGGGATCATTGAGAACTGGGGGATCTTTGTCAACTGGGGGATCATTGTGAACTGGGGGATCTTTGTCAACTGGGGGATCATTGTATACTGTGGGATCATTGTCAACTGGGGGATCATTGTCAACTGGGGAATCATTGTCAACTGGGGGATCATTGTCAACTGGGGGATCATTGTCAACTGGGGGATCATCATCAACTGGGGGATCATTGTCAACTGGGGGATCATTCTCAACTGGGGGATCATTGTCAACTGGGGGATCATTTTCAACTGGGGGATCATCATCAACTGGGGGATCATTGTCAACTGGGGGATCATTGTCAACTGGGGGATCATTGTCAACTGGGGGATCTTTGTTAACTGGGGGATCATTGTCAACTGGGGGATCATTGTCAACTGGGGGATCATTGTCAACTGGGGGATCATTTTCAACTGGGGGATCATCATCAACTGGGGGATCATCATCAACTGGGTGATCATTGTGAACTGGGGGATCTTTGTCAACTGGGGGATCATTGTCAACTGTGGGATCATTGTCAACTGGGGGATCATTGTCAACTGGGGGATCATTTTCAACTGGGGGATCATCATCAACTGGGGGATCATCATCAACTGGGTGATCATTGTGAACTGGGGGATCATTGTCAACTGTGGGATCATTGTCAACTGGGGGATCATTGTCAAATGGGGGATCATTGTCAACTGGGTGATCGTTGTCAACTGGGGGATCATTGTCAACTGGGGGATCATTGTCAACTGGGGGATCATTGTCAACTGGGGGATCATCATCAACTGGGGGATCATTGTCAACTGGGGGTTCATTGTCAACTGTGGGATCATTGTCAACCGGCGGGATCATTGTCAACTGGGGGATCATTGTCAACTGGGGGATCATTGTCAACTGGGTGATCATCATCAACTGGGGGATCATTGTCAACTGGGGGAACATTGTCAACTGGAGGAACATTGTTAACTAGGGATCATCATCAATGGGGAGACTTCATCAACTGGGGGATCATTGTCAACTGGGGGATCATTCTCAACTGGGGGATCATTGTCAACTGGGGGATCATTTTCAACTGGGGGATCATCATCAACTGGGGGATCATTGTCAACTGGGGGATCATTGTCAACTGGGGGATCATTGTCAACTGGGGGATCTTTGTTAACTGGGGGATCATTGTCAACTGGGGGATCATTGTCAACTGGGGGATCATTGTCAACTGGGGGATCATTTTCAACTGGGGGATCATCATCAACTGGGGGATCATCATCAACTGGGTGATCATTGTGAACTGGGGGATCTTTGTCAACTGGGGGATCATTGTCAACTGTGGGATCATTGTCAACTGGGGGATCATTGTCAACTGGGGGATCATTTTCAACTGGGGGATCATCATCAACTGGGTGATCATTGTGAACTGGGGGATCATTGTCAACTGTGGGATCATTGTCAACTGGGGGATCATTGTCAAATGGGGGATCATTGTCAACTGGGTGATCGTTGTCAACTGGGGGATCATTGTCAACTGGGGGATCATTGTCAACTGGGGGATCAATGTAGAATTAAAAAGCTGTAAATTCAGCTGCTAAAAAGTATATTATAGACGAATTAAAAGTATTTCTGCTCCCCGAAGGGGGGCAAAACTTGCTAGTCCACTATACTAAAAATGAAATGCTTGCTTGCTTGCTTGCTTGCTTGTAATTGATTTTCTCCCGAGCGGCTCAACCGATTTTCACCATTTCTTCACCAAAAGATGCCAAATATGGGGACAATTTTACACGTAATTTTATTAAGCTTAACTTTATTGCTAAAGGGATTAAATATTCGATTCAATGATTTTTTCAAAGGTCAAACCATCTTGGCCTATTGAGAATTTCACTCACTGCCACTGAATTGAAATTGCATCGTCAAATTGCGCAACAACCCCAAGCTGATTGAATTTGAAGCCTGCACTCTGGAGACAAATTGGAAATAAATGTACACAACCAACCGCGAGACTGAGTGTACTCTATTTTCTCACTTCATTGTACAAAGCCAGAACTTTGAGAAATCATTTTATAAGGCTGATTTCTGCACCCACTAACCAACAGTCGGAATAGCCGATGTGTAGGCACTAGGAATAGGTTATAGGCTAGGCTAGGGTTCGATTCTGCACTGCGTCAAATCATTTAGACTAATTTTCAGCCAGTAGTGATTGAAGATTATTTTGATTTATTTTTTTCATTTCGTAAATAAAATATCACAAATCATAGCAAATCTGAGTTTGAATCATTGCAACAATAGAGTCTGAATCATGGCTAAACCAGAGTCTGAAACATGGCTAAACCAGAGCTTGAATCATGGCTAAACTGGAGTCTGAATCATGGCTAAACCAGAGTCTGAATCATTGCTAAACCAGAGTTTGAATCATGGCTAAACCAGAGCTTGAATCATGGCTAAACTGGAGTCTGAATCATGGCTAAACCAGAGTCTGAATCATTGCTAAACAAGAGTTTGAATCATGGCTAAACCAGAGTTTGAATCATTCTAAACCAGCGTTTGAATCATGGCTAAACCAGAGTTTGAATCACGGCTAAACCAGAGTTTGAATCATGTCTAAACCAGAGCTTGAATGATGGCTAAACCAGTGTTTGAATCATGGCTAAAGCATAGTTTGAATCATGGCTAAACCAGAGTCTGAATCATGGCAAAACTGGAGTCTGAATCATGGCTAAACCAGAGTCTGAATCATTGCTAAACCAGAGTTTGAATCATGGCTAAACCAGAGTCTGAATCATGCCCAAACCAGAGTTTGAATCATGGCTAAATCAGAGTCTGAATCATGGCAAAACTGGAGTCTGAATCATGGCTAAACCAGAGTCTGAATCATTGCTAAACCAGAGTTTGAATCATGGCTTAACCAGAGTCTGAATCATGGCTAAACCAGAGTTTGAATCATGGCTAAACCAGAGTTTGAATCATGGCTAAACCAGAGTCTGAATCATGGCTAAACCAGAGTCTGAATCATTGTTAAACCAGAGTTTGTATCATGGCTAAACCAGAGTTTGAATCATGGCTAAACCAGAGTCTGAATCATGGTTAACCTAGAGTCTGAATCATGGCTAAATTTGAATCATGGCTAAACCAGAGTCTGAAACATGGCTAAACCAGAGCTTGAATCATGGCTAAACTGGAGTCTGAATCATGGCTAAACCAGAGTCTGAATCATTGCTAAACCAGAGTTTGAATCATGGCTAAACCAGAGTTTGAATCATGGCTAAACTGGAGTCTGAATCATGGCTAAACCAGAGTCTGAATCATTGCTAAACAAGAGTTTGAATCATGGCTAAACCAGAGTTTGAATCATTCTAAACCAGCGTTTGAATCATGGCTAAACCAGAGTTTGAATCACGGCTAAACCAGAGTTTGAATCATGTCTAAACCAGAGCTTGAATGATGGCTAAACCAGTGTTTGAATCATGGCTAAAGCATAGTTTGAATCATGGCTAAACCAGAGTCTGAATCATGGCTTAACCAGAGTTTGAATCATGGCTTAACCAGAGTTTGAATCATGGCCAAACCAGAGTTTGAATCATGGCTAAACCAGAGTCTGAATCATGGCAAAACTGGAGTCTGAATCATGGCTAAACCAGAGTCTGAATCATTGCTAAACCAGAGTTTGAATCATGGCTAAACCAGAGTCTGAATCATGGCTAAACCAGAGTTTGAATCATGGCTAAACCAGAGTTTGAATCATGGCTAAACCAGAGTTTGAATCATGGCTAAACCAGAGTCTGAATCATGGTTAACCTAGAGTCTAAATCATGGCTAAATTTGAATCAAGGCGAAACCAGAGTTTGAATCATGGCTACACCAGAGTTTAAATCATGGCTAAAACAGAGTTTGAATCATGGCTAAACCAGACTTTAAATCATCACAGCGTCTGAATCATGGCTAAACCAGAGTTTGAATCATGGCTAAACCAGAGTTTGAATCATGGCTAAACCAGAGTTTGAATCATGGCTAAACCAGAGTCTGAATCATGGTTAACCTAGAGTCTGAATCATGGCTAAATTTGAATCAAGGCGAAACCAGAGTCTGAAACATGGCTAAACCAGAGCTTGAATCATGGCTAAACTGGAGTCTGAATCATGGCTAAACCAGAGTCTGAATCATTGCTAAACCAGAGTCTGAATCATGGCTAAACCAGAGTTTGAATCATGGCTACACCAGAGTCTGAATCATGGCTACACCAGAGTCTGAATCATGGCTAAACCAGAGTTTGAATCATGGCTAAACCAGAGTTTGAATCATGGCTAAACCAGAGCTTGAATCATGGCTAAACCAGAGCTTGAATCATGGCTAAACCAGAGTTTGAATCATTGCTAACCAGAGTTTGAGTCATGGCTAAACCAGAGTTTGAATCATGGCTAAACCAGAGTTCGAATCATTGCTAACCAGAGTCTGAATCATGGCTAAACCAGAGTTTGAATCATGGCTAAACCAGAGTTTGAATCATGGCTAAACCAGAGTTTGAATCATGGCTAAACCAGAGTTTGAATCATGGCTAAACCAGAGTTTGAATCATGGCTAAACCAGAGTTCGAATCATTGCTAACCAGAGTCTGAATCATGGCTAAACCAGAGTTTGAATCATGGCTAAACCAGAGTTTGAATCATGGCTAAACCAGAGTTTGAATCATAGCTAAACCAGAGTTTGAATCATGGCTAAACCAGAGTTCGAATCATTGCTAACCAGAGTCTGAATCATGGCTAAACCAGAGTTTGAATCATGGCTAAACCAGAGCTTCAATCATGGCTAAACCAGAGTTTGAATGATGGCTAAACCAGAGTTTGAATCATGGCTAAACCAGAGTTTGAGTCATGGCAAAACCAGAGTTTGAATCATAGTCAACCAGAGTCTGAATCATGGCTAAACCAGAGTTTGAATCATGGTAAAACGAGAGTTTGAATCATGGCAAAACCAGAGTTTGAATCATAGTCAGTCAGAGTCTGAATCATGGCAAAACGAGAGTTTGAATCATAGCCCACCAGGGTTTAAAACATGGCGAAACCTGAGTTTGAATCTTGGCTAACCCAGCGTTTGAAAAATCAACGTCAACTGGGGAGTCATCATCAAAATGGGGATCATGGTAAACTGGGGGATAATCGTCAACTGGGGGATCATGGTAAACTGGGGGATAATTGTCAACTGGGGAATCATCATCAAATGGGGGATCATGGTCAACTTGGGGATCATTGTCAACTGGATGATCATCATTAACTGGGGGATCATCATTAACTGGGGGATCATCATCAACTGGGGGATCATTGTGAACTGGGGGATCATTGTCAACTGGGGGATCATTGTCAACTGTGGGATCATTGTCAACTGGGGGATCATTGTCAACTGGGGGATTATTGTCAACTGGGGGATCGTTGTCAACTGGGGGATCATCATTAACTGGGGGATCATTGTCAACTGGGAGTTCATTGTCAACTAGGGGATCATTGTCAACTGGGGGAACATTGTCAACTGGAGGGGACATTGTCAACTTGGGGATCATTGTCAACTGGGGGATCATTGTCAACTGGGGGATCGTTGTCAACTGGGGGTTCATTGTCAACTGTGGGATCATTGTCAACTGGGGGATCATTGTCAACTGGGGGATCATTGTCAACTGGGGGATCATTGTCAACTGGGGGTTCATTGTCAACTGGGGGATCATTGTCAACTGGGGGATCATCATCAACTGTGGGATCATCATCAACTGGGGGATCATTGTCAACTGGTGGTTCATTGTAGCTTTAAAAAGCTGTAAATTCAGCTGCTAAAAAGTATATACTAGACGAATTAAAAGTATTTCTGCTCCCCGAAGGGGGGCAAAACTTGCTAGTTCTAATCTGAAATTTGAATGAAACTTGGTAGGGTTGGCAAAGAGTGTTAAAAACGAAAACCAATGAAATACTATATCTACATTTTTATTGGCTAATGACTGGCTTCATCCCCCACTTTTGAGCACGGGCGTCGTATTTGACTCATGACTCCAGATAATTTTTTTATCATTCTATTTCAAGTCTATTTTTGATTACAAAATGGAAAAATCATTAATTAAAAAGCTTATTAATTGGGAGAAATGGACCTCCAGCAAAGTCCAGCAGCCTGCCACCGTCCAACAGCCCGCCACCGTCCAACAGTCCGCCACCGTCCAACAGCCCGCTACCGTCCAACAGCCCGCTACCGTCCAACAGCCCGCCACCGTCCAACAGCCCGCCACCGTCCAACAGCCCGCTACCGTCCAACAGCCCGCCACCGTCCAACAGCCCGCCACCGTCCAACAGCCCGCTACCGTCCAACAGCCCGCCACCGTCCAACAGCCCACCACCGTCCAACAGCCCGCTACCGTCCAACAGCCCGCTACCGTCCAACATCCTGCCGCAGTTAAGCCGAAGAAGATGCGGGCCGGGCAAGAATACATCTGCCCGTTTGGCAATTGCTTGCCAATAAAAAAGTTCCGCTTCAGCGAGCACATCAAAAGGACACACACGACTGTGCTAGAGAACACAAAGCAGCAGCTAGCAGCAACCGGAATCTCATCTGAAGCTGCGCTTCAAAAAGAAGCCTTAAAAGCTGTGCGTGCGGCAGTTAAGCTATCAGCTGACTGCCAGCCCGGCCGATGCCGGAGATGGCGCAACAGTGCCACATCTGGGGCGAGCGGCGGAACAGTCCAAATCTTTTATCCAGCTACCTGCGCAACAGCCATCCTGACGCTGTCCGAGCGGCAAAACAGCAGAAGCTGGTTGATGCCAGGGCGAAAGTTCCGGCCAGAGCGGTGGTTTCCGAGCATCCTTCAGCCGCTGATGTCGAGGCTCTGTGCGACTTCCTAGCGAGCTCGCTCGGCGGACGCAGAAAACCGGCTACGATCCGGGAAATCCGGTGCTATCTAAAACGGCTGATGCAGCGCCTCGACATAATCAGCTTTAAGCAGCTGATCGGCGAGGATCGGCGTGGCGTGGTCAGCGCCTACTTGGACAGCCTGACTTACTCGATGCTGAAACAGACAGTTTCCGCCCTGGAGAAGGTCGGAAACTTTCTGATTACGGCACGCTACCAGCACATCTTCGATGGTGGGCTCACCTCGTACGGGCAGGTTACCAAAAATTGGACGGCGAGCTCAATGGGGCCGAAGGCGGAATACTACGCCGGGCTGGCGGACCGCCGAGAGGAGGAGCTGCTCACCGGCGAGCAAATCAAAGCGGTGTTTGACATGAAGGCCTCTGTTCTTGAAGAAGCGCGGTCTACAAAGGACAGGTGAGTTTTTTAGGTTTATTCTTTTTAAGGCTTTTAATAACAATCTGACAATGATTTTCTGTTAGTGATTCAAAGTGGCACTAGCATTCGAAACCAGCATAGAAAAAATACTATCTTGAATTCCTATCCTCACAGGACAGGGACATACCTTGCCGTTGGGATGGTGATCTGCTTCGGCAATGGCAACGCCAACCGGCAAGGTGTGGCCTCGACCTGTCTCATCTCGGACGCCCGGCGCTGGCTTAAAGCCCCCAACGAGCCGTTGAAGGTAAAGACAAACAAGTCAAACGAAAAGCACGGATCGGCTTGGGCCAGCGTCACGCCGTGCGCTGATCTGCTGAAGCAGCTGCTGACCCAGCGATTCGCAGAGCGCCCAAAGGACGAAGACCTGGCGCTCGTCTTCCCCTACGGCTCGTTTGACCGCATTTTTTATCAGTACCGAGAGCGATACTCGCCATTACTAAAAAATGTGACGTGGACATGGCTGGAAACTACGGGCCTCGAAAATTCATCTGCGGAGGAGAAGCGGCTGATGGCCGACCACCAAAACCATATCGAAAGTGTGCAGCGCCAGTTTTATCAGGTAAGATTTGCTACATTCTATACAAAAACCTTGTCAATTTTTTTAGCTAATAGGGCCTCATTTTTTAGGATTAACTTTATCAAGATTAATATTATTGATTAACTGTACTGCCCCAATCAAAACAGGCCCAAACCAAGGAGAGGCGCCGAAAGGGCCGCGAGCTGACGAAGAAGCTGGTCTCCGGTGTGGCCTCGGTGAACCTGGAGACTTTAAACACCAAGGCTCCACTCCATGGTCATCAACTGCAGAGGGCGGCAAACGCACTAGCAGGCGGCATCGATGGTTAACTTTTCCGGGAGATAAAAAATTAAAATTATAGTGTAAAACTGAAAGGCGAAAGTTGTCCCTTTAAAAACCGCATAAAGATTATCAAAATCATGAACACTCTAAAATGATCGAGTAAAAATGTACTTTAAAAATATTCTGTCACATTTTTATTTTAATAGACTACGACCTAGACGGAATGTTCCAAACTATTGATAATCCGGCATCTGAGGAGAGCGGCTCTGCTGGCACATCAAAAGCTGCCGCAGATGCCGCGAACAAGGAGCTTCCGCCATGCAGATGGCAGAAGAAAACGGCGCAAACGAAAAGGCAAAAGTGACCAGCTGCTGCCACTGGCGTCGCCACTACTTCCGCTGGCGCCAACTTGCCTGCCGCTAGCGCCAACCTGCCTGCACCTTGCGCCAACCTGCTTATTGCTGGCGCCAACCTGCCTGCTGCTGGCGCCAACCTGCCTGCTGCTGGCGCCAACCTGCCTTCCGTTGGCGCCAACCTGCCTGCCGCTTGCACCAACCTGCCTATTGCTGGCGCCAACTTGCCTTTTGCTGGCGCCAACCTGCCTGCTGCTGGCGCCAACCTGCCTGCTGCTGGCGCCAACCTGCCTGCTGCTGGCGCCAACCTGCCTGCTGCTGGCGCCAATCTGCCTGCTGCTGGCGCCAACCTTCCGCTGGCGCCAACCTGCCTGCTGCTCGCGCCAATCTGCCTGCTGCTGGCGCCAACCTGCCTGCTGCTGGTGCCAACATGCCTGCTGCTGGCGCCAACCTGCCTGCTGCTGGTGCCAACCTGCCTGCTGCGGGTGCCAACATGCCTGCCGATGTTGCCAACCTGCCTGCCGCTGTTGCCAGCCTGCCTGCCGTTGGAGCTGTTGTCGACTCTGCTAAGCCGCCGGGTAACTGCGTGGCTCGAAAGCGACCTCCACAGTTCAGTGCCAGCACCAGCGCCGCTAGTCCAGCGAGCAAGCGGCCAGAAGTTGAGCCAGGCTGCCTTGCTCTCGGCTACTGGCCAACGGACGGGGAAAACTGGTGGCCGGCTATGGTTTGCCTACGCAGGCACGGTTCCAGCTGCACAAAAGGCATTTGCACTCAACAAATTCATGTGCAGTTTTTCGACAAACCGCGGTCGAGTGCCTGGATCCACCAGTGGCAACTTGTAAGTGGAGCTGAGCCGCTTAAATATGCCTCGAAAAAGCTCAGACAAGCCTACTAACAAATGGCGAAGGCCAGCAGCAGACTCGGAATGGAGTCTCGCTTGGTCAATTTTTTGACGAAATAACTGTTTGCTCTTAGATGTTATTTGCACAAACTATTAAAGTCTTTAACTTTATAATTGCTCTCAACTGCGTAAAAATTGTAAAATAAACTTACACCATACTTTTAAAACACCTTTTCGCTGCGCTATTTCAATAGCGCTGCGCTAAAGGACACAAATTGTTTCAGTGGAGTCGGGAATCGAACCCCCAACCTTCAAGTCGTGAGTCCGACGCCCTTACCACTAGGCTACAACCCCAGACGAAATGTGAAAATCCATTTCGCATATTCTTTAGTCCCACGGATAATTTAGAGCTTCTACGAGTACTTATTATCTATAACTTTTTATCATATATAATATTACTATCATACCGAAGTTAAACAGTTGCAGTCTTTGTTTCTTCTTTCTTCTAAGCTTCTTTGTGTCGTCAATAATCGCCAGATTAATAACTGGGCCATGCTCTATGCACTATAACTATAACGAAATGCCAATCCAGAGCAGCAGTCCCAGCTCCATCTTGCCGGCTCCGGAAGGTCCTTCTGAACCCAACACGGAATGACACCCTGGCCTTTCACCCTGACCCTCACATATGCAGCTGTGCGATCGGTATATAGCTTGTGGAGCGGACATGGTTCCTCGATGATACTTTGTGAGCTGAAATTCTGTCTATATTGATGGAATTTTGCCACCTGACACCAGACCCCGACGAGAGAATCGTTGATTTATTTCGACAATGCCGATTTTTGTTCGGAGCGGAAAGTATTAAACGAATGTCCTGGATATTTTAGTGAGGCAATTTTTTTCTCGAGGTCTTGTTGGATTAAAGTTCACGACCTCTCAAAATCGCGTCGTACAATTTTGACAGATGTGTCGGAAAACAAATGCAACAGATACTTCTGCGCGTCGTCTCTTGAGTAGATAATCTCCCAGCTGTTTGTGGTCTAACAAAAGCCTTCCAAAGCTTCCCTAGTCGGCGCTTCTGACCTCGTCGGCCTGATTCCATCATCATCAGCTCTTCTTTAAGTCCCCGAGGGGGGAAAGCTTCGGGATAATTTAATAACTTTAATTAATAATGATTAATTAATTAGTAATAATTAATTATTCGTCATTTTTAATTTTCGGGATTTCATGGGAAAAAGGAGACAAAGAAGGGGATAGTTGATGGAGGAGACTGGAGGAGTCCTCACAGTCACGCTTGTTCTCCTCTGCTCATGCTGCATGTTTGTCTCTTTATAAAGCATGGGCTTCAATTATCGTATAGAGAGATGAATACTCGAGCTCAGACACACACATGCATGTCAAGATAGACTTCTCCGAGAAATGTAGCTGGTTCTGTCAACGAAGAAGTATCAGTCTATGCAGAAATGGAATTGGTACAAACCTATTTTATATGTACACAATAGCATTTACACTGTATATGTACATAGTGACGTGGATTTACACGTGTGCATTAAAGGGTAGTACAATAGTTGGCTCGGTGAGACTGGCTACCCAGTTTTTCTTAGTTTTAAGCATAATGGAACAATAGAAATGTACACTGTTTGTGGGGGGCAGGGCTGGCCGCCAGGCACAGTGAAATGCTGCCAAAGACACATGTCAGGTGCGAATATCTTTAGTCACAGCGGCTGCTTCTGCACAGGACCAGCCAAATTTAACCTAAAGCGGCTCTTATAGCTAGCATGAGGTAAGTTTTTATACCTGAGCAGTTTGTGTGCAAGAATGTGTGCCTTCCGAGTCGCTGAATAAACGATCCAGGGATCGGAAGTCAAAGAGCTGAGGGTCTATTTTCAAAGCTATAGATATTGATATTGTTGATTCAGACAGTCCAGATTGTTTTATTAAGTTTGCGCAAGAAATGCAATCGTAAATTGTTTGAGTTCAGAAATTATTTCTATAAAAGTAGCTTTAGAGTTCTGGAAATTAACTTTTTTACTCTTAAAAGGTTTCCTGCAAGGTGCAAAGCGTACCTGTCGAATTCGAGAGTCCATCTTCTACTCCGAGTGCCGGATGCGATTCTAGCACGGGCCTCAGAAAGGATGCTCAGAAAGCAGCCGACTCGTGGTTCCGGCAGCGGCAGCGGCACAGGCTTCGCCGGAATCGATAAGGACTGGCTGCGACTGTTCCGACGGCGAGTTGCGGTGGCTTGCAAGCCAAGAAATATAGCCAAGTAAGATCATGAAGCGACCATTAACAATAGAAAGTCCAAGGGGCACATTGCTAATACCTACATTTCTGTATCCACTAAAATATTTAACCAATCGCCATTAAAATACAGAATATGGGCTGAAATTTTCCACTCTATCAGATGACACAACTTTCAGAATCACAATTATCATCGACATCGTCGAGATATTCAACGATTCACGTCGGGGTTTCTGGTGGAAAAAAACCAACAATATAGGCATAATTTTTCAGGCAACAAAGTTTCATCATGTCGCGCGGCAATAATTGTAATTATTAGTTTGTTATAATACTATTGAATATATTTAGATTAACCGTTAATACAGGTTTATACAGAGCAATGTTAGCTGTCCCTGGCACCAGGGTCTTTGAAAAAATCGCTGAATATCTCGACATGCTGACTCGGACGGCTTTGAAATAAGTTTATCGTAAAGGGCAGAAAATTTAGATCCATAAAGTGGACTTTCACGAAAATGGGGGTAACATTATTTTACTGCTAAGGGGTGTACATTGTTCTTTGCTAAATGGGTCATTGGTTCTCTGTTAAAGGGGTTTAAGTGGAGCATTGGTTCTATGCTAAAAGAGTATAGTAATCCTGATCAAGGGACTTTGTTTTTCTGTTAAAGGGAAGAATTGGTTCTCTACTTCTCAGCTTCGGATGGCCTTGGTTCTTTGCTAAAGGGGTTATTAAAGTTCTCTGTTAAAGGGGTCATTGATTGCCTGCTAAAGGGGGCAATAATTATTTACTAAAAGGGGGGCAAACTCTGCAAATGTCGGCATAGTTTTCAGCTAATGGGGCATTGGTTGCCTGCTGGTGGAACATTTTTGCCTGTTGGGAGCGTTAATTGCTGAGGAGAAAACTTTTTTCGTCTAAGGGTGTTTGCCTGCTTTTATCACCTTTGGGGATTATGTTTGGCGCAGCCGGAGGGGGGCAAAATAGCTAGTCTATATTTACTAAATTGTGATAAATCAAGTCGTTCCCGCATGAAAGATTCCTAGGCGCGGTGCTTGTGGCCAGCCTGCTTATCCTCCTAGTCACCAAGGGTGTGGCCCAGCGCCGCCGAGCTGGAGCCTGCCATTGTGCCAAGTTCACCTACTCCCAGTGTCAGCCGTACGAGGGCGCCTGCGGTCCGGGCGTCAAGAAGGCCTTCTGCCAGCAGAAGCGATGCCAACCGAGGCGAAAACTAGTCCGCTGCTCCATGCCCTGCCCTGGGGACAAGGCTGCTGCTCTGCACGAAGGTGAGGGAAATATTACACGCGATATGAGAGTCCGGACATGACAAAACCATCTGAGAGCCTAGCGGAACGGTGAAACCTTTATTTTTAGCTTGGGAGGAAGGAATAACCAAAAATTGTCGTATATTTAAGGCTGCGCTTCTGACTGTCAAATTATCCTAATAGAGCATGTCATGTTGTGGTCTCCGATTACAGACTTACCACGGGGGCATAGTTGTGCAAGAGCTAAATTACCTGCGACCAGAGAATAATCTGACTGCAATACCAACCCTCCTCAAACTTAGGTGACCGCAACCGCATAGCCTCAGGCGCCTGTGTGTACAGCGTACGGCGCCAGAGCCACTGGTCACGATGCACGGAGGGCGCAAAGCATCGCTCAAGAATTCTGTTCTTGCAGACAGCCAATTCAGCAGCCGACTGTCCACCAACTAAGACTGAGCGACGCAGCTGTCGAGCCTCAAAGCCGCGCTTGATAAAAAGTGAGTCGGATTTAAACTTCAATGTGTAATGACTCGTAGCTTATTTATAACTAATTCAAGCTTATTTTCGCGAAATAAATTTCTTTACCTAATCACAGTCCTCACCCTTACTGCTGTCTCGAATGCGATTCCCGCTTGAAACTATTTTACATGCCGCTCGGCTTTTATCCATTTTCTCAGGAGTTCAAACTGCTTGAATTATATTTTTGTTGAGTCCATTGAAACAACACATTCCTACTATTGTTAAGGACGATTCTGTCAGGAGTGTGTCTGTTAGGGAGGATTCTATCAGGAATGTCTAGTAGGAAAGATTCTAACAGGAGCGGGTCTGTTAGAGACCATTCTTTCAGGAGCGGGTCTGTTAGTGACCATTCTTTCAGGAGCGGGTCTGTTAGTGACCATTCTTTCAGGAGCGGGTCTGTTAGTGACCATTCTTTCATGAGCAAGTCTAGCTGTTAGAGACCATTCTTTCATGAGCAAGTCTGTTAGTGGAATAGTCTGGAAGGGCCTATTCTGTTAGTGATTATTTCGATAGATTTCCTTTGAAGCTCTCTAGCTCTTTCCAGCAAAGAGCTAGAATATTCTCAGAAAATACCAGAAAAAAGGTTTTCAATAATTCATTCGTTTGATTTTTGCTAGAAACATTTCAAGCTTCTCGCAGTAGCATCGACAAAATTGACTATATCAGAATAGACTAACTGAGAAGCCATCAATTTTCTGAATCCCCTTAGAATGCATTTACGAACCAAACGGAGTTTGGTCGGCATGCGATCGTGAGCGCAATGCAATCGAGAACACCCGGAAACTGATTGACGGAACTGTGAACAATTGCCCTGTGGAACTAAAGACCACAATGCGCTGCGTTAAACGCGACGGCTCGAGTAAGTACAGCTAGATAAAGCGATAATCAAAACTTCTCAAGCTGATCATTTTTTCATAAAAACGGTTCCAATCGAATTCCAGTGAAATGCATCTACTCCAAATGGAGCAAGTGGTCGAAGTGTGACGATGGAGTTCGGCAAAAGACGCGCAGTCTAGTTCAAGGCACCGAGTGCGATGAGATCACGAGAATGGTGCAGGACTGCGCTTTGCCAGGACACCTGCTGGATGAAGGCGCTGTCCCAAACGCTGACTCTGTTCTTAGAAAATGATCAGCTGATGGGTAGCGACTGTTTGACGTAAAAGTTGTCCTGAAAAAGTCAATGCTGAAGTATGTGTACATGTTAAGCACTCGATTATAACAGAGCGCAAAATTTTCACATTAAGGTCATCGTAGGATGGTTGTATAGTATGGTAACAATTAATCATGTTATTTCATTGACGATATTAAGTACGATATTCAATTAACATTCAAAGCAATGACAAATTAATTACTACTCTGTTGTTAGCAGCTCGTCAAAGTAAACAATATCACCCCAAATGACCGCTTAAATTTACTTTTGTTGTTTATCGTATTTTGTTCTCTCTGTGATTTCGTTAAAGGCAGTTAATTTAATTTATTTAGAAACCAATTACACATAGGCCATTCAATTGGACAACAACAAATTGTGTTACTTTGCACCTTCAAGCACCATGAAGATTTTGTGTAAAATTTTGTGTGTAAAGTCTTAAAACTTTAACTTTAAGACTCTGGTGCCAGATATTTTCTGAATGAAATTCGAAAGGACGTTGCTACAATTTTTAGGCACATTTTTATTTTAAAATAATTAGTTGCAGAGATTTTCGATAAAGACTCTTTGAGTATGCCCTTAACACATTTGAGTACAATGCAAAAAGTGATCGTCGTTATAATTAACAATTTAGATATACAAAGCTACAACGTCACATTTTCCTTTCAAATTACTATGCCATTAATAGTACATTCTTTCTAGGGCATGCGTATTATGTTTTTTCGATTCGATTTCTATGAAAAGTATTTTAACTTGCCGAAGAATACATATTGCAGCTACAAGCCTACAAGCACTAAAATTAGCTGCGTAAAAAGATAATCTTTCAAAGGTAGTCTTGATATACAGTCGCTAATGTGATAAATGTACTGAAAAACATTCTAAATAGTTTGGTCTCATTTCTACAAGCTTTTCTACAATCTTCCAGTTTTGCCTCGTATGTCTTGAAAGCAGCTAATGTAGAGAAGCACAAAGCTCGTGATTTTATCGTCTTGAGTTATTCAGTAAAATATGACTTTAGTGCACATTTAAATTGACGCCAACCAACACGGCGCCTGTGGCGGCGGTCAGCGCGAAGTGATGCACCCGAACACCGTTAGCCTGGCGGTATCTCCTCCAGGCCTCAACATCTGGCCACTGATTGACCACCAGGTATTTGGGGCTCCAGGAGCTTCGCAGCCGGTACTGCAGGTAGTCCGGGCAGGCAATGATGTTCCATCGGCCTTCGCTGGGATCGTTCAGCTCGGCCAGGTATTCATTTTCAAACGCAGTCTGGTCGCGAAAGTCGCTCCAATCGTTGACCTCCACAACTGACATGGCCTTGTCGAAGGCGCCGCGAGCTGGCACAAGCAGTATGGCGGCCGACCACAGCCAGTCCTGCTGGCGCACTTCATTAGTGCACTCGTACCAGTACTTGGCCGCGTCAAAGCTGGGAAAGTACAGCAGGCCGTAGCCGAACTGTCTGCGATCGTCGCCTTCGATGAGTTGTACGTCGGGCAGAAAGGCGCAGTCCTGGCCACCGTGGCTTCGCTGAATGATGGACGCGATGCGTTTGATGCTGTTGTGGTAATTGTAGGCGATGTCTTTGCCGAAGCGAATCACTGCGTAGTAGCCAACATTTTCGGGCTCCTTGAGGCCCCGATAGGAAGCCATGATGAGTCGGATGGTCTGTTTGAAAATCCAACGTCACTGTCGCTCACTTGCGCCTTACCTTGACTTCTAGTCCACAGTCCTTTGTACCGTCGCTATAGGTTGACCTGCCTCGCTCCCTCTAACTATCTAGCTCGCTCACGCAAGTAATATTTTCCTTACGCCCATCTCTTTCCTAAAGTGTTGTCCATGACGACCGACCTCAAGCAATGCTCTCGACGGGTCTCTATCTCTGTTCAATTTTTCTGCGAGTGTGAGCACTGCAGCTAGAATAAACTCAATGAGCAAGCCATAGAGAAAAATCTACTGGGCCAGTAGAATAGGTTCTTCTTTTTTTCTTTAAAGAGGCCAACCAGCCTCTTCCTGCTGCTGTGAGTGCTGTGAATAGAGGCCAGTTTTCATCCGATACTTTAACCATGATGCACTTCGTGTGATTATTCAACTATTGTTGTTTAAGTGAGATATAATCTCGTAAACTATCAAAACATACAAAAACTCTTAGTCATGCATTCTGGTTGGGGCTCAGGTTAGACGATGAAGCCTATACGAAAAGGTGTCTGAATGCACATCGTTATGCCACAGGAATTTAGTAAATGTACCATGTGTTCATTAGAACTATGAGAAAGCTACAATCACAATCTCACTTCTTTAAAGTGTATCAGAGATATCTTGATTGTATCGATCGCGACCGCGGCATCAGGGCTCCTACTATACCAGCACATTAGCTTCACTATATGTTTTGAGCAAGAACGATTTCAAGTTTTCTTTAATACATAACCAGCTGAAATTCTAAAAACGTTCTGCAGTTCATGGCATGCTCGTTCAGTATTTCATAGTGTGAATTATTTATTTCTAGAACCTATAGAAATAAACGACATATAAAGTGGCGATTCATTTAGAGCCCGCAGCAGGTTAATTTTGCTCACAATGCGATGCCATTATTCCTTCGCTCTCGTTTCTCTTTAGCATTGCAGCAGTTCTAAATACGTTAATTGGCTGTCAACCGAGCCCATTCTCTTGGCACTCGAAGCCTAGCGCATCTCGAAAAGTTTGCATTCCGAGATGCGTACAACGGCCGTCTCTGCTATATTGCTCATTTAATCTATCCACTCTCAACAAGACAGTAAACTTGACTAACCTTGGCCAGGTGTACACAGAGGTAGCACAACCCTAAAATATTCGGCATTAGCACACAAACCAAGCGGAGAACACACAGCGACACAACCGCACAATACAGCAGCGGCCCGTTACAGAGTCCCGGCCGACTGTCTAGTCCTGCTTCGTCAGCATTCGCTGTCGTTTCAACGCCGCGGCGAAAGTGAGCCGCAGGGCCTGAGTAAACTGCAATTATTTGCTCCACTCTTTCCACTTGAGGCTTGACAGAAAGAGCGGAGAAGAAAGAGTGTGGGAGGCAGAAATGTCCTCGGATACGGAGTCGTTCACTTCGCATTCGGGCAGCATAGAGCAGCAGCTGGAGTCAGTACTTGAGCTTGGCACTAGCTCTCTGCAGCAAAGAGTTTCGGCTACAGAAGGAGGCGGCGCGAATTTTATAGAGGCTGCTGGGACAGCTGGTCCATCTAGGTGAGAAGCATCGATACATGTACTATTATGTATTACTTCATATATTAGTTAAAAACTTTGCACCACAAATCTTCCAGCTATCATAGAGCAGACGACGTCGCTATTGACGAATCTTCTCACGGTTCGTTTTCGGAGGAGGGTGAAGCCGAAGGTGAGGGTGGAGCAGCTGCCGGGCGGCGGAACGAGGAGGCGGGAGAGGAGATGCAACATCAGCAGGTTGCAGATGACAATGACTCGGATGGCAGCGAAGGTAAATTAGCTCAAAGAAACTTAGTATCTGATTATACTTTTTATTTGAAGATTTATCAAGTGCCAACCATCGATAATAAACATTTCGATAACCACATCCAGATCATGCCGTCAATGGTCGAATGGACAGTCGTTCTTCCAGTCAATTTCAAGTGCACGAGTCAGGCCGCTTCGATGCCAGCAGTCGCGATTTGGACCTACGCACAGTGTCTCGCCAGCACTGCAAGAAGTCGGCTAGGCGCGGCTACGACTTCAAGCTGATGCTTGTTGGCGAGAGTGGAATCGGCAAGACAACTCTCATCGATAGCCTCTTTAATGTGGAGAGCACAAGAAATCTCGGCAGTAAGTACGTCAGAAATCACCGCGACACAGTCAGCACCACAAAGCTGTGCGAGCGATTTTTCGAGCTCGAGGAGGGCGGCGTCACGGTCAGGCTGACAGTGATTGACACTCCGGGATTTGCCACCGAGCTGGACAGCCGCGGCTGCGTGGAACCCGTGCTCAGCTACGTGGAGCGCCAGCTGGATGACTACTACCGGATGGAGCAGGGCACGGACAGGTCGAAGCTACAGGACGGGCGGGTTCACGCCCTGCTCTACCTGATTAATCCATCGAGTCGGGGACTTAGGCAGTTGGATGTGATGTGCATGAAAGCCCTCCATAGCAAGGTCAACATAGTGCCAGTCATCGGCAAGGCTGACAGTCTTACACCAGCTGAGAAGGCTAGCCTCAAGGCTTCGATTCTGCAGGACCTCGGCAGGCACGGAATATCGACCTACACTCTACCGGAATTCGACGAGTGCTTCGGGCATCAAACAGATCAGACTGGAGACGATGTGTACCTGAGAAATCAATACGACACGCTGAGAGGCGCCATGCCGCTGGCGGTTGTGGGTTCCAGCCAATTAGTGAAGAGCAACACCAGCGGTCAGTGGATCAGAGTTCGCGAATATCCGTGGGGGATCGTGGACATTGAAAACCCGGAGTTTTCCGACTTTTTGAAACTGCGCGAGTTGCTCATGTGAGTCATTTACTTTTGAATTGCATAAAATTTACCTGGATGAAAATAATCGAATAGGAAAACTTAGAAGATGTAGCAACACACATTCCCGTGGTAGACTTTAAATCATCATTTTCGCTTTTTTGGTTGTAAATCAGGAAGAAGGACCTTAGTAGATTTGATAATGCAATCCAACTCTACTTCAGACAGTACATGGAAGACTTCAAAGAAAGGACTCACGAAGTTATCTATGAACAGATTCGACTTAGCAAGCTCAGACAAAACGACTGGCAGATGTCGCGGTAAGTGTGTCGAATTTGCTTTATTATCTTCAAAGGTACCAGTTTCTTTCTTGCTAGTGTGTCTCGTTTCGCTGAACTCCGAAGTAAAAATTTATCTAAATGTCTTATTCTGAATCTAACACTAGCCCATACTCAAGCAATGTATTATACAATGCAAAGCATTAGGATTACGTCTATTAAAATTCTGTACAATTCGAAATGAAGAATGTCCAAGACCCTGGCCGAGCGGGATCGCCTACTGCGCGAAAAGGAGGACGAACTTCGCCGTCTGCGTGAAGCTGTTGAAGGACTTCAGAGGGCCAGCACTAGCAGCGACAGTAACAGCAGGTCGTCGAGCTTGCCAACGGCGTCGCACGAATCGACGTCGTCGGCGATGGCTGGCATCAACGCCAGGGCGTTCGCGTCGGGCAGTGGCGGCGGTGCAGCGGCGATGCAGCAGCGGCTTACTTCAAGCAGTTCGGCTGCCTACGGCCCACAGCTGCGTTCCAGAAAGCTGGCGATGAGCTCGCAGTACAATTGAATATCGGAGCTCAGAACTCTAGCATATGCTATGCGATGCTTTTGGTCATCTGGAAATCTAGCTATAATAGTTGCAATGTTCTTTTAATCCATGGTTCGAATCATTTTTTGGTCACGCATGTAGAAATTTTCTTCACCAAAAATTTTCCGCTCAGGAAAATGCTTTGAGATCCGATAAAAAAACTTCCAGAATCACAAAGCATCTGCATCGTCGAGATATTCAATGATTCTCGTCGGGTGCATGGTGGCAAAACCTTATTTTTTTGCTCACAAAATTTTTACATGCTACAATATCAGCTACTATTGTTGATATAATTGTATTGATTATATTGCTAATTTTTATATTATAAATTTTTATATTATATATTAGAACTGCAGCTGTGACGAAATTAACGGCAGACAGAGTCAGGCGGAAGTTTAATATTCCAATTAGAGTCCAGAGTTCGCGTAATCTAGTGTAGCGGTAGCACTTTATCTTTATTTATTATCACTGAGACACACGCGACAAGCAATATAATTAAAGTCAGGTGCAGGAGCTCAATGATGACGATGCAATAGAGAAGACAGCGGATGACAGTAGATAGGTAATGACAGAACGAAACACTCGGCAGAACAGTGGGTAAGTAGGTCGCAGTGAAAGTAACAGTGGCCGGGTCAAGAGCAGTGACAAAAGGGGTGAGCCGGTTAAGGGGCACGGGCGGGCCCAGGGGGCCTAGTTAAATAAGCTAGCCCGCGGTAAAAACAGGGCGATCGATAATCTAGAGAAACAGAGCACGCACGCTCATTGTCTGAGAGAATTGACATTAATGCAACTGCGAGATAAGTTTAGGGATAGCGCGATGTGCGTTGGCGTTTACTTACAGTAACAATCTAAGAAATATACGGAATTACAAAGTTGGTGACAGCGTAATTACATTTGTTAAACGGCCCAATTCAGTACCACATAAATTTAAACTTCATAGGGGCTCTTGCAGTAAGTGACAACATCACAGCAGCAGTGTTTGTTGTCCTTGGCACTAGGGTCTTTGACAAGAATCGCTGAATATCTCGACGTGCTGACTTCGGATGGCTTTGAAAGTCGGTCCATCGAAAAAGTTCGAAATCTTGATCCAAAAGAGGTGAATATATTATTCATGTACTTATTCGAGTTTAGTTATTAAGTTTCTGACGAGGTAGTTTAATTACGTCCATAATTTCCATTTATATTGATTTCTTATTGTCTCATACATAAAAATCGAACAAATCAGAACTCTTAGAAACTATAATTGATAAACTGTAACTTTTCCAAATATCCCATTGTTAAATTGTATCACTACCATGACTCGATAGCTTAACAGTCATTTTTGGCATTTTAGTAGAACAAAGCGTCAAAGATCGACTGTGTCAGAAAGGTTTGTGACTTAAAGTCTCTCGCTTGAAAAAATGTATATTTTTTATGAATTCGGAAACTACGGCGATGAGAAAAAAAATCGGATACTTCAAGTCCTAACGAACGCTTGGCAAAGATCACCGGTTTTAGAAATGAATATAATTCATCTGCAATGTTTTAATTCCCTATTTTGTTCGTCACCATAGATAAGAAAGAGAACTGGATAGGGATGATAGGACAATTGGATATCCCTATCCCATAATAGGGAAAGATCTTGGAGAGTTCTCTTGTTTAAAAAATTCGAATGAATACAGCCTTTTATTTGTGACAAGAGACAGTTTAAAGTAAGATGGTCCAATTGCACACAGCAAACACTCCGGCAAAAAGTTTGCACACTGTTTGTGTGAAAAGTAAATTACCAAAAAGCAGATGCACAGGAGTTACTGAAAAATTGTTGTCCGGTCAGAAATCATTCAACGGTCCTGCCGACAATATTGATCGCGGCGTTTTTGGCCAGCATGACCGATGAGCCGCGCTGTGAAACGTTCAATTCTACAATATTGAAGCACCAGTTTGTTAGGTTCCAGGCTAGCCTAACACCGCTGTCAGCACCATCATGGATCAGAGATTCAATCTTCTTCTGATAGGTCGGCGTGTTGATGAACGCGCTAAGAGCCTCGAAGTGGAACATCATGAGCGTTACACGCCTCAGTTCGGTGTAAGCTTGGTATTCAGGTGTGTGCTGGAGAAGCAGGTTGCCTAAATACGTGGTTGTCGGTGGTTCGCTTCCAGTTGTCAAGAGTAGGTCGCGAATCTTTGAATACAGCTCTTTGATGATTTCTAATGTTAAAGACACACGGGGTCTGAAATTGTTTTTTTTACCAACAATGGCTTCATAATGAAAAGTTGCTGCAAGTGTCAGTATTCAAAAAAGGAATAAATAGACAATTTTTTTCACTGAAACTAACAGGTCGTTCGCGGCAACTTTGTAGTGCAGATCAGTCAGTGTTCTTGCGAAGCCGCTTGTAGATTTCCAAAAGTTGGACTTCATCTCTCGCAGTTTCTGCATAATGCTCTTCTGCTCTATTGAGTTGACAGACTGATTGGAAGTATTCGTCTCTAGACCCGAATGATGTGACAACCGTCCACTGGGCTTAAAATATTTTAATTTAGAAGCGTTTGCGAAATTAGCAAAAAGGGCTTTCGTGTAAACAAACACAATAACGTCGGGAGTTTGAATTTCACATTCGGAAAAGTTCTCACTGCTTCAGTTCACCCAGCTATACAATGGCTACAGACACTTGTAGTAGCTAGCCCGTTGGTACAGCCATGTAGAAAAGGGGTTGTAGCCTTAGTGGTTAGAGCGTCAGACTAACGACTTAAAGGTCAGGGATTCGATCAACGACTCCCATGAAATAAGAAATAATATTTGCAAAAAGGGTTGTGAGCACTGGCGCATCATTTTTTTACTGTCGACCCGCAGCCAGTGAGGAGGCTATGTTAACCTGCCCATTTCGGTGACTCCTAAGCACACATACTGTACGCAGGCATTCGCTCACACAGGTGTGTACATCTGTCCTGACTTTTTATCACCAGGCAGGGTGCGCTTTCTCTGTGCCTTGGAGCTGTTGGATCACAAGGGCGTAAACTGCACGACAAGCCACCAAGTCTTCTGTCCGCGGCTGCGCCAAAAATGAATGCGGCCCAACCGCGGAATCGAGCTCAGGGACGAAGAATGCGAAGAAAACAATTCGAAATAGATTTACCGTTGATTTGGATACATTGCTAAAACAGACGTCCCACGGTAGGTTGTTGGTGAGCAAGGCAATCAGGGTGTAGAATGCCGACTCAAGGTCGTGCATCGGATGAGGCTGACCGCCCTTCATGCGGATGTGCGACGCGAACCTCGGATGGCCAAATAATTCACTTTCGCCGGTGGACTTTCGCAAATTAAAACGATCCTTGGGATCGAAAACGGTTGCCACTTTAAAGTTGGATAAGTAAAGAACGTTGAATGCGATTCCGCGTCCGAAGTACAGGTTGAACGGCTCGACGGCATTGTGTACCACGCCAAACCTGTGTATCTGGATGTTAATTATCAGTGTTCAAGATTATTTTAGGAAAAATTAGGCAAAAACAGAAGGGGTATAATATTATCACACAGGCCCAGGATAATATACTCGACCAGTTAAAACGACATTGTACCTTTGAAAAGTCACAAACTGGCATTACATGCCAGCTGTAAGGCACAGAAAAAAATTGGTACTTTAACGGGCTAGAATTGTGTTATGACCGATGAAACCGATGAAGAAAATGACCGATTTTCGTAAGAGTCCACCAAATTGTTTGAAACCCCTTATGATCATAAACTGACTCTTAAAACCGTCAGTCGTCAGCATCGTCGAGATATTCTTGTCGAAGACCCTGGTGGACGAGGACAACTAACATTGTTCTGTGTAAACCTCTATGGTGGATCTATATTGGCCAATAATAAAAAAATAATAATAATAATTACAAGATAATCAATATAAAATAATTGATGATGATGAGATGATGAAATTTTGTGAGGCCTATATTGTTGGTTTTGCCACCAGACACCTCGATAAGAATCGTTGAATATCTCGTCGATGCCGATGCTTTGTGATTCTGGACGTTTTTCATCGGAGCACTGTAGCCCATGTTCCGCATTTTGGTGGCGATTGGTTGAATATTTTAGGAAATACAGAAAAAATGTGGGTATTTATAATACCCATGTGGTCTTTCTGGAATGTTAAATAAAGCACAGGAGTGCCAACAGACCTGCAGGCAGCGGCAGAGGATCTGGTCAAAGACCTTGAGCGCTGAGCCGACATCAAATGAACCACTCCGATTTGGGCCGGCCGACATGATCTCGGTGAGGTAATGCAGATTTGGGCCCAACTGCTCCATGCATAAGTAGGACAATGTACTGCGACTTTCACTCTTCCAGGGTACGATATTGCCGTGAATGTCATACACATTGTGCTGGGCCGCGTCGTAGGTGTACACAGCGTTAGGAACCTCGTCGTACTTAAAGACAATCGGAATTCCAGTCATTTCATCGAGCTCCATGTTCTCTCGCATGAAAGAGTCCCACAGGTGCTTTAATATGAGGTTCTCGCGGAACAGCAGTCGCATTGCTGGTTGCTGCATTGCTGTACAGTCCAGGGCTTCTATTTTGAGAACCAGAACAAGACCCACGTCCCATGATCGGCACTTGGCCAGGTGGTTGTTCGGCTTCTCAGCCGAGCGGGTGTACAGAGTGATCTTCTTCTCAAATTCCGGGTGAGTAGTGAACTTGTAGGTGTCAAAGTTGACTATTTGATCTCGTGGACACCTGTCAAGTGTGTATCAGGAACGATTTTTTATACTTACAATGTATAAAATTCAAACATTCCCTGGAAAGCGAACTCAACTAAATAAATATTCACCTCGCCAGCATGTCCACAACAATAGTCCGATCACTAAGGTGCGTGAATACGAAGGCGCTCAAGTCTTCCAGTGATTGCACCAGAAACAGCTGATAGAAGTCAACGGCCTGGGCCAACAAGCTCAGCACCTCGATGGCATTGTTGCGCACTATATCAATATTTTTTTGCGCCTCGATTCGCAGCGCCATCTCGTTCATATCGTTTTGCTTTTTAAGCTCATCGTTGACAAGTAACGGGTTGACGCGCTTCTCACTGGCCATGATTGTGAGGGTTTCAATTGTTTGACTTCGAACTAAACGTCAAATGATCTGCTGGTTCACGCAAAACTTTTTTTTCTGAAACACAAGATTGAGAAGGTTCTTGTGTGCTCACGAGTGCTTTTTATCAAAGACTCATTTCTAGATCGGCTTGGATTCCGTTTGTAACTATGAGAACAAGCGCGACTGAAATAAAGCAAAAATCCTGTAAGGATAGTCTGATTTTGACATAGACATTTTTTCCGCACAAAGTTCTGAGTTGACATGATAGGCAAACTTTAAACAAATTTCTTCGGAGAATACTGATTTTACTTGTAAAATATTTTTTAGACTGACATTCCCTGAGTCCCCAGTTTTTACCATAGATACTTTTCAGAACTGCCACGACTTGATGCCAGCTGCCAGCTGTTCTGTCACATTTTCGACAAGCTGATTGATGACAGCATCGATCTGATGAGAGCGGTCTCGTGAGTTAACTGGCATTTATTCGCTCCCATTCCAGATGCTTTTTATGTATTTTCATCGCTTATAAAAGCCAGTCAGTCCCGGTTTGCTTGTCTGAATTCCCAAAAAGCGAGACTGCTATTCGTGACTCTGCTAGTATCCTTTCAAGTGTTCGTGCATATCAATAAGAAGCCTTACAAAGCTACTTACTTATCGATAGCAGGAACGTCAGAAAACTTCCTAATATGCAATTGACGTCACAACGCAGCCCAACAGTCTAAAAGTGACATTACAACACAACTTAATAGTATTGAAGTGACGTAACAAGTAACAACACAACCCAAGAGTATGAAAGTGATTTCATAATACTGCCTAGTACTACAATCCAACAACAATAATTCAAACTGACAAGTATACAGTAGATAGTAAGAAATCAAATCAAGTCCAGCTGTAGTGAGTCAGGTGTACAGTGTACAGCTTTTGAGTCCGTGGACAGGGCAGGCCACAATACTCACCCCAGTCAGAAGCTGAACTATTGGGTTGCTAACTTACAAAGCCACACCAAAACCCAATGGAAAATAGAAAGCGAAAATGCGCTCAAATTACTCGCTCGCGCCACAAATTTATTTCACAGTCGTAAAAAGACTGTCGCTTAATACTCGCTGAAAGTTTCGATCTGTGAGCGCGATTTTGTTGCTACCTTCGTCGCTTAATTTGTTGCCAGATTTGTAACTTTAAGTGTCAAATTTGAGCAACAATGTGGGTGAAAACTTTGAGTGACAAATTAGAGATAAAAACATATACGGACTTTTACGGAAATACGGACTTTGTCCTTGCCTTTGATCTTCGCCGACGCCGCCACCGACTCCGCCGCAATGCAATTATAATAATTCTGTCTAGTGTCGAGAGATTTATGGCCCTGTGAATTTATGATCCTAAAGCACAGAATCATCAGAATCAAATAAAAATTCAGCTAATTGGACAGCGCCGACACTTTCACATCCAGCCGCTCTTGAAGCTCCAATATTATTGGAGCGACAATACGAGCACTTCTTGTTTGTCTCCCAGTTGGTGCCTTGCCTGAGACGTCAAAAATCTATAGTGAAAGTACAGACCCATCATGGCCTATATTAATGTTTGAAGCCGTATGAAAATAATGCAAGACGAAATAGAAGTTACAGATTGTGAAATTGATTTACTTTAACTTGTGCAGGCCGGTCTCGCGGACGAAATTGAAGTTACTAATCGGGTACACACGAGCATCCCCCTCCCCGCGGGTGGAATTGAAGTTACTAATCGGGTACACACGAGCATCCCCCTCCCCGCGGGTGGAATTGAAGTTACTAATCGGGTACACACACGAGCATCCCCCTCCCCGCGGGTGGAATTGAAGTTACTAATCGGGTACACACACGAGCATCCCCCTCCCCGCGGGTGGAATTGAAGTTACTAATCGGGTACACACACGAGCATCCCCCTCCCCGCGGGTGGAATTGAAGTTACTAATCGGGTACACACACGAGCATCCCCCTCCACGCGGGTGGAATTGAAGTTACTAATCGGGTACACACGAGCATCCCCCTCCCCGCGGGTGGAATTAAAGTTACATAGTTTGAAATAGAAGTTGAAAACCAATATTTGGCAATATTAGGAGTAAAAATGCTATTTTTTGTCGCTCATTACTTGTGAAACTCGCGGGGAAAGTTTCAAAATAAGTAGTAAGATCTGTAAAAGGATTTTAAACACGTTTACAGTAAGACAGCTTCAGACAGAGACATCGAAGTCAGGGCTATACAATGCTATCCTCACGGTAATCCGATATTCTATTTCATAACATACGAATTATAAAACTGAAAATTTGCTTAAAAATATACCGAATAAATGAGCTCCAAAACAGTTTCATCCCTAAAATAGTTATTTAAGCTTCATAGATCACAACGTGCTACTCACAATAATAATATGAAATGGGTTCTGGGAAATTAAAAATCTCTAAAACAAATCTGGCCTAAGACAGCTCTTCAATATCTTCCTGGAGTTGGAATCGGCTTAGGGATTGAACCGGGCAGAGAAAAAACTGAATATTAAAACAGGTCTACTTTAATAGAAGTTTATGGCATCAGATGGTAATTAGCATGTCCCAGAATTTACCCCGCTATAAATTAATATATATTCTTGTCACCGAATAGAAAATAAACAAAATATAAAGTTTGTTTCTTAGAAAGGTACAAAATCAAAGTTTTTTTTAAACAACTATGAAGTAATGTACAAAATTCAAAATACCAATTACAGAGACAAAAAACTAAAAAAACAGAACAGTAAAAAGCAATAAATATCAAATTCAGTTTGGTCAATGCACACAACACCACTTAGTTCTTTGATTAATTATATTTATTATAAGCACAATGTAAAAAATAACTACTTCCGTGATCAACCCACAGCTCCGAGCCGAGGATGAAAAGTAAGACATATAATAATAATAATTAAATAAAAATAAAACACAAATCGCCCCATAGTAGAAACAAAAAACACCTTTAATTAAACCTTTAATAAAGTTATAAACGGAAAAGACTGAATTAAGGCGCGGAACTGCACTTTTACTTTGCTATGCAATTTTTGTTAGAACAAAAATAATTAGGACAAACTCTAAGCTAAAATGCCAGTTTGTCTATGATAATATCATTACTGGTTAACATCAACTGATCGGTTATTTCATTGCTGTCTATCGATTAACATAAGCGGTCGATTGATCTAACGAAGCAGTCATTTTGATCCACCAATATATTTTTATTTATTAATCGATGCTTTCACTAGATCGAACAATGCCTTTAACAGATTGAATAATGCTATAAATTGATCAATATTTCTTTAAACTGATCAATCACAACATTCACCGAATCAATCAAGACTAAAAATGCATCAACATTTCCCTGACTTGGTTGATCAGGTATTTAAATAATAAATCAATATGTCAATTAATCAATCCAATCTGTTAATCAATCAATTATTTCTGTAACTTAATAAATCAGTGCTGCTAATATATCAAAGGACTACTTTATTTGATCAACCAATGCTGTCAACTGATAAAGCTAAGCGAGTAAGTTGATAATTTATTTTAGGAAAACATTATAAATTGATCAAGCAGTCAATAAAAGTTGCTTTCAGCCATCAATCAATCATCGTCCAATTCGAAGATAACGCTACTAGTCAGCTGGGAGACACTGCCAACAAGGGACGACGAGATTTTCGAGCGAGAAAAAGACCCAGAAGCACTGCCGGGCATAGTCGGCGGTGGCGGAGACAGCGGTGTCTCAGCAGCTGCCGAGACTGCCGCGGCGGCGGCGGCGACAACTTCAGAGTCGTCCAGATCGACGATATCGCCAGTCTCGCAGTCTTCTCCGTCGTTGTCGTCGTCATCATCGTCGTCGATGCCATCCTTAGCGTAGGAAGCCGACGAGCTGCTGCAACCTTCGGAGATTCGGCGAACTCGCCCGGCGGCGCCTTTTCCGCCCGCCGCCGAAGCCGGAGCATCTGCCGCCGCAGCGGCCGAGGTGTCGCTATTGTGCCGACGCCGGCGGGTCTCTCGCTGCTTCTGACGCTTCTTGCGATTGCGCAAAGTGTGATGGAAGGCGCTGATGCTGGCGTTGATGCTGCAGATTGGGCGACACACGCTTTGATTGCTACTGACAGTAGGATTTTAGTAATAATAATAATACTTGGTAACAATTGATTACACCTGCCCCAATCGGGCTAGATGTGCAGCCGACAGCACAGCCAAAGCTATTGCGTGGCGCATCTGAAGTCTGCGTACGGCTGTTCAGTCCATGGACCGGGGGGACGCCACACCCACCCTCAATTATTCCAGATAATGTTGGTACCCATTTAACAGCTGGGTGAACTGAAGCAATGCAGAGTTAAGCGTCTTGCTAAAAGACATGTCTTTGTGCACAAATTGTTCCAGTGGAGTCGGGAATCGAACCCCCGACCAGTGAATAGGAATATTCCAAATGTGATAAGCGACGCACGCACTAACCTGTAATTGGCCGATTCAACGTGATCTGAGAATGACACGGATCGATTGAGCAGCAAATGCTGCGGCTGCTGTTGCTGGCTCTGACTGCTAGACAATGAGCTAGATAGGTCATCAGAGGAAGATAAAGATGGGCTGCGGGTGAATTTGAGAATGCCCTGAAGGCGAGACTGGGAGGCCTGCTGCTGCTGCTGTTGCTGCTGCTGCACCGAAGGTGGTGGAACAACAAGTTTGTCGCGCACATCCTCGCCCTGGCCGTCAAGGCGCACAGTTAATCGGTCGGCGCACAGCTCGGTGACAACCAAGCCGCTGGTGGGGACGGAGCAGCCGCCAGCGGGTGGCAGGACAACTGGCGCCGGACTCGCCGGCGCAGCGTAGCGGGCCAGACAGTCCGCCAGTCGCCGGCTGGGATTTGGCATGTTGAAGAACTGCAAATTGGCGGCATCGACAGCCGAAGCCGCCCTAGCCAGTGCCGGCTGAGCTTGCAATGTGAGTTCGTCAAGCCAAGTGTCTTTGCGGGGCTTCGCTAAACGAACAACTAGATTGTCGGGGCCAATCTGCGAGTAAGAAAGAAAAAAAGTATTTGTATCATATAAAAGAGCGATTGAAAGTGTAAGTGGACAGCGGGAAGGGTAAATTCAAGGACGACTAGGAGTAGAAGGACGGGAAACTACATTTATGGAAAAAAATTAAATCTGGTTTTTGCGAAAAAAATACACAATGTAGATAGTAAATTTTCAGTTCTCTGATATATTTGGAGACAGCTTTTGATTGGAAGCAGATACAAAGCTGTTCTTTTGATATAGCTTGCCTAACATGTCGATCTACCGAATTTTATAAAGTTTTGTACATTACAAGTACGTAGTCTCCCGTCCTTCTACTCCTGTTGGTCCTTAGGTAAATTATGGAGCGGATTAGCTAGCTGAGAGCGGAAAATATCCAGTAGAGAGCGGATTAGTCAGTAGAGAGCGGAAAATATCCAGTAGAGAGCGGATTTGTCATTAAAGAGCGGAAAATATCCAGAAGAGAGCGGATTAGTCAGTAGAGTACGGATTAGTCAGTAGAGAGAGGATTAGTCAGTAGAGAGCGGAAAATATCCAGTAGACAGCGGATTAGTCAGTAGAGAGCGGAAAATATCCAGTAGAGAGCGGATTTGTCATTAAAGAGCGGAAAATATCCAGTAGAGAGCGGATTAGTCAGTAGAGAGCGGAAAATATCCAGTAGAGAGCGGATTTGTCATTAAAGAGCGGAAAATATCCAGAAGAGAGCGGATTAGTCAGTAGAGTACGGATTAGTCAGTAGAGAGAGGATTAGTCAGTAGAGAGCGGAAAATATCCAGTAGACAGCGGATTAGTCAGTAGAGAGCGGATTTGTCATTAAAGAGCGGAAAATATCCAGTAGAGAGCGGATTAGTCAGTAGAGAGCGGAAAATATCCAGTAGAGAGCGGATTTGTCATTAAAGAGCGGAAAATATCCAGTAGAGAGCGGATTAGTCAGTAGAGTACGGATTAGTCAGTAGAGAGCGGATTAGCAAGCTGAGAGCGGAAAATATACAGTAGAGAGCGGATTAGTCAGTAGAGAGCGGAAAATATCCAGTAGAGAGCGGATTAGTCAGTAGAGAGCGGATTAGTCAGTAGAGAGCGGATTAGCAAGCTGAGAGCGGATAATATCCAGTGGAGAGCGGATTAGTCAGTAGAGAGAGGATGAGTTACTAGGGAGCAGAAAAGATCCCGTAGAGGGCGAAAGGGATCCATTTGAGAGCAGACTGTAGAAGAAAGCGGAATATAGCGGCAAAGGCTAAGTGAAGAGCACAAGTGAAAACTTTTCTGCGGAAGAAGAAACTGGGAATCAGCAGATAAGCTATGAAACTAAAAAAAATATGACGGAATAAATTGAAACGAAGGCAAATCCCTAAATCAAATAGATAGGTTTTCCCACCTGCAAAGTTTCGAACTCAAGCGCAGACGACTCCGGCTGCATCACGGCCAGGCTGTAGTTGCTGCGCCATCCGCCGGCGCCGACGCTGGCAAAACTGACGGCCCAGCGGCAGCCGGACGAAGCTGGCAGATTGTCAACCGGCTGGACTGTCTCAGCCGAGATGTTTTTGACACCGACTAGCAGGGTCACGTGACCATCAGTCTGGCGGCACTGAATGGAGCCGGGCAGTCGGCCGGCGCGAAATTCGGACTGCGGCTGCGGATGCTCCGCCACAGTCGAATGTTCTTTGGCGTCGGCGCCAGCTGAGGAAGCTGGAGCATCGGGTAGTTCCTGAATTAATGGGGCTGCCTGCTGCTGCTGTCGCTGCAGCGGCTGCTCTGGCCGTGAAATGCACGGCAAAACCAGTGTCAGGAGGTGAGTCTTGCGATCGAATTTCGCCGAGCCGTTGTCCTCAGTGACGGCGCAGGGCAGGCGCAGCTCCAGTTTGTAGGCTACAGGCCGCTGGCAACTGACGCGAAGTTGGCGATCTTCAACGTCGACATCGATGGCCTGAGCGGTGGAGACGCCTGCCAATGATGATGAGAGAATGAAGATTCAGGTAGAATAGTACTTAAATTCAGGTAGGATAGACCAAAGGTTCAGGTAGGATAGATATGAAGATTCAGGTAGGATAGACCCGAAGATTCAGGTAGGATAGACCTGAAGATTCAGGTAGGATAGACATGAAGATTCAGGTAGGATAGACCCGAAGATTCAGGTAGGATAGACTTGAAGATTCAGGTAGGATAGGCATGAAGATTCAGGTAGGATAGACATGAAGATTCAGGTAGGATAGACCCGAATATTCAGGTAGGATAGACCCGAAGATTCAGGTAGGATAGACCCGAAGATTCAGGTAGGATAGACCCGAAGATTCAGGTAGGATAGACCCGAAGATTCAGGTAGGATAGACCCGAAGATTCAGGTAGGATAGACCCGAAGATTCAGGTAGGATAGACCCGAAGATTCAGGTAGGATAGACCCGAAGATTCAGGTAGGATAGACCCGAAGATTCAGGTAGGATAGACATGAAGATTCAGGTAGGATAGGCATGAAGATTCAGGTAGGATAGACATGAAGATTCAGGTAGGATAGGCATGAAGATTCAGGTAGGATAGACATGAAGATTCAGGTAGGATAGGCATGAAGATTCAGGTAGGATAGACCCGAAGATTCAGGTAGGATAGACCCGAAGATTCAGGTAGGATAGACATGAAGATTCAGGTAGGATAGACCCAAAGATTCAGGTAGGATAGACATGAAGATTCAGGTAGGATAGACCCAAAGATTCAGGTAGGATAGACATGAAGATTCAGGTAGGATAGACCCGAAGATTCAGGTAGGATAGACCCAAAGATTCAGGTAGGATAGACCTGAAGATTCAGGTAGGATAGACATGAAGATTCAGGTAGGATAGACATGAAGATTCAGGTAGGATAGACCAAAGGTTCAGGTAGGATAGACATGAAGATTCAGGTAGGATAGACCCGAAGATTCAGGTAGGATAGACCTGAAGATTCAGGTAGGATAGACATGAAGATTCAGGTAGGATAGACATGAAGATTCAGGTAGGATAGACCTAAAGATTCAGGTAGGATAGACATGAAGATTCAGGTAGGATAGACCCGAAGATTCAGGTAGGATAGACATGAAGATTCAGGTAGGATAGACCCGAAGATTCAGGTAGGATAGACATGAAGATTCAGGTAGGATAGACCCGAAGATTCAGGTAGGATAGACCCAAAGATTCAGGTAGGATAGACATGAAGATTCAGGTAGGATAGACCCGAAGATTCAGGTAGGATAGACCCAAAGATTCAGGTAGGATAGGCATGAAGATTCAGGTAGGATAGACCCGAAGATTCAGGTAGGATAGGCATGAAGATTCAGGTAGGATAGACCCGAAGATTCAGGTAGGATAGACCCGAAGATTCAGGTAGGATAGACCCGAAGATTCAGGTAGGATAGACATGAAGATTCAGGTAGGATAGACATGAAGATTCAGGTAGGATAGACATGAAGATTCAGGTAGGATAGGCATGAAGATTCAGGTAGGATAGACCCGAAGATTCAGGTAGGATAGACCCGAAGATTCAGGTAGGATAGACCCGAAGATTCAGGTAGGATAGACCCGAAGATTCAGGTAGGATAGACCCGAAGATTCAGGTAGGATAGACCCGAAGATTCAGGTAGGATAGGCATGAAGATTCAGGTAGGATAGGCATGAAGATTCAGGTAGGATAGGCATGAAGATTCAGGTAGGATAGGCATGAAGATTCAGGTAGGATAGGCATGAAGATTCAGGTAGGATAGGCATGAAGATTCAGCTAGGATAGGCATGAAGACTCAGTCAGGACATCTCTTAAGATAGTCCTGATTAATGGATTAACGATTCTAGATTCCCTAATTCCTCAGTTCTCACCTGGCAGCTCAATCAACACCTGAATGCTGCTTGGCTGCTTCGCCGATGGTCCTATGGTAACAGAGCCAGTGGAATCAGACGGACTTTCGTAGGCAAAGTCGCCAAAGTCGCTCCGATAAGAGTACTTAAGCTGATACTTAGGGGTTTTGGGCGAGTCTTGGTCAATCTTTATTTTCTCCTGTTGCTGCACATTGCCTTCTGTTGACTTGGCTGAATCCTCGAGCTCGAACTCGCGACCCTCAGTTTTAGTCTCGCCAGCCTGAGCATTGTTATAATGCTGCACAAACGGATTAGGTGGATCGGATTTCAACTGAGCCTGCTTGGTGTCGAAGTCTGCTCGCTTGCGACGAATCACCGTCGCCTGGGGCAGGCCCTGCGATTAGGGCGGATCGGATGAACGGTAATGATAGACCAAATAGGCCGCAAAAAGTAGGGGCAATATTAAGTAGACAGCAAGTAGCAGGGGCAATCATAGATTAAAGAGGCCGCAAAAGGTGGGCAATGATAGATAAATAGGCCGCAAAATGTAGGAGTAATAGTGGATTAAAAAGGCCGCAAAGTGTCGGGTTCATGAAAGATCAAAGAGGCCGCAAAGTGTCATGTTCATGAAAGATCAAAGAGGCCGCAAAGTGTCATGTTCATGAAAGATCAAAGAGGCTGCAAAATGTCGGGTTCATGAAAGATCAAAGAGGCCGCAAAGTGTCGGGTTCATGAAAGATCAAAGAGGCCGCAAAGTGTCGGGTTCATTAAAGATCAATAAGTCAAAATATGATGGTAAGTGTCTAAGTGAGCAGTGAAATTAAACGTGAAACTGAATTGATCAATAAAATACCTTGAAATCTATTTTTGGCCGCCTAATAGAACCACCGGCGGCAAATTTCAATTGGAAATTTTTCTCAGCGCCCTGCACAGCGGTATCTTCTAGCATCTTCTTGAACTGGGCATTGCGCGAGGCCATCAGGTAAGTGTCCGGGTGAAATACCGCATCTATCACCAGGCAGGTTTGTTTGGCCTTGTCCGTGTCCTCACGAGGCGGCGAAAAACTGTGCGGTATGGACCAGTTGACGCCAGATTTCCCATTCTTCTCGGATCGCTGAACAGTGGCAACCTGGATCTTGTCACTAGTGCAGATGTTGATGAACACCTGCTATTAGTCAAATAGAGTTAGTGAGGGTGTGTGCGTGCTCTCTTGAATTTGTGAAGCCTTATAATGAGCGGAACAGAGGGTTTAGGAGCGGAATAGAGGGTTTAGGAGCGGAAGAGGGTTTAGGAGCGGAAGAGGGTTAAGGAGCGGAAGAGGGTTTAGGAGCGGAAGAGAGGGTTTAGGAGCGGAAGAGGGTTAAGGAGCGGAAGAGGGTTTAGGAGCGGAAGAGAGGGTTTAGGAGCGGAAGAAAGGGTTTTGGAGCGGAAGAGGGTTAAAGAGCGGAAGAGGGTTAAGGAGCGGAAGAGGGTTTAGGAGCGGAAGAGAGGGTTTAGGAGCGGAAGAGGGTTAAGGAGCGGAAGAGGGTTTAGGAGCGGAAGAGAGGGTTTAGGAGCGGAAGAAAGGGTTTTGGAGCGGAAGAGGGTTAAAGAGCGGAAGAGGGTTTAGGAGCGGAAGAGGGTTAAGGAGCGGAAGAGGGGGTTTAGGAGCGGAAGAAAGGGTTTTGGAGCGGAAGAGGGTTAAAGAGCGGAAGAGTGTTTAGGAGCGGAAGAGTGTTTAGGAGCGGAAGAGTGTTTAGGAGCGGAAGAGTGTTTAGGAGCGGAAGAGGGTTTAGGAGCGGAAGAGGGTTAAGGAGCGGAAGAGGGGGTTTAGGATCGGAAGAGGTGGTTTAGAAGCGAAAGATAGGGTTTAGGAGCGGAAGAGAGGGTTTATGAGCGCATTAGATGATTTAGGAGCGGAAGAAATTGTTTAGGAGCGGAAGAGAGGGTTTAGGAGCGGAAGAGGGTTTAGGAGCGGAAGGGGGTTAAGGAGCGGAAGAGGGTTTAGGAGCGGAAGAGAGGGTTTAGGAGCGGAAGAGGGTTAAGGAGCGGAAGAGGGTTTAGGAGCGGAAGAGAGGGTTTAGGAGCGGAAGAAAGGGTTTTGGAGCGGAAGAGGGTTAAAGAGCGGAAGAGGGTTTAGGAGCGGAAGAGGGTTAAGGAGCGGAAGAGGGGGTTTAGGAGCGGAAGAAAGGGTTTTGGAGCGGAAGAGGGTTAAAGAGCGGAAGAGGGTTTAGGAGCGGAAGAGTGTTAAGGAGCGGAAGAGGGGGTTTAGGATCGGAAGAGGTGGTTTAGAAGCGAAAGATAGGGTTTAGGAGCGGAAGAGAGGGTTTATGAGCGCATTAGATGATTTAGGAGCGGAAGAAATTGTTTAGGAGCGGAAGAGAGGGTTTAGGAGCGGAAGAGGGTTTAGGAGCGGAAGGGGGTTAAGGAGCGGAAGAGGGTTTAGGAGCGGAAGAGAGGGTTTAGGAGCGGAAGAGGGTTAAGGAGCGGAAGAGGGTTTAGGAGCGGAAGAGAGGGTTTAGGAGCGGAAGAAAGGGTTTTAGAGCGGAAGAGGGTTAAAGAGCGGAAGAGGGTTTAGGAGCGGAAGAGGGTTAAGGAGCGGAAGAGGGGGTTTATGAGCGGAAGAAAGGGTTTTGGAGCGGAAGAGGGTTAAAGAGCGGAAGAGGGTTTAGGAGCGGAAGAGTGTTTAGGAGCGGAAGAGTGTTTAGGAGCGGAAGAGTGTTTAGGAGCGGAAGAGGGTTTAGGAGCGGAAGAGGGTTAAGGAGCGGAAGAGGGTTTAGGAGCGGAAGAGGGTTAAGGAGCGGAAGAGGGTTTAGGAGCGGAAGAGAGGGTTTAGGAGCGGAAGAGGGTTAAGGAGCGGAAGAGGGTTTAGGAGCGGAAGAGAGGGTTTAGGAGCGGAAGAAATGGTTTTGGAGCGGAAGAGGGTTAAAGAGCGGAAGAGGGTTTAGGAGCGGAAGAGGGTTAAGGAGCGGAAGAGGGTTTAGGAGCGGAAGAGAGGGTTTAGGAGCGGAAGAAAGGGTTTAGGAGCGGAAGAAAGGGTTTAGGATTGGAAGAGGTGGTTTAGAAGCGAAAGATAGGGTTTAGGAGCGGAAGAGAGGGTTTAGGAGCAGAAGAGAGGGTTTAGGAGCGGAAGAGAGGGTATAGGAGCCGAAGAGAGGGTTTAGGAGCGGAAGAGATGGTCTAGATGCGACAGTTTTAAAATAGGTTTAATATAAAAAGGTAGAAAAGAAAGCCCATTTCGGAGCAGAATAGAGAGCTTAAAGAGCCTAAAAAAAGAGCTTTTTTAATGGCAACATGCATCCAAACAGTGACATCTGATATAAAGGGCACATTCTATCCTTAAACTTTTATCTTCAGTCGCTCTTTTAACATTTTAGACAGAGTGGTTCACAAGAAGCACACGCATAGTTTTATTCTTGAAATGAAACCCACCTTTTTACCGTCAGCCTCAGTCAGTTTGAGCACGTGTCCCGGCTTAGGATGAATGAACTCAACATCCATGCCGCGCTCCTGTTCCAACTGAGCAATCTCCTTCTCGTAGAGAGCTCGCTGCTCAGGATTTTGCAGCTCGTCAACATATTCTCGAAATAGTTTTCGGAATTCTTCTTTTTTGAAGGCTTCAGAGAATCTGCTAATCTCGTCTTGAGTCATGTTGAGATCCTTGAAGACATTGCCACTACTGCTACCACTACTAGCACTGCTGTCTTTGCTACTGGACATGGTCTGAGTCATTTCTGAAAGATTTGAATGATTTCTAAAGCTGAGCAATGTGAATGATATATGTAGAAATGATTATTGTTAGCTAGCAATGCTCTGAAGTATTTTGATCTAAAATATTTAATAAACTTTTATTTTGCTCTTACTTTTGCTTAATTTATATAGATCAAAAAGTCACAAATTATACCAAATATACCAAATACTAACATAAATATGCATTCCTACATGACATTTTGAATAACCTTAACTGATACATGACACATTACTATGTCACAATTAATTATAAATGGTCACATGACAACTCTGAGCCAATAATAGGGCCTAACATACTTGCTGTTGCAATCAATTGAAAAGGCCAAAATTATTAAAAAACCTATAGAAAGTTCACTTTTATACAAATTAGCAGTAGGCCTAACTAACAGACTTAAGGGCCATATGTAGGCTTCAGTTAGCAAAATTAGTACTAATTTTATTAATTGGATGAATACAAGAGAAGTAAAAAATTCTTAGTAAAATTTTACATTTCTGAACCTGAATGTCTCAATGTCAAAGAGAAAGAAATCAATCATAATGCTGCTTTCTTTTCTTGTCTGCTATACTATCAAGCATACATGTGCAACCTCCCAAATCTTAGCCAGCTGTGCGACTTTGTTTTTGCTCTATTTACGACTTAGTTTGCTCTCATTTGCGACTTAGTTCATTTCATTGCTCTATTTACAACTTAGTTTGCTCTCATTTGCTCTCTTTTTCTCTCCCCCTTTTCCTTTTCTTCACGCCTTCCTTTTTTGTCCCTTGGTCCCCCCTTTGATTTTTTTGTGCTTGGTCAATTGGTTTTGCGACTTACCTTGCTTGGCCCTCGTTTCACACGGCCATTTCGGCCAGGTGTTGCGCATGTATGAACTGTATAAATAGCTAGGCTAGGCCTAACAAAAGTCTATAAGAAATCTATGCATAAATCTTGCCTTGCTGATTGGCACTCAGTAGAGTTTCTAAATTATTATGTATATCTAAATAACATATTAATCAAAAAAGAAGATATACTAACTGGACCACTTATTAAAATTGAAGCATATCATGAAACTTCACTGCTAACTATATTATTAATAGTATGTTATATAAAACATTGTGTCAAGCAAGAAAAAAGATGATTTTATAGTACATGACAAGACTGCTGACTAGCTACCATAGCTCTTACTAGCTCTGTCCAAGGATAAAAAAGGGTGTGCCACACCTTACTCCTTTATAATTGACTATGATTGAGGTTGGAAGCATATTTGTTTTGGCACTCCAAAGAAGGCAAAAAGTTTGTTCATAACTTCATAGGCTATATTTCCAATATATTATATCTATATTAAATTAAAATGTCAACATAGGAACCAACATTAGAAACAACTTAAGTTTTTAATTCAAATTTGAAATGAAGTTATTTGACTGCTTTGTCAAATATGCAGTTGTCTTAGACCTACACTTGTGTCAACCTCAAATCTACCCACCCAAGCAATCCAATATTGGACAATCTGTGGTCTAGTGTATTTGGGTAGATAGCAAAGCCCAGGTTACTACAAACGCTAGAGCCACAAATGCTCTTAACGCACAACGCACATAAAAGTACAACACACAATCAGTCATTCACCCCAACCCTCTCTAGCTCTGGCATTCTTGATATATGGCAGGTGGTTTTGCCCCACATTTTGCCCATTTTTTGTAATAATAATACGGTAGGCCTAACTAGAAATACTATCAGGCCTAATCTGATCACCAAAGTGATAAGAAATACAAGATAAAATAAAATATAAGGTAACTGGTCATTTTGGTCATAATAATTTTTGCTATAGGCCTAGGCATAACCATTTCAGCCCAAAACCATTTCGACCTTAAACTAATTTGGCACACTACCACTTATAAAATAATATAACTTACAAGATGTTATGTATTTTATCTAAACTAAATTAAAAAAATATTTTAACCTAAAAAGTTAAAATTTTAGGATTTGATAAATGTAAGAAAGAATTTCAAGTTCAGATACAAAAGCTTTTCACTCTATTGTGATGAAGTTATAGCAAATTTGGGTTTAGATTTTGTACTTGGTGTAGTAGTGTGTAGAGATAAGTTTACATTTGAATTTAATTAAATTACAATTACAACAAACAAAAGTGACACTGTGAGACTACTAAAGCATTCTAAAATATACTATGGTGTATTTAATTGATTGACTTGAAAATTTAGGCTTATAATTGTTTACAAACAAAATAGTGTTAAATGTATAACATTTGAGCATGTAATGTGGCCAAAATTGCTTTAGAACAACAAGGTTTTGGGCCATGGCCGAAAACATAGGAATTTAAATGCTGAGGTAGCTATAAAAAAGGTAGTTGTTATTTGTCCGGTTAACCACCCAAGGACTTAATTTCTCCCCTTTCAATGAGCAGGAGCAACGATCCTCCCAAAGACCACTCTTGCCCTGCTAATAGCCATCTTGAGTCTTGACCTCACAAAGACCAAACTATACCCTTGAACTAAGTTAGTCCCTGAAACAACCGAATTTCTGGAAAAGGTTTTAATTTTTTTAACTAGCTGATAAGCGAAAATAATTTGAGACACAAACTTCAAATCTGAATGACTGTCCTTTTGCAGCTTGTTAATTATTTTATCTTACAAATGATAGAGGTTCTCGTGGTAGCGCTACAACCCCTACAACCTCGATTAACCAGACGAATAATCAAACAACTGCCATAAATAAATAAAGCCAAGAAACCCCTGGGCACTGTTGAGTTGACTGGCTATCAGTCCCTACCACAGTACCACTGCCACTGACGCCTAACGACTGGTCCCAGCGTGGTGCATTGGTATGTATAAGGTAGTAAGTTGATAACCACCAGACGTTTCAGTAAGGGCCTATTATTATTTTGGCGTCGCAAAGTTTCTGCTTCATAAAAATGTCATTCTATTACTAAATTTTTTTGTTTTTCATGCCTTTTTTCATCTAAAGAACAAAGTGATGTCTTCTGCTCGTTCATTTTATCTTCTTCACCACATTCTTTTAAATTAAATGCTGTGGAAAATTTAAAAAAGCTAAATTACAGCTGTTTTAGTATGTTAAAACAACATAAGTACCTTTAAAGCTTTAATTGAATTCTAGTATTAAAAAAATGTGCCGCATATCTTATGGGTCAACTTAAATTTTAAGGCTAATACACCTAGGTTAGGCTTTAATTTTATTCTTACATTCTGTTTCATCAGTCCCAGTTTTTATGCTTACGTTGTCAATGTCTATTATTTAAGGAAAGATCTAAATACACGTAGCAACTGCTAAAAGTGACACCACTCTCACTTGTCCGCAAGTGACACAACTTGCGCCATTGCGAAGGCAAGGATTAACGGAAGAGGGTACAGTGCAAACATTAAAAGAGAGAATCACGACAATCACATTGTCATGCGTCACCAAACCAACTAACGACTAAAGTGAAAGAAATTTTCTCCTTGTGGCTGTGAGGCAGTGACACTTTGCTAGTGTTGTCCCTGTGGTGTCACTTTTTAGTCTTGACTGTTACTTAGTAAAGTCATGAAATATAGCCTAGTCTAGCTAGCTTTTACATAGCCGGCGAACAGGCCTAGTGTGCACTGTAGAGGAGGGGCTATCTATCGAAATAGTAGGCCTATCTGAAAGCAAAGTTTATTATTCAGTGTAGGCGTAGGTCTAGGCTCTATCCTAAACCTTGGCCCTTTGAAAGATCTTTAATACTGTGCAGTTTGTTGGGCTTAATTTGCGCTCATATCGCTATAATATTTATTTTGTCTTTTGTCATTGCCATGTAATTTTTTGGATAACTAGCTAATTAAGTCTTGCAGCCTGACCTTGAAAAATCATTCGATTCAGATGATTTGGATGACCTTTTCAGTCCCAAAAGTTGCAATGTTTTTATATGAGCTAGGCCAAACTCTATTGTATATAGGCCTAGCTCAGCATATGACATAAAATTTATCAAAGAAGCTTAGAAGATAAAAAATTTAAGTCTATCCTCCTATCTAATCTTCCTAACTGTCTACCTATTGAGAAATATGAACAAAAAAATTTGTTGATGATTTCATTATGTGAGTAGTCATTTTGATCAGCTAGCAGACAAAAGACAATTGATGTGAGCTATTGAGGCAGGCCCAAATTTATCGTATATTCTTAAAGTTGAATTCCCGCCAAATGCTTTTCCTCAGTTTTATATTTTTGGTTTGTTTTAATGTGTTGCACCAACCGCCCCAATTTTTGCTATAAATATAGACGCAGTTTAACCCAAAAAGCCCCAACCGGTGCCCCGTGCCCAGTTCGGAGAGCAAAAAGGAGAATAAATCTCAAAGTGTTTTTCAATTATTTTAGAGAGGAGAAAAGCAGGTCCGTGTTAATACACAAGCCAGGAGTATTCGAAAGAATAAAGAAGGGAATAGTCATAAAAAGCAGTGGAGTGTAAAACTAAAGAGCAGAAGGGTAAATCCCGATTGGTGGAAAAGCACTGTGTGCAAAGTTGGGCAACTTCAGTCCATTGGAAGCCTTGAAAGACTGGGAACAAACCAGAGAGCCAGACAGTTGTGAGTAAGTAGAGGAGAGGAAGAAGTGTCTTGCCGCTCGGACACTCGTGAGAACGCTACCAATTTTGGAAGGAAAGTAGCCTATCTGGCCAAGTTAAGCAATATATGCATATGTAATAAGAGGATACATAGCTAGCCTATGAAGAATAACTAAGTCATAGACAAAGGAAATTAAGAGTTATTTCAAAGGTTAATTCAAGGTGTGAAATAAGCAATTGTTAATATTTAATAAAAGAGTATCGGTGATATTTAAACCCAAAGAGGAGAGAGCCTACGACAACTTAGTGGCAGCTGTAAGATAAAAGAAAGGAGCCCTACGACAACTTGGTGACAGCGGTAAAGGATTGGAATCCAGCTAAAGCACACAGTCAGTTTGAAAGTTAGATAAAGGTATGGCCGCAGGAATTAATGATGCTATTGGCTTGTTAGCAGAAGAATTAAGAAATAGACTAGAATTAGGACCCATGAGACACGTAAAGATCCAAAAGTACACACCTAGCCAGGACATCAGAATTTGGCTCAAAGCATTTGATCAGAGATGCGACAATGAAGGATTAGAACAGGATGAACATAGGAAGAATGAGCTGTTAGCTAATCTAGACCTCGCGACCGCATTTGCAGCCGTTCAGCGGTTGAATCTGCCAGAAGACTTAACGTATGAGGAGTTGAAGGAAAGACTAATCGAAAGATTCGGAAGACTAGGAAGCTCAGCCGAGTTTAGGGAGGAATTTAGAGGTAGAATGCAAGGGAGGAATGAGCCCGTTGACTCATTCGCAGATGCCTTGATTGAGTTGTCCGCGCAAGCATTCCCCAATATGAATGCAGAACAAAGGGAGGAGGAAGTAGTAGAGCAGTTCATTAAAGGAGCGAGAATCCCTTCCGACACTAGGGAAAAGTTAATATTTGCACAGCCAGCCAGCCTGCAAGAGGCTAGAAGGATGTTGAGACGCATCGAAGCAGCGTGGCATATGTCACACAAGAGTGGAGTTCGAGTTGTTAAAGACGAGCAATTCGACGAGGATCGGAATAAGAAGATGGAGGAGACCATCGAGAGGCAGAAGTATGAAATCAATAAGCAGAAGAAGCTGATTGAAGACCTGATTCAGGAAAGAAGGAAGGCTGAATGCCAGAGGGTAACACCTCAGCCGCTCATGCAGCCGAAGACGTACCTGAAGCCGCAGCAACAGTCGAGGCCTCCGCCGACATGTTTTAACTGTAACAAAGTTGGGCATATTGCCAAGTACTGCAAGAGCTCACAGCAGCAGCAGCAGTACCGATATCAGGGAAACTGAATATCGAGGGACGAGAGTCGAGGCCGCGCCCCTCTAGTAAACCCCGATTCGAACCTCAGGCCTCTAAGAATCGGCGATACCAAGCCCAGTCGTCGAATTTGCGTAATGCACAAAAGCAATCGAGTTACCCTGCGTCAGCACCATCTGCGTCAGCACCTATTGCGTCAGCACCATCTGCGTCAGCACCATTTGCGTTAGCACCATCTGCGTTAGCACCATCTGCGTCAGCACCCATTGCGTCAGCACCATCTGCGTCAGCACCCATTGCGTTAGCCGCCGCAACATCTGGAAAATACTCAAGGACACGTGAGAATAAACGCAAAGTATTTGTTTCTAATTCTAAACTAGAACTTATTAAACCTGAAGGATTTGAAGCTGTAATTGTAGGAAAATTTAAGAATCAGGAAATTAATTTTATCCTAGACACAGGGGCTAGGAACAGCTTTTTGAGCAAATCTATTTGGTCAAAATTACTTAAGCCAGAACAGATAAGAAGTACAGACAAGCGAGTCTCTACTTTCGACGGAACCAGAGTACAATTGGAAGGCGAGAGTTGTATTCCAGTTAGATTCGGAGACATCCAGATAGAAATAGAATTCCTTTTGTGTGGACATGAGAGCGACAATATCTTAGGAATGGAATTTTTCCTAGGACATTGTGATAGCATTCATCTTGCTAAAGGCATGTTGATTCTAAATGAAGGAGCAAGCATTCCTATGCAGTTCACTCATCTACCTGTAAAAGTATGCAGAGTGTATACTCAGGAGAAAGTAGTGATTCCTGCAAATAGTGCGTTGAGAATCCCAGTGAGATTGGCGAAAGATGCCGAGTGCAATTTTGGAACACCTATGACAGTGAGTATGATTGGCGAAGGCGTAAAAGCCAAAGAATTGACAGTCGAGATGGCTCCCACTCTAGTCACAATGCGAGAAGGTTCCGCCATTGTGGAGATTGTGAATAACAATTCAGTTGAGGTGAAGCTGTCGAAGTCAACATTGGTAGGCCTAGCCAAACCAGTGAAGGCAAGTGAATTGAAATATTTCGAAGCCGAAAAAGAAGTAGTCAGTCAACCTACCGGACGAGTCAATCAGACACAGACTGTGGAAGATGCGTGGATCCATGAGGTCAAGATTGGTCAAGATCTTACCGATGATCAAAGGAAGTCAGTGATTGAATTGATGAAAGAGCATCGTGAAGCTTTTTCACAGAATGAGTTGGATATGGGTTTAACCCATCTGATCACACATGAGATCTCACTGAAGGATGAGACTCCCGTGAGGATCCCAACTAGGAGAATACCACCCCATCTCCAAAAGCAAGTCGACACACAGTTGGATGACATGTTGGCTAAAAATTTAATCAGGCCCAGTTATTCAACTTATTCTACACCATTAGTCATTGTGCCGAAAAAGGACGGATCCATACGGATTGTAAGTGATTTCAGAGTGTTAAACTCGAAGGTGAACTATGTTCCGTATCCGCTTCCTAACATTCATCAGACTTTCACCTATTTATCTGGTAGTCAGTACTTTAGTAGTCTCGATTTGAATTCTGGTTATTGGCAGGTGCCGATAAAGGAAGAACACAAGTTCATGACCGCCTTCTCTACTTTAACCCGAGGCCAGTTTGAGTATGAGGTTATGGCGCAAGGTTTGTCCAATGCCCCAGGAACCTTCCAAAGGCTCATGAATCTTGTACTTTTAGGGATTCAACATCAATTTGCTATGTCGTATATAGACGATATAGTTACCTATTCGAAGAACTTTAATGACCACCTTTCCCATCTAAAGGAAGTGTTCAAGAGATTAATAATCGCAGGATTGAAGCTAAGGCCAAAGAAATGTAACCTTTTTCATAGAGAGTTAAAGTACTTAGGACATGTGATCAGTACAGAAGGTATCCGTACGGATGAGACGAAGATTGAAGCAATCAAGACCTGGCCGAAGCCAAAAGATGTGAAGGAGCTACGCAGTTTCCTTGGTTTATGTAATTACTATAGCCGTTTCATTAAAAATTATGCAGAAGCTGCCCATCCCCTTTTCCAGCTAACAAGGAAAGGAATTAAGAACTTTCAAGAGAGATGGAGCAAAGAGCATGACGAAGCGTTTGAGTCGCTAAAGAACCGGATGATGTCCACTGAAGTCTTAGCGTATCCCGAATTTGTGGATGATGAGAAGGTGAAGATGGTATTGGATACCGATGCAAGTGATAGCCGTATTGGCGCTGTACTTAGCCAGATCCAATCAGATGGCATAGAGAGACCCATAGCTTATTTCAGCCGAGCTATGAAAGAGTCGGAAAAACGCTACCCTATCACTAGAAAAGAACTCTTAGCCCTAGTGGATGCCATGAGGCATTTCCGTTTCTACCTGTTAGGCAAGAAGTTTTTGGCAAGAACGGATCATAAGGCGATAATTTGGCTGTTAAGGCAAACAGAAGCTCAAGGAATTCTTGGCCGGTGGGTCGAGCGCCTAAACGAATTCTCGTTCGATATAGAACACAGAAGCGGTGCAAAGAACCAGAACGCTGACAGTCTGTCAAGAAGACCAGCTGATGTCCCTGAAGCAGAGCAAGTTATTGAGCCGATAGTGCAAAGCTGCAGTGTAATGGAAGAGTCAGGACAGGAAGTTAAGGCTAATGATAGCTCATGTAGCTTGACACAGCCCCAGACTGCCCTAAGTGAAGGAGAGAAAAAGACGTTAGATCCCAATAGCAGGATCCAGTCTACTATCTCAGGACAAGGAGAGGTGAGAATTCCCAGTGAACTTGAACATGACTCCAGCATTCCGCTTCCGAGTCCAGTTCCTGAAGAATTTAATCCTATTGAGAGTGAGGATATGCTGCAAGCAACAAGTAGCAAGTGCGAGAAGTTATTGACCGATTTCTTACCCAGCCCATTGAAACGAGAGCAAATTATTGCGTCACAAAGAGATGACCCAGTAATTAAAGTGCTAATTGAATGGAAGAAATCAGGAGAGAACAATCCCCAGTTACCTGAAATTGTCAGCCCAGAATTGAAGAAGATGAGGAAATTCTTTGAGGATATGAAGGTAGAGAATGAGATGCTAATCATTAGCGAAGATGACAGTTGGAAAGTTGTACTGCCCCAGTCCTTGGATAAGCTAGTTCTCAGCGATCTGCATGATAGCCCACTAGCAGGACATTTGGGACGCGATAAAACAATTCAACGTGTCAGGCAGAGATTTTGGAGACCAGGATTGGTCAAAGCAGTGGAAGCTCATATCGCAGAGTGTATTCCGTGCCTGGAAAGCAAAAGAGGAAATCCGATACAGGCGCCAGTGCAATCGTTCCCTATCAGTGAACCTTTCCATCGCCTGCATGTCGATTTTATAGGACCACTATCCAAAGAGAGCAAAAGAGGGCACAAGTATGTCCTAACTATTGTGGATAGCACCACTCGATATCCGTTTGCATTCCCAACTAGAAATCAAAAGTCAGATACTGTGATCAAAATCTTACAGGAAAGAATCTTCGCAGAGTATGGGCAATGTCAGTGGTTACACACAGACAATGGCAAGGCATTCGCTAGCAAGCAGTTCAAAGCTTTTTGCGAAATGTATAACGTGAAGCATACGTTTACAACACCCTACCATGCCCAAAGCAATGGATTGGTGGAGAGATTTAACAAGCAAATTAAGTCGATAGTAACTTGTCTCATTGAGAAAGATCACAGTGATTGGGACCTTATGATCCCAGCTGCATTAGTTGCTGTCCGCACTAGTGTGAACAAAACCACAGGCTTTACTCCCCACTACCTGTTATTTGGACGGGAAGCAGTATTGCCTATGGACAGTCAAATCAGCCAACCAAAGTCATTCGCCAGTTATCCATCTTATGTGACAGAACATGCCGAACGATTGAAGATTGCGAGAGACATTGTCAAAAGAAAATTGGAGAAGGTTGTCAGTAACAGACAAGAGTCTGCGAAAAACGGCAAATTGCCTAAGACAGTCCCAGTTGGAAGTCTTGTGTTGATTAATAATCCACAGTTGAACAGCGAGGAGTCGCACAAATTTCATAGGAAAAAGAGATCAGCCTTCAGAGTAATAGAGCAAATATCAGATGTAGTATTTCGAGTGCAAAAGGAGGAGCAAGGACAACTAGTGGGCAATGTCATGATTGTCCACAGAGACAACATAACTATTGTGCCTAATTCAACCCAAGAGGAATTAATTAGGGGAAGCCAGGCCGCACCAGAGAAGAAAGCTAAGAAGACAGAGGTCAAAGTTAGGGGAAGCCAGCCGAAGGAGAAGGGAAGATTTGTTCTAACAGAGGAAGATGAATCCGAAGAGGAAGAAGACAGATTAGAATGGCAATGTCATTTTAGAGAAAACCCAAGTGAAATTAATGGAGAAGATTTGGAACTAGGAGCTGAGATAGAAGTGGAGGATGAATCACACACCGAGCCTGAGGCTACGAGCAGTGAAGAGGAGAGCGAAAGCGAAGGGACAGCTGAGGGTCTGGCGACAGCCACCTCAGAAGGAGGCATGTACATTGCACAGAATGAAGAAAGGGAAGGAGTGACAAGCCGTCCGCGCAGACAAATCAGACCCCCCGCGAGGTTTGAAGGCTATTTGCAGAGGCTTGCCACCGTGTTCAGTATACTTGGGAATTTACAGATCTAGGCAGAGATTGGGGTGACGCAATAGTAACACAAGGAAACCACGTGCAAGGGATAGAAAGGGAGTAGGGGTTAGCCACTTCCAGTCAATTAGGTAGGGGTTAATTGAAATCAGTAGGGAACCAATAGGATTAGAAATAAGCCAGTATAGCCCAATAAAAATCTGAGACACAATGAAGAGTGTCAGTTTCGCGCCTATATAAACAAGAGCCCTGGGAACACAAAACAAACATAAGCAGAGAGAAGAAGTCATACTGACAAAGAAGAATGGAGCAAGATCAAGAAGCCATAAGCGCAAGCGAATTTGAGAAGTTGTTAGAAGCTGTGACTGTAGATTTCTCGGATAATGAGAATGTTGAGCCGGATAGAGTGAAGCAGGATAAGGAGAAAAGAGTCGATAATGACGAAGAAGATATTATTCAAGTGATCATCGATGAGTCGGAAGAACTCGAGGCGCCATTGCGGCAGAGGACGCAACCGTCTATGGTTGGTCAGCAATCGAGGGCAAACAGCCAGAAGCGAGCTGCCACCACGATGCAAGAAGAAATCGCGAGTAAGAGGAAACTGCCGAGTTCAAGGCTACCGGTTTTCCTCGATGCCACCGCAAGGGTAAACCAACTCCGACAGCAGTCAATCGCACCAGTGGCAGCATTGGAGAAGGCTCAAAATATGCCCACGGAGGTGGCCAGAACCATCAAAGTCATCAGTACACCAAGCCAGGAGCCAGGTCGACGAGCTGCCGGACAGCGGTCGATAGCGCCGAAGCCGATTCCGCAGCCGCAGCCACCGCCTAAGGGTCGGCACATAGCACCAAAGGCGCAGAGGGTACCAATCCAGTACCAATACAGGACAGACTTCCAGCAACAGCCGCAGCCGCAGTCGTCACAGCAGTCGCAGTCGCAGCCCTCGCAGTCGTCACAGCAGTCGCAGCCGCAGCCCTCGCAGTCCTCGCAGCCGGCACAGCCGCAGTCATCACAGCAGCAGCTGCAGCTGCAGCCGTCGCAGCAGCCGTTGCAGCAAGAGCAGCCACTGCAGCAGTCGCCACAGCCGCAGCAGCGACCAGAATCAGATGAGGACATCGATATGGAGCCCGCGGAGAATCAGGAAGAATTCGCCCGAATAATGGCGGAAATTCCTCAGGCCCAACACGAGCATTACACGCGGCTCATCCGTCACCTGAAGGGCTACATCCTGGATGCCGGACTGTACAACAATGATCGGCGATATCCGCAGCGGGCCGCAATCTATTCCGCTATGCGTGTTCTATGCGAGAAGTTCGCCCGGAGCCATTGTATAGCCGCCTGGAAAAGGGCTGTACAATATGCGCGAAAAGTAATCAACCGCAGTCCACTGCCGGTAAACCGCATCCCCCTCAACATTGAGGAGGTGGATGGCGAGTACGGTCGGTTGGCCCCGCAACGAGAGATTGCCTGAAGACTGTTATTTTTCTTAAAAAGGACAATTTGGTCGTGTTTTAATCGTTTTATTTGGTGTTGTATTTTACTTTTCTAAAAAATTTTTCTGCTACCCGTTTTTTGCTATCCGTTTTATTTTGTGTACGCTATTGTTACTATAAATTTTGTCACGCGTGTCTTATTCCAAAATGTATATAGGGGAAGCCAGTTGAGGCAGGCCCAAATTTATCGTATATTCTTAAAGTTGAATTCCCGCCAAATGCTTTTCCTCAGTTTTATATTTTTGGTTTGTTTTAATGTGTTGCACCAACCGCCCCAATTTTTGCTATAAATATAGACGCAGTTTAACCCAAAAAGCCCCAACCGGTGCCCCGTGCCCAGTTCGGAGAGCAAAAAGGAGAATAAATCTCAAAGTGTTTTTCAATTATTTTAGAGAGGAGAAAAGCAGGTCCGTGTTAATACACAAGCCAGGAGTATTCGAAAGAATAAAGAAGGGAATAGTCATAAAAAGCAGTGGAGTGTAAAACTAAAGAGCAGAAGGGTAAATCCCGATTGGTGGAAAAGCACTGTGTGCAAAGTTGGGCAACTTCAGTCCATTGGAAGCCTTGAAAGACTGGGAACAAACCAGAGAGCCAGACAGTTGTGAGTAAGTAGAGGAGAGGAAGAAGTGTCTTGCCGCTCGGACACTCGTGAGAACGCTACCAATTTTGGAAGGAAAGTAGCCTATCTGGCCAAGTTAAGCAATATATGCATATGTAATAAGAGGATACATAGCTAGCCTATGAAGAATAACTAAGTCATAGACAAAGGAAATTAAGAGTTATTTCAAAGGTTAATTCAAGGTGTGAAATAAGCAATTGTTAATATTTAATAAAAGAGTATCGGTGATATTTAAACCCAAAGAGGAGAGAGCCTACGACAACTTAGTGGCAGCTGTAAGATAAAAGAAAGGAGCCCTACGACACTATATAAATAGGCCTTTTTACCATTCTTCCATTTTACTGTTACTGTTTTACTGTTTAGGCCCTTAATTTTCTCAGTTTTACCAATATTTTCTATTTATATAAAAAGTGACTTTATTGTTTAAAGTCTATTTTAGTCTAGCTAGATACAAAGAAAGTAATTTAAATCACACTTACAGCATAATTTTTTTTAATATATAAGAATAGAAAATACCCCTTTAATCTTATGTTCTCAGCATCTCAAGGTAGAAGATAAGGGAAAACACCCTATATAATTGGCAATAAAGAAATTTATTATTCTTTTTTAACTAAGAATTACTAATTTTAATATTTCAAATCATATTTCATGAATCCTCAGAGCCGTCTACAAATACAGAGCTGTCACAGCTCTCTTCATTTTTATTTATAAAAAGCATTGCAACCAGCCCTGATAAGCTTTACACCAGAATAGCATCAATGGACAGGTGTCTTGTGACCTTCTTTGGTGATGCAAGCAGTGATTCAGAAGACAATGAGATTTTGTTAAAACAGGCTACAGCTGGCACTGAGGCAGAATCGGCTGCCTTCAGTCAAGGCGGTCATACCAGGCATTCGAGCAACAGTGAAAGTGCATCCAAGAATCAAAACTCAATCAGACGATCTGAACGCCGACGATGTCGAACAGAGCGAAACAGTGACAATCACGATATGAAAGTCAGGCATTCTGACGTTGATGACAGTTGCACTGAAAACTGGGATAGGCAAGTGATGCACTGCAGCAAGAGCTGCGGAGAGCTGCTTCCATCTAGCCTGCCACCCGAAAATGACGAAGGCAATGTTGAGTACAAGCTGAAGCTGGTTAGGCCGACCTCCTCTAGACTGGAGCATTTGGTCACACAGTTGAAGTGGCGCCTAGCGGAGGGTCAAGGCCAGGCTGTGTACGAGCTGGGCGTTGAGGACAACGGTGTGGTACTCGGTCTAACTAAAGTTGAACTAAACGAGAGTCTGCGCACTTTGAACGCCATGTGTCGCCGGCTGAACGCCAGCTATTCTATTCTGCGCGAGCGTCAGGTGAGGGTTTTATAAACCGAACCATTAACAAATCAAAGAAAACTAGCTGTTAGGCAACGATAGTTAAGCGATACGATATAGAATGGAAAATTATATTGTTAGAATGCGTTACAAAAATGACGCATTGCGCGGCACTTCTAGAGGCTCTGTACAGCTGTTCAGTTCGTGGAATGAGAAGGACGACGCTACGGTATAGTGTCCTGCCCAATGACAGTTTGTTCTCTTTGGGCTGAGATTCATTCTCTCGACCTGTACTGTCATAGAGTGAGTGATAGAGGAGGATGGAAAAAATCAGGATAAGTAGTGATTACAGAACAAAGATCAGTTTTCTGACTGGTAATGACAGAAAAAGGATATCTATAGATGACTAGTGACAAAAGAACAAGGATCAGGGGCAGGATGACTAGTGCTGACAACAAAGATCAGTTACTAAATCTAGTCAGCATCGTATCATATACTAATTTGAGTAAAATCCGTGCATCTCAGGTTGACAATGGCACTCGCAAAGCACAAGAGATTCTCATACGCCGATTGCCAAACGACAAAATTGACCTAGTCGAAAGTCGATTAGCAGTTCTGGGAAATTTGGACGCCGGCAAGTCCACGCTGCTGGGCGTGCTGACGCAAGGAGATCTGGACAACGGTCGCGGCCGAGCCAGGTTGAACCTGTTCCGGCATCCTCACGAAATCCAGACTGGCTACACGTCCAGTGTTAGCTCGGAGATTTTGGGATTCGACGCCAAGGGAAATCTAATCAATTATAGTGGAAACCGTTGCGTTGAGGATATTCTAGAAGAGAGTAGTAAACTTTACCGACTTATTGATTTGGCTGGTCACATCCGGTATCAAAAGACTACACTGAGAGGCCTGATGGCTCACGATCCACATCTGGTGGCACTAGTCGTGTCTTCTGTTACTGGACTAACAGATATGGCGCAGGAACACGCAGCATTGGCTATTGGGCTGCAGGTGAGACCGGGTGTTCTGCTAAATGGTACTCGTATATAATTGGCTGGAGGTGAGACTACTGATGATAGATAACAGATGCGGGTGTTTTTTATTTGATCGATAATTGGCTGCAGATGAGACTAGTTCTTCTGTTAATTGATAGATAATTGGCTGCAGGTGAGAACAATGATGCCTTATTCCTAAACTCGTTTATAACATCTGCAGGTGCCATTCATAATTGTGATCACAAAGATCGACCTGTGCAATCACGAGCCGGTGCTTGCCTCAGTGGAGGCCTGGTTGAAGGCAACGGGCAATAAGCGAATACCGCTCGTTGTGCGCACTAAAGATGATGCCATCACGGCTGCAGACAATCTGCTGCAGTCGGCCGGCAGTTTGACGCCCATCTTTCTGATGTCTTGCATCACTGGCGTAGGGCTACCGCTCCTGACCGAGTTTCTGAATGTTGTTCCGGCTAATTCGCAATCGCGATCCTGGCAGCAGCAGCAGCAGCAGCTGTTGCATCAGCATCAGCAATTTGCGCAGGAGTTCTGCGTTGACAGCGTGGCCAGCTTGTCCGACGGTAAAAGTTCACAGACCTATTGGCGCTACGTTCTATCTGGCCCAGTTTTGAAAGGCCGACTAAAAGAGGGCGACCTGCTACAACTGGGACCCGGCGTTGATGGAGTCTTTGTTCCGGTGCGTATCGCCAGTTTGAACCGGAACCGGCTATCCTGCGGCGCTGTGCAAGCCGGACACTGGGCCTCCGTCACCGTGGAGTTGAAACTCGACGGCAGGTGAGTTTTGTTACCTGTAATTGTCTAACCAGCAAGATTTTTATTGAGATTCGTGATCTTCAGTCTTTTACGATATATTTCTACATTCCAAAGAATTAAATAAATTTGTTTTTCAGGATGTTTCTTAAATCTTTCACTATCAAATATTCTTGCATCAGAATCTTTCTGGAAACTTTTAGGGTCTCTCTAAAATCCTTCAGGAGCTTTCTCAAATCCTTCAGGAGCTTTCTCAAATCATTCAGGAGCTTTCTCAAATCCTCAGGAGCTTTCTCAAATCCTTCAGGAGCTTTCTCAAATCCTTCAGGAGCTTTCTCAAATCCTTCAGGAGCTTTCTCAAATCCTTCAGGAGCTTTCTCAAATCCTTCAGGAGCTTTCTCAAATCCTTCAGGAGCTTTCTCAAATCCTTCAGGAGCTTTCTCAAATCCTTCAGGAGCTTTCTCAAATCCTTCAGGAGCTTTCTCAAATCCTTCAGGAGCTTTCTCAAATCCTTCAGGAGCTTTCTCAAATCCTTCAGGAGCTTTCTCAAATCATTCAGGAGCTTTCTCAAATCCTTCAGGAGCTTTCTCAAATCCTTCAGGAGCTTTCTCAAATCCTTCAGGAGCTTTCTCAAATCCTTCAGGAGCTTTCTCAAATCCTTCAGGAGCTTTCTCAAATCATTCAGGAGCTTTCTCAAATCCTTCAGGAGCTTTCTCAAATCCTTCAGGAGCTTTCTCAAATCCTTCAGGAGCTTTCTCAAATCCTTCAGGAGCTTTCTCAAATCCTTCAGGAGCTTTCTCAAATCCTTCAGGAGCTTTCTCAAATCCTTCAGGAGCTTTCTCAAATCCTTCAGGAGCTTTCTCAAATCCTTCAGGAGCTTTCTCAAATCCTTCAGGAGCTTTCTCAAATCCTTCAGGAGCTTTCTCAAATCCTTCAGGAGCTTTCTCAAATCCTTCAGGAGCTTTCTCAAATCATTCAGGAGCTTTCTCAAATCCTTCAGGAGCTTTCTCAAATCCTTCAGGAGCTTTCTCAAATCCTTCAAGAGCTTTCTCAAATCCTTCAGGAGCTTTCTCAAATCATTCAGGAGCTTTCTCAAATCCTTCAGGAGCTTTCTCAAATCCTTCAGGAGCTTTCTCAAATCCTTCAGGAGCTTTCTCAAATCCTTCAGGAGCTTTCTCAAATCATTCAGGAGCTTTCTCAAATCATTCAGGAGCTTTCTCAAATCCTTCAGGAGCTTTCTCAAATCCTTCAGGAGCTTTCTCAAATCCTTCAGGAGCTTTCTCAAATCCTTCAGGAGCTTTCTCAAATCCTTCAGGAGCTTTCTCAAATCCTTCAGGAGCTTTCTCAAATCCTTCAGGAGCTTTCTCAAATCCTTCAGGAGCTTTCTCAAATCCTTCAGGAGCTTTCTCAAATCCTTCAGGAGCTTTCTCAAATCCTTCAGGAGCTTTCTCAAATCCTTCAGGAGCTTTCTCAAATCCTTCAGGAGCTTTCTCAAATCCTTCAGGAGCTTTCTCAAATCCTTCAGGAGCTTTCTCAAATCCTTCAGGAGCTTTCTCAAATCCTTCAGGAGCTTTCTCAAATCCTTCAGGAGCTTTCTCAAATCCTTCAGGAGCTTTCTCAAATCCTTCAGGAGCTTTCTCAAATCCTTCAGGAGCTTTCTCAAATCCTTCAGGAGCTTTCTCAAATCCTTCAGGAGCTTTCTCAAATCCTTCAGGAGCTTTCTCAAATCCTTCAGGAGCTTTCTCAAATCCTTCAGGAGCTTTCTCAAATCCTTCAGGAGCTTTCTCAAATCCTTCAGGAGCTTTCTCAAATCCTTCAGGATAAGGACCAGAATTTCTAGATTTGCTCCCAGGATATGGCTCTGATGCATACCGCTTCACTCCGTGCGAGATCACTCATAGCCTCTGCTACTCGTCTCAGGTGCTGGGGCGCCCATACTCTGCCGCGCGTAGCCGAAAGCTTCGCTCGCCGCGGTGCCTTTCTGGTCTCGTTGAACAGCCAGCCGCCGGCGGTGCTCAGCTTCAGCGCTCAGGTGATGCCGCACTCGTGCCGCAGGCAGCAACACCTGACTGGCCGATGCGACAGTGGCAGCCTGTTCAGACCAGGCCGGAGAATCAATGTTCTCAGCGGCAGCGTCTGTCAGATGGCCATTGTTGGCAGTAAAACTAGTCTATTAAAATCCAACGTCCCTGCTGATAACGCATCGAGCTCTAGTAGCAGCAGTGGTACCAGCAGTACAGCGCGAAAACAATCATCTGCTAGTAGTAAAAATAAGAGGCAACAGCAGCAGTGTACAGGTAGCAACAATGCCGAGCCTGCCCCGCAACAATTGATTGGTTTGCGTTTCGCTAAACAGGCCGAACTCTTACGGCCCGGAGATCGATTGGTTCTACGCGTTGGTCATCGCGTGGTGGGTGTTGGGCGAGTTCAACGAATTAACAACCTGCTGCAGAATTGAAACTTGCTTCTCTGCGTTCTATTGCGTCTCTTTGATTCTTGAATAGGTAGATTTGGAAACTAGTTAGCAGTCTCTTGCGCAGGACTGACACTAGTTGGCAGTCTCTTGCACAGGACTGACACCAGTTAGCAGTCTCTTGCACAGGACTGGCACCAGTTAGCAGTCTCTTGCGCAGGACTGACCCCAGTTAGCAGTCTCTTGCGCAGGACTGACACACTAGTTTGCAGTCTCTTGCACAGGACTGGCACCAGTTAGCAGTCTCTTGCACAGGACTGACACCAGTTAGCAGTCTCTTGCTCAGGACTGACACCAGTTAGCAGTCTCTTGCTCAGGACTGACACCAGTTAGCAGTCTCTTGCGCAGGACTGACACACTAGTTGGCAGTCTCTTGCACAGGACTGACACCAGTTAGCAGTCTCTTGCTCAGGACTGACACCAGTTAGCAGTCTCTTGCTCAGGACTGACACCAGTTAGCAGTCTCTTGCTCAGGACTGACACCAGTTAGCAGTCTCTTGCTCAGGACTGACACCAGTTAGCAGTCTCTTGCGCAGGACTGACACACTAGTTGGCAGTCTCTTGCACAGGACTGACACACTAGTTGGCAGTCTCTTGCACAGGACTGACACCAGTTAGCAGTCTCTTGCACAGGACTGACACCAGTTAGCAGTCTCTTGCGCAGGACTGACACACTAGTTGGCAGTCTCTTGCTCAGGACTGACACCAGTTAGCAGTCTCTTGCACAGGACTGACACCAGTTAGCAGTCTCTTGCGCAGGACTGACACACTAGTTGGCAGTCTCTTGCGCAGGACTGACACACTAGTTTGCAGTCTCTTGCACAGGACTGGCACCAGTTAGCAGTCTCTTGCGCAGGACTGACACACTAGTTGGCAGTCTCTTGCTCAGGACTGACACCAGTTAGCAGTCTCTTGCGCAGGACTGACACACTAGTTGGCAGTCTCTTGCACAGGACTGACACACTAGTTGGCAGTCTCTTGCACAGGACTGACACCAGTTAGCAGTCTCTTGCACAGGACTGACACCAGTTAGCAGTCTTGCTCAGGACTGACACCAGTTAGCAGTCTCTTGCTCAGGACTGACACCAGTTAGCAGTCTCTTGCACAGGACTGACACCAGTTAGCAGTCTCTTGCGCAGGACTGACACACTAGTTGGCAGTCTCTTGCGCAGTACTGACACCAGTTAGCAGTCTCTTGCACAGGACTGACACCAGTTAGCAGTCTCTTGCGCAGGACTGACACACTAGTTGGCAGTCTCTTGCTCAGGACTGACACCAGTTAGCAGACTGTTAAACAGACAAAGTAGCAATGGTTTGACAATGTTGTCTAAAATAAATGAAGCAAGATAAGTGAGCCTTATTATTTTTGTGCGTATTATTCACGTTAGAAGTTTTTTTGTTTTGCAATCGTTTGCAATTCTGCAAGATTGTTTTAACAAGGCTGATTCGGTTAAGTTCTTTGTTTTGTCGTTATATTTTTTTAACCAGAAGTTAAAGTTTTGTTTTGTTTTTGTTGCTTAAATTAACTAGACAAGTAAACTGATTCTTATCGTTACTTAAAGAAATGTCAGGCAATTGTAGCGCTTTAAGCACTTGAATATATATTGAAGTGTTTAGACAAACGTGTGCTTTGAGTGATAATTTGTCAGATATCTAGCCCACCCACATGTGGTCATTTCTAAACATGTACGCCCTAATCTAATGTTTGCATGGGTGCCTGTTAAACTTTCCGCCTAATTTAATTCGAGTGTGTCTTGTTAACTGGCTAAGGAATATTATTATGAGCTCAAATGCTATCGATTTTTAAGGTGTCTCACTATCTAGCTGCAGCACTTGTTTCATTTTATTCTCATTTGTGTTCTCTATATTGTTTACTTTCTATTATATATATATATATGTTTTATTTTTATTTTATTTTATCAGCAGATTTTTTGTCTCCTTTTTTCTATGTACAAAAGTTATACCTAATAAAAACGTTAAAATTCATTAAATAATAAGCTTCTATCGAGCCTTAATACTTTATATTTAGCTGCACTTAGCATTTCTTTGTCTTCTTTTTGTAATAAAATAATAAAAATTAACGACACCTGGCCCATAATAACTTTTAAACAAATTTAAAAAGGTCATAAAAGCCAGGAAATCGAATCGCACTAAATTTTAGCCAATCAGCGAGGGTGAATTATCAACCAATCAGCGAGGGTGAAGTATCAACCAATCAGCGAGGGTGAAGTATCAACCAATCAGCGAGGGTGAAGTATCAACCAATCAGCGACAGTTGATGTTTAGGAGCTATCGTGAAGTAGGCAGTGGATATTTGAAATACGCCCCCGTGGTCTTTCCCCATGCAGGGAGAAAAATAGCCTGGCCTTTCTACTGTTAAATAACCAAAAGTATACAAGAAAGCAAACAATATAAGTTACTGTTATGTAGTTGCATTTGGAATTAACAAAGCTGTTGACCTTAAGAAGAGCCTTATTCATCGTTTCAAAAGCTATCACATACTCATGGACAACTGTACACGTACGCAAACTATAAAATGAATTTACAAGGCTCAGTAGGAATTGCGGCACCCTCTCTAAGATAAGCGTCTGTTCGCCGCTGTCTAAGCCGGCTAGCCCAGTCTAGCGCAGCTCCGCCCAGCCAATCACGGCTGGTCCACCCCGCGCAGCCGTGACCAATCAGCTCGCGGGTAGCAGCTAAGCCATCCTCAGCATGGCCAGCGGTGTTAGGTCGCCTAGACGACTTCAAGCATTCGGCGAAGCTCCGGCTAGCAGGAGGACGTGAACTCCGGACGTAGAACTAACCCGATGCAGGCTGGTCTCGCCGAGCAGATCGGCGGAAGTGGCATCGGCGCCGGATTCAACGAGAAACTCCAGCAGAGCCGCAGCGTCATTGAGTCACAGTCAGCTACAAGCATGAGCACAGTATGACGGACCAGAGTCATAGTGGCGAGCCGCCTCAGCTGAGCATTAGTCGCCACGTATTGCCAATTGGGCCAATTCGCTTATCGTAGTCATGGCCTAAAAACACGTTTTAAAAAATAGGCAACGATATACTATTAGTTATAAAGTAGTATGTTTCGATTATGCTTTTATAAACAACATATTTTGCTATTAGGCGGCTACCCAAGTGATTTTGAATTAATTTTTAATAGATAATAATAACAATAATTGATTAAAGTTGCCACAATCGGACCCGATGTGCAGCCGCTGCTATTGCGGGGCGGTTCTGATAGCTTCAAACAGCTGTTCAGTCCATGGACTGGGGGGACGCCACACGAACCATTAATTACCACAACAAATGCTGGTACCAATTTAACAGCTTGGTGAACTGAAGCAATGCACAGTGAAGTGTCTTATTAAACAGAACAAGTTATTCCAGAGAATTCGGGAATCGAACCCCCGACCTTAAACACTATACCCACTAGGCTACAAAGAGCGGTGACTGCTGTTAATGGTCGAAAAGAACTAAAAAAATGAATTGAACAAAGGTGGAAATTCGATTATAAGATACATCAATTTAGCTGCTTGTATATGAAGTAAAATGTCGTTGATAATGTACGCACAATCGTTAAACGGAGAATATAAAAAGACTCCATGAATGCAGTACATTGTTAGCAAAATACCTTTCTATACGAGCTAGAAACCACAGTCCATGCATTCCTTCCAGACAAGAAAACTGCAGAACAGAAGAGAGAGAGAGAAGCGAGTGTACAGAGGCTGAGAGAGGAGACAGGCCGTAAGAGCTGCTTCAGCTGTTGCTCCTAACCTGCTGTACATTTCTCTATCCACACGCCTCTACTAATACATTGGATGCCTGTTGGCTCTCTTCATCACATATTCCACTCCGTCGTTTGTCTCTAGTCGCATATCGCCGGTCTGCACTGCAGCCATGGCACAGAAGCATCTAATGACAAACGTGAACATGCTCTACGACAGTCTAATGTCAACTGGGCATGTGCACAGCTGCGCCCTGCTGTCCAGAGCCGATGGCTCAGTACTAGCCAGCAGCGTTGGCTATAGCCCTGCTCCAGAGCAGCTGCAGGTCGTCCTGGACGCCTTCGCCAGTCCTGCCGAGGCCAGAAAGAATGGCGCCGCTTTTGAAGGCCGCGACTACAAGGTGATGCGGGCGGACAAGAACTCGGTGTACGCCAGGGCTGGCAAGAAGGGCCTAGTGGCGGTCCGAACCAATGGACACGTCATTCTAGCCACCTACGCGGACGCAATGTGCCCAGCTGTGTGCATCGAGGCCTGCGAGAAGCTGGGCGAGTATCTCAGATTGAAGGACAAGTAGAACTCTACAGACTGGCGACCTTTGCGTGCGGTCGATAGGTAGACAATAATAGAATTGTGTAAAGCATTAGGATTCGCATTTTACGAATACACTTATATAAAGGAATTAAATCACCATTCCACTGCTTTGTGTGAGGTTCTGGGATATTATGCAGGTACTGTTTCTATCGTAAGTCTTTTTGGATATTTGTCACTTAATCTATCGTAGTAGGTTTTGGGAGTTGTGACACCATCTATCGTAGTAGGTTTTGGGAATTGTGACACCATCTATCGTAGTAGGGTTTGGGAATTGTGACACCATCTATCGTAGTAGGTTTTGGGAGTTGTGACACCATCTATCGTAGTAGGTTTTGGGAATTGTGACACCATCTATCGTAGTAGGGTTTGGGAATTGTGACACCATCTATCGTAGTAGGTTTTGGGAATTGTGACACCATCTATCGTAGTAGGTTTTGGGAATTGTGACACCATCTATCGTAGTAGGGTTTGGGAATTGTGACACCATCTATCGTAGTAGGGTTTGGGAGTTGTGACACCATCTATCGTAGTAGGGTTTGGGAATTGTGACACCATCTATCGTAGTAGGGTTTGGGAATTGTGACACCATCTATCGTAGTAGGGTTTGGGAATTGTGACACCATCTATCGTAGTAGGGTTTGGGAATTGTGACACCATCTATCGTAGTAGGCTTTGGGAATTGTGACACCATCTATCGTAGTAGGTTTTGGGAATTGTGACACCATCTATCGTAGTAGGGTTTGGGAATTGTGACACCATCTATCGTAGTAGGTTTTGGGAATTGTGACACCATCTATCGTAGTAGGGTTTGGGAATTGTAACAAAAATTTATCCGAGCACATTTTTGTGATATTTGACACCATAAATTTGGATAGCCAAGCATGCCTTGCACGGCAACGGTAGTAGATAGGTCACAAGATAACAAACGGTCCATTACAAGAAAGTAATGCATGCAATATAAATGGCATGGTTTTTCTGATAATATAATGTTATATTTTTAGAATTTTTGCTTACAAAAAACATGCATGTCGACTTATAAAAACTTTAATAGAGAACATTTCTAAATAGACGCGATTATATTTGAGTTTAGTTTGTGTACCACTTCTTATCCCAGTTTTTCACTATCGTAGTAGGAGCCTAAATATTAGGCTCCTAAATATTAGCCTAAATCTTATTTAGCAGCCTAAATAAGAAACAAACTAATATTTCTTTAAAGCAACGAAATGTTTTTATAGCGAAGAAAAATCTTAATAAGCTGAAGTGGCAAATAAAGACATTGTATTTCTGAAAAATTAGACGCAAAGTTGTAAAAAAATGATCTAAAGATTTCAAGTGTAAAAAATGTTGTGCGGCAAAGTTCAACAAAATAGGCACGACAATGACTTACGGTATAAGCGTGTAAGAGTTATTTTTTGACGACGACATGATATATGATCTGAATAATGATTTCTAAGAAGTGATCACTATAAACACTTAGAAACAGTTATATATTTACGCACTCATCGTAATAAACATTTCGTCATAGAATATATTGTGCAAAAGTATTTTTAATAATGAGTTGCTCAGGAATAAAACTCAAATCTAAGAAAAACGAAAACGTGGGAAAAATTGTAGTTTTCCTTTACATTTTTATCAATTTTAAGTAATGTGAGACAATTGGAGGGTTACTGTTTTAGTGCGTGATTGAAGGTCTGGGGTTCGATTCCCAAATCCACTGGAACAACTTGTCCTTTAGCAAGGCTGTTGAATGCTGTTAAAAGGGTGCCAGAATTTGCTGGGGAAATTGAGTTTGGGTGTGGCGCCACACCAGTCCATGGACTGAACAGCTGTACGCTGTAAATTGAATAACTAATTATTTTGTTACTACTAATTGTCAAAATGGATAACAAATAAAGTCAGGACATTATCTCTACGCCTGCAAACCTAGCCATAGAGACTAAAGAATTCAAATCAAAACACTGAATCATCCGTACCAGTTTCGGTCAGGAACTGCTTCCAGACAACCGGGAATCGGTTAAACACCGAGTCTTTGAACTGATCCCGATTAGTTGACAACTGGCGGACGCAGTATTTCAACAATTCCGAACCAATGTCCTGCCACCTACGAGTAGTCTCATCGGTCAGTGCCAGCCAGGACTGGATTTCGCTGACTCGCTTTCGAATCATCTTCCTGTGCCGTTCGGCGTCAAACTGGCCGGGCCGTTTGGCGCCGAACGAGGCGGCGGCTTTGATCTTTTCGCGCAGAGCGCGCACCAGAATGTACCAGGCTGTTTTCTTTTTTAATAGGCCAATTACCTCCTGCTTGGCGTCGACAAAGTACAGAACCTCGCCTTCGTAGCCGTAGCCTCGACGAATCTGAAGCGGCGAGGGTTAAGATTCTGAGTAGTAACTGAGTGACAGAGCTGTCTAACGCGTGTGCCTGTATGACTAAACAGTATGACTGATTGCATGATGCACTGAATGACTAAACAGTATGACTGATTGCATGATGCACTGAATGACTAAACAGTATGACTGATTGCATGATGCACTGAATGACTAAACAGTATGACTGATTGCATGATGCACTGAATGACTAAACAGTATGACTGATTGCATGATGCACTGAATGACTAACCAGTATGACTGATTGCATGATGCACTGTATGACTAAACAGTATGACTGATTGCATGATGCACTGAATGACTAAACAGTATGACTGATTGCATGATGCACTGTATGACTAAACAGTATGACTGATTGCATGATTCACTGTATGACTAAACAGTATGACTGATTGCATGATGCACTGAGTGACTAAGCAGCATATGGTTTAATTGCATAATCTAGTGCATGAGTACTTACCGTCTCGCAGACGGCCTCAAACTGCGCAGGGTCGCAGGTCTCGTAGCTGGTCGGGTCAAGGCCGAAGCTGTCGCGAGCTAAATCAATGGCAGTGTCTGGCGGCATGTAGGACATGCTGACGCTGTCAATATCGTGACTGGTGAACGTGATGAACTTTGGAATCGGCCTGATCGGTGTATTGAGGATTTTCGCGAGGTTTTGGAAGACGTCAGCGTGCGAAATACATTGCTAATATTACGATAGTAAACAGTAATAATAATAGTAATTATATTGCAGGAGGGCTGCGGGCAATAGCACATCATTTGGTGACACTAGACCCGCAGCCAGCGAGGAGGCAATTCTGCCCGTTTCGCTGACTCCTGAGCTCATACGCACACAGATACCGTATGTAGGTTTACGCTCACAGTTGTGTACATCTGCCCTGATCTTCTCAACGACAGTCAGTGTACACTCTCACTGTGCCTTGGAGGTTGGCCCCCACAATTTACGGAGGTTGGCGTAAATTGCACGACAAGCCTTTAAACCCTTTTTCAGGGTTAGCGTCCCAAATGAATGCGGCCTCGCTGCAGAATCGAGCTCAGGGACCTTGGTGCCAACGCGTTAATCGCCCTGCCACCTAATCCCCGGAGTTCAAAGTAGAAATACCTTGCTTTTTCTCCTCCCGCCATAGTATGAAGGGAGCGGAATTTCATGTGCGGCCCACAGCACAGCCGCAGCTATTGCGCGGCGCATCTGAAGGCTGCGTACGGCTGTTCAGTCCATAGACTGGTGGGACGTCACACACACTATCAATCACCCAGCCAATGCTGGTACCGATTTAACAGCTTGGTGGACTATAGTGGCAAAGGACACGAATTATTCCAGTGGAGTCAGGAATCGAACCCCCTTCTACGCAATGCAGACACATCTGTGCAAGGTGTACATCAGAAAGTTAGTTAGCGTTTCGAGAATTTCGTGTGCTCAGCGTTACTCAATTCCGGCCAAACCCTGCGTACTTCTACTTTTTTAAAAGAAACAAACATACGCATCATTAGTCAGCAGTTCAACATGCTGATGATCCTTATAAAGGATTTCAAACACGGCTGTCAGCGCCCGCTGCCTCAGGTAGGTAACAAAGGACTCCCGCTTATCAATCGGCAGCTGGTCAAAGTAGCGCAGAAAGTCGGCGCAGAACTGTCTGGCTACTCGACATCTGTCATGCGTGAAATACTGCAGATCCTCTGCGCGCAGCGCCGACAAGCGTTGGATGGAAAAATATTTCTTTAGTTATTGCGCAAATAAAAAAAGCACGAAAAAGCTGCATTTACCAAATCTGCGAAACAAGACGTGATTATTCTTTGATCCGGCCAAAAAATAGTCGCAGCCAGCTAGTCTAATCACGGCCACGTGCAACGCCTCGCCGTTGGCTTTGCGAGTTCTAACTAGCCTCTTCGCTTCACCGATTGGCTTAGAGAAATACTGATACCACACCTGCAAGATGAACATTGTGAGGCTCGGAAGTAACCGCTATTTGATTTGATTGATTGAATAGAAGACCAGGGGGGCATTTCAAATACCCGCTGCCTACAAATATACAACTTTCAAAGACGTCAGCATCGTCGAGATATTCAGCGATTCTTATCGAAGACCGTGGTGACAAGGACAACTAACATTTCTCTGCATAAACCTCTACGGCAAATCCATATTGACTCAATAATCAGAGTTTATCTGTCGTAGGGACCCTTGTTCTCAACATCCCAGGCACCAGGGCACGCTTGATCGCCGTCTGGAGCATCCGCGGCGACCGTCGGGACCTTCATCAAAAGCGGTCGTCTTTAAGATGCCGATTTTGTGCTTTTGTTGGTCCCCGACCATGGTACCCGACGGTCGCCGCTCCAGGCGGCGATGAAGGGGACCATGGTGATTGGGATGCAAAGGTCCCTGCGATTAATTGACATTGTTTGTGAATTTTGTAAGCACAAAAATACGCCTATAGTGGTTGTTTTCGTCCCGACGTGAATCGTTTAATATCTCGACGATGTTTTGTGATTCTCGAAAGTTTTAGCCTTGTGTTCAGGATTTTTATGGCGATTGGCGAAATATTTAAAGGTATACAGAAATAAGAAAAATGTGGTATTTTAAATACCCTCTAGTGGTCTATTTTATTTAAAATACCAAATTATTTAAAATAATTTATCAAACACGCTTGCTGATTTAGAAACCGACCTGGTCAGCCACATTCTCCGATCTGTCATCGTCGTCGCCTGAGCCGCCGGTGAACTTTCTCAACGCTTTCAACGCCACATAGGTGCCATGCGGTGCCGACTGTCCATCCGAGCTGTCTGTGTCACCGGCACCCTTTTTAAATAGTCGCACCTCTAGCACGGTGTTGCCACGGGCAACCATTTTACGCAGATCTGCGTGCCTGTCGTAAATAGCGTCGTCTGGGCCATATTTTACCTTCACCTACCAGGCAGAGAATGTTTCTAGTTTAATATACAAAACCCGAAGCTTAATTAGATATGTAATAATTATTAATAATAATTAATTGCACCTGCCCAATCGGGTCAGATTTGCAGCTATTGCGCGGTGAATCTGAAGGATGCGTACGGCTGTTCAGTCCATGGACTTAGGAGTGCCGCACCCACCCTTGATTGCCCCAGCTTGTACCCGCGAGCCAATCACAAATTTAAGCGAAGGGGGGTCAAAATTGCTAGTTAAATATACAAAAACAAGATTTAGGGAAGGGGTTTTATCGAAGAAGCACATCGATTCCATTGTTTATCGCACAACACAATTTCGCTGTGCAGCCAAAGTAAAAAAATTAAATGCAATTTAAACGAAGCACGAATATTACTTAACTAACCTGAACATCGTGTAAAATGCACTGATAACCCTTGGGCAGGATGCAGTCTGGCACTGTTGTTGTATGCATCTTAACATGAGAATGATTTGAAGCCCAGTGCAGATATCTGTCAGTTTTAATAAGGGAAGATTATTAACATCGATCGATAGAATGAGAACAGCGTTGACTAAACGTACAAGTGCTCGAATTACCTCTCGCCCTGTTCATTGCGCTCTGCCCAGGAAGGACAGGAATCAGAAGCAGCTGATTTTGAGCGCGAATCTTCATCAACTGCTTCTGACATTGCTGCAAATTACAAATTAAAGTATTAAAATTATATTTCAATAGTTTTTTTAAACATAGGCTACATAAATTAGACTAAGTGACTTGAGTGAGTCATCATACTGTATGATTTCTGAGTCACCAGAAGTACAGCAGTCTCCAATTGAATAAAAAAGCAAAAAACAGTTAGCACACACGTGAACACCGTGCTCCGGCGAAATGATCCTTATTAACTTAGCATTAGTCTCAAAACAGTATATATATCATCAGGAAAGTGCACAATCCGTTATAAATTTATCATTATAAATTAAAAACACAAGACTAACATGATTGCTCATGAGGACACATAGGAAAATAATATACAGCTGATATAGCTGTAGCTACATAATATTTTACTCATAAAAAGTATTCCATTAAATATGCAAAATTTACAAAATTTAGTTGCCGTATTGTTTAGACCTATATAATAACAATTATATTATTTCTGTACTTTCCAATTGACACGGAAAAATATACTAAGGTTTGAGTTAGCATTTATCAAAGTCAGGCTCTTATAGATCATGTAGATGATTATTTTAGTCAATGTGATTAATAGCGCTTCACTGATAACATCTTGAGATGGTCTACATCGAAGGGATAGAGATATTGTCGATATTTTGTACATCGAAGGGTAGGGAATCGTCGATTGTGTACATTGAAGGAGAGAGGAAATTGTCAATTGCGTACATAGAAGGGGTAGGGAAATTGTCTAGTGTGTACATCAAAGGGCTAGGAAATTCGTCACTTGTGTACATCGAAGGGGTAGAGAGATTGTCGAGAGTATGAATAATAGTATAAACTTTATTTTTCATTCTTCCCTTTTATGCTGTGAGAAAGAAATAAAGAAGAATATTAAAATATTTTAAAATATCGTACTAGTACAAAACGTTTAGATGCAATAGCAAAAAAGCAGTTTAATAAATAGATTAGAACTAATAAAATATCATTCCGGATACAAAACAGCTACATCCTAATTACTTACAAAGCAACGCATGAGATTATGAAGAATTAAATTTAAAAAACCGGAGATATTGATCTTTTGAGGTTTCGAAGGAGGTTTAACGGTTTGACTGATTTACTCACAGGGCATGCAAGGATGTCTTTTCAGAACACGAATTAAATACAACGCAGTACGCATCAATTTAAGATAAAGCTTTCCTCATTCCTTCACTTTGTCGGACCAAAACTTAACACACAATAGCGTAATGCAGTAGGCAAATAATTATTATTACATGTTTATATCGCGTTGCGTCACAATTAGTTATAAATAAAAAAGGCTAGATGACGGCTATGGAGAGCAATTTGCAGAGGGATAGAGCAACGATGTAAGAAATTATTAAATGAAAGACTGAACAATTTTTTACATTCGAAATTAAATAACTATTAAATGATAACAGTTTAAAACATTTCTGTGCTTTGATAAGCAACTAGGTAAATGATTAGGGCGATACCAGGCTACCAGGCATGTTAAAAACACTGTCTGTGTATCAATTGTAGAAGGAATTTATATATATTTTTGGGGCGCAGCTGCGGAGAGAAAGCTCGGTGGCTGGCTTGAAAGTGTACACTTCCTGACGGTGAGAAGAAAGTCAGTGCAGATGTACACACCTGTGTGAGCGTGTGCCTGCGTACGGTGTTTGTGTTTGTGTGTGCTCAGGAGTCAGCGAATAGGGCGGAATCGTATCCTCGCTGGCTGCAGGTCTAGTATCACCATTTCCCGAGCTTCCTAAAGCTTTAACAACAGGTCTACAAGCTCCTGCTACAGCCAGCTAATCTATAACCGCATCGACCGAGCTCACGCAGCGTGGCAGTCCGCGTCTTCCCTAGCCAGAATGTCGTTCAACAGCAGGTCAAAGTCGGCTAGATCGCGTTCGAAAAAGTCCAACTGCTGCGGAATAGCGCCGATGCGGCTAGCCAGAGGACCGCAGCCCGCAAACATGCTCAGCCGGATGTTCAACGACTTCAGGCGACGCACCAGCTGCTGACGTCGCTCCTCCGCTTCCGCCTCGGAAACTGCCGCGGTAGCGTCGTCATCAGCGTTGGCAAAACAGGCGGCCAGCTGACTGTCGGTCATGGAGGCCTGCGGATAGTTTGAGAAGCAAAGTATCAAGTTAGTCTGTCTGACCAGCTTTACAGACTGGTCACTGGTCTGGTGCAAATATTGCCTAATATCACCTTCTTCTGGGTAACTAAAAGTTTTCTCTCAGTAACTGAAGTGTCTTCTCTGTTACGGAAGTGTCTTCTCTGTTACGGAAGTGTCTTCTCTGTTACGGAAGTGTCTTCTCTGTTACGGAAGTGTCTTCTCTGTTACGGAAGTGTCTTCTATGTAACTGAAGTGTCTTCTATGTAACTGAAGTGTCTTCTATGTAACTGAAGTGTCTTCTATGTAACTGAAGTGTCTTCTATGTAACTGAAGTGTCTTCTATGTAACTGAAGTGTCTTCTTGTTAACTGAAGTGTCTTCTCTGTACAAGACTTGGCTCCTCTGTAATTGAAGTGCCTCTTCTGTAACTGAAGTGTCTACTATGTAACTGAAGTGTCTTCTCGGTAACTGAAGTGTCCTCAATGTAACTGAAGTGTCTTCTCGGTAACTGAAGAAGAACAAGAATTGTACAAGAATTGGCTCCTCTGTAATTGAAGTGCCTCTTCTGTAACTGAAGTGTCTTCTATGTAACTGAAGTGTCCTCAATGTAACTGAAGTGTCTTCTCGGTAACTGAAGTGTCTTCTCGTTAAATGAAGTGTCTTTTCTGTACAAGACTTGGCTCCTCTGTAATTGAAGTGCCTCTTCTGTAACTGAAGTGTCTACTATGCAACTGAAGTGTCTACTATGTAACTGAAGTGTCTACTATGTAACTGAAGTGTCTTCTCGGTAACTGAAGAAGAACAAGAATTGTACAAGAATTGGCTCCTCTGTAATTGAAGTGCCTCTTCTGTAACTGAAGTGTCTTCTATGTAACTGAAGTGTCTTCTTGTTAACTGAAGTGTCTTCTCTGTACAAGACTTGGCTCCTCTGTAATTGAAGTGCCTCTTCTGTAACTGAAGTGTCTACTATGCAACTGAAGTGTCTACTATGTAACTGAAGTGTCTTCTCGGTAACTGAAGTGTCCTCAATGTAACTGAAGTGTCTTCTCGGTAACTGAAGAAGAACAAGAATTGTACAAGAATTGGCTCCTCTGTAATTGAAGTGCCTCTTCTGTAACTGAAGTGTCCTCAATGTAACTGAAGTGTCTTCTCGGTAACTGAAGTGTCTACTATGTAACTGAAGTGTCTACTACGTAACTGAAGTGTCTACTATGTAACTGAAGTGTCTACTATGTAACTGAAGTGTCTACTATGTAACTGAAGTGTCTACTATGTAACTGAAGTGTCTACTACGTAACTGAAGTGTCTTCTATGTAACTGAAGTGTCTACTATGTAACTGAAGTGTCTACTACGTAACTGAAGTGTCTTCTATGTAACTGAAGTGTCTACTATGTAACTGAAGTGTCTACTACGTAACTGAAGTGTCTTCTATGTAACTGAAGTGTCTACTATGTAACTGAAGTGTCTACTACGTAACTGAAGTGTCTTCTATGTAACTGAAGTGTCTACTATGTAACTGAAGTGTCTACTACGTAACTGAAGTGTCTTCTATGTAACTGAAGTGTCTACTATGTAACTGAAGTGTCTACTACGTAACTGAAGTGTCTTCTATGTAACTGAAGTGTCTACTATGTAACTGAAGTGTCTACTACGTAACTGAAGTGTCTTCTATGTAACTGAAGTGTCTACTATGTAACTGAAGTGTCTACTACGTAACTGAAGTGTCTTCTATGTAACTGAAGTGTCTTCTCTGTAACTGATGTGTCTCCTCTGTAACTGAAGTGTCTTCCCCGTAACTGAAATGTCTTCTATGTAACTGAAGTGTCTTCTCTGTAACTGATGTGTCTCCTCTGTAACTGAAGTGTCTTCCCCGTAACTGAAGTGTCTTCCCCGTAACTGAAATGTCTTCTCTATGAGTGAAGTGCTGTAACTGAAATGTCTCCTCTGCACCTGCAGTGTATTCTCCGTAACTCGGAAACTAAACTCTCAGCCTTTAAAGAGTGTTCTTAGTGAAGGAACCTTGGGTGTTCTCTGGACTACCAAAAAGTGTCTAGTTAGGTAATTTACATTTAAAAATATTTTTTTAAAAAGCAAATCAGAGACAAATAAAAAAGTAGAAAATGAACTGAACTCACATCAATAACAGCTGTTTGTTCCACTGCGCCAGCTTTCGATTGAAATGCCAATTCCTCTTGTGCGCTACTGCTACTACTAGCAGTAGCATCGCCATCCTCGTCCTCTTCCTCTTCTTCGTCATCTTCCTCATCCTCGTCTTCATCTTCTTCGTCGACTTCTGTAGATGAGGGCTCCGCGGTGGTGGACAAACATCGACGGGATGAAATTCTAGGTGGCGGAGTTGGCGCCGAATTCAATTTCGCTCTGCGCTCTCTGTCGACTTCGTTGCGGTCGTTGACGCCAACTTCGTCGTCTTCAGCAGCGACTGGCTGACAGCCAGCAGCCAGTGAGGCCTCCAGATGCCGCGGATCTAGACCGTCACCTGAATACGGAAGATAATATACAGTGTTCAATTGAAAACCGTGGTAAAAGCCATGCATAATATATTCTCTAGATTTCTAGATGCTAGCCGTCAAAGTCTCAATCACTGCGGCAATGGGCAAAATGCGACTGCCGTTTTCGCTCCTTGCGAGAAAAAGCCGACAATGGGATTGAGATTTTGAATTCAGTAGCTTAAAGGGACATTAGAAAATTTTTTTAGAAATCTAACTTAAAAAATCACAAAGTGCGAGTATTAAGTCCATACGAAAATTCTCACCTGACCGATAGCAGCAGGTCAGGGTCAGCTGGCCGGCCGCTGTGCGCACGGAAGCGATTCGACGCTCGCGCGAATCCGAGCCGAGAGCGGCTGTGGCGGCGGCGCTGGCAGCGCTGGATGCGCCGTCGACTGCGCCGCCGTTGCTGCTACTGCTACTGCTGCCGCGTCGAATATTGAAGCACATTAGCCAGCGATCGCTGACCTGTTGCCGTCTGGCAATGCGATAAGCCGGCAGGACGCGACTTAGAGACCAGAGAGCCTTCAGAGCGACCACAAGTCGGTCAAAGGTTTTCATCCGCTTGATAGCCGGGTCCGAGTCTTCGTCGGAGAAGTGAAATGTCCACACCTATGCAATAAGGAAAGAATATATTATAATCTTACTTTGTCTTTGAAAACCTCTTTGATAAGGATGTCTATATCTCAATTACCAATACCTCCCGTGTCTTCCACCCTCCAATGTCTGCAGTGTCTTTGCCACCTTATCATTAAATCTCCTGTCTTCCCACCACATCCTCTCAATCCTCAGTAGAATCCCCTGCCATACCTGCCTTATCTCACAATCCCGAGTAGAATCCCCTGTCATACCTGCCTTATCTCACAATCCCGAGTAGAATCCCCTGTCATACCTGCCTTATCTCACAATCCCGAGTAGAATCCCCTGCCATACCTGCCTTATCTCACAATCCCGAGTAGAATCCCCTGCCATACCTGCCTTATCTCACAATCCCGAGTAGAATCCCCTGCCACACCTGCCATATCTCACAATCCCGAGTAGAATCCCCTATCATACCTGCCTTATCTCACAATCCCGAGTAGAATCCCCTGTCATACCTGCCTTATCTCACAATCCCGAGTAGAATCCCCTGCCATACCTGCCTTATCTCACAATCCCGAGTAGAATCCCCTGTCATACCTGCCTTATCTCACAATCCCGAGTAGAATCCCGTCTTATCTTTCAATACCCCGCCTTCACCACTTCATAGTAAGCAGCATTAAACGCACCTCCAAAAAGACTCGTGCCTGACTCCGTTCAGAGCACAGGTAGATCTCGACAGAGTGGCTGTCATTATTGCGCAATTCAAAATTGCTACTAAACTGGCCTTTGATTGACACGGCAATACTGGGATCATCTTCTAGCGATAGGCCGAGAGACACCTGTGGACTATAAACCTTGCAACTGCAGCGAAACACCTTACTGGATCGACTCTGCAGGATAACTTGAATGGCCCGAAATATGAAATATCGTATTAACTTGTGCACTAGACGCCTGTCCTCTTGCTGGCTTGGCTCCATGCTAACTGGTCAATGTTAGAGATCCGAGATAGACTTAGATGCAGTATCCGCAAACAGATTATTATGAATAGAGAGACTGCTTCACTACAACTTCTCACAACAGAAGCCTTGTTGAAGTTTTCTTAGACAGTTCTGAAAATTGGAAAAAAAGTTGTAGGACTACCAATGTAAAATCTGCAACTTTTGTAAACTCTATCGATATTTGTTTTGCTTTGTTTGTATTAAACTTATTCATGCATTAATTTGATAAGCAAGCAAAAGTTTCTTGAGTATAAACTCTTGACTTGCATTTTAGCTCAAATAATGTAGTTAGCTTAACTTTAAATTTTTATAGAGAAGACATCCATAAAAATATTTTTAGCTATTAATAGAGCTTAGTTTTGAAATTATAATTGTAATTAATTATAATTAATTAATTATAATTAAAATGTAGATGAAGAAACTAGCTATTTTAGCAATATTCTAGTTTTGTATTTTAATTATTTAACAAAAGATAATGTCATTCTTAGCACAGTGTGTAAATACTTTAACTTATGCAAGTCTTTATAACTATTATGAATGTATGAATGTATCATACTAATCTATGAATGTAGACCTATTCAATACAAGCTGCCATGTGGATAAGCAGAAAATTATTGGCACAGATCTGTGTGGATAAAATTGAAATTATTGCACGGGACTGTGGGAATAAGCACTTCCAGCAATTGTGCACTTTTATTCACGAAATTATTTTTCAGATTAAATTTGAAAGTTCAAAACCAGAACATACTCTTAACATTATACGAATAAACCAGAATATATGCTAATACACACTTTAGTCTTAGGCCTAGTCTATGGTCGAAATCCTTAGTCTATGGGCTTTGGGAAACATGCTTTTCTGGATTTGCCACTACTAAAATGCCCAGTGACAAGCTCTGTGTCCGCCACTAGAACACATTGATGAGTTGGCAAGTTTGGCAACTAAAGAGCTAAAAAGAGACACTGTGCTCTGGCACAATTGTTAGAATTGTTCAAAGCATCAATTTTTGTCATTGATATTGTTTTCTGATTTCAAAGTTTTAAATTTAAACGAAAAATAATTTCGCGAACGAAAGTGCACTATTGCCACACTTCCTTCTTATATAGGGCCTATGTGCAATGTGCACATTTGAAATTCTAAAAAAGTACACTGTTTCTCTCCTATATGAAACCATACTTGCAAAGACATATGGGATTTGTTCAGAACTCTTGTGAAATAAGAACTATCAGTCACTGTAATATATAGGTCTTTGTACTGAGAAAGTAGTCTACCTGTGACCTTCCCTAAACTTACTTAGATTCAAATTTATAGTTGTATTTATATTTAAAAAAATTCATATGATAGATAAAAAAGCTATTAGATAAAACTGTTGTTGCTTAATATAATTATACTTTCTATTTAAGCCACTAAACAGCTTGGATATTATAATTTCTTAGTGATCGAATGTGAACAATTTGAGAAGAATGCCAGTTTTTCCTAGGCATTAAATAGAAAAAAGCATATATATTATTATGATTTTTAATAAAGTAAAACTGTTTCGTCAAAAAATAGATAGAATATGATAAATGTGATAAATATGATATGATAAATATGATAAATATTTATCAAAAAATGATAAAATATATAAAAATAAGCCTCAGATTGTATGTCTAGGTACCTAGAACTGACCGCAGACTGTCCAGACAATCCAGTGTTTATGAACATTCGACTTAACTATCTAAAAACATTAAAATGAATCACGAAATAAAAATACTAGCCACCAACTAATAATGTAATAAAATCGCAACGCGGTAATGCGGTATCGAGAATATCAGAACTGCACAGAAACATCTTTAACTTAACCACCATAGAAAGTAAAATCAATAATTTACTGAACGTTGAACCTTTGCACCAACCACGCGCGGTATATATAATGAGTCACACGTTTGCTAAATAAAATACCATTCATATAAACTTTTTCAATACTTTTAACTTATATATATATATGTTTCGCCTCTCGGAAGTAAAATAATATAAGTTAACTACCTCTGCCCTGTCGGTGTGTTTAAACTGACACTTTTTCGGCTGTTGTAAATTCGTTAATTTTTATCACTTCAGGATACAAATTTCTCGACTTAACCAATAAGGTCTAAGCTGCGAAGCAAAAACTGACAAGCGAACGATAGCAGCGATCTAAAAATGCAAACAGATTATTTTTATGCTTGCGTCAAGCTTAAACACATTAAACACAAAGTCTATTCAATAGTCCATTAGACTGTTAAGCTAAAACAGCATCTAAAGTCATCCCTAAACTAAAAATTAGGTGTCTATGACTCTATGAGTCAATTCACTTCAGCATTAAATGCGAATCTGAGAATTTTTTTGGTAATAATTTTGCAAGAAGTTTTATTTTGTAAATATTGATTTTCTTAAACATTTCTTTTTTCCTTGAGATATTGAAGACTATGTTTTCAATCAAAGCGACACAATACTAATCCAAATAATAGCGTCTTGTCGGTACTCGACGTCTTGTTGTTAAACTCCTGTTTAAAAGACGGACAATAAAAGGCGGCGGAGTCGCGATTTTAAGTGCTAGCAGCAACCGCACAAAAAATTACCCCCCCTAAAGTTTTTTTTATTACAATTTTGTAATTTGAAGCCTGTTCATGCCGTTTCAGGGTCGATTTGCAACATGTAACTTATTTAAACAGACTCGAGACAACAAGTAAGATGTACGAGTACATACAATGTTTTTACTAGGAAATTATTATAAACAAACGGTATAACCATTTAAAAAAGCACAACACAATTGACCAAAAAGTACTTGCAATCTAGAAGCTAGAGCAGCATTGCAGAATTTTACATCATAGATTGACTTATTTAGTTTGAATCATCAAAGGCGACTAAACACACCGGATATCTGGACCGTTAAACCCACAATCAGATTACCAACAAACGCAAATATTATCAAATTTAAATATTCCCGCAGTTTCACGTGCGCACCAGTTGAAAAAACACGTTAATAATCAGAAAGGGAATTAGGCTTTCTCTTTTTTAGCAACTTTTGCAGCCGTCGTCGATGCAGACGAAGTTGGCGGCACAGGCGGTGGATGCGCCGGCCTCTGCGGTTGCTGCTGCTGAGGCGGCATCGGAGGCGGCTGCTGCTGCTGCTGCATCTGGCTATAGTAGGCCGCGCTGTACTTATTGTACCACTCCATATATTCAGCATAGTACTTCTGGTATGCCGGATCGCTATACGACGGCATATGCGGCGCAGCCGGTATGCCCCCAGCCACTGCCGGATAGTCCATCTTGGCGGACTTGGCCGCGGTTGGTCCGGCAGTGGCAGCTGCTGGCTGGCTAGAGTTGGCGCCCTCTTTGCCCCAGCCCAGTTTAGCTGAGAAGCCGCCGATTGTTGCGCCGTGCATCGCCACAATGGCCTGGGTGGCAGCGTCGTGACTTTCGAAGCGTACAAATGCGAAGCCTTTGTCTTCGTGCACTTTTACATCCTGAATGGTGCCGAATTGATTGAAATGCTCACGAATCAACGAATCGGTCAGGCCGTGTTGAATACCGCCAACGTACACCGAGGTGTTGTACAGCGTGGTCTCATTGTACACATCGTCGTAGTTTCGCTTCATTGGGCGTCGCCTTCCAGCCCCATCGCCGGAGGCGCCGTTACCGTTGCCACTCCAACTGCCGCCGCTACCACTGCCGCCTCCGGCGCTGCCACCTGGATTATTGCGTCGGCTAGCCTAAAATTAAAATTACAGTTTTTTCTTCGATTGAAAAATCAATAAAGAATCGCAGATCTATCAAGCATCACAGATCTATTAAGCACTGTAGATCAATCAAGCACTGTAGATCAATCAAGCACTGTAGATCAATCAAGCACTGCAGATCTATCAAGCACTGCAGATCTATCAAGCACTGCAGATCTATCAAGCACTGTAGATCTATCAAGCACTGCAGATCTATCAAGCACTGCAGATTTATCAAGCACTGCAGATCAATCAAGCACTGCAGATCTATCAAGCACTGCAGATCTATCAAGCACTGCAGATCTATCAAGCATCTAGTAGATCTAGCCAGGAACCTACCCAGGAAACGCGCATCGGTTTAAATCTGAGCAGATTGCCATTCTCAGCCGCTATAGCCGCATTAGCATCCGGCTCGTTCTCGTAGGTAAGAAAGGCGTAGGTCTTGAAGCCGCCATCCTGATGACGAATAATCTTGCACTCTAGAATCGGTCCGTAGGGTACAAACACATCCATAATTTCGCTCTCCTCAATGTCTGGCACCAAATCGCCGACAAACACATGCGAGCCCTTAGACGGATCGGGCTTAGCACCGGGCGCAGTGGCCCAATTGACTCGCAGCTCGCGACCCATCAGGGTGATATGATTCATGGCTGTTAGGGCTACCTATAATATTTAACAGGTCGTTGAGTCTGGAGTTTGATAGGACAATAAAGCTCTTTACAAAGGTAGAATATAGAAACAATTAACGACATCTAGTCCACCTAGACTAGATGCACACAGTCTAAACAGCTGATGCTGGACTGTGCGTGTTGTGTTGTTTCTGAACAATGTCAATAACAATGTAACATTCTTTTAATAAATTAAGAATGAAAGAGTCAGTTCAATTGGCTCTAAACTGAGCCCGAAGGTATAAAAAAATCTCCGCCATGTTGATTTGAGATCCTACCTGGGCCTGCTGATGATTGCCCAGCTCCATGAAAGCGTAATTATCCGATCCGGGATTGCCGCCGCGAATAATTTTACACGCCAGGCATTCGCCAAATTGGGCAAACACGGCCACTAGAATCTGTTCCGTGCAGTCCGGCGCTAGATTACCAACGTACAGAACGCGCTTCTCGGCTGTGCCGTTTGGCGAAGGATTTTGACCGCACGGCCCGGTTGGCTGCACTACGGGATAGCCAGGCGGTGGCATCTGGTACATGGTGACAATGCTGTTAGATAGTCTGTGGATAGACGGAGTCGGGTTGGAGGAATAGTCAGGCTGAATAATAAGCACTCTAACGTATTCGATTCAAAGGTCAAAAAAGTACAGAAAAGTGTTTTTTAGCATTCTTTTTTTCTATTAGATGAGTTGAATATTTCTGTTGACTGAGCCGAAGTCGTTAGAGACAGTTGAAAACTTCTGAGGTGCTTATTGTTGTGGACTACTGGACACAATCTGCCATGTCAACAATAGACAGATATCGAAATTTGATTAGTTTTTTCAGATTTTTTACCCCCACCCACCACTTGTCAATTCGATTTAGCTATGTAAAAGAAAAGAAATGACAATAAAAAAGCAAGCAGCACAGCATTGACTGAGAATTGTTACGTGTTTTAGATTTTGGCATCAGCTCCTGAGAACACTTCTCGTTTGCCATTGAGAACACTTAGCAAATCTGAAATAAACACCATGTTTGGCAAAGAGAACAGTTCAATGATTATGATCGAGCAGAAATTGCCAAAAAAGTAGCATGATACTGCTCAACAAGAAAATTTTGGAAAGGCAGATTTAAAGAAAGAAGTATAGAAAACGGCTTACCAATTTGAATTATTGTTGCCAGTGCTGCTTGTCATTTTAAGCAACAAAATATAATATTAAACCAAAGGCCGAGTAAAATTATACCAAAGTTACATACACATGATGTCTCAGACAGGATGCCAAAACTGACTTTTGCATTTTGCATGCCAAATTGGCAAAATATAAACTTTTTTCAGTCAGACAATTTTTATTAATGAGCACTAGATGCTTCTCAATGCTTTAAGTAAGATATTCTATTTTTTACTTACAAGTAATGCAAATCATACATAATTTACTATGATGTTTTTACTACATATGCTCTAAAATGTAAAATAATATTTGTTATTCTGAAATCTTAAGACTTTATGAAAGCACTTAAGCTAGGGCCTACCTAGTCCCATGTAAAATGTTTTTAGTCAATGCCAGACTCAAACAGATTCTAATTGACAAACCTGAACCTCAAATCAATTTAAACCAGCCAATACTACATGAAGGACTTAACTTTAAAATAATGGAGGTTGGAGGTGTAAAGAAAGAAACAATAAACTTACCTGGCTTTTATTGGAACAATGACAAAATGATTATACCCAGCAATGTATGAACTCCTGTGTTATAGAAGTTAGCAGTAGTTTAAAACTGAAATGAATAAATTTATAACTGTACAAAAGTTGAAAAAATATCAAAATAAAGAATACCTTTAAAATAAAATACTTAGGTCTAACATTATACATAAATACAAAATATAATGTATATACACAAAAAAAAATTTTGGCTCATAAGAAAAAATCAATCAAACATTTTGATTCTATAAGGCATAAGATTCAATGTTAATTGTTAATTAGTAAATAAGCTATTATTATCAATTATCCTATGAAATAATATGTATATGGTATATGTATAAGCTATTGTACATTATCAGAGCCATTATTATAGTTACAATCTGTCTTGCTTTTAAATTTTTTCTTATGTGCAAAAAAGCCAACTACAAAAGCTTTTTGCTTAGAAAACTTAATAATTACAAGTATTATAATTTCACACACTTTAGCAAGTTGTTGTTTTACCAAATTTGTTAGAAAAAAAGCTAATATAGATAGTTATCCAGATCAATATATTAGCAAACTTCAGAATAAACAAAACAATATGATAGTTGCTATTAAAATTAAGATATAAAGAGAAAACTAATAGCTTTATAGTAGCTATTTAGGGTTTGATATTAGTATATTATGATATTATATCTAATATATGATATTAAAGGGCAGCCCAAATCAATTCAATAGCTACGCCTATGCTAATCTATCTAAAACTAAAACATATATAAAAATTTTATTTTAGGGAGGGCCTAGACATGTCATTTTCAAAGCTAAAAACAGGAGTGTTAAAAATCTAATATCGTATTTTATGCTATACGAATGCTGTATGTGTTTTAATATTAGAATTCCAATCAGAACAAATCTAAACAAACACAGAGTCCCTGTCATGGTTTGCCTATGGTCTAACATTAGAAATGAGCAGATAACCATAACTAGTGGCCTAGGCCTAAAGTAAATTTGGGGGTCTAACTTGTAGAACCTCATGGCAAAAGCTTAGGCCTAAAATAAGGCGGAAAAGCCATTATATTAGTTACTTTAAATTTCATATTTTCACATTTAGATTTTTTGGATTCTAAAAAATACTTCTAACATCCACATTGCATTGTATTTGTAGGTCTACAGTCCTTAGGCATTAAGCAATTATGTAAGTTAAACTTAAAATTAGGCCCTATATATTTTTAGTTTTATATGTATATGACTAAAATACTTCTAATTATTAAAGGATTTATTTTCTGGAATTGTGCCCATGCAGCGCATAAATGTCTCTAGAGTCCTGACATTTTGATTAAAGGCAGAGGTGGCAGACAAAGAAAATGCCTTTCATAAACAATGGCAATATTCTAGGCTACTTCTGTTCGTTATATTAGTTTTTGTTTGCAAACGACAGATAACGACAAAAAACAAGTTTAACAGTAACAAAAAGTCAGTAGTTTGGTCAGATAGCTAAAAAATAGCTAAACAATAAACATTTATGATTTATATTTCCAAATTTTTATAGCCTATTATCCTTATTTGTACTTCCACGTACAGTTAGTGGCCACAGACAGATCGTATATTTCTGGAACTCTTGCATGAAATCTAGCTGTTAGGACTACAGACCACAGTTCTGTCCTTGTTCTAAACTTTAAATCCAAAATTTTGTTTTTTTAGCTTAGATTTGGCACTGACATAGACTAGCAGTATTCACGGAAATCTGGCCTACAGCCTAAAGGCCCAATAAACATTTCTGCCTATAAATATCACTTGCGGTGAGATTTTCCCAATACTTTAACTTATTCGTAAGTCATGCAAGAACTTTTTCCACTTAAAAACCAGCAAAATAATCATTTGATAATTTTTTTACTTTTTACTTGATAACTGTAAATATTTCTAGTAATAAAAAACTTATTGCAATTAGCAAAATAAAAACATTAAATTAATAAATATACTTGTGTTTAAAATCAAAGTATTTGTTATAACACAAACAACGTTAAGCAAATAACGCATTAAACAAGCTGTATGGTAAGCTTCTAATATAAGCAATCATTTATTGCTTTCTAATGAACTTTTTCGCAGCTGTAAATACATCAGGTTTAGTATTTTTATAATTTTTTTAATAAAAAAAGAATATAACTTCGTTCCTCAATTTTCGTAAACTTTGATTTACGAATTTTTAGGTCGAAGAAATTCCCCACGTAACACGTTACGTACGTTAAGGTTGTTTTGTGTTCTCGTACAGTATAGAAATATGCGTGGTATTAACGGAATAAGATATATATGTATGCATCATACAAAAAACTCATACTAGGCCCTACAAAGAGATAGTGTTAAATTCCTAATCTCCTCAGATTCAGAGACTCATGGCCAGGACTCATGCTCAAGCCTCATATTAGATATCAAATTAAATGCTTAAGCCTAGGCCTATTTTTTGCAATATCCTATTATCTGTAAGACTAAAAGACTTCTACTTACTTACTTCATGCATAATGCCTTCCCTTAGCTATATGCCGACAGAACACACCTAGCTCTTAAAAAATCTAATAATATGCCAATCTAAGTCAAGCCTAATTTTTTGTCTTTACAGTTTTTAGCCTATGAGCCAGGGTGTAAAGTCAAAGAATTTGGTTTTACCTTTATGCTGTTGCATTGGCTATTGAGCATTTACTATATACTTCTGGTCATTTAGGACTCATAAGTAGTTCTTGTGGTCAACAACCTTCCAAATAGCATCACCCTTGCAAACTGGACATCAACCACTGCAGACTTGTTGGCTTAAAAAGAGCCTAGGCCCCTAATGTTGAAAATGTGCTGGATTTAGTAGTTTTTATTTCTTATGTAGACAGGCTTAGTTGCATTTTTTAGGTTCAAACAAAAGTGGCCTATTGGTATTTGTTTATAACTGGTGCATCAGCTTATGCGCTAGACCCCAAAAACATATATATTTATTGGTCTTAATGAATGGATTAGACATAGCATAGCCTCATAGGCTTCCCAAAACTTAATCCTATAAAATTGTTCTAGTTTTTGTAGGTGCATAAATTGGTGTCATATATGTTTTTGAAGCACTGAGTTCAAAAAGAAAAACCATTTTATGTTATCTACAACTACAACTAGTTTCCATGGAATCACTTCTAGGCCTATATCACAGGATGACCACACTTAGTTGTTTATAGAGAATTAGGAAGTTTTGAATTTAGTTTAGTTTTGTAGCAGAATAGCAAATAAATAGGATAAAAGTTCAATAGATTCAATAGGACCTATTAAATACAACTCATATTTTTTATTGGGTGGCCTTTAGCCTATATCAGGCTTTTGCAAGGACCCTAAGACAATATATAGGAATGCCACACTAAATAGTATATAGTGATTAAAATGTTTTGGGTCAAGTAAACTCTGTACAAAAAAACAAGATTAAACTAAAAAATAGGCCTAGAGACATTGGGATCTATTGAAGATAAATACATCTAAGCACTTTGGTGGGTATCCAAATATATCTCAAATAGGGATGACAAATGACAGCAACATCTATATTCTTGCAACAAAGCTCATGTTTTGTTAATTTATTCATACAATAAGTTTTCTGATCATTATTGTTCATTAGGCTTATGTAAATCAAAAGAGATATATATTTTTTTCTCATAAGAATAATGAGCAAATGTGTACTATTTACTTTAGATATATATAAATATAAAAGTTACAGGCAAACTATTAAAGTCAGTTAACAACCCAACTGACACTGTAAAGACTCACTTGAAGACAGTGGGTAAAGTTTCAAGCTAATTAGAAAGGCCAAAAAAAATTATAGAATTTAACTTAGCATTAGCAAGAAGCCCCATAACATTTGCTTTGTTGGGTTTGGCCAAAACAGTCAAACACAACTTAAGCTAGGCTTCTTTTTCTTAGAAGTACTCTATTAGATAAGAGAGTGGCTTGAAATTTTTACTAAGGCTAGGGCTTGGCAAGCTCATATAATCAATATCAAGATCAAAGACAGGTCTTGGCCTACTGCTAAGTATTATGGTATTTTCTTTGTTGTCTAAGCCTAAGCCTAACTAACTGGTATCAATCAGGCTAAATTATTAGATTATTAAGTTATAAATTTAAATAAATATTATTAATAGGATAACTTATAAATTTATATTATTATCAGCTAAGTAAAAGTTTTATAGGTGTAGTTCAATTATTGTACTCTGTATAATTGTATATGTTAGTAGTTAATTAGCTATTTAAATATATTTTAGTGATTTTGCTTTTTTAGTTTTAGCCTATCAATTAGTTTACAATAGTCCTATCCTGTTCAGTTTTTAAAGTAGACCTGGGCCTAGCTTAATCTTTACCATAAGAAGCTAACTTATGCATAAAAAAGTAGTTACAATTTTGCATGTAGAATATCATGTTTTAATCATAAATATTATGGTTTATTTTGTTACAATTAAAATTAAACGTGGCTTAAGAAAAGCTAAACTAGAAAAGCTAAAAATAGTTCTTACCCTATACACAATCTGGTTATTGTATTTGTAGGATTGTTAAGAGAAAGTCTAATATTATTTGTCTGATTTAAAATTTCCTAAATTCAGAACTCTTTTGTTCTTACTTGTGTTTTTTTTAAACCAGGAATAGCTTTTATAATACTTTTTGGTTGTAAAACTATTATTGTCTGATGGAATGTTGTGTTGTAAACTCTTGTGGGTGTATATTTTGAATTTGTTAGAGTGTAATGCTTAAACTAAAACTAGTTTTAAAACACTGCAGCAGATGTTAGTGATGACTGTGATGTTTTGCACTCTCAGGTAGTAGGGATGTTTTTATGATTAAAAAAGTCAAATTCGTACCTATGCTCTTTGTTTAAATACACAAAAAAAATTTATATGTAAAATATAATAAATATTCTGTCAAATTCATTCACTTTAACAAACCCTTTGTGTGTATATAAGCAAGTGCAATTCCTGTGAGACAAATCAAAATGAAAAGCAAATAAGCTATAACTGAGTAAGAAGGTGCTCAAGTGTTGAGTTGGTTATTTGAGGCTGTGACCCTCTGATCCATGGAAAACGCCCAGCTAAGACTGGAGAATAAGAGAACAGTGCCTTAGAAGGATAAACTGCTCATGCCGAGTGATACACTACCAAGAGAGAGGAAGATAGAGTTATAAGCCCTGTTACAATGTGAATGTTTTAAGTCAATGTTTGATCTTATTACATAATTAAATGTTTGCTTTTACGGACACTAGCATTTTTATCCAACAGTAATTTGTCTTGAAAATCACTAGAGTAAGTACATTTTTCATCACAAAACAAACAAGTTAAAGCAGATATTATTCACAAGATAATTGCATGTTTGAGCTCAAGCTTTCTGGAAAGCATTTATTTCCATTTACCAGTAAGAATCTAGTTAAGGGATAAGTGAAACTCTAAAAGTTGGTCTTTTTGTTGAATAGCAAAAGCTAGAGCACAATAAGTACAATAAATAGAAGTCATTTTTTATATAAAAACACACAATTACTTATTGCAATTATATATTTTTGTTTGGTGTATGCTATTATAGCAAAAGCACAGCTAATTTTTATGGTTGTTAATCTTGTTAAACAAACCATGCATAAGAAACATTGTCTATGTTTTAATGCTTATTGCATGTTAGAGTTTTCATAAAGAAGAATGTTACTAAGGATAATCTACTTTGTAATTTTCCAGATTACACATACAGACTTGCTGTTGTTTTGATTCAACTTAGTCCATCGTGGCACTACAATTTTTAAGTGCTTTGGGACGCCGACCATCTCCTCCTCTGCTAGATTGCTAACTTTGCTTTAAAACTACTATTTAATATATACCTTCAGGCAGCAAAGAGAACCAGGTATGCAGCAGCAGCAGCAGCAGCAGCGGCGCAGGTTCTGGAGCAACCAGCTTGATTTCATAAAGCGCGTTGCCCTGCCAGCGATAATGAAGCTGCCAAACTCCTGGCCCTTTAAGTCTCCCGTGGATCCAGTGAAGCTTCAAATACCAGATTATCCCAACATTGTGCTTAAGCCAATGGATTTAAACACCGTTAAGAATCGACTAAATAGTGGCAAAGTCTACCAATCTGGTCAGGAGTGCATCGATGATATCAATGGCATCTTTCTCAATTGTTTTGTATTTAACGAGCCTGGCGATGATGTAGTATTCATGGCTGAAGAGGTCGAAGCCGTGTTTCGCGACAAGATGCGCAATTATCCTACTGTTGAGCATGAGATTGTCACCGATAAGCATCAGAGGGCGCCTTCTACTTCATCGCAGTCGGACTCTGTTCCAGTAGCAGCCGCTGTAAAGCGCAAGGCTTCGATGTCCGATGCCGACACAACTTCAGCTTCGGCTGCGTCGGCATCAACAGCTGGCGGCGGCGCCGGCTCAGTGTGGCCGCTTAGCCAGCTGCAGCCGGCTAATTCTCGTGAACCAACCGGTCGGGATATAAAAAAGCCGAAACGCGAACCGGTTGTCAATAGCAACGGCACTGCTGGTGGCTTCGCGTCTGACGAAATGCGCCAATGCTCCGCTCTGCTGCGCGATGTCAGTTCCGCTAGGCAGAAAGCTATCAACTGGCCATTCTTAGAGCCCGTTGATGTTGTAGCACTGGGTCTGCACGACTATTTTGACATCGTTAGCCAGCCAATGGATTTGAGCACTATGCGCAAGAAGATTGACTCCGGCCAGTACGCCGATAAAGAAGCATTCGCCGCCGACTTTCATCTGATGATTGACAACTGCTTGAAATACAATTCGCCGGATTCTGAGGTGCACAGACTAGGCAAGGAGCTGTCCAAGTTCTTTGTGGATCACTATAACCGAGTGTTCGCTAGTCATTCTTCAGCGGCTTCCGCTAGTGCCGTTGTATCTCCGGCTTCTTCTGCCACATCGCCAGCGACTAAGACTGTCGCTGCTGCTACGGTGGGCAATGGAAAACTATCCTTAGCCGACGTGAACAAAGTCACTGAGCTGTCTGTTAAGGTTGAGCAACTCTATTCTCAGGTAAGTATTAATTACGAGAGACAAAAAATCTTACTTGACTTAAACATTCGCAAATGGAAAACTGCAACAATGATGACTAAACTGCGTGTCATTTGACTGGTCAGTGAAATATATAATTTTCTGATCAGATTGATTTAATTATTATTGCTTGGTCTGAGCTGCAGAACCGTTTCTTTAAGTAATGAACAAGTTCTTTAGGGTATAGCTGTATGTATGTATTATTTCCTAATTTCCCCGGAAAATTCAGGATATTGTTTCTCAGGCCTATTATCTCTGAATATTCAGGAACACTAGGTTACGAATAATTCAGTGTAGTTTCCTGAGCTCTCGCAGCTTCGCATCATCGCTACTTGATGGTACTACTGTCATGCTCTGACATTGATTCAAATTTAACTGCAGATGACTGCCTGCATTGGCGAGCTGCGAACTCTAGTGGCGGCCACCATTGGTAGTAATCATCATCATCCGGCTACCTCAACTCCGAGTACTACGACTGCCAAGAAGGCGCGAACTAGCAGCGGCGGCGGTCGTCAGAGCAAAGCGCAACAACAGCAGCAGCCGCAGCAGCAACCGCCGCCAGCGCCGTCGACTCAGCCGGCCGCTCAGCATACGCCGGCTCAGGTTTTAACACCGGCAGCTAGGAAGGCGGTGCCTGCCGGTCAGAAACGGGGTCCGAATCGCAAATCTGCCGCCGTCGCAGCCGCTGCTCCCGCCTCCGTTGCTGCCGCGCCTGCAGGCGGTAGCAGCGGCTGGGAAGCCAACGGTGGAAGTGGCGCTTATCACCAGGCGCAGCAGACCGCCGCTGCTTCGGCCGCCGTAGCCGCCGCATCCCGGCCAATGAGCTACGATGAGAAGCGCCAATTATCGTTGGATATTAATAAACTGCCCGGCGAAAGATTGGGCCGCGTTGTCCAAATCATTCAACAGCGGGAGCCTAGCCTCCGCGACTCTAATCCCGATGAGATTGAAATCGACTTTGAGACCCTGCAACTGGGCACACTCAGAGAGCTCGAAGCCTACGTTAGATCAGTTCTGCAGGCCTCGCCACCGGCTCCTCAGCCGGCTCCGCCCCCGCCACCGCCGCCGCCGCCGCCGCCGCCGCCTCAGCCGCAGCATCAGCCAGTTTCGCAGCCGCAGCCCGCCAAGCAAAAGCAGCAGCAGGCGCAGGCTCCAGCGAAACCAGTTGCCAATAGCAACAGAAGTAAGGAGCCTCGTCCAGTGGCCGCTGCGGCATCAGTGACACCTCAGCAGCCGACGCCGTCGCAACCGCCTGCTCAAGCCCCTCTCCAGCAGCAGCAGCCAAAAGAGGTCCCTTTATCTTCATCTAAGAAAACTCCAGCTGCGCCTGTTGCAACAGCGGCACCTCCAAAGTCGGGTTAGTTTTCTTTATTTCTAATGTTAATTACAAATTGATTTAGTTTTTTTGGGTTTCCACAGTAACGATGCTTTCTTGTTTTAGCTCCTCCGACGGCTTCCACGCAGCAGCAGCAGCAACATCAATCTAGCAGTTCGTCCGATTCTGACAGCTCGTCTGATAGCTCAGATTCTGACTCGTCAGATTCCGCCTCAGATATTGAGACTAGCTGTGAGTATCATGTTCGCCCATTAGTTCTGAATAATTTATCACGCTGATTTCCCGGATCAACTCATTCTTCGATTCACGCAACAGCTTCGCGACGACCTGCAGCTGCCGTTGTTGGCGCTGCCGCTGCGACATTGTCATCGAAGTCGACTGCCGTCTCCCAGCCGACTGCAGCTGCAGTGAGCTCCGCCCAGCAGCAGCAGGCGCCGCATCCAAGTCCGTGGAGCTCCCTGCTGCAGACCAATCCTCATCATCAGCCAGCCAAGCCGGATATCTCGGCTGCCCCGGGAGCCAACGCTGCCGCGGTGCACGCGTTTCAGAAATTTCAAAAGCAGACAGCCGACAGTAAAAAGGAGCGCGAGGCTATGCTGCGAATGCAGCGAGAGGAGGAAGCGAAACGCGCCAAAGCTGCCGTGGCGGCTGCCGCTGCTGCTAGTCGATCTGGCGTCGTTGGCAAGGACGCACCGTCGACGTCGACTTCAACAGCGGCCGCGTCAACTTCAGCAGCGCCGGTGCCGGCACCTGCCTCTGGCCAGACTATTGGCGGTATCTCCGCCGCCGAATTGGAGAGGCGAAAGCTAGAGGAGAAACGAAAGCGTGAGGCGGTGAGTTGTCATCTTTTTTATTCTGCCGTCTCTTCCCTCAATGTTTTAAGCTGTTTTGAACTACGGGATTCCCCGCCCTAAATTATCAATCAATCACAAATCTTCAATCCCATTTATCATCATCCCAGAACCTTGATGGGGATCACAAATCTTCAATCCCATCTATCGTCATACTAGAACCTTGATGGGGATCCTGAATCCTCAATCCCATCTATCGTCATCCCAGAACCTTGATGGGGATCCTGAATCCTCAATCCCATCTATCGTCATCCCAGAACCTTGATGGGGATCCTAAATCTTCAATCCCATGTATCGTCATCCCAGAACCTTGATGGGGATCACAAATCTTCAATCCCATGTATCGTCATCCCAGAACCTTGATGGGGATCCTAAATCTTCAATCCCATCTATCGTCATACTAGAACCTTGATGGGGATCCTGAATCCTCAATCCCATCTATCGTCATCCCAGAACCTTGATGGGGATCCTGAATCTTCAATCCCATCTATCGTCATCCCAGAACCTTGATGGGGATCCTAAATCTTCAATCCCATCTATCGTCATCCCAGAACCTTGATTGGGATCCTAAATCTTCAATCCCATCTATCGTCATACTAGAACCTTGATGGGGATCCTAAATCTTCAATCCCATCTATCGTCATCCCAGAACCTTGATGGGGATCACAAATCTTCAATCCCATCTATCCTCGTCCCAGATCGTTAAACTATTCAGCAATCCGCATTCATCAAATCCTAAACTCGTCCCGATATTGCAGGAAGTGACCCAGACAAACCTGGGCTTGAACACCCAGGAGGAGTTGATGAACTTTGAGGAAGAGATGAACATTGGCGAGAACGACGAGTATAGCTTCTTCTAAAAAGTGAAAGAGCATATTCGCATATAATTCTAATATAATATACGCATAGTTTCGTTTCTATACGCCTTGTTGTAAAATTTTGTTAATAAATTTCAAACACATAATGCAGAATTATAGTTAGCAGTAGTGACTTCAAAGTTATTCAGTTAGTTTAAATAGGCTTTTTGTTCAGTTTTGAATATGCCTGTTGTGATTGCCAATAGTTTTGGGGACAGAATTTCACAATCCGATGTTTTGTGTGAAATCAACATAGCAGAAGAATTATACAAAGAAATAAAAATGTGAAAATCTCTTACAATGGCAGCAGTTTCGCGTTTCTTAACAGTACTGTACTGCTCGTTTGATGTCTGTTTAATTTTTTTCTTCTTTTTCAATTATTTTCTTAACTCTTCTTTATTTTGTCATGCTTGGCAATTAATTAGTTAATAATTGGTACCTATGCAGAAATTGTTAAAAGAGTTTTATATTATAATTAATTATGTGTATGTATAAACCTTGTTTCTAGCCTTAGTGTCCACACATTTGATTCCTGTCTGTTCTGCATGCTGTCAATAAACTGGATCTGAATCTAAAAATCATCTCCGCTTTTGCTTCTAGTTGCAAAGTATCACTTTAAAAATACTTATTATAAAACAACAAAAATTAGACTTCAAAAGTGTAAACGTCACAAATAAAAATTCGGCTTTCTAAAGGCAAAAATCGCTTACTTAACGTTTCTGTCAAAAAAATAATATAGAATTTCCAGTTTTGTAAACAAAAAATTCTGCATATCGCAAACAGCTCAGTTTTTTACCATCTAATTTGATAAATTTTCTACTATTTGATCATGTATAGCAGTAGTAGTAGTATTACTATTCTCCATCTTCATTTTTTAATTGCATTGTATCGCATTATTTTGCTTTATTAAGCGACTTTTTTAATAATAGTTTCGAGCGTTGGTGCATTCGTGCACTATATGTCTATATGCGTCTTATAAAAAGTGTAACTAATATGGCATTTACTTCTGTACCAAAAAAGGAAGCGACCTTCAAGCAAGCACAAAAGGAAAATCAATAAGTTTAACGGTTTTTCCTTGTCGAAAATTTTTTATTAAGTAGTATCTTGTTCGTAATTTATTCAGAATAGTGCGTACAAATTGAGTCTGGATTTATTCATTGCAGTGTCAAGTTCAGCATAGTCTATGGCTGCAAGTATACTTCTATTTTAAGTAAATAGTCTAAACTTTATTTTTTACGAGTACAAACAGTTTAACCAATCAGAGCGTAGACAGAAGGGATAGAGAAATTTCGGAGAGAAGCTGCGTCAACCAATCAGAATCTAGCTGTGCTCCTGAGACTCAATGGGTTCGCCCGAAGTTCTATTATGAAATTTCTATTTGTGTATGCATTCATGCTTTTTGTTAATAATTTCAATTTCTTCGCTTTGTCCCCCTGTTTCGTTATCGGAAAAGCCTACTCTTAGACTGCTCAGTGCGTCTGTTTTGTAAACCGATTGAGCTGTTTATTTGCTTCTATCTGTGCGCGCATCTTCAATGTATTATCTCATATTATTATGTGTTTAGTTGTTTCCATGAGCTTGCTGCGCTGTTATTACAAGGCTGCAGTTCACAGTGTCTGGTCAGTTGCCCGTCCTCAACCCTCTGCCCCGCCCTGTCTCACTCCCCATCCATTGTTCTATTGTTATTCTCATTTTTCCTGTGTCTAATGACACCCTGAAGCCTGAAGACGTTTGTAGTTTTATTCAACAGGCCTGTAGCCTGTCCTTTTGTCATATTCTGTGTCCAATCTGGGCATTGAATTCTTAAACTCTTGTTTAATTAAAAAGCCTAACTGAATAAAAATAATAAACTTGTCAATTGTTAACTGTTCGCAATTTATTAAATACACTTATTATTATTATTACTATATCATTTACTGACAACCGAGCACAAGATGCGGTTATTGTGTGAGGATAAGTAAACAAGTAAGGCTTTGTCATTTCTAGATTAGACATATCTAAATTTCTATCCCAGCTTTCCCAGTATTTCCCTTATTCTAAGAGATTCGAACTCGCATTGTCTCGGTCAGAAGTGCAGCAAGTGTACACTTTCTTACTGGTAAATAATATTGAGCACTAGAGTCCAGTGTCTCTCTCCCAAATCCCAGATCCCCATCAAGTCGATACGATATTGCGCAAAATGTTGACTCCTTAAAAATCTCAATTCCAGTCCCGCAAGCGACACCTCTCGGCCACTTTCATCGACGCCGGCAGTGCCGACGCAGATGATAGCGGCAATTTCCCCGGCTCGACTGCTCTAAAAGAGTTCGGCAATGTTCTTCAGCAACAGCAGCAGAAGAAGAAATCTGTTAATAGTCGAAAGCGTCTGTCGAAGATTTCAACTGGCAGTCGTCGCCAATCTATCGCCGTCTCCCGCGGTGGCGGCTCCGAAAGCGGCAATCCGTGCGTGCTCTGCTGGCAGGCTCCCGTTACTGACGAATCTCTACTAGCCTGGCTTGATTTAAGACGCGACGGCTCTAACACTGTGGCCGCCCACTACAAGTGCATGCTGTTTGCCAGCGCTCTGTCCCAGGCTGCAGATCCGGACGATGACGACACAGATTCTGGCGAACAGTCGCCAGTGGGAGACTTGCTAGCCGGCTTCGAGGTTGACAGCTTGACTAGGGAGGCTCAGCGAGGCCGACGACTGCGCTGCAGTTATTGCAGGTGAGAACTCTTACCTGTTGGTTTGTGTCGCTCTTACCTGTTGGTTTGTGTCACTCTTACCTGTTGGTTTGTGTCACTCTTACCTGTTGGTTTGTGTCACTTTTACCTGTTGGTTTGTGTCACTATTACCTGTTGGTTTGTGTCACTCTTACCTGTTGGTTTGTGTCACTCTTACCTGCTAGTTTGTGTCACTCTTACCCGTTGGTTTGTGTCACTCTTACCCGTTGGTTTGTGTCACTCTTACTAGTTCCATCAGAGCTACTCCTACTATTGTTTGCTAGGCGTGTGGGCGCCACAGCCGGCTGTTTAGAATCGCGCTGCCCTCGCAGCTATCACCTGCCGTGCGCCAAGCAGGCCGGGGCGCTGCTAATTCACGCCGATAATTTCGCTGTGCACTGCCCGACCCATTGGCCCAAGCCGCTGTTGGACGCTTTCGACGAGCGCCGGGCTGGCCTCCGCCAGAGTCAGCGGGATGAGCAGCTGGCGGCTGCGGCGGCTCATACTGAAGCAGAGTCGGCGGATCTTGCCTGTCCGGTCTGCCTTGACCCGCTGGAGCTCGACGCCGCTGAGGCTTATCGATCGATTGTGTTCGGGCCATGCTGCCGAAAGTGCTTCTGCCACAGGGCCTGCGCTCAGGTTTGGGATTTTTTTAGAATTGTCACTCTCGTCAGGTACGGGGATCAGAGTGATGTCAAGCTGTGATTATCAAACTGGGATCAGAGCGATGTCAGACTGGAATAGACTTAAGTAAATAGCACAAAGCACTAATAAGAGTGATGACCCACAGGGATTATAGTGATGGCACACAGGGATTATAGTGATGACACACAGGGATTATAGTGATGACACACAGGGATTATAGTGATGACACACAGGGATTATAGTGATGACACACAGGGATTATAGTGATGACACACAGGGATTATCGTGATGACACACAGGGATTATAGTGAGAACACACGGGGATTATCGTGATGACACACAGGGATTATAGTGATGACACAAAGGGATTATAGTGATGACACACGGATTATAGTGATGACACACAGGGATTATAGTGATGACACACAGGGATTCTAGTGATGACACACGGATTATAGTGATGGCACACAGGGATTATAGTGAGAACACACGGGGATTATCGTGATGACACACGGGGATTATAGTGATGACACACAGGGATTAGAGTGATGGCACACAGGGATTATAGTAAGAACACACGGGGATTATAGTGATGACACACGGATTATAGTGAGAACACACGGGGATTATCGTGATGACACAGAGGGATTATAGTGATGACACACAGGGATTATAGTGAGAACACACGGGGATTATAGTGATGACACACGGGGATTATAGTGATGACACACAGGGATTATAGTGACAACACACGGTGATTATAGTGATGACACACATGGAGATTATAGTGATGACACACAGGGATTAGAGTGACAACACATGGTATCGTGATGACACACAGGGATTCTAGTGATGACACACAGGGATTCTAGTGATGACACACAGGGATTCTAGTGATGACACACAGGGATTATAGTGATGACACACAGGGATTCTAGTGATGACACACAGGGATTATAGTGAGAACACACGGGGATAATAGTGATGACAGACGGGGATTAGAGTGATGCGACACACGGATTAAAGTGAGATCAGACTTGGATTATCAAAATTTAATTCGCAGAGGTAAAAGGTGACATTCAGTCGATTAGTGTGGTCAGTGCTCAGTGAGTGTTTAAGCACAGCCGGATCCGCCCGCAGGCCTACGCGAACTCAGCCGGCAGTCACTACATCAAGTGTCCGCTGTGCGCAGACACCGATCAGTTTAATCGCGCCTGGATTCAGCAGGGCATCGAAATTCCGTGCCGCGACGCTAGCTGGGAGCTGGACGCCAACGCCTACGCAGCCCAGCGCCATCGACCCCGGCTGTGCAGCCACCCGACCTGCCCGGACCCGGAGGTTGATCACTACGGCGTCTGGCTACTCAAGATTTGCTACGTGTGCGGCGCCGATGCGTGTCACGTGACCTGCGCCGGGCTGAAGTCTGGCCGGCATCGGTACTGCTGTCCGACCTGCAGCCGGGCCATCGGCGGGAGCGCCAACGACGTGCCTGAGTTATTGGCCGCCGCTGTTGAAGCCAATGAGCATTCCGAATAAATGGACTTTATTAAATGGAAGTTTGTTTATTAGTTATTTTTATAATCTCTTTTCCGAATCGCTATCATCAGTTGTGGAACTCTCTGAACAGCTGGAAAACCACGCTTTTTTCCTTGGGGAAAGACCATCTGCTCACTTCACGATGGCTCCCAAACCCAAACGTAAAATAGTTATCAATCAAATTATAATCAGGAATAATAGCTGAAATGGTTACATAATAAAGTTTAATGAGCTGAAAAAATATGCCTATATATGTAGTTCTTGCCACCAGTCACCCCGACGAGAATCGTTGAACATCTCGACGATGCCGATTTTTTGTGTTTTGGTTGAACATTTTAAGAGGTGTACCCCAGTGGTCTTTCCCCATTGTGGAAATAGTGCTGTCTTTCTACTGTTCACTGTACTCTACTACTCAACAGTAGTGTAGCATCGATATCGGTGCAGTTTTTTTCGTCTGACTTTGTGTCAATTTTCTAAGCTTTTTGTTTCTCTACGGCATTTTTAATTGTGGCAATTAAATATCGTAATTATTATTTAACTCGATCATTTTCTTATTTTTCTCCAGCTTTAAGCAACTATAATGTCGAATATTAACTTTCCTTTTTTGTTTGTCTTTAAAATACGATTGCTAAAAGCAGTTTTAAAACAATCGGTTCAATAATTATTTATTTCTGGCAATATTACAAAATACTAGCTGTTCTTATTTTTATGAAACTATATTATTAACAGTAGTCACTTGAGGTTGCAAATACAAATGCCAACTTGTTGTAAAACCAACAATAAACTTCACGTTTCAATGATTATGAAATTAAAATAACAACCTGTGTTCGTTGCTGGAACTTTTTTTATTCGACAATGGCAGGCTGTAAATTAATAATAGTTGTACCACATGTACTTTAGGAATGGGTTGTTGAATTGAGGTTATTAATAATCGGATATGACAAAGCATATATTAGTGCTTCGTGTGCTTGTGTCGCAAACTATCTGTCAGTGTCACTGGTCGCCCAGATCCCTGTACAACATGCCCTTATTCATATGTCGGCTTTCAAAAAGCATCAGCCCCCCTATGTCGATGCATCAAACGCGTGTTAGAGCACTTCGGCTTATTGCATTTAGCGCCTCCGGCCATTATTCTGCACATCCAGCCCTGCTAGCTTCAGCCATTACCCAGCTGTCTTTGCCATGCTATGTAATGCATTGCCGATATACAGATTTACAGAGCATGTATGATCCATAGCCATCACGCTTCAACACGGGTTGTAGCCTAGTCGTTGAAGCGTCGGACTTACAACTTGAAGGTCGAGGGTTCGATTCCCGACTCGACTCTACTGAAAAAATGTGCCCTTTAGCAAGACACTTTACTCTCTGTAGGGCATAAGTTCATCCAGCTGTTAAATGGGTAACCAGCATTAGCTGGGGTAATTGAGGGTGGGTGTGGCATCCTCCCCCCAGTCCATGGACTGACCAGCTGTACACAGCAATGGCTGCGCGGTGCAGTGCTGTCGGCTGCACATCTAGCCCATTTGGGGGCAGGCGTAATCAATTAAACAATACGTTAGCTAGTCACAACTTGTCTATCTACCCTTGTCCTCAGTTTTTTTATGACAAAGCTAAATGCCAACTGTTGGTAGTCACTCTATGATAGTCAGTCTATCATTGGCCATCTACCATTCTTATATACTCAGCAACAGCTAAAACCCCCCCAAACTCACGCTGTCACACGGGCACAAAAGTTAAGCAATGTCTTTAATTCTAGTCTCAGTATCGTGTGTAGGAACCACGAGCATGCAAAAGTGCCGTGACTCGTCGTGGCATCCTGATCACCAGCCGGTTGATGAACTCTTGGGGCAGCTGCTGCCAGGCATTCAGCACCGCCAGTCGCAACTGTTCAGCATTCTGTGGGGCATCCTGCTGAACTCTTCGCTTTACAAAGTCCCAGACATGCTCGATGGGGTTCATGTCTGGAGACTTTGACGGCCAGTTCAATGTGCGAATGCCGAGCTGCTCCTTCAGCAGCTGCACGTGTGCTGCTCGATGTGGCGCAGCGTTGTCGTCTTGAAGCATGCAGTTCTGCGGGCCGCCAAAGGTTGTTGTAGCAAATGGCAGAAACTGCTGCTGTAGCAGCTCTGCATAGGTCTGCCCACCCCCTCCCCAAATCCCCCATGCCGCACTTTGCGCTCGCGTCTGGCGGCTGCAGCCTTCACACATTTCTGAGTCACCGATGGCATACAAAACTTTTGGGCCGTGTGACAACGTGAGTTGGGGGGTTTTTAGCTGTTGCTGAGTATAGTCTTCCATTGTCACTCTAACTACTGTCACTTTACACACTTAACCTGAGTCTCTCTCTTCATATATTTTGCCATTAACAAGTGTTACAATTCATCCTAATACGGTCAATTATTTGTGCACCTCGATTGTCAATAACTCAACAAATTAAACTAGCTCGTATTTACTTTCTCATATTTACCATAACAACGCTTTTATTTGGTAAATTCTTCATGCGAGAATTTCTGGCCCTTTTAAATTAGGCATAATTTACTTTCTAGGCGCGTTTCACACAATTTGGTCCTGAATTGAACAAATTACTACCATCAAATTAGCCCTTGATTGTGATTTACCCGACACTTTGTCGATTGTAGGTTATATAGATCTACTAGAACTTTGTAGATTTCAATTTCTCTATACTACACATTCAAATATTCTCTGATGATCTCAACATTTTTTTCTTTTAATCCTACAGTTTAATCATTCCTTCAACAACATGTTGCGTTAATAATTGTCTACTTCTAGTGCGAATCTTAAATATAAAAACAAATCCTTGCTTCATTCCTTCCTCCCTTCCTCCCTTTCTCCTTCCTTCCTTCCTTCCTTCCTTCCTTCCTTCCTTCCTTCCTTCCTTCTATCTATCCTTCCTTCCTCTGTGTGTCTATATTCAAACAAATCGAATACGAAATCCCTTATTAAAAAACCTCATCAACATGCTGAAACGTGACAAATCAATAGTGGATTTTCTCCTTTAATTGTGGAATGAAATTCGCAAAATATTTTGTTATATTCGTACTTGTTAGTTTTCCATTGTTCTTAGCAGACGTTGAGGATTGTCGCAAAAAATAATAATCACCAACCGGATGTATAGTTTATCATGGACATTGTGCGTGACATTATAAAATTATTCGCAGTATTTTCTCACTAAATTTGCAAAGAACACAGCAGAAGCTTACAGATCTTGTCGGTCCTGTTTACTCTCAGCATTTCTTCTTTTTGATCCGTCCATTTTTCTCCCAGAAGTGAAAATCCTCAGTCAAGGCCTTTCCTTCCCGCCCTTGTCCGGCGCATTGACCCGGCCAGCTTAATCCTCTCCGATCCGTTCTCGAATACACAAAAGCCTGAATGGGCTAGCTTTCATCGTGCGCGGCCCAAAATCTCCCCTGCCTCTTCCCCGCGCACTCTGATCCTCTCGCCAAAGCTCCCACAGGAGACAAGGCACCGTATTGAGTTAGTAACTAACGAAAAAATAGAACTAGCTGAGTTCTCTCTGCCTCCGAGAAACCTGCCCATGTTGGTTCGGACCAACCTCAAGGGAATTCTGTTTCTGGGCAGGCAAATAGACAGCTATATTTTTGCTGAGCACAAGTCAAATGCTTCAGTAGCTGCATTCGATTGCCTCAACCTTACTCTCAACACTTTATGAGAGTCTGTTGTGCCCAAACTGGGTAATATAGGTCTACAGCGGAATCTTTCATTCAATTCCAAAGCGTTGATTGCGAAGGTCGAAGCACGAAAAATATAATATAAGGTTCTATTATCGTATTAACGAATATTACGAGTTCCGTGCTGTCTTTCTAGGAACCCCGCTGCCTACCCAGCAACCTCGGTGCCTGTCTAGGAACCCGCTGCCTGCCCAGAAACCTGGGTGCCTACCCAGAAACCCCGCTGCCTACCCAGGAACCCCGCTGCCTGTCTAGGAACCCCGCTGCCTACCCAGCAACCTCGGTGCCTGTCTAGGAACCCCGCTGCCTGCCCAGAAACCTGGGTGCCTACCCAGAAACCCCGCTGCCTACCCAGGAACCCCGCTGCCTGTCTAGGAACCCCGCTGCCTACCCAGCAACCTCGGTGCCTGTCTAGGAACCCCGCTGCCTGCCCAGAAACCTGGGTGCCTACCCAGAAACCCCGCTGCCTACCCAGGAACCCCGCTGCCTGTCTAGGAACCCCGCTGCCTACCCAGCAACCTCGGTGCCTGTCTAGGAACCCCGCTGCCTGCCCAGAAACCTGGGTGCCTACCCAGAAACCCCGCTGCCTACCCAGGAACCCCGCTGCCTGTCTAGGAACCCCGCTGCCTATACCCAGGAACCCCGCTGCCTACCCAGAAACCCCGCTGCCTGTCTAGGCACCCCGCTGCGTACCCAGGAACCCCGCTGCCTGTCTAGGAACCCCGCTGCCTACCCAGGAACCCCGCTGCCTGTCTAGGAACCTCGCTGCCTGTCTAGGAACCCCGCTGCCTGTCTAGGAACCCCGCTGCCTGTCTAGGAACCCCGCTGCCTGTCTAGGACCCCGCTGCCTACCCAGGAACCCCCTTCTTACCCAGAAACCACGCTGCCTGTCTAGGAACCCCGCTGCCTACCTGGAACCCCGCTGCCTACCCAGGAACCCCGCTGCCTACCCAGGAACCCCCTTGCCTATCGAGAAACCCCGCTGCCTGTCTAGGCACCCCGCTGCCTGTCTAGGAACCCCGCTGCCTGTCTAGGAACCCCGCTGCCTACCCAGGAACCCCGCTGCCTGTCTAGGAACCCGCTGCCTACCCAGAAACCCCCTTCCTACCCAGAAACCCAGCTGCCTACCCAGAAACCCCGCTGCCTACCCAGAAAAACAGAAAAACCACTGACTTCTAAAAAACACCACAATCTATTTAGAAAAAACCCACTGACTCCTTGGAAGCTTCACAGTCTACTCAGTGAAACCCACAGACTCCTCAGCAAGCCCACTGGTCCCTCAGAAGCGCAACCTCCAAAATACCCAATCAAGCTATTACTATTGGCCATTCGCAGCAGCCAATAGCGTTAAACCAGTCCCGTAAGTGTGCAAATTTAGAAAACCGTTATCTGCATAAATGGAAACAATTACATTTGCTCCGCTAATGTAGCGGAGACCTTCGACTAAAGACAAATTTTTATGGCTGAATTCACCACATCAGCAAATCGGTTGCTGCAAGACACTTTGCCGCCGGCGCCGCCGCCTCCACCGCCGCCGAAGTATCCGACGCATCGTCGGGTACTATTCAGCGGCCTAGGCAGGGACAGCTGGTCTATCAAGACTGATTCCGAACGCGTCGATTCGTCCTCAAGATCATCTGGCAACTGGGACGCGAGCGAGATCGGGTTGCTGATCATTGCTTGCCTATTGTTGTGCACTATCACCATTCTCACTCTGCTGTCCATTGTCTTCTGTAGAAAGCGGAACACTGTCTTCATAGCCGAGGGTTCCTTGATGCTCGCGTCGTCTGATTCAGGTCGGTCCGGAGTTCGAAACCTGGAGCGCGCCAAGGAGCAGGAACTGATCGAGCTGGACTTAATGCTGTCCGGCCTGGATGACCGCAGCGAGCGTGCTGACGACTCCGAGGCTAACGACTGCGGCGACTGCAGCGACGCAAGCGTTGAAGACGAGACACCGGGCTCGGACAACTCCGACGACATCGGCTGGCTGCTGCTGGCAACCAACAGGCCCAGGAGATTGCCGCGGGCGTAGATGACGGATGGGAACCATCGACCTTAGTTTCTGACTAGAATGCCAAGTGCGAAGTCATTCCTCATTTATGTCGATTTGCTTTATGGAATAAAACTGAAAAAGATATAAAACTTTACTTTGTAACTACTTTAATCAGTTGTATACACTGTGTCTAGACAATTCGAATATTGAATAATTAGATCATTTAGTCTGGTTTGACTGACCAATGCCAAAACTCAAAAGTCATTAATCATCAAATAAAAAAATTGGTCATATGAGTTAAGTGTTCCTGAATTTAGCTCCATACCTACCTCAAACCCTCCCTGCCAATCCCAAACCCTCCCTGCCAATCCCAAACCCTCCCTGCCAATCCCAAACCCTCCCTGCCAATCCCAAACCCTCCTGCCAATCCCAAACCCTCCCTGCCAATCCCAAACCCTCCCTGCCAATCCCAAACCCTCCCTGCCAATCCCAAACCCTCCCTGCCAATCCCAAACCCTCCTGCCAATCCCAAACCCTCCTTGGCAATCCCAAACCCTCCTTGCCAATTCCAAACCCTCCCTGCCAATCCCAAACCCTCCTTGCCAATTCCAAACCCTCCCTGCCAATCCCAAACCCTCCTTGCCAATTCCAAACCCTCCCTGCCAATTCCAAACCCTCCCTGCGCATCCCAAACCCTACCTGCCAATCCCAAACCCTCCCTGCGCATCCCAAACCCTCCCTGCGCATCCCAAACCCTACCTGCCAATCCCAAACCCTCCTTGCGCATCCCAAACCCTCCCTGCCAAACCCAAACCCTCCCTGTCCATCCCAAACCCTCCCTGCCAAACCCAAACCCTCCCTGCCCATCCCAAACCCTCCCTGTCCATCCCAAACCCTCCCTGCCAAACCCAAACCCTCCCTGCCCATCCCAAACCCTCCCTGCCCATCCCAAACCCTCCCTGCGCATCCCAAACCCTCCCTGCGCATCCCAAACCCTCCCTGCCAATCCCAAACCCTCCCTGCCAATCCCAAACCCTCCCTGCGCATCCCAAACCCTCCCTTCGCATCCCAAACCCGGCAAACCCTCATTTATCTACCCTAAATTTGTATTTTCTTTTCCAAGCTTTCTGGCTATATATAAGTTAAATAGCCTCTTCTTTCCTAATTCTTACTCTGTCTAAATGCAAGCTCACACTCACTGTCTTTGTGAGGTATTTGAGCAGAAGCATTTATGCATAAAGCTGTCATTATATTTTCGGTCAGAACATCAAATTTAATTATTTCAAAATTCCAGGAATGGTTCCAAAAAAATTAGATTGTGGTTTAGAAAAAAATTTCTAAAATTGTTCATTCGATTTGCAGAATAATTAATATAGCCTCAACCCTGTCTCTCTGTCTGGCCCATACTTATGTATTTATCACTGTACATGTGTTAAGATTTAAAATTCTATTAAAAGAATTCACCAGTTATATTAAGCAATCCAGCCCAATAGAGAGAATATAATTTTGAAATATTTAGAACAGAAGCCTCAAATTTATGTGTACTGTGCGGTGTTAAGTATATATTTCTAGGGCACAACAATATGAGTGCGCCATCATTTTTTAAGCCGCCAAGCAAGTGTCACACAACCGACCTATAATTTGATGCCCTAGCTGTTTCCTAGTTCCTGAGTGCAACTATTTTTTTTTCTACTTGTTCTCTGCCGCAGCAGTGGAACGGATATGTCACACGTCACATATTATAACAAGCTTATCTGAGAAGTGAGCACCACTCGGCGTAAACATCCGTCTCACAATTTGTTTAAAATAGAAATCATAACCAATTGTAGATCGGCGGCGCTACCGCGTGAGTCATTCCTGTATCACATGATAACCACTTGATAAATGACCTTGAAGCTAAAAATAGCTTTAATGTTTACGCGACATAATATAAATAAAAATTGGGCGCGGACAAATGACGAGTTAAATTGTCACTTTTTAGAACTCCGAACGAGATTGGACATTTCGTGTGTTGTGCTTTTGATAGGGCCTATTGCGATAATGCACTACACGATTTCGTTCTGCCTATATTTTGCTATATTCAAACTGATGCTATTGTATATATACACTCATTACTGCTGCTGCTGCTGCTGATGCTGCACTCAGGAATACTTTCTGTATGCGACGTTTCTCTATTATACTCGTAAATAATGAAAAAATCTTTGAAGAGTGAAAAAATCATCGATACAGGAGGGCAAGGGCACTGCGTGTGAGTACTGACATTTTGAAAGCTCCCCTGCCTTCCACGAAGGAATCTAAAACGCTTTAATTTTCTATTTTAGGCTTTAGATCGTTTCACAATAGACCAGCTGGCAAATGAATTTTATAAACCACACTATGTTAAAAAGCCATGCAACTATATTTATAAGCATTTACCTTTTCAAAGTCAGCGAAATAAATTGCACAATGCAGACCTCATACGCTCGTGTTAATAATGTCGGAATTTTTTTAAAAAAAATCGTCAAAGTACCTCCCTATATGTAACCTTAGAGAGTAAACAGTTATTATTTAAGCTGTTAAGCTGTTTGTTGTCGCCCGATTGTCATGGAAACTCTAGACTTGATTTTAATTTTTTTTCTGCTTATTTGACCAATTTTGTTGCCGCGAACCGGAATTTTAGTTCTATGGACTTTTGGAGCTTTGGGATTTATTTACATTAGATGTCAGAGACTTGGATGTCAGAGACTTGGATGTCAGAGACTTTAGAATTTCAGAGACATTTGATTTTTCAGAGGTGTGGATTTTTAATTTTCGAGATTTAGGAGAATAAATATATAAAATAGGTAAAAAACGTTTCTGTCTAGAAAATATTATGAATACAATTGAATCAACTTTTCAGAATATTTTTTCATTTTTCGTTTTGTGACGGCTTGCTTTATTAAGTTAAAAAGATATGAATAAATAAAATAAAATATTTCAGTATGTTAAAGATAGAGTGAAACTCGGTAGTAATTTCGAAAAAAATACAAGAATGTAAATTATCGGATAGCTTGTGAGCAGTAAAAATCAATTTCACAATAAAACATTACTTCAAATATATAAGAAATATCACATTAAAACAAAACATGTCATCTAAATCGTTTTTTTGTAAAACGAACTTCAATTAAAAAATCCGAGTTATATCACTTTCAGATGTAATACTCGTAGAAGAAAAAAAGGCATTGATTTCGTTATTCAGTTAGACTTGACTATTATAAAAGAACACTGCAGATTTATATTATTGAAGGGAGCCTAACTCAAGCAACTGTGAAATACTAATTAGTAGAGTTAAAAACTTAAATAACGAAGTCCACACAATATCACCGTGAGTGCAATAAAAAACTGTGCGAAAATGTCAAAATTTTGTAGAAAACATATTTCTGTATATAAATGTTGGAACAAGGAGCATGTAAATTAGACAATCTAAAAGTAACAGTAAAAAGCATTACAACTTGTGGCTGATTAAGACAATCCGTGGAGATTTACAAAATCTATGTACAAATTGATAAGTGAAACAAAAAAATCTCATTTTAGTATTAGCACTGTGGCTTATGGAAGACAGGAAAGTATAACAAAATACATGAGATTTAGCAAAAGCACAGGGGTAAATATATGGTTTATATTGTTAAAGGGACAATAAAGTACGAGCTAGATAATATAATTTAATACAGACGATCCTGCGTTGCTTTTACATTAAAAGGAATATGCTCCGATAATTATAATGATAAAATACTTACAATAGCCGACCATTGTAGACTACTCATAGTAGAAGCAAAAAGAATTTAATTTGCATTTTAAGTTCTGTCATTTTTTGCTATTAAAAATATTTGCACAAATCTATGGTTCTGAGAATACAACAATTAAGATTCGATTTAGAATGGAAATTTCTTGTATACAGAATTGTTCCTGTTGTTTAATGAATTTCCGTTGATAATTATAGGCACGCCTTGCACTCGTGTGTCCACTTAAGGCAGAAAGCGCAGATGAACTATTATTAACACTATGCGGCTGCGACGAGTTTATTAATTGATATTAGCTAAATTGATTGTTGCGATTGTTCTTGATGCTTGGCAATTGACCTTTCGGCAGGAAGATCTTGTGTGGCTGCTGCTGCTGCTGCTGCTGCTGCTGCTGCTGAGAGCTGTAGAACTGCTGCTGCTTGCTCAGCGACTGATTTGCAAAGCCGAGAGCAGCACCCGCATCACCGCCGCCGGCGCCGACGCCCAACAAGGCGGCATGTCTCACGACTGGCCCGGCAGCCAAGGCTGGCTGATTCTGTGTCACGATGGAGCCACCGCGCTGATGCGGTGGCTGCACCAGGCTGGGGAAGCTGAGCGTCAAGCTGCCGCCGCCGCCGCCGCCGCCCAGGCGCTGCTGGTTCTGGCCATAAAGCTGGCCCATCCGGCGCCGACGCAGGCGCTGCTGCTGCAGCTCCTTGGCGTTAAATTTGTTGCCAACGAGAGCCGGCGCGGCAGGCGCCACACCGGGAGACTCAAGCACGGGGGTGATTATCCCCTTAGCCACTTCTGGCCCCGCCGCTGCCGCAGGAGAGACGCTGCTGCTAGTTGCCATCGCAACCTTAGACTTTGCGGGCATGACAGCTGGTAGAGGACTGGTGCCAGAAATTGTTGATGTTGTTGCTGTGGTTGCTGGCGCCGGTGCTGCTGCTGCTGCTGCAGCCGGCGTTGCTGTAGCAACGGTGCCAGTTCCGCCGTTGCCAACCGTGGTCCGCTTCTGCTTCTGGTCCTGCTGATGCTGCTGAATCGCCGCTGCCAGTTCGCCCTTCGGCCGGAAGTCGCGGAAATAAGGCAGCTTGAGAATTGTGCGCGCCGACGGCCGGGAGTCCGGGTCATACTCAAGCATCTTCTTGATCGCCTCCGCGCACTGCGGATTGGCGTTGGTAAGGAGACCGTCCAGTCCGCTACCACGCTTCACAGCGAAGTTGTACGACACGTGGCGCGACTTGCCTTTGAATTTGAGCATCACGTCCGACATTGGCGTGCCGAGTATGTCGTGTATCTTGGCTATCTGATCGACCTCATTTGATCCAGGAAATAGCGGGCGCAGTGACGTCACTTCGTAAATCACACAGCCGGCGCTCCAGATGTCCATGGCGGCACCATAGTAGCCGTCCGTTAGCAGACATTCCGGGGCCCGGTACCAGCGAGTGCTGATGTACTCGGTGAATGGAGGCTGCGACTTCACCGATCGACAGGAGCCGAAATCGGCTAGTTTTAAGCGATCGTCACGAATCAACAAATTTTCCGGCTTTATGTCACTGAAACACGGTCGACAGAAAAAAATATTACGTCAAAAAATAACCTTATTTAATTGAGTGATTCTGTTCATTCATGAATCAGTTGAAAAAAGTGGATACGATGCCAGCGAGCAGGCAATTCTGCTCAGAACCCTTAACACACACGCGACACGGATTCGAGCTCAGATTGTTCCGCCTTTCAACCCCAGATTTCAATTCAGTTCAGATATAGCCAGACGTCCTGCGGGCATCGCAGCTATTGCGCGGCGCATCTGAAGGCTGCGTACGGCTGTTCAGTCTATGGACAGGGCGCCATACCCACTCTGAATTACCAAGGTAATGCTGCAGGCACCCATCAAACAGTTGGGTAAACTGAAGCAATGGATATTTTAGTGTCTTTCTAAAACACAGAAATCGGTAGAGTCGCGAATCGAACCCCCGACCTTTAAGTCGATAATCCGACATTCTAATCACTAGGCTCCATGGTTACATTACATTTGTTACATTAAAAAGGACAGATTAGAAAGGCTAATCTCACCGGTGAAAGATTCCTAGCCTGTGCATGTGCTCAATCCCGCGCATCATTTGCCACATGAACGCCTGCACTTTGGCCTCCGGCAGGTAGTGCCGGCGACCTCGAATGAATTCGTACAGGTTCATTTCCATCAGCTCCAGCACTAGCACCAGGCCTCCGGATCGTTTATCGTACACAATCTCCTCCAGTTGAACAATGAACGGGTGCGGACTCAGCCTGCGCATAGCTTGGATTTCTCTCAGAGCATTCACCTGCTCCCAGCTGCTGTACGTATGCTTCATCTTCTTGCAGGCGTAGTACTTCTGGTCTTTGTTGCGCTGGCATTTCAGCACCTCAGAGAAGGTACCCTCGCCCTTCTTGCCCAGCACTTTGAATTCCTTGAGAATAACATTCATGGCTGGTTTGAAAATTCACTCTAGCTGGGTCTAGAGCTTCAGCTTGACTTGAACATCAGGCTGCTCCTATCGCTGAGTTGAGGTGCTGCAGCAACAGCGGCAACAGATTTATTGTCAGATATCGTAGAACTTTATCATAGAACTTAGAAATCTTAAGTTAGAACTAAGAATCTTAGTACTAAAAACTAGTTTATAAAACTTATTTATAGATGTAAATACTATGAAACTACGAAAAAACGAAGAATGGAAAATATCAGCTAAAATATCGTAGTCTTGCTTAAAATAGTTCGCTAAAAGAAAGCATTTAAAAATCTGATTTATTAAAATACAGTATTATCAGTAGCAATTTTTATGTATAAAAAAGAAATCATTATCGAGTTGTTAGTTAAAGCTACTGGAAAGATAAATAACTCTATTGACTACTATGGAAATTTATTTTAGCATACTCCACAGAACATTACATTGCTACACAAACGTCCATGGCACAAAAACTATACTTTTCGGTATATGCAGCTATAACTAAAAATAGCTATGCTCATATAAGCATTTCAAAGCTAAAATTTGCTAGATGCAATCAATTCAAGCTAGTTGTCAACTCTTTTCTTGGTTTTTTTTGAACCACGTGAAAAAAAGTTATAAAACTGAAACACAAATATTTTTGTAGTCTTCAGTAACCGACAAAAAGAAGCTTACGTTTCAACTAAAACCTACAATTTTTTACATTCTTACATACATAATTTTTAGTAAAAGAGTAAAAATGGTTTCATAAAAACAACTAATGTGAAAGATTTGTTAAGGTTAAATGCTATTTTTTAATTTAACTTTTCTAAGATTTCTATTAGACCAGCTGATGTTGACGTGACGTGTCACGCGTTTATCGGTAGAAGGCCCTAGCTTCGTTTTTTCTTTGTCAGCCAGAAAGGTTTTCTATTTTAATAAGACGAGGTTAATTTTGTTATAAATTTAGAACACAAATATTGAGAGCTCTTACCTATTGCTTATTAAGTTATTACGATATTGTATAATATTATAATATAATAAAATAATAGTAAAATGGCAGCCAGTGAAGAAAGTAATTCAGATTTTAGCTTCTTTAGTGGATCTGTGAATGATGCTATTAAAAAAATAAAGGATGACAATACGTGCCTCCTTGTTTATGTTTTTGGTAAGTAAATATGATCTCTGTTTTCCTGATATGAAAACTATAGTTTAACCTGTTATATGACTATCAGTGCTTTTATAATAAATATATGCTATTATAAGCTTTTGCTTCTATTTAATGACATTAAGGTGGTTTTTACATATTTTTGGGTCAAAACTATTAAGAAAGTCTTATTTAAGGATTGTAGACTCAGCATTTTTTAGAACAAATTTAGAGAAAGATAAAGTGGTGAGACAATTAGGTCTAGCTCTGGCGTAGCTCAACAGAATTTACAGGTACAGTTTGGAAATTTAGAAATCTACCATAGATATAAAGCTTACTTAGATTCTAGAAAATTCTAGAAGGAAAACTAGGATTGACTTACTATTAATAGATGCAGCTATTTTTAAGATAAACGATTACATATTGAACAAAAACTTCTTTTGTAGATAGATAGCTGTTTAACTACTAGCTATCTTGTCTACTCTACTTGTCTGCTACTGGTAGTAGGGCCCATATGTTATTCTAGCTAGTTGTATAATTATTGTAGTTCACTTTGATTTGATAATAATTTAACTCTAAAAATATTTTATTAAAATCATTGTTGAATGATATGTGAAAACTGCTACATAAAATTTAATGCTTTTGTTTTAACTATTATATATATATATATTTCTACTTTCTATATGATACTGATATTCTTGAATGAAACATTATAAATATATTTTCTTAGTAGCTTTGCCTACCATTATGTTTAATATAAGGCAAAGTGTTGCATGTAAGTGCTTGTTAATATCACACACTCAATATTATTAAGTAGCAGTTCATATAAAGAAGACCCCAACCATCACCAAGCTGCTGAACAAACATTGCTGCATTGGTGGCAATCCTACTGCCTGCACACCCCCTATCTGGCACACCTCCAAGATTGTTTCCATTCCAAAAGGGGGCATCCACCAGCCTTGACAACCAGTGCGGCATCACACTGGAGTCTACCACCACAAAGCTGCTGAATGCAGTGCTGCACAACCACCTCCTGCCTGGCCTGAACCCAATGCGCCTGAGTCTATAGAGCAGCTTCTGACCAGGCAGGTCCACCACAGAGCAGGTTTCAACCATCCACTCAATAATTGTGGCCTGCAAGACCCGCCAACATATCCATGTCCATTGTCTCTGTGGATTTCCGCAAGGCATTCGACTCTGTGTCCAGGCCTGCAATCGCGTGGCTTCTGTCCTAACTATGGCGTTCCACTGCATTGGTAGCTGCAGTGATGAACCTGTACCGCGAGTCCAAGGTGTTTGTTCAGACGAGTGACGGCCCAACTGAGGAGTTCAGCACAAGCTCTGGTGTCCTGCAAGGTGACACACTGGCTCCTCTTCTCATCATCATGGTTGTGGACTACATGCGTCGTCGCTAACTTCAAGAGGATGACAGCTACGTGCTGTTCCCGCGCTGAAGCTCCCGACACCCTGCAGTCCCGCTGCCTGCTCTCGCGTATGTTGATGACATCGCGCTCCTCTGCCGTGATCCAGCTGCTGCCCAACGCGCTCTCTCTGGCTCTCCTCAGAGGGCGCCCAGGGTGGACTGGTGATCAACGCACGCAAGACAGAGGTGCTGCACGTGGGCACTGTTACCGCTCCGGCACTTGCCCTGCCCAACAGAGATGACATGACTGTGTGCGAGGACTTCCGCTACCTCGGGTTGCTGTCAATAAGCCCGGACATCGTCTCCGACATCAGGAATCAGGCCTGGCGGGCGGCGCACCTACTCGAGAGAACGTCTTCAATTCTGCTGCGAGGGGCGTCCTGAAGGTTTGTCCTCTTCCATGCAGCCGTGGAACCTATCCCCCTGTACAGCTTGGAAGCGGTGCCAATGACCGACACGCGAGAGCGGGCCCTGGATGCGCTGTACAGGTCCCTGCTGCGCTACGCCCTGGGCTTGCACTACCCGGAGATTCTACCGTCCTGAGACCTGATGGCCCGCGCTGGCGTTCCGGACCTGAGCGTCACCCTGCGCCTGCACCGCCAGATGCTGCTGGGCCACTGCCTGCGAAGCCACGGCCGCGCGCCCAAATTCCGCTTGCGCTCACCGTCCTGCACCAGCCGACGGAGCGGAAGCGCCGTGGCCAAGCCCCCAGTCCACAGCTGCCTGCCCCTCCCGTCTTTTCTCCCGAGCGCGTGCGCGCAAGGGCTCCTTAGCCTTCCGCGTCCCTCTATCTAACTTCACTGTAATACTTCCCTGTAATACTGCCCTACTTGTAAACATTCTAGAATTGCGAAGAGTCACTTTATATAAAGCCTATAGTGTTTTTAAGAAGTAGATTTCTCTTTGAAATTAATTCTTAATTATCTTGAAATTTTGAAAATTTAAAGATTCTTTTTGTGCACGGACATATTAGGGGTATATTGGTTTGAGCCACAAGTAAAGATAAATAACTAGTACATAATTATTATTTATATAAGCACATTAGGAAATAGAAAATGTGTTAATTATCTGCTTTGGGGTTGCAAAATGTTGTAACTATATACTCGTAAATGATTGACTTTTAAAGTAGCTGTACATTTTATAGTAGCTGTTCATTTTATATAATACTTGTATTTTGTTGCTATCAGGACAATGTTAGCAAATTAAAAAAAGTTCACATCCTGTTTTAATTGATTTTGTTAAGGTTTTAAATCATTACAGGCGAGGATGACACCTCAAAGAAATATGATGCCTACTTCTCGTCTGGCGGAAAGCTAGCCAATTTTGCTAGCAAATTTGTTTGTAAGCCAAGATAATGTGTCTTTCAAATTAAATTTGTAATAAAACAGAAATAGAAGCTTACATTTTATGCTGATATATAATTTCCAGGCATGCGACTGGCTGCCCAATCGGACACTGCCCTGCAATTCTCAGCCTTCTATCCTGTAGTTAGCCTACCAACCATCTATCTAATTAACGCCAATGGTATTTCATTGGAAGCTCTCATTGGTGATCGCTCTGAGGATGATCTAGTTGCTAGGCTGTCTGTTGCCGCTGAGACTGCCGGAGCTAACGTGGCCCTTGTCGGGCCTAGCATTCCCGCCGCCTCCGCAGCCGCCCCAGACTGGGACAGTCGGGTTGCTCGAATTGAAGAGAAAATCGACGCCAAACAGGCCGAGAAGGCGCGAGAGGCCGCTGAAAAAGAGCGCCAAGCTGAGCTAGATCGCCGGAATGTTGGCCGAAGCTTGCACCAGCTGAGGCAGCAGCAGCAAGCTGAACAGGAGCGGGCCTGGGCCGAGGAGGTCCGGCAGGTGGGTTGCAGTGCGTGTCCTGTCTCCTAGCTGTCCGTCACACCTTTGTCTTGCGTTGCATGTGTGGCACAATTTCATCTTGCCTGCCTGTCAACTTAATCTTATCTCTGTCGCACCTTTATCTTATCTCTCTGTCACACCTTTATCTTATCTGTCACACCTTTATCTTACCTGCGAGGCACCTTAATCGTATCTACATCTCACACCAATATCTTACCTGCGTGGCACACCTTTATCTTACCTACCTCTCATCCTAATCTTATCTACATTCACAGCTTTATCTTATCTCTATGTCACTACTTTATCTTACCTGCATGTGTTGTAGAATGTTGCTACCAATGTTGTAGTTGCCGCTACCGTCGGCGGTTCGCAGGCGTGGTAGCCGGGGTTCGGGTACAGACTTGCTGCCCAAAGCTTGCCGGGGATGAGGTTCTGTTTGTCATACTTTCGTACTATCTGGCTGTCACACCTTTAAAATATTAATCTTACTTTGTGTCTTGTTCACAAACACAATTAAAAACATTTCAACTTCACATAGGAGCGCATGGCTCGCTACAAGGAGCAGCAGAAGGCCAAGCAGCAGCAGCAGCAGCCGGTTCCACCAGCTCCACCCGAGCAGGAACAGCAGCAGCAGCAGGAGGAGCCGCAGGACGTCAGCCTGCGCGAATTTCGCGAATCGCAGAGCTCGGCCTATAAGGAGCAGCGCCGAGCCGCCGAGGCCGCCAAACAGGCAGCCGAAGCCGCCGCCGCGGAGGCCGAACGCGAAGCCGCGGCCGCGGCTGAGTCCGATCGTCGCAAAACTGCCCGCCTTCAGCTGCGCTGTCCGGACGGCGGCGTGCTAGTCCGTGAGCTGCCCTCCGCGGCCACCCTGGCCGATCTCTTCGCCTCGGTGTCGGACGCTTCCGAACTGGTCCGCAGCGGCCTGCAAGGCGGCCGGTTCCGATTGGCTACGGTCTATCCTAGGCGAGTTTTCGACCTGCAGGCTGAAGCCGAATCGAGCTTAGCCCAGCTAGATTTGGCTCCGTCAGCTAGCCTGCTGGTCCTGCCCCCGGTGGAAGCTCGGGCTGGCGACGTCGCCGGCGGACGATCGGTTGCGTCGGCTCTGGCCACTCCGCTGATTCTGATTGGTCGCCTACTGGCCCTGCTGATTGGCTTTCTGAGCGCCTTGTTTGGCTTCGGCGGCCGAGGCGGCGAAGGTGCCAGTTCGCAGAGTCCACAGCCGCAGGCAAGGACCACCGAAGCCCGCAGGCCGGTGAGTTTTTGTTTCCTGAAATACAAAAGCATCGACTCAACCCCACCTGGACTGACTCAAACTCATCGTATTCGACTTAAAAAGTTTAGGAATTGACTCAAAATCTATGGTCCAATATTCTCAAACACATTACAAATAGATTCAAAATCTATAGGAATCGACTCAAACTCATTACAAATTGATTCAAACTCTTTTCAAATCGACTCAAACTCTTTGGAAATCGATTCGAATTCCCTATCGATCGACTCAAACTATTTAAATATATATTTAAACTCTAAAGGAATGTACTCAAACTCTTATTGAATCGACCTAATATCTTTAGGAAATGACTCAAGCTCTATTGAAATCGACTCAAACTTTGTAGTGATCGACTCAATCTATCAGAATTGACTGAAATTATATTAGAATATATTCCTAACTCTTTAGGAAACTGCTCAAACTCTTTAGGAATCTGCTCAAACTCTTTAGGAATTTGCTCAAACTCTAGGAATCTGCTCAAACTCTTTAGGAATCTGCTCAAACTCTTTAGGAATCTGCTCAAACTCTTTAGGAATCTGCTCAAACTCTTTAGGAATCTGCTCAAACTCTTTAGGAATTTGCTCAAACTCTAGGAATCTGCTCAAACTCTTTAGGAATTTGCTCAAACTCTTTAGGAATCGACTCAAACTCTAGGAATCTGCTCAAACTCTTTAGGAATCGACTCAAACTCTTTAGGAATTTGCTCAAACTCTTTAGGAATCTGCTCAAACTCTTTAGGAATTTGCTCAAACTCTAGGAATCTGCTCAAGCTCTTTAGGAATTTGCTCAAACTCTTTAGGAATCGACTCAAACTTCTGGAGAATCAACTCGAAAACTATAGAAATGGACTCAAATTCTACGGGAATCGACTCAAAATTTCGTATAATTGATTTCGTTGAGAGCATATCTAAAACTATTTGAGTATCGACTCAGATCATTTCTGTCCAATAATATCGAATTAAATACCTGACAGTTAACTTGTATTCTAAGTAGCTCACGAAAGTCATTCTAATTATCTACTAGAATCCTTGAAAATATGCAGAATTCTAATATAATCTACTGCAATACAATTACTATCTGCATTGTTCAGGTGAGAGGCGGTGGCGGTGGCGGCGCCACAGTGGAACGCGAGGGCAACACTGCTCGCCTGCGCAATTTGCCGCGTCCCAGCGGTCGAAACAACGACGCCAATAAAGACGACGACGACGATGGAGCGACGTGGAACGGAAATTCCACCCAACAGATGTGATCAGATCTTGTTTTCTGTGAAAAAAAACATCAGATATATATATCTGATTATGTTTCCTGAACTGATTCCGCTTGTTTCTGCCTATTTTTAGTCTGACAATTTTCGCCTTTTAATCACACTACTATGAGTAGTTAGTTTGATAACTTCTCGTGTGAAAATCAAATCTTATTCCGGATCATCCATATTGGTTTCTGGGCTTCTAGAATCGGCTCAATCGGGATTTATATTATTTTATTTCGGATTTTAAAACTGTTGTTAAGCTAGAACTTGAGCGCAAATGCCTTAACTTTATTTAACAATGTCGCCATCCACTGTTTCACATTCTCCCCTTTATTCTAAGCACCTAATTTCTGTGTGTACATCTGCATTATGCTTTGGTGAAGATACAGATAAGAATGGTACTGTTGCAGCTTTTGCACGGCGCGTCCAAATGCTGTGTACAGCAGTTCAGTCCATGGACTGGGGAGGCCGCCACATACAGCCCAAGTTCTACCCCAGCTAGTGCAGGCAACTTTTGTGTGTGCTGTTTGCAGATCTGTAACAATTCTTTCTCTTAAAATGGCATTCTGAATTGAGAATAAAACTCTTATATGCTGTTTTATCGTTGCTAAGCTCTATTTACGATTTGCGATTACTGCTTTCGTGGCAGCATAATCTTAATTCTTTCAACTAGTCCAACACGTTGAATCGTTCACCGAATACCTACTAGAGAATGCTTAGTATAAGCCTTACTTGGCTTAGTCTAGACATTTGGGATAAAAAGCATTTATAAAATATTGTTGATTCAACGACTTTGTCCAAAAATTAGTGCAAATTGCATTTCATATTTAAATTTTCAGGAATACTAGCCGTTTCCATTCGCCCCATTGAAAAGTCTTCCTTTCTTGGGTTAGCTTATTTACTTTTATTAGTAAGTTAGGGCGTCGGACTCACGAATTGAAGGTCGGGGGTTCGATTCCCGACTCCACTGGAACAATTTGCGTCCTTTAGCAAGACACATAACTCTGCATTGCTTCAGTTCACCCAGCTGTTAAATGGGTACCAGCGTCAGCTGGGATAATTGAAGGTGGGTGTGGCGTCCCCCCAGTCCGTGGACTGAACAGCTGTACGCAGCCTTCAGATGCGCCGCGCATTTGCTGCGGCTGTGCTGTCGGCTGCACATCTGACCCAATTGGGGCAGGTGTAATCAATTATTATTAAATTATTATTATAGTAAGTGGAATCTAACGAGACTTCTTGATGGAATCTGCTAAGGTTAATTAGTGGAATCTACCGAGACTCCTTGATGGAATCTGCTAAGGTTAATTAGTGGAATCTACCGAGACTCCTTGATGGAATCTGCCGATGTTTTTGGTGGAATCTACCGAGACTCCTTTATAGAATCTGCTGATTTTTTGGTGGAATCTACCGAGACTCCTTGATGGAATCTGCCGATGTTATTTGGTGGAATCTACCGAGACTCCTTGATGGAATCTGCCGATGTTATATGGTGGAATCTACCGAGACTCCTTGATGGAATCTGCCGATGTTTTTGGTGGAATCTACCGAGACTCCTTTATAGAATCTGCTGATTTTTTGGTGGAATCTACAGAGTCTCATCCTTGATGGAATCTGCTGATACTGCTTGCCAGGAATAAGTCTTACAGAGCCAGGTGATAACCCATCCTTACTCGTCTTAATGGTCAAACTTCTACCAATAGACTCAAGACCATCAGGCATGCAGTCATCGCGACCAGCCAATCAGAGATTTGTCCAATGGCGCTGGGACCCGCTCTGTCGCGTGATAAACAGCTTTAAGAACGCGTATGCGGCATTCATTAGTCAAATCAAATCCCCGAAATCGAATTAACTGCGCTGCCCTATTTGACATCCTGACACAATGGAGTCCCAGTCCAATGCTCCCTGGGGCCTGCCTACCTGCTCAATCAACGGCACCGGAGAGGTATTCGAAGGCGAGGACTCGGACCTATTGATTCGCTACCTGCTATTAATCTATCCGATTGTATTTATGCTAGTTGGAGTGCCCACCAATTTGGTCTCCATGGTGATTTGGGCTAGGCGGATTCGCGACTCGCAGGGCTCAACGTCGCTTTACCTGACCGCAATGTGCGCAGTCAACACCGTGGTGCTCGCTCAGGGCTGCCTGCGTCACCTGCTGATGACCGTGTCATGCTTGGATCTGCACCGCGCTCTCGGCTGCAAGCTGCCGCTGTTTCTGCACACCTGGCTGAGCACAGTCTCAGTGTGGATCATCTGCCTGATGTGCTTCGAGCGCCTAGTCTGCGTCATCTGGCCATTCGACATGAAGATTATTTGCCGTGTTAGAAACGGCTTAGTGGCCCTAGCAACGGTTGCTATCCTGTGCGCTTGCGTTAGCATCTACCTGCCGGTGATTGTCGATGTGACCGACTCGGGCTTCCAGTGCGACGCTAGGCCCCAATTTCAGCACCTGGCGCCATACTTCAGCACCCTTGACTCCATCGCCTACTCTTACCTGCCGTTTGCCCTTATAGTTGTGCTCAACGCTGTAACCCTTATTCGACTAAGCCAGCGCCGGCATCGTCTGGGACGAAGCGGTCACAGCGCAGCCTCCGCAGCTGCAGGCCAGAGACGGGCTTCGAATAAGATCTTCTTCACCGTGTTCTGCATGGCCCTCTGCCACCTGCTGTTCACCGCGCCCATTGTTGTGTGGCACATCGGCGTCAGCGATTGGTGCGCCGCCAGACTCAGGCTGGTCACGTGCATGCGCCTGGAGTTCATCTGGAAGATGCTGGAGGAGCTCAATCATCTGGCGCACTTCTTCATCTTCAGCTCCACCTCGCCATTGTTCATGTCCGATTTGAAAGTCCTCTGCCCCTGGCTTGCCAGCATCAGCAGTCGGCGCTGCTGTCGTCAAAATCTGGGAGCTGCTGTCTCGGAGAGGCCTCGGCAGCAGCGCGCAGGTCGCATACCGCCGGAGGTCAGTAGATCGAACTGCAGGCAGCCAGTGTGCGACCGATTGAGGTGCGAGCAGCTGACAGCTGATGAGGCCTGCGACATGGAGTCGAGCAGTTTGCAGATGATTTCCGTAGCTCCACTGATTCACTGCTGCGAAGTTAATCGCTCCCCCAATAGCCCCCCAACCTGATCTGCAGTTTTTAAAGTTAACAATTTAATCCATCCAAAACTGTTAACTGTTAACTGTTCCTGCCTCCAGAAACTGCGACAAGAATCGTTGAATATCTCGACGATGCGATGTTTTTTGTCCCGGAAGTTGTTTAATCGGATAGAGAAAAACATTTTAGCCTGCATGTTCTGGATTTTCAATGCGAATCTACTGCTTCTTTGGATTGGAATATTGGGAGATATAGAATAAGGAAAAATGCGGGTGTTTGAAGTACCCCTTGGTGTTTCCACTGGTTATAGTCCTAGTAGAGGATTCTAAAGTTGTTTCGAGGTCACGGCTAAATATCTATTTTTAGAACAGTGTGATGATTGGACCCAATTTTACATAATCACGTGATAAAACGCAACCAATGAACAATCGAGGGCTGACTATTTCATTTTTTCTCCACGATAAAGGAAGTGCGTCTTGTAGTGAGATTATCGCTAGATGAAAAAGCTAGAAAATCACAAGTTGAATAATAACAATAAGTTATTTTATTTACTTTCTGAAGCTGTGTCTCGACCAACCGTCTGACATTGTAGAGTCCGTGTCTATATCTTTCTTAAATTTCCTTTAAGTGAGCACTGCAACCCTAGCGATAAATAACGATTTGCATATAAATCAATAGAATGTTAACATCTAACTCAAGAGAAGTGATGAATTTGATTTATGGTTCTATTGAAAATATGCCAATCAAGTTGAATTATGCCACACAGGCCTGGGTCGCAATTCATTTATGAAGTTCTGCAGATATAATTCAACTGGATTTATTCAATAGTCCATCCAGAATTCTTTCGGTTGTCACTGCGAAAAAATGGCAATGAAGTTTCCAAGTAAAAGTGCATCTCTGCGTTCTGCTCACTAGCAATTTATATTCATTTAGTCTGTCGCATTGTAGCATTGGTGATCGGGTTTGCTTGCTGGGCAGTATATGGACACAATCAATTTCTATTATTGCTTGGCCACACAACTAACTCCTTCACACTCACGCACATTTTTGACGCCTCAGTGGGTGGTATGAAACTTTCTAGAATTCATGGTACTGAGAAGTATAATTCAGTGAATATTTCATTGCTAAAAATTCTACAACTCGTGTGCCAGTATTTTATAGCCTCCTTCAGCACCAGCTGCTGCTGCTGTTATACTGAGTTATACTGAGTATACTGGCTCTCCTTATACTGAGTATTTGGCACTCAATGCAAACTCATTAGCGATTTGATTGGGTAATGATCTCGCATTTTATATTTATTGATGCATTGATGACGCTGCCTTGGAAATTAAATAGTCCTTATTGGCGAGTAAATTTGCCACAAGCAATTCACAAGAACTGCTTGAAGACATTAAAACTATCGAGGATAAACACCTACAAGTACACTCGTACTAGGTTCTGTTGCACTGTTTTGTCTAATTTTATCCCAGACTTTCGACTATGGTTATAGTGAGTATGGTTAGTGAGTATGGTTAGTGAGTATGGTTAGTGAGTATGGTTTGTGAGTATGGTTTGTGAGTATGGTTAGTGAGTATTGTTTGTGAGTAATGGTTAGTGAGTATGGTTAGTGAGTAATGGTTAGTGAGTATGGTTAGTGAGTAATGGTTAGTGAGTAATGGTTAGTGAGTATGGTTAGTGAGTATGGTTAGTGAGTATGGTTAGTGAGTATGGTTAGTGAGTATGGTTTATGAGTATGGTTAGTGAGTATGGTTAGTGAGTATGGTTAGTAAGTATGGTTAGTGAGTATGGTTAGTGAGTATGGTTTATGAGTATGGTTAGTGAGTATGGTTTATGAGTATGGTTAGTGAGTATGGTTAGTGAGTATGGTTAGTGAGTATGGTTAGGAGTATGGTTAGTGAGTATGGTTAGTGAGTATGGTTAGTGAGTATGGTTAGTGAGTATGGTTAGTGAGTATGGTTAGTGAGTATGGTTAGTGAGTATGGTTAGTGATGGTTAGTGAGTATGGTTATGGTTAGTTAGTGAGATTCTAAGTGGATGGGAGTATATTTTTTCTGATTTAAAAAAAAATTTTTTAATCATATATATGCACTCGTATATAATGCTCGGTTAAAGCCTAAAGTACTTCATTAGATTACTTCATTTTTTTCTGGGTTATTTTTATATTTCAATGCTAGACTGTCGGAGCGATAGTAACAGTTTTTTAATTGTGGGTTTTAAACAACCAGACGTCTTTGATTTTATAATTAATAATGAAACGAATCGTTTGCTTTTTTCATTTACAGTCTGCGTATTTTTATTTTAGACAGAATTCATTCCTATCTATTCATAATTCTCATGCCACTCGGCAGTGTGAATGAGCGATAAGATGTAAGGGAATTGGCAGTGTGTGGGAGAAAATGATTGAGTGAGTGGGTGAGTGGGTGAGTGGGTGAGTGAGTGGGTGAGTGAGTGAGTGAGTGAGTGAGTGAGTGAGTGAGTGAGTGAGTGGGTGAGTGAGTGGGTGAGTGAGTGAGTGAGTGAGTGAGTGAGTGAGTGAGTGAGTGAGTGAGTGAGTGAGTAAGTGAGTGAGTGAGTGAGTAAGTGAGTGAGTGAGTGAGTAAGTGAGTGAGTGAGTGAGTGAGTGGATGAGTGAGTGAGTGAGTGGGTGAGTCAGTGAGTGAGTGAGTGAGTGAGTGAGTGAGTGAGTGGGTGAGTGAGTGAGTGAGTGAGTGGATGAGTGAGTGAGTGAGTGAGTGAGTGAGTGGATGAGTGGGTGACTCATTGAGTGGATGAGTAAGTGAGTGAGTGAGTGAGTGAGTGGATGAGTGGGTGACTACTTGAGTGAGTGAGTAAGTGAGCGAATCCGGTTATGCCAATTACTAAGCCTGTAAGTCACCAGATCACACTGGTTCTGCTGACTAGCTAAACTTAAAGAAACAAAATCCACATCCGGTATTTACATTCGCAAGGCATGAAAATTTGATTGAGTTATTAACAAACATGACATTACAGACTTTTCCATCCTGTGTGATAAATAAATAAAAGAACAGATTGTATGATATGGTACCTCACTATCTAGGTTGGGACCTTGAGAATAAAATTTTCTTTCTCGAGGCCAAATTATATAGCATTTGAGTGTCGGTCCCGGTAATTATAGACTCGGCATGAAACATGCAACATATTTTGGATGAACATTTCATTCGGTTCAATCCTGTAAACCTGTAAAAGCTGTCACTCCTGTAAAGCTGTCACTCCTGTAAAGTTGTCACTACTGTAAAGCTGTCAGTAAAGCTGTCACTCCTGTAAAGCTGTCACTCCTGTAAAGCTGTCACTCCTGTAAAGCTGTCACTTCTGTAAAGCTGTCACTTCTGTAACGCTGTCACTTCTGTAAAGCTGTCACTTCTGTAAAGCTGTCACTTCTGTAAAGCTGTCACTTCTGTAAAGCTGTCACTTCTGTAAAGCTGTCACTTCTGTAAAGCTGTCACTTCTGTAAAGCTGTCACTTCTGTAAAGCTGTCCCTCCTGTAAAACTGTCACTCCTGTAAAGCTGTCACTTCTGTAAAGCTGTCACTACTGTAAAGCTGTCACTACTGTAATATGTTTAATCGCTGAAAGGGCCACTCAACATATGTTACAACATTATTTACTGTAAGTCTCTAGACTTGGATTAAGTCTTTTTCTGGAGCAACTCGCTTCGTTAGATTCCCAAAAAGGCTTTTTTATAAGCCTAAAGTGGATTCTGCAACAGTTAAAGGGAAAAAAAGATTTTCGAGATGAAAAAGAAACGACAGAAGAAGCACGGACGCTAAAAATGGCCCAATGTCATATTTCTTAGCCGGAGGAAAATCAATCGAACTTGACTGGCAACTCAAACGCCCAGAAATCGCTTTAGCAATGGATTTGCTCGGGTCAGTGATTTTGATAAGTGTACCAGCCGCATAGTAACAGGACTGACAGTGACGCAGAGCCGACTCAGCCACTTGGACAAATTAATTGATGACTTTGAAAAACGGCCTTCGATTGGATTCACTGCCAGTTTTCTTAAGCTGAGCACTGTGCTTAAGTTGGCTATATAAAACATTCGGTACTGTTCTTTTATCTGCTCTCATCTTATCGAAGTTAATTAAAATATGTTGAGACTCTTTTAAAGCAGTTTTTTTAGTCTAACAGGTGATGCATCAATGTCTAACAGGTGATGCATCAATGTCTAACAGGTGATGCATCAATGTCTAACAGGTGATGCATCAATGTCTAACAGGTGATGCATCAATGTCTAACAGGTGAGGCACCAATGTCTAACAGGTGAAGCACCAATGTCTAACAGGTGATGCATCAATGTCTATCAGGTGAGGCACCAATGTCTAACAGGTGAGGCACCAATATCTAACAGGTGATGCATCAATGTCTAACAGGTGATGCATCAATGTCTAACAGGTGATGCATCAATGTCTAACAGGTGATGCATCAATGTCTAACAGGTGATGCATCAATGTCTAACAGGTGAGGCACCAATGTCTAACAGGTGAAGCACCAATGTCTAACAGGTGATGCATCAATGTCTATCAGGTGAGGCACCAATGTCTAACAGGTGAGGCACCAATATCTAACAGGTGATGCATCAATGTCTAACAGGTGATGCATCAATGTCTAACAGGTGATGCATCAATGTCTAACAGGTGATGCACTTATTTCTAGCAGCTATAAGCGGGCTAATTCAAATCTCAGTAGATACAAAATGTGACTCTGATATTAAAGAGGAGCTACAATTTCGTGACTTCACGAGCGAGAAAAAGCATTAACCGAAGGCTACTTTTGCGATTCTACATAGCGAGACAACTTTTTTTCTCTGCCACTGTGAATTGGCTTCGATAAAGTTTGTAGTTCATTTGCTATTTTAAAACCTACGAGTGTAATACAAAAAAGCCAAATGCAACTAAAAGCCTTTCCTGTGTGTAGTTATTTAAAAGCCTCACACAAACAAACCATGGACGTTGGGGGGGGGGCAGGTTGGTTGCTAACTGACTCTGTCACGGCATACCCATTAGCTCAGACACGCCACTGTTTAAAGTGCAAGTTGGTAAAATGAAGCTGGAAGACTGCGTAAATTATTCTGCAAGTGGCCATAGCCAGTAATGAGGACAATAGATGGGAAAAAGGGGGAAAGATTAGAAGAGATATTTAGAGGAGAGGGACATGGGAGAGAGAGTGAGGGGACATGGGAGAGTGAGTGAAGGGACATGGGAGAGTGAGTGAGGGGACATGGGAGAGTGAGTGAGGGGACATGGGAGAGAGAGTGAGGGGACATGGGAGAGTGAGTGAAGGGACATGGGAGAGTGAGTGAGGGGACATGGGAGAGAGAGTGAGGGGACATGGGAGAGTGAGTGAAGGGACATGGGAGAGTGAGTGAGGGGACATGGGAGAGAGAGTGAGGGGACATGGGAGAGAGAGTGAAGGGACATGGGAGAGTGAGTGAGGGGACATGGGAGAGTGAGTGAGGGGACATGGGAGAGTGAGTGAGGGGACATGGGAGAGTGAGTGAGGGGACATGGGAGAGTGAGTGAGGGGACATGGGAGAGTGAGTGAGGGGACATGGGAGAGTGAGTGAGGGGACATGGGAGAGTGAGTGAGGGGACATGGGAGAGTGAGTGAGGGGACATGGGAGAGTGAGTGAGGGGACATGGGAGAGTGAGTGAGGGGACATGGGAGAGTGAGTGAGGGGACATGGGAGAGTGAGTGAGGGGACATGGGAGAGTGAGTGAGGGGACATGGGAGAGAGAGTGAGGGGACATGGGAGAGTGAGTGAGGGGACATGGGAGAGTGAGTGAGGGGACATGGGAGAGAGAGTGAGGGGACATGGGAGAGTGAGTGAGGGGACATGGGAGAGTGAGTGAGGGGACATGGGAGAGTGAGTGAGGGGACATGGGAGAGTGAGTGAGGGGACATGGGAGAGTGAGTGAGGGGACATGGGAGAGTGAGTGAGGGGACATGGGAGAGTGAGTGAGGGGACATGGGAGAGTGAGTGAGGGGACATGGGAGAGTGAGTGAGGGGACATGGGAGAGTGAGTGAGGGGACATGGGAGAGTGAGTGAGGGGACATGGGAGAGAGAGTGAGGGGACATGGGAGAGTGAGTGAGGGGACATGGGAGAGTGAGTGAGGGGACATGGGAGAGAGAGTGAGGGGACATGGGAGAGTGAGTGAGGGGACATGGGAGAGTGAGTGAGGGGACATGGGAGAGTGAGTGAGGGGACATGGGAGAGTGAGTGAGGGGACATGGGAGAGTGAGTGAGGGGACATGGGAGAGAGAGTGAGGGGACATGGGAGAGTGAGTGAGGGGACATGGGAGAGAGAGTGAGGGGACATGGGAGAGTGAGTGAAGGGACATGGGAGAGTGAGTGAGGGGACATGGGAGAGTGAGTGAGGGGACATGGGAGAGAGAGTGAGGGGACATGGGAGAGTGAGTGAAGGGACATGGGAGAGTGAGTGAGGGGACATGGGAGAGAGAGTGAGGGGACATGGGAGAGTGAGTGAAGGGACATGGGAGAGTGAGTGAGGGGACATGGGAGAGAGAGTGAGGGGACATGGGAGAGAGAGTGAAGGGACATGGGAGAGTGAGTGAGGGGACATGGGAGAGTGAGTGAGGGGACATGGGAGAGTGAGTGAGGGGACATGGGAGAGTGAGTGAGGGGACATGGGAGAGTGAGTGAGGGGACATGGGAGAGTGAGTGAGGGGACATGGGAGAGTGAGTGAGGGGACATGGGAGAGTGAGTGAGGGGACATGGGAGAGAGAGTGAGGGGACATGGGAGAGTGAGTGAGGGGACATGGGAGAGTGAGTGAGGGGACATGGGAGAGAGAGTGAGGGGACATGGGAGAGTGAGTGAGGGGACATGGGAGAGTGAGTGAGGGGACATGGGAGAGTGAGTGAGGGGACATGGGAGAGTGAGTGAGGGGACATGGGAGAGTGAGTGAGGGGACATGGGAGAGAGAGTGAGGGGACATGGGAGAGAGAGTGACGGGACATGGGAGAGTGAGTGAGGGGACATGGGAGAGTGAGTGAGGGGACATGGGAGAGTGAGTGAGGGGACATGGGAGAGTGAGTGAGGGGACATGGGAGAGTGAGTGAGGGGACATGGGAGAGTGAGTGAGGGGACATGGGAGAGTGAGTGAGGGGACAGTAAGGAGAAGAACTGAGGTTGTTAAAAGGGCCAGGCAGAAGGACAAATGAATAGACATTCTGGTTAAAATTCTATGTGGGTCCTTACTTTGAGTCTACTGTAAGTTCTTTTAGAGTTCACCATCTGATTGGCCAGACACAGACAGGTGGGAGAATGAAATTCTACTTATCAGTCGGGTTCGTGCTTATGCAATCGCTGCGTGCAAATAATTAAGCAATTAATTGCCTTCTTTCGTGCGACAATCGTTTGCGCGCACAATTTTAGCAATTAAAAATCTGGTGTAAAGCAACAGTTTCAATCTGTTCAATTAAATAATTATTTACAGGAGGGCTGTGAGCAGTAGCAAATAATTTGGTTACAGTAGACCCGCAGCTAGCGAGAGGAAATTCTGCCCATACCCTCAAGGGTTGGCCCTCATAAGCATAAATTGCGCGACAATCCACCAAGCCTTCTCTCCGCGGCTGCGCACCAAATTAGTGTGGGCCTCGCCGCGGAATCGAGCTCAGGGACCTTGGTGCGAGAGGCAAACGCGTTAGACTGCTCTGCCACTCACCCCTCTTAATTATACTTTGAGTTCTGAGTTGTGAGAAAATAGAACATTCTCGTATCCATGTATATTTTGCTAAAGGGACTTCAGTCCCTTTTTAGCTTTTAAAGACTACTTAAAGTAGAAATAGTCGTACGAGCGAAACTTTATAAAAAATATGAATTCCTTATTTTTCATCTAATTAAACAAGTTTTTTAAACGACTTTCTGCTTTGAGACAATCAAAGAAATTGACGACATAAAAGTACATTTTAATTAATTACTAGACAAATGTAACATCGAAATATATCGGGCTTTTCACAACAGTCAATACAAAACACTGTATGAAGCACAATAACACACAAATGCACAGAGACATATAATTGTAAATAGACAATAATAGATAGGATTTACCAGTAATAGGAAAATTCCAAATGACTGAAGCTTCACATTGGATAATATATAAATATGCTAAGAAAAGTTCTAATATAGAAGACAGCATCTGACAACAAAATAAAAGCATGGACAAAACGAGTAAAATGTTTAACGTCGAAGGAATCAGAATATTTCTTCAGTTAATCTCGTAGTAGGAATGGTCACTCCCCTACCGTAAGTATTAGAGGACGAAAATATAATATAGCGTTGTGTACAATCTATCACAGATTAGCTTGTAGTGTTGTAGCTCAAATCTCAGAAGGTGTCATCAATATTTGAATAGAGGCCCTTCTCAAAGACTTGAGTACAGTTACTTGTAGTGGAAAGTAAAACAAAATAATAAAAACAAGAAATATGACTGGATTAAAAGCACATAAAAATACCTGATGTGACAACAGAAAGGCTATATTTTTGTGCGCGAAAACTGCCCAGCAAGTATAAAATTTTACGCGAATGTTCAAATTACACTACTTATCAGTAGCGTTGTCTTCGTTGTACTAACAAAATGGAGTGAAGCAATTTAATAAAAGTATTGTAATAAAAACGAAAACAAGGTTTAAAGCATAACATACGAGCGTATAGACTAGATGAAAAACACAACCAGTAAAAGCATGTTGATTTTTTGTTTGTTTTATATGATTTTTTCATTTACAGAGAGAGAGAGACAGGGAGACAGAGAGACAGAGAGACAGAGACAGAGACAGAGACAGAGACAAAGAGAGAGACAGAGACAGAGACAGAGACAGAGACAGAGAGAGAGAGAGACAGAGACAGAGACAGAGACAGAGACAGAGACAGAGAGACAGAGACAGAGACAGAGACAGAGACAGGGACAGAGAGACAGAGACAGAGACAGAGACAGAGAGACAGAGACAGAGAGACAGAGAGACAGGGACAGAGAGACAGAGACAGAGACAGAGACAGAGACAGAGACAGAGACAGAGACAGAGACAGAGACAGAGACAGAGACAGAGATAGAGACAGAGACAGACAGACAGACAGACAGACAGACAGACAGACAGACAGACAGACAGACAGACAGACAGACAGACAGACAGACAGACAGACAGACAGACAGATATAGAGACAGTAAGACAAAAAGAGACTCAGTGTCACTGTCTCTACGAGGTAGAAGGAAGTAGAAATTACAAACGAATTGTCAAATCAGAGTCATTCAATCCAGTGAGTCACTCGAGGTCGTCAGGAACCAGTCTTGGGTCCATCTGGCGGCTCTGATGATACTTGCCCCTCTCCGCGAAGTCTTCATTGTCCTGCGTCAGGAGCGCCTCCTGGGTGCCCGGTTTGGGGGGCGGCTTAGCGGACACGATGCCGATGGGGCCGACGCCTACGCCACCGACGCCGCGGCCGACACCCCGGCGGGTCAGAGATCGCAGCCAGCCAATCAGCGAGAAGTCGGCAACGCCGGGATTCGCGCCGGGGCAGAAGTGGCCAACGTAAAAGTGCAAGCCGACAATCAGCAGGCCGGTGACGATGGCGTAGATCCAGTTGATGGCTAGCATGAGTGCCAGGCAGGCAAAGAATGCGAATAGGGACACCCAGCCATTGGACAGGCGAGACCAGACTGTGGCGGAGTTGTCCTTGCCTCCGTAGCTGCGGCCTGGCGACGGTTGGCCAGCGCCGTCGGGAAACAGCGAGTCTAATTCCCCGCCACCAGCTGGCTGGTCGGAGCCGTTGGGATCTGTGGAAGAAATATTTGTCCCTTTTTTGCCATCAGACACCTCCGACAAGAATCGTTGAATATACAGAAAAGGCCGATGTTTTCTGATTCTAGCAGTTTTTTTTCATCGGATAGAGCGGAAATTTTAGCCCGTGTTCTGCATATTCATGGCGATTAATGGGCGATCCAGAAAAAAAGAAATTTCTAGTGTTAAATAAACTGAAATACATTTCAAAGGTCCCAAGACTGAGCCGGACCCACCTGTCTCAACGGCTACAGCCCTGCTGCTCATCTCCAGGCTAAAGTGAGCATAACAGACGGTCGCGTAGGTGGCTAGAAACGGCATAGCAACTATGGGCGCTAGAATATTCAGACTGCCGGCAATGTTAAAGCCGATGGTAACTATGGCAACAGCGATTAACGCGTAGATTGGCACCTGGGCGCGGAATTTATGAATAGCCAGGTGACGCAATCCGGGCAGCTGGGTGCTGTGCGCAATGGCCGCCAGAACCCTGGAGGCCGCGGTCAGGCCGCCAAGAGCTGCGCTAAGCGAGCTCACGTACAGGCCGCACAGGAACACGGGACCCAGTAGGGATACCTGCTGGCCAATCAGGTAGTCAGATTGGAGTGCAAATCTGGCGCATGTGCCTCCCAGGATGATAACGAAGGTGACGTAGAGCAGGAAGCTGGCGCCGATAGCCGAGACTGTTCCAGTCGGGATGCTGCGGAGAGGATCTGCCAGATCGCCGGCCATGTTGACTCCGGCCAGGACTCCCGTGATGGTAGGAAAGAACACGCCGAACACGCTAAGAAAATTTTCTCCTTCGGAAAATTCCGGCTTTGTATTGTTGCTAAGGGCGCCGCTGCCGTAGCCAAGGACGCCGTTGCTATTGGCGACACTGCCGCGGAAGCCGGAGCCGACGACAAAGTCAAGTACGGCTAGTAGGACAACGGCCAATAGTAGCAGTTGAAGACGGACCACCTTTGTAGATTGAGGTGTGAATAATGTCCTCGAGTTAAATTATGAGCACTTAAATAAATAAAAAATTGTCGTGACACTGTCAACGTAGTTTTGCGTTGGCCTTTCTGGGTAGATTATACCATTTAATTGTCTAAGATAAAACGTGGTAATTTTTTTTGTTGCATGCTTGAGTGAGTGTGTGCATGTGTACGTGTACTCAACAGTGTGTCCGGGGGGCGAAGGTGCGGCCGTGGAGGCCCCAAAATGGATTACAATCATCATCCAAATCCATGGCGACGGCGCTCCAAATCCATGGTGACGGCCTCCAAATCCATGGATACGGCCTCCAAATCCATGGTGACGGCCTCCAAATCCATGGTGACGGCCTCCAAATCCATGTTGACGGCCTCCAAATCCATGGTGACGGCCTCCAAATCCATGGTGACGGCCTCCAAATCCATGGTGACGGCCTCCAAATCCATGTTGACGGCCTCCAAAACCCTGGTGACAGCCCTCCAAGTCCAGGATGGCATCCCCAAATGCATAGTGGCGTTCACAAATTCATGGCAACGGCCCCTAAATTCACGTACAGTAATGGCTCTAAATTTATGTTGGCGCCCTGGAAGGGAACACGAGGTTCCAAAAAAATTTGAAAAATGAAATCGAGCAAACATTGACTATAAGAAAGGTTCTCACCCATTTAACTCCGGCTCCGGCAACAGCCAATAGGCTGGCTGTCAGGACCAGGGCGAAGGCTCTGGCTGCCCACTCGTTGCCAGCGGCGATGCCAAACATGTTGGCCACAGATTCGCCAAGGCCAGCGGTACACAATGATACACCGACAGCCTGGCCCGTGCAGTAGATTAGGCCGATGGCTGAACCAAACTTGTCGCCGAGAACTCGGCCGAGCAGGCTGTGAACGCCGCCGGATTCAACGCCGCAGCGAAGGCAGACGCCTATGGCGCTGAACGATGTCAGCAGGCCGATGGCGGCGGTCAGGCAGCAGGCCAGGAGGGCCAACGGCAGCCCGGCCTGGCCAACCAGCCAGCCGGCACGGAGGAAAACCAGCGTGCCGAAGATGTTCATGACGCAGGTGGTGAACACGCCGTCCCAAGTGCCGAAGGTGACGCGCTGAGTTGTGATGAGAAAGTTCGCCTTCCACCATGGCTGTTGCTCGCTGTCGCTGTCGATTTCTCTGTAGAGCTCATTGTGCTGAACTGGGACAGCAGCGCCGGGGCTACCCGGCTGTCCAGTTTGTGGATCGGCGCCAACGCCTGCAGTTGCGGACGCCAATAAGCCTTCCTTCTCTGTGCTGCTCATCTTAGATGGTCACGACTGTTGAATGCAGAGTATTTGAGAATTTGGTTCAGAAACTGTGAGAAAAAATGGTGATGGGGTTTCTGCTAAATAGTTATCAAACTTGAGAAATATCTTTTTTTTCTAGCAACTATATAGAATTGTTATATATTTTCATAATCAAGATTATGTTTTCAAATCTTTTATCTAAAAAAAATTACTAACCCAAAAATAATATCATTATAAATGTAACTAAAATGATAGAATCCTTTAGTTAATAAACTCATTTAGTAATAGTCAATATTATACAAACAAAAGTAAATTAACTATTATTTTCGTTCCACAAAGAGGCAAAAAATATTAATGCTACACTAAATAATATAGGAATCTTATATTGCTTTAATTTTATTCAGGTGAATATATCTATAATCAGAATAATGTTTTTATACAGAAACATTAAGTTCAAATTCAACTTGCTAAATGCAGCAATACTCTAGTGAATTTCGTTAGTTTTATTTTGCTTTGTAAATATTTTTACTTTCTTTACTTTAGGCAAAACATTTTACTGACAAGTATTGTTAACTTCCTTTATTTTTAGTTAAAAAGAGAAAAAATAAATTATTGATATAATTATCATCACACAACAAAATATAGCTTTTTAATACAACAAATGCTAAGCAAGAGCATTGTAAATAATGAGCCGATGATGCTGACATTATTGGTGATGTTATATGATGAGAAAAAATAAGTGGACTGAACAGCGCAAATTATTTTAATAGAAGTGTATTTAATGCGTCGAAAATATCGTGTTTATTGCCCGTTTTTATTATCGATTTCAAAATAATAAATTGTGCGTTCGTTTTAGCACATTAAAACGAAGCCTTGAATTCTGAAAAAAGTTTGATCCAATTTTTTAATTAATCTGACCTTTACGGCCAACTTAGTAAGCTTTTTCATTTAATAAAAAAAGCTTACAAGATGCTAGGTGATTTTAGTACGTCTCTTGTTGCTTAGCATGCACCTGTACTGATCCATTCGGTACCGCGGAGATTGTCTTTTCATTGGCCTATTCCTTTGGATTAAATACATATAGGGCCTATTAGGTTTCGTCTCGTGTTCCCCAATACAGTACGAGCGCATTTTTTGTTTCTTAAAATTAATGAGAGCTGCGATCGTAAGACGAAATTGTGAGGAGGTGGCAGCTCACTGCTCCAAACAAATACCGCTTTAATTTGCTCCAATTTGTCCGCCTGTGCATCTGAAACGAATGAACTTCTTTTGAAATTCAGTAATGTCTATTTCGTCTTACGATCCCCTACACACATTTCTAAATATCTTTAAATGATCGTAAAACCTATTCTTTCGTCTACGATCCCAGCCATATTAAATTAGTATTCTTCATGTTTCGTAATAACAGCTATGTGGGGATCGTAGCACGAAAGTGAATATATAGCTCAGCTTGTAGTACTGGTACATTCTATTAAGAAAACTAGCGCACTCTTACCATTCTCTACACTGTGCATATTTATCTCAAAAAGGGAAGCTGCATGCCTCGAAATATAAAATGTGTAACTTTAAGCGTAAGACTTACAGCTTTGCTGACAATCGTCCCGCTGGCAAACTTCGCTATCCCGTGTTGGGGATCGCCAGACAAACTGGATGTCAAGTTAAAGGTACCTTCCTAGTTACTAAAATTGAAGTTGAGAATGCTCACTTTTGTGGAACTTCCATTTTAAGAAGCTCAGACAGAATATCGACCCAGCAAGGAATGATTTCTCAATGAGCTCAGTGCAGAGGATCTTAAAACAAAAGACTGCGGTAAAGGTAACCCTAAGGCAAGTACTTAAAGTAGAAAAAAGTAGGTTTCTCCAAAGTAGGTTCTTGCCTTCGATTCTTCAAAGTCAAGAGTTAAATATTAAAGATTCCAAAAAGTAGATAAATTCTAAGAACAATTGCTTGGATCGTCTTAAAACCGACAGTGCAATCATATCAAATAATTTATTTATTTAATTACAGTATTTAGGTTTGGGTCAAGATTGATTCACGCGTAGCCGATTTCATAATTTAGCAGCTTGTTCGTGATTTAGCCTTCGTTTGTTATCTGGTTAATTCGTGTGGAAGGTTAATTCAGAAATTTCTTTTTTGAACCTCTTTCAAAACCTTTTTTTTTATTTTTTTTTATTCTAGCGAAACTTTACAGAGTGACGTATTAAAATCACTGGATATTAATTCTTGCCCGCGGGTCTGGATAATTCAAGTTAATATCTAAGATTTTGGTTTGATCAGGACCATCAGAACTCCGTTCAAACAAAAACGAAGTCCTAAATTTAGCAGTTAATAATGAGAATAAGTGACCTGTACGATTCATTCTGAAATTTCATGGATTTTAATTTGTATCTTAATATTGCTTGGGTCAGCCAGCAACTAGTTACTATTTACTCACTATTTTGGCTCTGGACGCTTTTGTAGTTAACATAACTTTTCATCGACATCGGATCGTTTGAGAATTATTAAATACAAATAAAAACTACCGTCCATTTTAATTCCACGTCTGCACATATTGAGACATATAGAATCAATTCAACCTGTTCTCAGCATTATTTTACTCGAAAGATTGTAACATAGTGTTTGCAAACTGGGCACATTGTAACAGCATTTGGAAATAATAAAATGGTCATCGCCATCGAGTCCACATGCCAGGTTCAATCAACGTGGCATCCAATAGAAATTTTTCTGTGGAAAGCTTCCCGCCAGCAATTCGTTCGACCTTCTGGGCCTCAACTGGGCTGCAAATCCGGACACGATGGCTCGAAGGAGAATGGCCAAGTCCCGGGAGAACATATAGGTCAGAAACACTACTAGGCTGCACGAAAATGTCAACGTGTAGATTTTCAGCGCGGCGACAAACCAAAGCAGACGATTAAATTCTTGCTCGCCGAACGAGGTCTGGATTTCAGCCATCTAAAAAATCCGGAAGTTGTAAAATAATGTTCCTGGAAAATTGATTTCATATCTGAGCTTGCTGCTGCATGCACTTTAGCTAGCCGTGAATAACTATTTTACTCTAGCCGAAGTTTAAATTAGAGCAAAAGTACATTGAGAATACAAGTGTATACATATAAAGATTTTAATATATATATATTAACAGCAAGAAAAGGAAATATACTTTACTTTTACTTTTCAAACAAGATAATTACAACGTAAATTATAATATACAAAACATCATTGAGCCAGACCTGCATGATGGCCAATCATCATATGCCTCATCGACTGTTCTAATAAGCAAGCGCAATTAAACACATATTCACATGCACAGCTAGTCATATCATATGATTTATGATTTATGATGCTTCATCAATACGTGCAGTTGAGTATGAGTATATGATAAGATGAAGCACCAAGAGTAAATGCTCATTTAGGTTAACAAGAGAATCGCTCATGTATGATCAAGAGTTGGCCTGTTAAGATCTAGACAGGTTTTTCATCCTTCATCATCCGACTAGACTAGATAAATTCTGTGCAACGAGCTGAAGCACTACAGTGACTAAATACTGCCTGAGATGACAGAGGATATATTAAGCAGTTGTCGCTTTCCATCATCTCAGCTTTAAGTATAGCCCCGGTCGGTCTGAAATTAAACCAATTCCCAGGAGGTGCAAATGAAGACTAATGATAGCTAATAGCTGATTGTTTCAGCTAAGGTGGATCAAGAAGTTTGAGTCGAAGAGGACGGCTATAGAGCTTCTTGATGCGTGAAACATCGCTACTGACGCCATCTATGGCCAAGGACGTTGCTATTGATCAGTTTTGAAGTACTACTTGATGGCCTAGCTAGAGAGATAAACAAATGGGAAAGTGACTTGACTTATTTCAATATATAAATAAAAAAATAAATGAACAAATAAATAAATAAATAAATAAATAAAGAAAGAAATAAATAAATAAAGAAATAAAATGATAAGCTAATATATCAATCAACGAATGTATCCATAAATTACCCAAACAATTAATTAAAACATCTATCAATCAATCATTTAATTACTCGATCTTCCGATCAATCAGTCAGTCCATCGTTCAATCAATCAATCAATTTATCAATCAAATAAGTAGTCTTCTAGGTTGCTTAGGTTGTCAGACCTTAAAAGGCTAAAGTCTGAGTTGCTTGAATCAGTAAATACGTCAATCAATCACCCAGTGATTCATTAACCAACTGATCAATCAAATCAATTAGTTACTCAAAAAAAAATCAAACCATCGATTGATAAACTCATGAATAAATTAAATTGTCACTTTAATGCAAAGAAAATCTAACAACGGATCGCTTTCAGCCAATTAAATAATCAAATATTTCCTTCCCAAGTTAGTTAATCGGTACTTTTTTCAATCAATCTAATGATCAGCTGATCAAACAATAAACAAGCAAAATATATTGACATGTTATTATTCAGGGGGTGGTTATAAATCACTCAAATTGACCAACGTCGATTGAAATTTTCATTCACTCATTAATTAGATAACAAAGTCAGAAACAAAGAATTACTTACCGATTTGTCCACAGATTTCAGCACAAAATCAAGGTGCCTAACACGTACACGGCAGCTTTAAAATGTCGAGAATCTATTTGAACATTAACTTCGTAATTAACTCGTCTGCCCAGCAAGTCTTCTTAAGACTTCTTTTCTAAGTTTTGACCATAGACTATTATATTGCATAGCCTAGATCCAGTATGTGTCAATAGACAAGTTAATTAGACGCGTCATCAAATATTAATTAAAAACGTGACGTTGAACCTGCAGTATAAAGACCACAAAGATAAAGACCCCATGGATAAAGACCCATGGAGAAGGACCACGGGGGAATTTCAAATACGCACTGCCTACGATAGCTCCCAAACCGAATGACCGATTTTCGTGAAAGTGCACCATATGGATTAAAAATTTCCGCCCTTTATGATGGGCTTTCAAAGCCTTCCAACGTCAGCATCGTCGAGTTATTCAGCTATTCTTGTCGAAGACCCTGGTGAGAAGGACAACTAACATTGATCAGTATCATATTTGTCCATACGCAAATCCATATTTGTTCAATAGTAAAATAAAGAGCAATATAATCAACAATAATAGGCTACATAGTTACGTAATAAGATTTTGTGAGCAGAAAAATTATGCCCGACCCTCGCCAGCGAGGAGTCAGTTTTGCCCCATGCAGACCTTCTCACACAGTATGTGTGTACATCAAACTATTTTACCGCATCTAACCGTTCACAGTAGGCGTTTTTTAAGTAAATCAAAATCCTCATTGATAAGTTAGCCATGTAAGACACACAAGTAGATTAACCTTGATAACGAACAGTAACCCATGACATCTGCGATACACAAAACGTGGTATGCAATGAAAACTATGAAACAAATCTTTGAGGCATCGAAAAGCCATGCAATCGTCACCGTATAATCTAAATGAGTCACATGATGCATAGATTTAGGTCTATTCACTAGTGCAATCATGCGCCACATCGAAATCCTGCTCTTCGTCATCGATAAACGGCAGGTCGCCAGGAACGTCTGGGAATGCGGCCTCGCTGAGGCAGGTGAACTGCGGCTGCCAGTTCGAGGCCGTTGTGCCCGTGGCAGTCACGGCGCCCCTCAGTGGCAGATTCGCTAGCTTCAGCAGGTTGGTCAAGAACAACCTCCGGTGATGACCATCGACTGCCGGTCCAGCGCCCGCTGCTGCGTCGTCATTTTCTGGTGCCGCCGCTCCGGCCGTTGCTGTGAAACGTCGCCGATGACGTCGCAACGGCGGCAGTCGGGAACGTCGCAGATGCGGTCGACGTCGCCCGCGGTCGCCGGGAAATCTCTGCGCTAGGCGGTGACAGATGCGTCGCAATTCCGTCTGGAAATTGTAGTTGAAGAAGCCGTAGAAGACCGGGTTGAGGCAGGCGGATACGAGGACAAGAAGAGGCGGTGCGAAGTGCAGAGCAACAGTGGCCGTGACGCTGCTCCGACCAACGGATTCCAGGTTGCGCAGGGTTCGGAAATTGTCCGCACCAACTCCGCGAACTGAGCTGCTGATGTTTCCTTCAGTGGCTGCGGTGGAGGCCGCTGCGGTGCCATCCGCTTCATCCTTCAATGACGTAGCCATTGAGGCCTCGTGTTGAACGCTTAAATCAGCAATGTCGTGATAGACGTTGCACAAAGTCAACGGCAGCCAGGAGACAGCGAAGACAACGGCGATGAGCAGTAGGACCAGATTTGCACGTCGACCGCGTCTCTGCTCTAGGTAAAGGCGACGGCGTTGGAATGCAGTGGCTGCATTGTTCGCATTGGCATTGCTGATGTTATTGATATTGCTGCACGTGTTATTTGTGTTGTTGTTGTAGTTGTTATTGTTGCTCTTGACAACTGGATTGTGTCGGCGTCGGACCTTTTGGTTGAGGCGTCGGCAGACTGTTCCGTAGGCAATCACCACCATGGATAGCGGGATGAGGTACTGGAAAAGCAGCACAATGCCGCTGTAGATGGCCTTCCAGCGCTTCACACCGAAGTCGGTGGTCATCTCGCCGCAGAAAGTGGTCGATGCGGCATTTTCTGGTCCGAAAGGATCCGGCACGGTTGTCAGTGATGCGAACCAGGCCAATGGACTCGCAAGCAGGGCCGAAGCTGTCCAGAGGCCGATCAGGCTAATTGTAGCCGTGCCAGTGCCTTGATTGGTCAGGTTCGGGTAGGCGATCACCTGCGGGTTCGGGTTTTGTAGTGACGGAGCGAAACAATTATAGTGACGGAGTGAAACAATAGTGACAGAGTGAAACAATAGTGCCAGAGTGAGACAATAGTGACAGAGTGAAACAATTATAGTGACGGATTGAAACAATTATAGTGACGGAGTGAAACAATAGTGACAGAGTGAAACAATAGTGCCAGAGTGAGACAATAGTGACAGAGTGAAACAATTATAGTGACGGAGTGAAACAATAGTGACAGAGTGAAACAATAGTGACAGAGTGAAACAATTATAGTGACGGAGTGAGACAATAGTGACAGACTGAAACAATTATAGTGACAGAGTGAAACAATAGTGACAGAGTGAAACAATAGTGACATACTGAAACAATAGTGACGGAGTGAAACAATAGTGACAGAGTGAAAAAATTATAGTGACAGAGTGAAACAATTATAGTGACAGAGTGAAACAATTATAGTGACGGAGTGAAACAAAAGTGACAGAGTGAAACAAAAGTGACAAAGTGAAACAAAAGTGATGGATGAATAGTGGCAGATGATTATACATTGAGAGAAACTTTTTCCATGCAAAAATCTGGTACAAAATATGAAACAGAAAATGCAAGCATGTTTAATCCACAAGCACTTTAGGCACACATTGATGTACTAATATGAAATAGCCAACAATCTGAGCTAGCTTTAACCTAACGAACCAACGCAGCCTATTCTAAAAGGCCCAATACGATTACTACTTTATATCTTCTTCCTTCCTTCCTAATGCTGTAAATATTGACCTGCGATGGAACTAATCAATTCCGAACCCGATGCAAAGCCGCTACAAACTAATTCGAATTCCACCGAGTACTATTTCAGTAAACTCGACCTTAATTCGAGACACATAGCGAAAGAAATTTTGGCAAACACTGTCTGCTTTCGAAAGAGACTAAAAACCATATGTCGAATTCTTAGCAAATTAAATGCATTTAATTTGTGAATTTTGTTTGATTTGAAAAGCCATTTATAAACAATTCCCTATTTAACTATTTGAGGTATAAAACATTTGCATTTCAATCGTTGTTTTTTATTATGAATTCTATTTTGACGCGCAAGAACGTTTTTTGCGGAGCCATTAGTTAAATTAAAGTACACAACTTTCAGCTGGATCCACAAGCTTATTCACGAGCACAAATAAATAAAATATATTGTAGATCATTAAAAAATTACTCGCTTTGGCTATTTCGTTGCGTCTCCGTCAGCGAAAAAAATAATTTTTGAAGGCGGGACTAGTTAATATGATTAAATGATTCATTCATCACGTTTGATTTTTAACTTCATTAGAAATGATGAAAATTGCATGCAAATTATTTTATGTGCCTCTGTTGTAACATATTCAGTACTGAAACGTTTAAGCTGCTTAATAGGCATCGCAATAGCTTTCCGTTTATGTTAAGCGCCATGTGGAAATTTCTTGTTCACTATTTTCTAAAAATATCATCACGTGAGAGTCTACTGAACATGTACTATTCTAAAAGATCATCACGTGACGGTCTACTGAACATGTACTATTCTAAAAGATCATCACGTGACAGTCTACTGAACATGTACTATTCTAAAAGATCATCACGTGACGGTCTACTGAACATGTACTATTCTAAAAGATCATCACGTGACAGTCTACTGAACATGTACTATTCTAAAAGAGCATCACGTGACAGTCTACTGAACATGTACTATTCTAAAAGAGCATCACGTGACACTCTACTGTACACTTTGTCTTAAAAACGGAATCACAATACAGTCTACTAAACACTGTACTTCGTATTATCATATGATAACAGCATTATATGACAGTCACATTGCTTTCTAAAAAATTGAATTTCAATTGACAAATAAGCCCGTTGACTATTTGTAGGTGTTCAACTTATTGGCGAGTATACACTTATGTTGTATCTCGTAAATAATACGAGAAAGCTAATTAATTCTTTTTTATTCGTGTATTAAGATATACACTATATTTGGTGTATCTGGTTGAAAATTTCGATTTGCTATTAGCAGATTTTCGGAAGCTCAAAGTGCATACCTTATAAATAATTTTTAATCGCATACTCGGATATATTAGGTTAAGTTAATTTTTTATAACAAACACGACTTTGCTTTTAATGAGGTGCAGCTTCATTTGCTTCTTTTAGTAGAATCTTATTAGCGGGTCATATTTATACTCGAACAAAAACGTCCGACAGCTGATAGCCACGACCCTGCCCATAGTCACTATTAAAGTGCACAGTATGGGTTCATGCATTTAGTTAGGACTAATTTATGAAAGGAATCTGACATGCCATATGGCAGCATCTTTATGGCGTCATAAATCAATTCCTCTAAAGCCCACACAGGAGCTTAAAGCTAAAAGTGAAACAATGCAATTAATGCTGCAATCCGTACCTGAAATCTATCCAGCGCAATAGCCGTGATGGCGTAGGTGGACACGAACACATTCAGGCCGGTGACAGCGTTAACAGTTTTGCACAGCAACAAGCCGAACTGCCAGCTCCGATACCGCTGAAACAGCCGCAGAATGTTCAACGGCTGCGTGAAAGCGCATAGAATAAGATCGGAGATGGCCAAATTAACGATGTACAAATTCCTTATTGTCCTCATGTGCTTATTTGCCGCCACCGCGTAGATTACTAGCCCGTTGCCAAGGACTCCGAAGATCATAAACACGGCGTAGACTGAGACGATGGCCTGGATGAGCGGCAGTTCGCTGCTGCGCTCATCTCGCATGGATCTGTAGGCCAGCCGAATGGCTTCAACAAAATCAGTCTGGTTCGTGCACCGGAAGTAGTTGATCATTGGCGTTGGATCAGCAGGATTCTTCGAGGACTCCGAGTTAGACTGCAGTTGTTGAAGGCACTCCAGATTTGCCGGGTCCAACAAGCCCTCGGGCAGACTGTCCTCTGTTGTGGAGTTTTGAATCATTGCCAACAACAGAATCAGATTTCAATTTTGAATTCAGGATTTAGAAATCCCCATTGTATAGTCAGTATGTTTGTTTCTAGATGCCATGGGACAGCATTGAAATAGTCCAAAACAATCTGATTGGTCAGTTTCTGATCAACCAATCAGCGTAGCTCACTGGCATTACTCAATTTTGCCTGTGAGTCTATAGCCAGTTTTGTATCTGCCAAGATCGGCGAGCTTGGGTTGAGACTTCGGAAGCCTCTAAAGCTTGGCGTGTCATTTATTTCAGCTCAGATTAATGACTAAATAAGTCGGTATACAGCAATCTAACCGTATATTGGATAATATCTGCAAAAAAATTATTGAAGCCTTTTTGGAAAAAGCTATTTTGGTTGCATTTTATTGCATTTTTGTGTTTCTCTTCGCAATCGAAATGAATTATGGGCACATTCCAGTGGCTAATGGAGGATTTTTTCAAATCAATCATATTCGTGTATATAGCTAAAGAGTTAAAAATAAACAAATTTCTCTATATTTCGCGTACTTAAGTCCCATCCCATATCTCCCCTATCTCACATTTTCCTATGTCTCATCTCATCCCTATCTCACCTTCTCCATGGTGCCGCATCTCCCGTGTATTAGTGGTGTATGTCTCTCCAGTCTAATCTTGTTATTATTTCTCTGTCGTTTTATCTCTTCCATATATCTTATCTCTCATAAGAGAGAAAAATAGCTAATAAATGTTTTAGCAGCTATAATTGAAAATGAAGAAGTAAATATAGGAAAATTTAGTATTTCCAAGACAGAGATTCCTACAGCAGGTCAGATACTCGTAATGTTGAAATCGATATCAAAGCCAGGCTTATGCCTCGATACAATTACGCGCGATCAAGACCCTGCTGGAGAAAAGGTCAACTACTGGAAGCTGCACCATCGGATAGAGCGGAAAATCTTAGCTTGTTCTGGATTTTCATGGCGAATTAAAGTTGAAATTTTTAGGAGATACCGAAAATAAAAGTGTCTCAATGAAATTACGGCCCGTTGTCTTTCTCAAGGACCAGGCTTAAAAAATACTGCTGTACTTATAGTAGTTTCGGATGTATATTTTAATATTAAATCGTGCTCGTAAGCGCGCGTACTTTTACAATGCAAGGTTAAAAGTGTACGCGCGTTTGTAAATTGTTAGTGCAAAGGTGCACTGACCTGACCTGTATCACCTCCTGTTCCAAAGATGATCCTATAGTTGAGCTTTGCTCTCGTAAGAGTAAAGTCAATTGTACAAAAACCAGTTGCTGCAGATCAATAGAAGCTACTATACTGACTAAATCGAATGACAATATATTTGTGCCATATTTTTAACAAACCAAATTCACTCAGGTTTTTCTACATATTATACACAATTGAATGAATTATTACTCAAAAGTATACTCATATTTACAGAGGTGCTTGAAAACTATAAACGATTGCATATGTAGCAGACCTCTCAGCTCTCTCTCTATTTAATCTTGGATTTGGGATTGGTGAGCTGAGTATTTGGGGGGAATGGTAGCGTAAGTTATGAGGGTGAGAATAGGTATTTTCCACGCAGTTCGGGTTATACCAAAGGTAGCGCTAATGCCCAAGCGCAAGACACTAGCTACTAACAATGGGAGAAGAATCGACTGCTGCTGGCACGAGGGCTAAGGTCACTGATCTGGGGCACACAGTCCGTGGGGCGTATCAGGATGGATCGAAGTTGCCTGGTAAACGTCCTTCGCACTCTCACTTACTTTCCTCTATGGGGTCCGGAATTAGTGCAGTTCCAGGGAGATAATGGCGGAGTTTAGGGACTTCAAGGGGGTATTTAGGGAACTTTAGGTGGACTTCAGATAGACTTCAGGGGGACTTGATTAGATTTTAGGACGGTATATTGCATGGGATTTCAAAGGGATTATATAATAGGGTGGATTTGGGTTAAGAAGGCCGACGAGAGATCTTTGGGAGAGGATTGGGAAGGCAAAGGTATCTAACTGTTTTTCTCTTATTAGGAAAATAACTAAGGAACTCGGTTTATTTAATAGCGAAACAGGGAAAGAGGTAGGAAGTGGAATCGCTTATATTTCGTAGAGCAAAACCTTGAGAACGTATAGAACGTAGAGCAGGTCCAACAGGGGTCAAGATCGCATTATATTCTTCTCTGTATATATATACCAAAATTGGGGTGGGTGCATGTCTCGCTTGAGTGCGCATACAACGAACAAAGAGCGCTGCGTGAGGTTACGACAAATATAGCTAGCGCGTGAGAAAAAGTGGCGGGAATTCAAAATGAAAAAGGTCCTAATTATTCACTACCTCATATACTTTTAATTCATAGGATCAGCAAACGCCGAAGGCAGGCCTTCATAGCTACAATTATTTTAAGTTGCGACCATGCTGTTAAGTTACATTCTAACTGCAGTACAGCCAATTGACAACTGATAATTGTGAACTGATACTAGCAACAGCTTTTAATGGCTCAAAGATTAGAAAGATAAATGGTCCAGATTTTGAACTTTGAACTTGGTGGTGCAAAACTCAAAATATTAGATTGCCGAATCTCTTACAGTTATAACTAGCTAATAAGCTGAACCAATCGAGAGAAACTGAAGACAAATTGAAAATCTCGACTCAAGCGAAGCATTTTAAAAGTTCTTTAGCCAGCACTAGCGGAGCAATTTAAGGTGGGTGTGGCGTCCACCCAGTCCATGGACTAAACAGATGTACACAGCCTTCAGATGCGATGCGCCACACAATAGCTGCGGCTGTGCTGTCGACTTGTACATCTGGAGATAGTAATTAGCGGGCCCCTAATTATATTTATGTCTAGCACTTAAACATGTGCATATTAATTAAAAGTTACAACTCGTACTTAACAAAATTAAGACTTTTGACTCATTAAGACTATTTCAAAGCAGACATGTTTAATTTTATCTTACAAATAAAAGTATCTGTCAGTTAAAACAATATAATAAAACCATTATATTTCAGGCATAGTCATCTAACAATAACAAGGTTAGTAAATCATGAATACAAGTATTTTCCCGAACTTTTATTGCCTGTGATTTATTCATCAAGCTACATTTAGTCAACAAATTTTGGCACCAATTTAAATGTTTAGCTCTTCACCGACATTGCGTTAGCCAGAAGCTCCCGGCTGATGATCAGACGCTGAATCTGCGATGTGCCCTCGTAAATTTGATAAATCTTGGCGTCTCGCATCAGCTTCTCCACAGGGTATTCTTTGTTATAACCGTTGCCGCCAAAGATTTGCACAGCGTCCGAGGCCGACTTATTAGCCACATCGGAAGCGAACGCTTTGGCAACGCTGGCGTAATAAGTATTGCGCCTGCCGCAATCGGCCTCGTAGGCAGCGCGCCAAACAGCCAACCGGGCTGTCTCCAGACCGATGGCCATGTCGGCTAGTAGGAAGGCGACAGCCTGATGCTGAACAATGGGCACGCCCATGGTCTTTCGCTGCATCGAGTACTGAGTAGCTTCGTGTAGGGCGCGCTTAGCCAGCCCGACAGCGCCAGCACCAACGGGGGCTCGAGTCTTGTCAAAGGCGCCCATGGCAATCTTGAAGCCCATACCTGGCGTGCCGAGGACATTCTTAGCTGGCACAACCACATCTTCGAATGTGATGCCGCGAGTGTCCGAAGCCCGCTGGCCCAGGTTGTCCTCCTTGCGGCCCGGATTGACGCCCGGGGTGTCGCGATCCACAATGAAGCCGGTGAACGCTTTGCCGGCTGGCGTCTTAGGATCAGGGTCACTCCTGGCCAGGACGAAGTACCAATTGGCCACGCCACCGTTGGTGATCCACATCTTTTGTCCGTTGAGCACCCAGTCGTTGCCTTTGCGGACGGCGGTGGTTCGAATTCCGGCAACATCGCTGCCAGCTCCCGGCTCGGTGACACCGTAGGCGCACATCAGCGGCTCGTCTACAAGCCTGCCCAGGTACTCCTTCTGCTGCTCCTTGTTGCCAAACATCAGCAAGGGACTCGAACCCAGGCCATTGCCAAGCATAGCAGTCTGGATTCCCGAACAGCCGAAAGCGAACTCTTCAGTAGCTAGGCAACCATCAAAGACCCCCAATTCTAGGCCGCCAAGCCATTTAGGCAAGCTGAGGTTCATGAGGCCAAGAGAATGAGCTTTGCGAATCACTGGCCATGGATACTCGCCACTGGCGTCATACTGAGCAGCCACGGGTACGATTTCATCCAAAGTGAACTTGCGAGCAAGCTCTTGTAGTGAACGCTGTTCTTCAGAGAGTTCTAAAATATGAATGTTGTGTGTAGCCAGTGAGAAGCGAAATATGGAATTATTAAAAAAAATTGCTAATTATTGAGCAATATAAATTGCCAATTATACTTATACAGAGGTTGAAGCCCAGTAGTTTTAGCTATAGACTATCTCAACAAATAGAAATAATCTACATACTTTGCATGCAATTGTTCATGCAGGACTTCATTGTCAACAGCGCATGCACTTAAAAGCTGTGTATAAAGCACAAAGTAACAATGTATATGTCTAATGGTTGTACAATCGGCCTAAAAGGGCTTGGTGTAGTTATGTTTTTATTATTCTATTTCATTAATATTTCAAGAAAACCTGTCAATATACCATGAATGGTAAACAGTTGAGAGAAGCAACCAATAGTATGGTTCATACTTGTATGCTCTTTGCTTCATGTCCATTTATAGTAATTATAATGCATGCATACTGAATAGTCTTTTGGCTTTGATTTGTGGTGGTAACTAGGGGTATTTGCCATTTTCATTTAGTAGGGGCCTAAAAGAAGCATATAGAATATAGGACAATTTTTTTTGTCTATTTTTGTCTATAAATATTTGTCTATAACTATTGAAAGAAAATCATACTTCCTTCTTATTATAATATTATACTTTGTATCAAAGGCCTGGCTATGATAGTGAAAAAAAAATTATATCAAACTAGATACACCTGCCATCTACTAGGTTTCAATACAAGACTCTTTAGGAGAAATTTTTGAAGCCATAGTCAAGAAGATAATTGTAACAGACAATGAAACTATAAATGCAACTAAACTCCAAATAAATTCTTTTAAAGGTAAGGATAGAGGTTAGCAATTATGTACACCTCTGATGCTGATAAACATATCGCAAAACAGCTTTGCAATAGCCAAATAATTTAATTAAATTTAATTTGTAACTTACTAAATGAAATACCACCAACAACCTCGGTGGAGCACTTGCGTGACAAGCTTGATGCTATTTTAACTGACTTTGAAATTCTACTCAGCATCTTTAAATCCTTAATTTAATGACTAAATAATAAAGAAGTACTAAGTCGCTAAATAATTGCCTAGGTGGTACTAACGTGAATAAACAACTCAACGTGGAAAGTAAAAGCTTCGTTTTTATAGAAAATTTTGCATTTAAAATGAATAAGAATGACTCTATAAAACAATGCATTTACGTCTTGCAACGTATTTTTTAAATAAAAAACTAGAAAGCTAAATTTTATGAACAAAAATTAACTTTTTGTTACTTTACGCGCTTGTACCGAAATGTTTTTGCCCTAATGCGTTAAACTTTTTCGTTGAAGGTTAGCCCTCAAATAGGCAATTGTGAGGTGTCTCGCAAACGGCTTTTCAATATATATATATATATAGTTTTATGCTAGTAAGTAGACTAATTTTGCCTAAATAACAGTTAATGCATTATACTGAATATATAAATAAGATGTGCTCTCACACAATAAGAAAGATGCTGAGTTTTTTAAACATTCACCATTTTATCAAAAAAATTCTACAGCTGACTTTCAAATTATCGTTAAATTCACCCATTTCATGTCAATCTTTTAATTTTTAATTTCCTCAAATTCTAGAATCAAAAATAGGCCTAACTGTTTTTTAACTTATTAAAATTCGGAAAATTTCAAATGAGTATCCATTTAGCAAAATTAAAGTTTAGGGACTTGAATCTTTGTAACTAAATAAAGATTTAGTTTGTCTTAGGATTACCTGATTTATAACTGAATAAATATTTTGCAACTTTAAGTGCCTAGTTAACATTCTTCATGTATAACTTTTACATGAATAGGCTATCTTAAATAAATACTCATCTGCTTATAATAACATGTTGTAGCTAGGCCCCTATTACAATGGGAGACACTAATTCTCTGCTGTTGGGTGGACATTTATTTTCTTCTGCTGGTCAGAACCTAGGCCCTATAGACATTTTGTGTGCTTAAGACTGTTTTCCAAAGGTGGTTTTTGGTCTATCTGGATAGAAGAAATTAGCTTATTAATGGTATATGTATATTTAGTTTGGATCCCTGTCATTTCTGCAACAAATTAATTTAGCAAAAGCCTATTTGATAACAAGATGATTCTGGCAACTAATAATATAGCTAAATGGCCTTATACACTAGACAAAGTTACACTTAAAGTTAGTATTAGTCAACAAAGTTAAAATATTTCACTTTGTTATATTAGGCTAGTAAACTTTTATAAAAAAGAAAAAAACATATCAGTAATTTAAGTAATAGCATTTATAATATGCAAGCAACTAGTTTGAAGATTTTTGTATCAAGGCTAGCCTAATTAGCAGACAGTAATTAGTAAACTTCAAGCAAGCTTTTGGTGGTATACTTCCTATTGTTCCTAGAAATATACTTTGCCCAAAAGTACTGATTCTGTTGGTCACTGCATTAGTATGTAGCTCTGCCAACTTTGCTGTGTACCTTAAGCTACAAGTTGTAGCCCAATTGTAGCTAGGCCTAGCTGTGCCTACAAGAAGATTGATAGACAAGAAGATAGAATACAAGCTTGCACCTGCACTCTTGTATTCAATTTGCCAGAGAGAGGCAAATTTTTTAATATAGGCCTACCTAATATTTGGATTAGCTAGATATGCTTTCTAGTCTGCTTGGTCTTTGTTCTTATATTGCTTTGTTTCTAAAAAGTAGGTTGCACAATACACACTAAATGGTGAAAATAGCCATTTAGTCCTCATTCTAATCCAACTTTGAAAATGTTTTTGGTTGGGCCTATTAAATTTAACTTATTTAGTTACGTTAGCCCATTTAAAATTACTTTTTAATATTTTAAGTTTAGAAGTAGCTTTTTATCAAGCAAGTTTGAGCAATAAATAAATATTTTTTTTCTATTTAATTTGCTACTATTTCAGTGTTTTTGATTCTAGGCTATCAATAAGCTTAAGTTTGTCATAACTAGGAGATTTGCATTTGTTATTGAAAATTTTAGTATGCACTGAGTCTACTAGGCTTAATAATTTGGTATACATGTCATATTTGAAAAAAATAACAACATTGCTGCTAGCATTTAAAAAAGTTATGCAACAGTGTAACCACTATAAATTATTGTGTATATAAACTGTTATATTGTTACATTATATAGCATTGTTATATTGGTAATATAATATATAAACATAATGTATAAAAATGTTTTGCATTGGTACTAACTAAATAATTTCCAGCAGCACATAAGCTATCTTGGTTAGTTTAGTCCACTAAAGCTTAAGGCTCAGTGATTTTAACTTAGCCCAAGGAATATAGTTTTTTAATTATTTAACAAGACACTTGATTCTTTAGGCTCTAGTGCTTTAATACAAATAGCTGTAAAATGGGTACTAGGGTGATTCTCACGGGATTGCCACAGTACTGAAAAAACGTGTCTTTTCAAAAAAATATATTTTATAATGTAATTTGAAGCTGTCCTGTTGAACCATTTGTGTTCTATCGATGTTTCCCTATGTGGGGCACTAAAGCTTTGTTATAAATTCCATTTGTTTACATATTTTTAAATCACTAGAAATCATGAAAGTCTGTAAAAGCACCGTGTCTCACACATGTTAGTCAAAGATTAAGACTTTCCCTTGTCAAAAGTGTTTGTGTTCAAGACGTCGTTGTTCTTTTATATGGCAATATATAACTAAAATAAGCATTAGGAAACATAATTTCTATTATAATTCAGCTATATCTACTTACTTTGTGGCTTTTATAAGTGTCTCACAAAACTTAACTCATCGGATCTACGTCAGACCTCTTGACCTAAATTCGTCAGTAAAAAATTAGTGGTAGCATATTCAGTGCTAAATCCTCTTGCAAACGAAATATATATTTATTTGCTTTCATAAAACTATAGGCACACTACATACTATCTCTATTCAACTACCGAAAAACTAAAATGTAAAAAAACAGATTTTTTTGAGTAAGCAGTTTGACTCATCGGATCTACATCGGGGAAATGTAAAATTCTCAGGATGTGTATTCTGTAAAACCGCAAATGCTATATCATATTATGAAGGGTACATAGATGTCTCTAATGACATTTGGCACTTTATTCTAGCCCCAATGGATTCCTTAATATTTGCATTTAATAGCAGTTTTACTCATTGGATCTACAGCCCTCAAAAGCGTAGATCCGATGAATGATGAATGAAGAATTTGAATGAGGAATGATGAATTTGTCAATGAAGTGTTAAAAACTGCTTTAAACTACTTTTTACTGTAGCTTATATAATATACTGCAGTAATAGATGAAAAAACAATCAAAATTGGCAAAAAAAACACTTTGGACACTAAAAGTGGCAACTCTGTGAGAACCACCCACTAGCATTAGCTTGCATTGAAATTTTGGCGGGAAATTGTGCCACAGACCTATTCAGTTAATTAATATACTAATGTTCTTTATCTGATTCTGTTTCTAGTCAAATGGGCAACACCCCAGGTAGTGACAGTAGCCAGTCAAGGCGACCTTCTGGCCTAGCTGAGACGGCTGGCTATCAGCCGCCATTAAAAAAGAAGCCACAAGTGGACTCACAAGAGGCTCGATCGGGTAGCACCACAGATCTGTCAGCTATTATAAAGGTAAGAGAAGTGCTTTGAACTAATAACCAAGAGCTCATCACAAAGATTATATATGCTTGTGTAAAACTGGGTACCAGAATAATAATAATAATTGCAAGAGGGCAGTGAAGGGCAATGGTACACTATTTCGTGACAGTAGACCTGCGGCCGTCAAGAAAGGCAATTCTGCCCATTCCGCTGACTCCTGACTCCTGAGCACAGACGCACACAGGTGTGTACATCTGCCCTGGCTTTTTCATCGTCAGTCAGTCTAAAATCTCACTCTGCCTTGGAGGTTGGCCCCCAAACCTTTTCTCCGCGGCTGCGCCCTAAATAAATGTGGCCTCGCCGCGGAATCGAGCTCAAGAGCCATCATGCGATAGGCAAACGCGTTAAACCTTTCTGTAAAGCATCCCGCTGGGTGCCAGAAACTGTTGTGATAAAAAAGTGGGATGGGTGCCCTAGTCAATGCAGCCAAAGGCACAAACAGTTTATTCATTGTCGCTGCAACTTTGCGCCAGAATGTCAGTGAAGAGGAGCACTTTCGCCTGCGCGCGGCAACCCTGAGCGAGAAGCCGGGCGATCAGCTGACCGCCAGCAAGCTGCCGACTGTATTCAAATGGGAGGGCGGCGGCAAGCAGGTCTTTCTTAGCGGCAGCTTCAACGCCTGGCAGACGAAAATTCCACTAGTGAAAAGGTTTGTTTAAATACTAATTATACAAATAATTATTCACAGAAGCTTTTGACATAGGTTGCGTGAAAATTGCCTGCGCACAATTGACTCCGCGACAGTTGACTGCGTTGCTTTGTTATTACAAATCAACACTTTTATTACTATAAACACCATAGTTACTATTGAATTAGTAAATATAGAAGAAAGCAAACAAGTTTTTGTAAATAAAATACAAGTATATATACTCAGCAACAGCTAAACCCCCCCCCCAAACTCACGCTGTCACACGGGCACAAAAGTTAAGCAATGTCTTTAATTCTAGTCTCAGTATCGTGTGTAGGAACCACGAGCATGCAAAAGTGCCGTGACTCGTCGTGGCATCCTGATCACCAGCCGGTTGATGAACTCTTGGGGCAGCTGCTGCCAGGCATTCAGCACCGCCAGTCGCAACTGTTCAGCATTCTGTGGGGCATCCTGCTGAACTCTTCGCTTTACAAAGTCCCAGACATGCTCGATGGGGTTCATGTCTGGAGACTTTGACGGCCAGTTCAATGTGCGAATGCCGAGCTGCTCCTTCAGCAGATGCACGTGTGCTGCTCGATGTGGCGCAGCGTTGTCGTCTTGAAGCATGCAGTTCTGCGGGCCGCCAAAGGTTGTCGTAGCAAATGGCAGAAACTGCTGCTGTAGCAGCTCTGCATAGGTCTGCCCACCCCCTCCCCAAATCCCCCATGCCGCACTTTGCGCTCGCGTCTGGCGGCTGCAGCCTTCACACATTTCTGAGTCACCGATGGCATACAAAACTTTTGGGCCGTGTGACAGCGTGAGTTGGGGGGGGTTAGCTGTTGCTGAGTATATATTGAATAAAAAAATTTTTGGCATTGCAACTAGCACATTTTGCCCCCCTTGGGGGGCTGTTCATACAAAAATATGGTGTAATGCAGAAGAACAAAACATAACTGAAAATAAACAAAAACGAAAAGTCATTTCTTCAGTATGAATTTCCCTGATTGCGAATGTACGTGTTTGCGATTCAACGAGAATTAGAATTCTCACTAAATACAAAAATTGTTTGTCTGAGCTCGAATTACCACCATGAGTAACTATGGTGTTAATTGTTAATGAGAATGATAATAAAAGTTGTCGTCACACTAGCATAGCCCCGAGTGTACACCTGCCCTCACTTAAGCTTAAATAACACGAAAAGTCACCAAGCCTTCTTACTGCGGTCCTTATGAACCCCCAATCATCCTTTGTTCATTGATAAATAAAAAAATTAATTGGTTCATTTGGTTTATAAACGAAATTTTTTTTATTTTCGCTTTTTTTAAACGAAACTTTTAGTCGCGATAACTTCTACACAATTGTCGAGTTGCCGCAGGGCGTTCACGAATACAAATTCATAGTTGACGACGTCTGGAAGCACGATGGAAAACAGGTTAGCTGTTTGCTCTGTCTGTTTTGTTATTTTATAATTGTTTGGAAAACTCTAATCGATTAACATTAGAGAGACCACGCCATTTCCCCCCTGGGGGAAAGGCAACGGGGTATATCGAATACCCACTGCCTACTTCACTACTACTTTTAATGCCGATTGGTGGAATATTTTGGGAGATACAGAAAAAACTGTGGGCATTTGTAATGCCCCCCTGTAGTCTATCCACTGTTAAAAATATGCTGTTTAAATCTCTGCAGCCCACAGTTCCCAACACAATGGGTTCGGTAAACAATCAAATTGAAGTGAAAGCCTCCGATTTTGAAGTATTCGAAGCTCTGGCCATGGATATTGCCGAATCGGCCCAGCCCAAGGACACCAGCACCCAGTCCGAGGTGTCCGAACGAACACGCCATCGATCAGGCAGCCCGCCAGGTGAAAATTACCATTCTACTACCTGTGTTACCATTCTGCTACCTGTGTTACCATTCTGCTACCTGTGTTACCATTCTGCTACCTGTGTTACCATTCTGCTACCTGTGTTACCATTCTGCTACCTGTGTTACCATTCTGCTACCTGTGTTACCATTCTGCTACCTGTGTTACCATTCTGCTACCTGTGTTACCATTCTGCTACCTGTGTTACCATTCTGCTACCTGTGTTACCATTCTGCTACCTGTGTTACCATTCTGCTACCTGTGTTACCATTCTGCTACCTGTGTTACCATTCTGCTACCTGTGTTACCATTCTACTACCGTGTTACCATTCTGCTACCTGTGTTACCATTCTGCTACCTGTCTTACCATTCTGCTACCCCGATTACCATTCTGCTACCCCGATTACCATTCTGCTACCCCGATTACCATTCTGCTACATGTGTTACCATTCTGCTACATGTGTTACCATTCTGCTGCCCGGATTACCATTCTGCTACCCAGATTACCATTCTGCTACCCGAATTACCATTTTGCTACCTGTGTTACCATTCTGCTACCCGGATTACCATTCTGCTACCCGGATTACCATTCTGCTACCTGTGTTTCCATTCTGCTACATGTGTTTCTATTCTGCTACCCAGATTACCATTCTGCTACCCGGATTACCATTCTGCTACCCGGATTACCATTCTGCTACCCGGATTACCATTTTGCTACCTGTGTTACCATTCTGCTACCCAGATTACCATTCTGCTACCCGGATTACCATTCTGCTACCCGGATTACCATTCTGCTACCTGTGTTTCCATTCTGCTACCCAGATTACCATTCTGCTACCCGGATTACCATTCTGCTACCCGGATTACCATTCTGCTACCCGGGTTACCATTCTGCTACCCGGATTACCATTCTGCTACCCAGATTACCATTCTGCTACCCAGATTACCATTCTGCTACCCGGATTACCATTCTGCTACCCGGGTTACCATTCTGCTACCCGGATTACCATTCTGCTACACGGATTACCATTCTGCTACCCGGATTACCATTCTGCTACCTGTGTTTCCATTCAGTTTCCCGGATTACCATTCTGCTACACGGATTACCGTTCTGCTACCCGGATTACCATTCTGCTACCCAGATTATTATTCTGCTACCCGGATTACAATTCTGCTACCCGGATTACCATTCTGCTACCCGGATTACCATTTTGCTACCTGTGTTACCATTCTGCTACCCAGATTACCATTCTGCTACCCGGATTACCATTCTGCTACCCGGATTACCATTCTGCTACCTGTGTTTCCATTCTGCTACCCGGATTACCATTCTGCTACCCAGATTACCATTCTGCTACCCAGATTACCATTCTGCTACCCGGATTACCATTCTGCTACCCGGGTTATCATTCTGCTACCTGTGTTTCCATTCAGTTTCCCGGATTACCATTCTGCTACACAGATTACCGTTCTGCTACCCGGATTACCATTCTGCTACCCAGATTATTATTCTGCTACCCGGATTACAATTCTGCTACCCGGATTACCATTCTGCTACCCGGATTACCATTCTGCTACCTGTGTTTCCATTCTGCTACCCGGATTACCATTCTGCTACCCAGATTACCATTCTGCTACCCGGATTACCATTCTGCTACACGGATTACCATTCTGCTACCCGGATTACCATTCTGCTACCTGTGTTTCCATTCAGTTTCCCGGATTACCATTCTGCTACACAGATTACCGTTCTGCTACCCGGATTACCATTCTGCTACCCAGATTATTATTCTGCTACCCGGATTACAATTCTGCTACCCGGATTATCATTCTGCTACCCGGATTGCAATTCTGCTACCAACATAATCAATCTGCAATCAATATAACAAATCTACAATTAACAATCCCAACCTGCTACCAACATTACCAATCTGCTACCAACACAACCAATCTGCTACCAACATTACCAACCTGCTACAAACATTACCAATCTGCTACCATCATTACCAATCTGCACTGCAGGTCGGTACACCAGCACTGTGCCGCAGCCTCGACCAGTTGGTCCTGGCCGAAACCCGCCGGCCCTGCCGCAGCAGCTGCTCCAGGTGATACTTAATAAGCCAACCGACGCCAAATACGATCCTAATTTGCTACCAGAGCCGGATCACGTTATGCTCAATCATCTGTACGCATTGAGCATCAAAGATGGGGTCATTGTACTGTCTACTATACACCGCTATAGAAAAAAATTTGTCACTACGGTTATGTACAAACCTTGCGATTAGAGTACAATGTAAAGACTGTTTTCGAATATCTAATTTATCAATATTACTCTCATTTTAGTGGCTAAGGTAGTGAATTAAACAACTAACCAAATTTACATTGTCTCAGGTTAGAGTAACAGTTTAAACAGCTGAAACTTTCACTATAGTTCAAATGACCGTGTATTCGGTTTAAACAAATTTGATTTCTGACACATTTTCGTGTTTAGATTCTAAATTTGTTTTTATTCTTCCGATCTTTGAAATAAATTTTATTGTTGTTTTAAACGTTTATTACGAAAAACAAGAATTTTTTTCGCTGTTTTAATCAAGCATATAAATATAAGCAATAATAGTTTTTACTTTTGTGTTGTTAGGAATCATCTTGAAATCCCCCAGTCGCCTTTAATCCAAATATTATTCCTAGATATACCTTGGGACTAGCTAAATCGTCCTTGATTGGCCAACAATGCTAAAATCCATTATTCCTTAAATCCCATAATCCTTAGTTCTGCTAAAACCCCTAAAGTCCCATAAAATCACACAATCCCAATTCTCCTGAAATCCTAATTCTCCTAAGATCCTAGAATCCCCAAGTCTCCAGAAATCCCTGAAATCCGAATTCTCTTGAGATCCTAGAATCCCAAAGTCGCCAGAAATCCCAGAAATCCTAATTCTCCTAAGATCCTAGAATCCCCAAATCTCCAGAAATCCCAGAAATCCGAATGCTACTAAGATCCTAGAATCCCCAAATCTCCAGAAATCCTAATTCTCCTAAGATCCTAGAATCCCCAAGTCTCCAGAAGTCCCTGAAATCCGAATTCTCCTAAGATCCTAGAATCCTAAAGTCCCCAGAAATCCCAGAAATCCGAATGCTACTAAGATCCTGGAATCCCCAAGTCCCCAGAAATCCCAGAAATCCGAATGCTACTAAGATCCTGGAATCCCCAAGTCCCCAGAAATCCCAGAAATCCGAATGCTACTAAGATCCTAGAATCCCCAAGTCCCCAGAAATCCCAGAAATCCGAATGCTACTAAGATCTTAGAATCCCCAAATCTCCAGAAATCCCTGAAATCCGAATTCTCCTAAGATCCTAGAATCCCCAATTCTCCTAAGATCCTAGAATCCCTAAGTCTACAGAAATCCCAGAAATCTGAATTCTCCTAAGATCCTAGAATCCCCAATTCTCCTAAGATCCTAGAATCCCCAATTCCCCTAAGATCCTAGAATCCCTAATTCTCCCAAGATCCTAAAATTCTCTTGAAATTATTTTAAATTTCCGAATATCCCTGAATTCCGAAAGTGAATTTCTATTTTAAATCCGACAGTCGTAGGCTCAAATCACATCTCACAATCCGAAATTCTCCTGATATCCCACAATTTCTAATTATTTTAACATTATTGCATTGCATCCTCATTTCTATGAAAGTCGCCGAATTCTCAATCCCTTGATATCCCCCCAGTTCGTTTTGTATTTCCCAAATGCATCGATGTTTTCTAAAAGACTTACAATTTTTTTAGCATAGGGGCAATGTACCCGATGCCTATGCTAAAAATACTTTGTAATAAGGTCGTACTCTCGTGATGTATTTTTGTACTAAACGCTGCTAAATAGCCGCTTAGCCCCACACCAAAGCTTGTAGATTTTTGTTGCTTGTTACGAACCTAGTGTTATCTGTTTCATATTAAGTAGTATGTTGCGCATATTTGTAGTTTTTTTTTATAATTTCTCTATAGATGTTTAAGCCTTGAATCACTTCTTCAGATGATCTATGTTGTTTTATTAAAAAAATCTGACAACAAATAATGGATTGCTAATTATTTTCACTTTGTCATTAAAAGTAAATTCTACTTTCAATGTCTAGTGAGCCATACTAAGGAAGGAATTTTGAGGATAACAGAAAAAATTAGATGTTACATTTTCGACTGCATTTCTTCCATTGAATGTTGGTGTTCTTTTTTGACTAGCTGTTACTGTTGTGCTGTGCTGTATTTTACCATTAGAATTAGTTGATTTATAAATTGCAAAATGGAATACTCGTTCTTTATTTTCCTGCGCGGTTGAACAATAAAGTACGGATAGAGGCCTATCCAGTTTGCATGCGATTCTTGCTAGCTATTCGCTTAGAGCCGTCTTGCCCCAGTTTGACTACTTAACGATTCGCACATAGTAAATATTAATTCTAGACGTAGACATACTTTAGAAGTTTTGCTTACAAGATTTACAACTACGAGTAGTTGAATTTAAAATAAAATGCTGAACGATATGAAGAAATAGTTTCTAGCCATCGATTCTTATTTAAAAGTTTTAACTAATTTTTACCAAAAACGCTATCTTTCTTTGTTTTGCTTTAGTTTTATTATTTTTTATTGGTGGCAAAGAATTATTATTACTAAGCTATTATCTTTTTGCTATTAGTTATTTGCTTTGTTTTTCTACTAGAACTAACGCTTTAGAAGCATCGGTATTATACTTAAATCTTTCACAAGTTTACAACAATTATCTGAAAAAGATACCCGAGCTTTAGGTTAAAACTGTGTTTTTTTCTACTTTTAGTAGATATAAATGAGCATGGTGTTTTTTATAACGGACAAGTGTGCTGCAACAAAATGAATAACAATTGAAAATAAGATCAAACCTTAAATTGAAAGTCTCTTTTTGTCTACAAAATTAGTAGAAATTTTGGAACATGGTGTTTAATTTTAGTTTCAGTCCAAATTCTGCTTTTTACAATTACTAAAACCTCGCCAAACTTAATTATCAGATAACTGACTACAATTAGTCCTGAGTTTCTGGAGCACTCTGAAAGATTGAGTGAATCTAGTATCAGTTAAACGGCTAAAATTTTCATTATAAAAGAAGTCAGCTCTCAGATAATTTTTGTTTAATTTACAATAACAAAATGAATAACCAATTTTAAGAAATTATTTATTAAGTGCACCAATCGAATATTATTTAAAGGACCGTTAAAGTGTACTTAAAACTTTTTTTGTTCTCGAAGAATGATGGATTTTTTTTGTTAAACTTGGTCGTACATGATTGACATAGTGACATGTCTACCTATAACTAAAGTGAGTTCCTCATCGCTTTGCATAAGATTATATAAAAGCCAGCGCAAAATAGACAGTGTCTGTTTGCGCTAGAAGAAAACGCATTCATTCTCTAGGCTTTCTCCCGTTGCCATGGTTACTTATGCAGCCTAGTCGAGAAAATCTTTCAGCTACGTTTTAGCGCCGCCTCTATAGAGAGAGCGAGTGAGAGTAAGGACTTGACGGCGACATGCAAGCCCCCAGGTTCCTGCGGGCCATTCATACCCTAGGGAATTTAACCCCGGGAGATGGAATCTGTACGGCGTTCTTAAAAGTGCATCCGTTTTTTTGAGTCGACGCGTGCTTCCTGCTCTAGTGCTCTGCCCGCGCTTGCAGACAAGCTGGCATTGTTTTAAAGCATTCGCTTGTGCAGCTTTTCGGTTGCTATGCAGTTTTTGCTCAGAAAAAATTCTCAACCGTGCCGTCCATTACTACCAAGCTTCCGCCCCAAACCCGCTGCTCCCATTGATGAATGCAGGTAGCTGAGGACCAGTGAGGGGTTGCTGCGCAGCAACAGTGGCGTACACCTTTTACACGTAGGCCATTGGTGTGTACTCTTTCAGTTCTCTGTACAAAAACTAGGGTAGAATGGATGGAAAGCATTTCTTGTGCACATCCTGTCCGCGCGAGGGTGCTGCTGAAAATGATGACGGAAATCCTATTTGGAAAATTATTATAAATTACGTTTCATTTTAAAACAGCATTGAGCATTGATATTGAGAACGCTTGGGTCAACATTGCAGAGTGGGTAATAGCAATAGACATCAGTCAGCTCTTTACATAGGTGAGTTGCTACAGTCAATTTATCAGTTCACTTTGATAATAAATAGATAATAAACATGCAGCCATACATCATTGCCGCTTTAAAACATAATTGATTGCCCTCCTGGGTCTTTCTATCTAGATAGATAGAAAAATGTGGAATAGCACCTAGCCTAGTTGTTCTCATTATTATTTATTATTATCTTGGTTAATTGGACACATATTGCTTTTCCTTAAGTCCAGTACTCTGCCTTGGCCTGCTTTCTTGCGTTAAAATTTAGTATCTATTAGTCAAAACGAAGGTAGGTCTGCCGTAACGCAGGTATAACATTTACAGTTTATTTTTCAAACTGAAGGTCGCCACAGACGTACCTGCGAGGTTGCGCACGCAGGTATTGCGGTCGCGCGAGTTTTTCTGCGCTCGATCTATTTTTAGCTTTCCTATATGGTTCGGCCCAGCCTGGCCGTGTGTGAATTTGCGAATGCGAACAGGCGAGCGAATCGGAAACGCGCGATCTTAAATTCTTTCAACCCTTCCCTCACCCAGACGGTGGGGACAAAGGTTTGCAGAGTAATATTCATAAATTCTAGTCCTTACTAGGGGTTGAATGCTGTGTCTGCTTGGACTGAACATACCACTGTCGCATGCCAATCAGAGGGCACAATCTGCTGTGTAAATACTTGTATTCGAAACCTTCAGATTAACAGCCTTATCTCAACTCCAAGCCATTACCTGAGCAGGCAGACCTTAAAAAGAAAAAATAGGCCACGCGATAGTGAATTATTGTTAAAAACTTAATCCTCTTCCAGCCGCACAACTTCTGCTTCTAACGTGTCAGGGCAAAGAAGTATTCAATTGCAAAGTAAAAATGGTCGGTCACAGCATAGACAGTCATCACGACGCGCAATGTGGAACACAGGTCGCAACTAACGGTTCGACAACTTTGTTTTTATCAAAGAATTCACCAGAATCTGGCACAACAGACACGGAGTCCCAACAATCTCAGCTGAAAAGTGACGCCTCAGCTCGCCATCGACGCTCAGTCGCAGTTGAAGCCAAAAGTACACTTCCGACTCGGGCAGAAGCGTTCAATGCGTACATGAAGTGCCACCCGAACGCCCAGCTCATCGGGATCAACGGCGGCTGGTACGACATCGCCAAGTTCATCCCGAAGCACCCTGGCGGTCCCTTGATCGCCCAGTTCGTTGGCAAGGACGCCACCCCGGTGTTCAAGGGACTGCACCAGAAGGACGTGCTCAAGCACATGCGACCAGTCGCCACATTCAAACCGGCCGACGATGATCCGGCAGCGGAGGCGTTCGCCCAGCTGCATCAGTTCTTCATCGAGCAGGGATTCTTCAAGACCAGCGCCCTGTGGTACACCGGCAAGATGGCATTCGCGGCCTCCATGCTGGCGCTCACCGTCTTCCTCATCGTTGGCTGCAGCTCCTGGTACTGCCACTGCTTGGCCAGTTGTAGTCTGGCGCTCTTCTGGCAGCAGTGTGGCTTCTTCATGCACGACTTCATGCACAGCCAAGGCTTCCACGAGCGCAAGATTGACAACTGGATCGGCCTCGTGTGCGGAACTCTCGGAGTCGGCGTCAACTGCTTCTGGTGGCAGGAGGAGCACTACGTCCACCATGCGCTCACAAACACAGTCGACTATGAGCAGGGCTTCCACGACCCGCAGATGAAGGAGGAGTCTTGGGCCCAGAACGAGAAGCTGTTTCCCTTCTTCACCAGCTGGCTGCAGCGCAAGCTCATTCCGATTCAGCACTGGACATTTCTACCAGCGTGCATCATTCTCGGACGGACGGCCATCATTTCCGGCGCGTTTAAAAGCGAGAAACGTCCGATCATGTGGCTAGCGGTGTTCCTGCACATTGCGTGGCTTAGTGCCCTCCTCTGCCAGCTGCCAACATGGAGTCAGGTGTTTGTCACCTACTCGCTGGCGTCAATGCTCGAAGGCATCTTGCACATCCAGCTGCTGGTCAGTCACTACTGCAAGCCGTTCTTCGAGCGCAAGGAGATCTGCGAAGAGACCAACTGGTACCGGATGCAGGTGCAGTGCAACGTCAACATCAAGAACCCGGTGTGGTTGGACTGGTTCCACGGCGGACTCAACTTTCACATTGAGCATCACCTGTTCCCGCTGATGCCGCGGCACCGCTTTCGGGAGGCCAGTGGTCACGTGAGGGCCGTCTGCGACCGACTCGGCATCGAATACGACGAGTGCTGCTGGACCACCGCGCTGGTGCGCACAATGCAACAGCTGAAGAAGGCTGCTGTTCTGTTTTCTCTGGATCCTAGGTAACAGACTCAACATCTACAGTCGTGACATGTGATATGTTACTTTCTTTCTCCGAATATCGAAAAGAGTATACATGGCTTTTGAGTGCCTGTCTTTGATTAATAGATTATTGAGTATGGAGGCAATTGATGTTTTAGGCAATTGAACTCTTGAACTCTTAGGATTCAATCTGAGCTTCAAACGAATCTTAAATTAGTTAAAAGTGCACAAAACGTCGCGGCTTTCTCAAGCGTCTATGGTAAAAACACTCGCAAGTGAACTGTGGTATCGTTAATCGAAGGTTTCCGTTTGGCATAAAAAATTTGAGCTCCAGAGTTGGGTCAGTTATTTTTAGTCGGATATACTGCTTAATTGAAGAGCTTTTCGACTTGTTGACAATATTCTGCATAACTTCTATTGCGCCTTTTTACTGCAAATTTCACGGCGACCATCGTAAAAGCGTTCTTACGTTTTTTTGTAACTTTTGCTCTTTCAAATAATTTTTCTGTGTGTTTTAATTTTACGTTAGTAAAAACCAATACCTTGAACTCCCGCCTCATTCGTTAAAATGCAATTCCGTTTGGTTGCAAATGAACAATTTTTGTTTCACACTGACAAAGTCTCTATTGTTGTAAGATAGCTGTCAGTATAGCAGTTACCAGCATGACTTTTTCTCACAGTACTTTAGTTCATCTATCTTTCAGTAGATACAGAATTACATTGCAATTTAGTTTAGGCCTCCCAATAATAGTCGCGGCATTGAACTGACTTTCTGATTTGATTACATATTTTATCTTAGTACTATTTTATTTAGACTTCTGTTTTGTCTGTCGGAGCGTTTTTGAAAACGAGTTTTTTATTCATTTTTTTTTCTTTTGTTTTGACTTTGCCTCAACAGCCTTAAACTCGATAGCTGATCGCTCCAAGATTCAATAATTAAAAAACAAGTCTTATTAAATATTCTCGGCCCTATTCTAATTTGACTTTTTATTTGATAATTAGATGTTTTGCAATATCGCGGTGTAATAAGTGTGAAAACAGCCTAGACAAACCTACTGGAGCGTTGAGAGGTTTGCACTATAACTATTCTCTACCACTCAGTCAATAGTAGCAGCGGTGTAAATTGAGAGAAGTTGAACTTGCTGTAGGCGCGATGTCGCGCCGTTCCAAGCTGAATTCCCAGAAGAAAAATCACAAAGAGAAATTCAGGCCGGTTTAAATTGAGTAGATTGCTTAGAATATGCGGCTTCGCTCTATACTTGACCGAGGAAATGAGAGCGGAGTAGATTCGTTGAACCAGACGGCCAAATTACATGCAGCACTTGTCGTGACCAGGTCGTCAGAAAATTCATGGATTAAGATTTCAATAAATCATTATTTTCTATTTTGAAAAGTTTCTATTTCAACACTAAACAGTTCTTTTTTGACACAACCTTAGGTTAGGTTAAAAAGTTATTTTTGTGACAACACTTTGACGGAAAAGGAAACAAACTAGCAATTCATTTTGCATTTCAATTTAGAAAAATTTTAGAACCTCAGTCCGCTAATCCTTTAGAAAACGACTATGATTGACTTCTAATCAGAAACTTGCAGTGTGTTAGCGAAAACTTATCTCCTAAAAAGTTGATGAAAAAAACAGTTTCAGATGATAGGTCATCTAGGATCCAGAGAAAACAGAACAGCAGCCTTCTTCAGCTGTTGCATTGTGCGCACCAGCGCGGTGGTCCAGCAGCACTCGTCGTATTCGATGCCGAGTCGGTCGCAGACGGCCCTCACGTGACCACTGGCCTCCCGAAAGCGGTGCCGCGGCATCAGCGGGAACAGGTGATGCTCAATGTGAAAGTTGAGTCCGCCGTGGAACCAGTCCAACCACACCGGGTTCTTGATGTTGACGTTGCACTGCACCTGCATCCGGTACCAGTTGGTCTCTTCGCAGATCTCCTTGCGCTCGAAGAACGGCTTGCAGTAGTGACTGACCAGCAGCTGGATGTGCAAGATGCCTTCGAGCATTGACGCCAGCGAGTAGGTGACAAACACCTGACTCCATGTTGGCAGCTGGCAGAGGAGGGCACTAAGCCACGCAATGTGCAGGAACACCGCTAGCCACATGATCGGACGTTTCTCGCTTTTAAACGCGCCGGAAATGATGGCCGTCCGTCCGAGAATGATGCACGCTGGTAGAAATGTCCAGTGCTGAATCGGAATGAGCTTGCGCTGCAGCCAGCTGGTGAAGAAGGGAAACAGCTTCTCGTTCTGGGCCCAAGACTCCTCCTTCATCTGCGGGTCGTGGAAGCCCTGCTCATAGTCGACTGTGTTTGTGAGCGCATGGTGGACGTAGTGCTCCTCCTGCCACCAGAAGCAGTTGACGCCGACTCCGAGAGTTCCGCACACGAGGCCGATCCAGTTGTCAATCTTGCGCTCGTGGAAGCCTTGGCTGTGCATGAAGTCGTGCATGAAGAAGCCACACTGCTGCCAGAAGAGCGCCAGACTACAACTGGCCAAGCAGTGGCAGTACCAGGAGCTGCAGCCAACGATGAGGAAGACGGTGAGCGCCAGCATGGAGGCCGCGAATGCCATCTTGCCGGTGTACCACAGGGCGCTGGTCTTGAAGAATCCCTGCTCGATGAAGAACTGATGCAGCTGGGCGAACGCCTCCGCTGCCGGATCATCGTCGGCCGGTTTGAATGTGGCGACTGGTCGCATGTGCTTGAGCACGTCCTTCTGGTGCAGTCCCTTGAACACCGGGGTGGCGTCCTTGCCAACGAACTGGGCGATCAAGGGACCGCCAGGGTGCTTCGGGATGAACTTGGCGATGTCGTACCAGCCGCCGTTGATCCCGATGAGCTGGGCGTTCGGGTGGCACTTCATGTACGAATTGAACGCTTCTGCCCGAGTCGGAAGTTGTGCTGCTGATGCTGCTATTCTGTTCCTACAATTTGCATGGCAGTGTTCCCTAATTGTGCCACGGTCTCCATCGACTTTCGCTGATTCCTCATTTGGCAGCTGCAGTTCACTGTTCGTCGGTTCTGTCATTTGGCATCTTGGACTCCTACTGCAACCGTTTTACACTCAGCAACATTGAAAAGTGTAATACTCTCGCGCAAGTTGTATATTTAGAGTTTCAAAACTGGTTTTTGTCGCCAGACTTGTGCCATAGACGATTGATGATTTCGTCAACACGCACTTGGGCCATAGACGCCAGACAAGTCGAAGGAAACATTCGCATGTAGCAGACAGCAGTCAGCTTACAGGAGTCTATGATCCACGTTCGCAACCAAACGGAATGGTTCGCCAAATGACCGACCTGGAACGAGCGCGCGCCGTTGGCATGCTGGACGCTGGGGTGTCCATCCGAGCTATTACTCGCCAAATTGGGCGGTCTCGCACAGCAATCCGCAAACTGCAGATCAAGTGCAGAGAAACTGGCAGCGTGGCGCTAGCCGGCCGGCGGCTCAATTTGCGCAGTACAACTAGGAGGGCGGACCGGCGATTGCTGCGAATGTCGAATGGAAGCCCCACATTGCCAGCCACCCTGCTACGGCTGATGTGGGCTGAAAGAAGCAGGCGAGGGGATTTCTGAGCGCCCAAACCATCCGACGACAATAGCGGGAGTTGGGGCTGTGATCCCGTAAGATGCGCAAACGGCCACGCCTGACCCCAACCCATGTGGCCAGCCGGCAACAATGGGCAATGCAAAGGGTCCAGTGGAGGCAGCAGCAGTGGCGGCGAGTGATTTTCGCGGATGAGAGCCGCTTTCGATTGTTCCATGCCGACGGCCGCATTCGAGTGTGGCGCCAGCCACACCAGGAGATGCTGCCGCAGCACGTGCAAAACTCAGAGAGCTGCAGCTTCTATTCACGTGTGGGCAGGCATCACAATGCACGCAAAGACGGAGCTTGTGTTCCTGGATGCGACTGTGACTGCCGAGTCGTATTTGCCAATTTTTTTGCCAAGCCAACCTTCTACAGACGCTGCTGCCCTTCATTGATGCTTCATGTGGTGGCGTGGGGAACAGCGTCCTCCAAGACGACAACGCCCCACCGCATCGCGCAGCCGTTGTGGTGCATCTGATGGACTGACTACTTCGGAATCACTGTCTACCGGGAATCACTGTCTACTGCATGGCAACAGCTACCGCAAGATTTTCTGCGACGCCTGGTTGTGGGTATGCCCGGAGAGTGTGCGCTCTGCTGCACGCACGTGGCTGCTGTACGCGTTACTGACCCTGTTCTGGGCCAGTTGGCACCAGATGCTCGCGTACTTTCTTTGCTGTTCGTTTGCTTCGTTCGAATCCGGATTTTATATCTGTCTATGGCTAAAACCACAAATATCTCCACCTACCAAAACGTTGACCCATCGTGCGCTAGGGTGGAAACTTTTCAATATTGCTGAGTGTATATCTGGTGCAAATATTGCTTTTTGCAGACCATTTGATCCTTCGAGCATTTAATTTAATCCACAGTGGCAAAATCAAAGCGTTTCAGGCCGATTTTCAAGTTGTCTATGGCCAAAAGTATGACCATAGAGCAATCGATTTGATCCTAAAGCTATATTGTACCATGACTACGTGGCTATCGGGCGGGCTGATATTCGATTATTGCCATAGACGATGTCATTTTGGCCCGAAAAGTTGGGCCGATAATGGATTATTTTTGTGTATTTTAACGTATAGCCACATACTATAAGCCACATAGTCTATGGTACAATCACAGTATTACCCAGGCTTTGCGGGCGATAATGAGAAATCCCTCGGGCGCCTTCGGCGTCCTCTGTCTTTCCCATTATCGCCCTGAAAGCCTGGGTAATAATATACGATACCTTTTCAACTTCGAATTCGTCAAAAGTGAGTTCGAATTCGTCAGCCTATATAAAACTATAGAGCGCTTAAGGGAATGAGAAGGGGTGTCTATGGTAATTTTTTTCGAGAAAGTGACTTCGAATTCGTCAAAGTAAGTGAAATTCGTCAGTGCAAAAGCAGCCTGATCAGAAAGTGTCTTCGCTTCGTCTATGGCAAGAAAGCAAAGTGCCCAGTGTAAATTTAAGCGAGAAAGTGAGTGAAATTCGTCAATGTAAAATAAGTCAGCAATCTTTCATTACTCATTTCCTGCTCTTATTGTTGTCAGAGATGCCATATATGAGAATTTCGTCTGTGGATCGCTCTAGACTCGTGCGATGTTTTCAACAGGGACGAGACTGGAGACTTCTCGCAGTTGAACTGGACATCAAGAGGACGACTGCCAATGACATTATCAGAAGATATGTAGATGAAGATAGGATTGAACTTAACGCGCGTGGAGGTGTGGTGAGACCAAAGTTCACTGAGGAGATGCTCGAGGCATTGACGAGGTACGTGGAAGAGAAGCCGACTGTAACGCTAAAAGAAATGCACAGCAAAAGCTTGTGGCAGACTTTCCTGCTGCTCCTGTCGTGACAACGCAGGCCATTAGTCGTCGGCTTGACGGGACTTTGTGCATTACATTGAAAGATGTTCGGCGGGTTCACGGAGATTGGAATAGTGACGTGACAAAAGAAGCTAGATTTCTACACATGACCTGGATGCTAGAAACTGGACTGTTTGTAAGGAATTTAATCTACGTAGATGAGTGTGGGTGCAACCTATGGACGGCACGAACTAAAGGATGGGCGGATTTTGGCAACCGCGCAGTAATGATTGCGAATTCGCAGCGTGGGCAAAATCTGACGGTAGCACTTGCTGTTTGCCCACAGTTGGGCCTGGTCCACCACCGCATCTTTGTTGGTCGCTTTACAGCAGAGAGGTTTCGTGAGTTTATGATTGAAGTCGGGACCCTTGTTGATGACGAGTTCACGGTACTTGCTGACAACGCCAGGGCACATGGAGTCGTGAATTTTGGGCGCCCTGACCAAAGGCTTCAGTTTCTTCCACCTTACTCGCCTTTCTTGAACGCCACTGAAATGGCAATTTCTTGCATGAAGGCGGCACTGAAACGGCGCATGACCGACCCTGAAGTTGTCTTTGAAGTGCATGATCGTCAGGCGGCTGTAGCAGCAGGTGAGACACTTCAGAACCGGCGTCTTCGCATTTTGAGTCGAGAAGTGGAAGCTGCGATGGTTGCGATCACGGAGGAGAAATGCCGACAATGGCACGAATTCACACTTCGGTACGGACCGCGGTGTCTGGCACATGGAGAAATTTTGGACTGACTACAGCGTGTTAACCTGTTCAAGCGACTTTAAAGCGTGATTTTGTGCGTCTGTTTTCCTGTTTTGTTTGTTTAGTTGCTGTTTTACTTCACGATTGACAATATATACTGGTTGCACTGACGAATTTCACTTACTTTGACGAATTCGAAGTCACTTTCTCGAAAGAAATTACCATAGACACCCTTCTCATTCCCTTGAGCGCTCTATAGTTTTATATAGGCTGACGAATTCGAAGTCACTTTTGACGAATCCGAAGTTGAAAAGGTATATTGTACCATGACTACGTGGCTATCGGGCGGGCTGATATTCGATTATTGCCATAGACGATGTCATTTTGGCCCGAAAAGTTGGGCCGATAATGGATTATTTTTGTGTATTTTAACGTATAGCCACATACTATAAGCCACATAGTCTATGGTACAATCACAGTATTACCCAGGCTTTGCGGGCGATAATGAGAAATCCCTCGGGCGCCTTCGGCGCCCTCTGGCTTTCCCATTATCGCCCTGAAAGCCTGGGTAATAATATACTATTATAAAAAAATTATTACTGACTATGTGCGACTTTTCAGCTCATTTATAGTGCATTCTAATTTCAGTGACAGGGCAAAATGTCTGTTGGTCGCAGAAAATTTGACCTCAGAATTGCAAGTTTTGCCAGACTTACGCATTATGATATTAATGATTCATAATAGGGACAACATTAACGACGAGTTAATCGTCTGTTTTTGAAAAAAAGTAACTAGTTTTAAAATAAGTAAAAAAGAAAAAAGACTGAATATATTTGCATACCAATCCTGTGAATTTTCAAGTTCTAGAAAATTCAGAATCACATCAATTTACTGCATATATAATTTCATGAGTATATTATTACAGCGATGAAAAAACGACGAAAAATGATTGAATTTTGTGTTGGCACAAGTTTTAGCACAGTTCATAACGACTACAGTTGGTCAACTCAAAACAAAGAGAAATTCTAAAAAAACAATATAAACATTACATTTTTTAACTTAAACTAACATCTAGTTATATTTAATTATTCACAGACAATTTTTTTATTCAGCAAATAATAATGATTAATGAGTCAAGTTTTTTTAATTTCACATGGATTACACGAATCAATACTCTAGAGTGTGCCGTGGGAAAAAAGTTACGAAATTTAAGAAACTTGAGTACGGGATCGCAGATTTCTGACGAATTCTGATTGGACGCCGGTTAAACAAACAGCGAAATCTAATTGGCCAGCTAGGCAATTGATGTGCCGCTATTTTTAAATAGTCAGGCATGTGACTATTGGCTATTGGCCAATCAAATCCGTGCAAAGAAAAAAATACTTCAATGAGATAGCAGCAAGTCTTTCTATCGCTCAAATTCATCAACTTTTTCATTTAAACAAATATGGAATTCGCATAGAAAAAAACATATATGCTAAATACTCGGCGTAACGTTTCGTCGAGATAAAAATGGCACGTAACCCAGCCGGGACAGGTGTACTGCAGCCAGTGCTGTGTACAGCTGTTCAGTCCATGGACTGGAGCGTAGGGCGGTGAAAGCCTCTTTTTCTTCAATAAAAAAGCTGCCTAGCTTTTGGCTAAGCAATAGCAAATTACACTTTGGTCTTTAGGGCTGGGACTCGGGTTAAAAAACATCTCGATAGTCATCTTTAGCACTACTACTGAATCTTGAAATGTAAACGCCTATTGTACGAATCGTTGTTTTAATGACAAAGAAGTTAAATTATGATATGCATATGTACAACATCCTACTAGAAGTAATATGCACTGCTAAAACTACTATTGATTAAGCAGGCCTTAGCTTTCAAAGCTGACTATAAAAATAACACGTTGAAATCGAATGTATAGTAAAAACATATTTGTAAAAACAGCAAATAATTGATGCATAAATATCGGTTCTGTTCCACAAATATTGGTCCAATAAATACATATAGCAGAAAAAAATATCGCGAGTATAGTATTTTGTAAACTAAAAAATGGTAAACATATAAAAGATAAGACAGTTTCTATGAAATAAAACACCAAAAAAAGAATTTACATTGGAAGATCAACGGAAGGAGAGAAAAGGGTTACAGACAATGGAAGTATTTTCTCATAAAAGATAAGAGTTATACAGTTCGCATCTAGACTCGATATACTCGTAGTAGCACACAGACTTGCTATATCAGGCTGTGCCACACACTTGTAACATGCGCAATATATAGTTAGTTAGTTAGTTAGAAAAAAGAAATAAGAATATAAAAAGTTGAATTAACCCAATTTGGCAAGTAAAGTGTCCATAATTCCTAATTCCTAATTCCGAATCATATTTAGCGCCGCAATTTGTTGGGTAGCAATTTCTTTAGAAAATTATAAAATGCTATATTGTGCGCAATTTAATATCGTATCTGTATCTAGATAACTGCAATGTATCAAATTATAGAATCGCAGGGTACAGATAAAGAATATCAATTTTAATTAGAATAATCAAAATCGAGAATAGAAGAATAGAAGGGCAGGACAGGGGTGAAGATGAGGGATAAACGTGTGAGAACGAAGAATCGAAAGGGTGAGAATGAATCGGTTAAAAGTTTGCTTCAGCTAGTTGGCTTATTTAGTTTGTTTACGCAATCAGTTAAAAAAACACTATTTATAATATATAAGCAAAGAATTGATGCTTGCTGAACTACAAAGATAATTAGGAAATTAGAGCATTATTCCTTAGTCGTGAAGGGAATTGTACACCCGATTCAATGCCATCAGAACATCGTCAGCGCTTGGTCGCTGCTGCGGCTGCATCTGCCAGGTGCTCCGCATGCAGTCGTAGACGGCATCCGGACAGTCTTTTGGCTTCGGCAGCCTGTAACCGGCTTCAATCTCGCCGACGACATCCTTGACGGCGATGCCGGGATAGGGCAGCCGGCCGAACGAGTACAGTTCCCATAGGAACACGCCCAGAGACCAGATGTCCGAGGCGAAGCTAAACTCGCCATCCAGAATGGCCTCCGGGGCGGTCCATTTCACGGGCAGCCGGCCGGTTCGCTCGCAGTGGCCCTGCAGCCGGCTCATGTTGAAGTCGCCGAGTTTGCCGATGCCTGGCTCGCCGGTGATGAAGACGTTCCGGCAGGCGATGTCACGATGGAGCAGCTTACGAACCTGAAGGTACTGGACAGCGCTGGCTATGTTGATGGCCAGACAGAGTTGATCGCGCGATTGTAACTGGGTCGGACTGCGGGTTCTCAACCAGTTGAGCAGAGAACCGCCCGGGCAGTACTCGGTGAGCAGGTACAGGCAGCTGGCTGATGGGTCGTTGATTAGCCCGATGAGGCGTGACAGATTCGGGTGAATGCCGGCAATGGTCATGGCCGAGGCTTCGTGTAGGCCGAGCATAGAGGACCGGCTTAGTTGTTTTATCACTTTGGCAGCCACTTGGGAGCCATTTAGGGAGGCCTACAAACGATTCCAGATTGGGGCTTTAACGTAATTGAAAATAGACAAGGGTCGCTGCCCAATAAAAACCTCCAAATCCATGGTGGCTACCTGCCTAAATCCATGGTGGCTACCTGCCTAAATCCATGGTGGCTACCTGCCTAAATCCATGGTGGCTACCTGCCTAAATCCATGGTGGCTACCTGCCTAAATCCATGGTGGCTACCTGCCTAAATCCATGGTGGCTACCTGCCTAAATCCATGGTGGCTACCTGCCTAAATCCATGGTGACTACCCCCCTAAATCCATGGTGGCTAGTACCCCCCCTTAATCCGTGTTGCCTACCCCCCTAAATCCATGGTGACTACCCCCCTAAATCCATGGTGGCTACCCCCCCCTAAATCCGTGTTGCCTACCCCCCTAAATCCATTGGGCAGTCTCCTCAAATCCCAGGTGCTGGCCTGCTCTAATCCCAGGGGACAGCCCCCCAAGTGGTGGTCACAGTGGTAAGTGTTATCTTTATAGTAAAGAGTTCAAGGAAAGTTCAAGTACAAGCCATGCACTTTGCACCTTGCAGACTTCAGCACAATCGCCACGGCCCAGTGTGCCCTCAATGGTGAGCTCTGCGCCCTCGATAACCCAGCCTGTGGCCACGAATTCTTCTATGCCTCCTGGCGACACCAGGTGGCCCTGCTTCTCCAAAGGCGTTCGGAGAACGCTGCACAAGCCATCGTCTCTGACTGAGTAATGCTGCACCAGAGCTTCAAGGGACTGAAACTGTTCTTCCTCGTCCACAGCGTACATGTTGTTCTGTTGTAGAAAATGTTTAAATTATGCAACTAAGTAGCTAGTAAAGCAATATAATTGTTAACACTATTAGATTTATAATTTATTTTTCATGTCTCTGCCTATTTTCAATTTCTAAGAGTTAAATAAGCTGTATTTTGATTTATTGGAGCTTGATACATTATCCAATAAGTCATAACTAGGCAATGATTCTAAATGACTATTGACTAATGAAAATAAATATTAAAAGTTTTAAATATCTTTTTCAACTGCCTATAAACTTTTGTTAGGGTCCTATATAGCAGATATCTTAAAATCACGCACTACTCTTAAAATTATAACTAGCTAGTCAAGTTGTTTTTAAAGAGTTATTTGCCAATTCAAAGAAATGTTGTGTTTACTCAGTTTTTTCTTGTAGTCAACAGTCAAGACTTACAATGGTAAGAATTCGGTAGTGTTCAACGCTATTGTTGAAGGCTATGCATAAGGTGTAGTCGCCTGGAAAATTGACACTTTCACGAATCAAAAATGTGCCATTTTCAGCTCTGATTAAAAGCTCTTCTGCATCTTGTCGTGACAGTGGACCATGATACCACGGAAGAACAGGAATTATAACAGGTCTCTTCATAGCACAGCACACAGGGCTGATAAAATATCGTTTAGGTCAGATTAAGTTTCGTTATTTTCTTGTCAAAGCAGCTTCAATGCCGAAACCACATTATGCAAGGATAGGCCTATATGATTATGAATTGGTTGAATCTCTTATACCTAGCTAGTGAACGGTTTGTAGATAAACTTAAAACTATGGTGTCTTAGATATAGATGACTTAGATGTCTTTTTGAAACAGAAAATATATTGTTACAATGCTTCTATAAGTCAAAAGAATGGCGGGGCTCTGAATGAAAGAAGATAATAATCCTACTTAATTCAATCACAGGTATGAAAAACATCGCAAGGATGCTAAGTTAAACACAAGCAAATAATATGTGGCAATTAGATTGTAATTTATATTATCTTAATATATATATAATTTTAATAAGAGACATAGTAATTGTCAATAGTTATACGAAAATGCTGAACAAGTAACAAAAAATGTAAATTTTGTTATTTGTCAAGAAGCCGGAAAAGTAACTTACCTATCTAAAACCCATGGCATGACTTATTCTTCATATATACATATACAGACTATTTAGTTTCTGTCGTTCAGATAAAAATAAGCTCTGAATTCGTCCAAGAAAAAAATAAGCCTATATTTTATAGTAAAATGCTGCTTACGCGTATAAGTTCGAATTCTTGCGGTTACGCAAGTTAGGACGTTCTGGCATACCAAATTGGTAGGTACGATATATTTCCTAGATATATCTGTTCATGCTAGGCTCCGATAGAATTGTTTGTTTAATACTTATTTTCTGCTTAAATTCCGTTCATCTATTTTTCTTACGACCAAACTCACAAAACCATGAAATTAACAGTTTAACACATAATCGAATCTTTAGTTTTGTTGTCACATTAATCATGACCTGAGGCATGAGGGTAATTGTATTAGGGGGGGCAAAATTCTACTTAAACATCAGGTTGCATGTCGTCCATGACCATATATTCAGAGAGTAGTAGTCACAGTGTATTGAACGATATTGAAGAAGACATTAAGGACATTAGGCCAAAAAATCTGAATGAATCTTGACTTGAATTCTAGTAGCCTATATTAGGTATTTACAATCTCATATATTTAAACATCCCAAGCTGTTGTAGCCTTTTGAGCTTTTGAGCATTTTGGCATTTAATTTACTAGGGACTATAGCTAAGCCAAGGCCTAGTCTTAGTCTATAGCTTATTTATATAACAAATAGCTGTCCAGACCAGGACTAAACTCACAATAGCCAAGCCACATAATAGTATAGCAAGGCTTAGCATCTAGTAGGCCTAATTATCTAGTGATTGTATCTGAGTTACTATTTTGTCTATAAAATTTATTTCGTTTTATTAGGCCCTAGCCTTAGCTATAGCCTACCTAGTAAACAAAGGGTAGGGATATCTATAGATTATAGCAATTCTAGAATAAAGTTTTAGTAGAGGTAAGGTAATGTATCATCAACTGAACAGTGTATCTTCAAAACCAAACAAGAATTTTGACTCCTTCTTTGGTCTTGTGCGAGACAAAAACAAGCTATTGTGTTTCACAGAACAACTAATTTGAAAGTCAAAGAAATTATCTACAAGCTGAGGCATGACATGCAATGAAGCTTTAAGAGGAAAGAAAGATATTGATGTTTCAGTAAAATTTGTATCTCAAAAACATAATTTTAACAACATTTTTTCAGTATGTACTTTAGACTAAGATTGTATGTGGTTGCTTTCCAATTAAATGACCATAAATGTAGTTATTTATAGAGCATGAAAAATGCTTTCAAATGACATAATTCATGATAGTTCACTCCTTAAAATAAGATTAAACCACTCACTCAAATTGTAAAACCGAACATCAAATCAAATTCTCTGTTTGGTTTGAAGATACATGAAAACCATTGTTCTGTTTTAGATTAAAAACACAAAAAACTTTTTTTTCTATTTGACAAAATAGCAAAAGCAGATTCTTTTTAGAAAGATATAACAGTTTTCTATAACTTGGCTTCTGATTTATCATCATATCTTAAATAGAAAATCCGTAGCTTAGGTTTGAAGTTAAAAAAATACACATTCTTGTTTGGTTGATAATACATTACCCTACTAGATTATTTTTAGTAACATAGTAACAATTAGTTGGCCTAGTTTATGCTATTAACACATAATGGTTTTATTCATATTGTATTGTCCTAGGTTTTTTTAGAATATTTGAGATTTCACCAAAGTTGTTAGAATTGAAAGTCTAATAATTCCATGTTGCCTATTATGTTTTTTGCTGAGCTATATCAACTTTTTTTTAACTTAATGCTTTTTATAACTTTAATCAAGATAATCCAGTTTTTATCATATATTTTCTAACATTAAATGTAATCACAATGTTTCCAAAAATCAAATTAGAAAGATAGCAGTGTCAAGGAAAGAACCTAAAATGGAGCTAGATGTACCAAATAGGCCTATACCTAAAATATAACTCATACATAAAATTTTGTAGTATCATGTTTTCCAAAACAATTTAAGCCACAATTCCTGTAATTTTTGTTGCCTATTTAGATAAATTGCTAATCTCAATGTCCTTTGTAACAATGTTAGTTTTTTTCATAAGTCATGCTCATATTTTAGTGCTAAGGTTCCAGGTTAAGTTCCAAGTTCATTTGAGGCTAAAGTATTTGACAAGTGCTGTTTGTCTTTTTTGCTCTGTTACTATGACAATATTGGATGACAAATGGAGTACTAGGCCTATTCTAAATAGGAAATTGTTAAAGTATCAAAGTTTGTTATAATGTTTAGACTAAAGAATCTGTTCTATGTTCATTAACATAAAATTTAGATGTTGTTTTTTTGCAAAAAAAAGTTTTTTTGGAAAGAAAAAATCATCTCACTTTATAATAGAATTCATGTTAAATGAAATTTGATCAGAAACTTTTTTAAAGAGTATCATTGACAAAGCATTGATGGGCACTTGCTGCAATTTAATTCAGTAAACACAATTTGGTCTGCGAGACATAGAATTGACAGACAAAGAGTAGAATATAAATACAAGATCTACCCTAAGTGTCAGGCAGAGGTAGAAAACAAAATTAAGTTTCTTTTAAAATGCATTCAGAACATAGAACTAGGGACTGAAAAATCATAGATGGTTGATGGTTCAAGACAATGGAGAATTAACATAGTTGCTGGAAAATTATATAACAGGGATAATGGAGGCTTAAGAACCAGCTGCAATATAGCCAAATTTTGTTTCCTTAGCAGAATGTGCTTGTTTTTTTAACTTCCTAATACAATTTTTCTTTAGTTTTGCAATATTGCCATGCCAATATTCTGTACTCAAAACTTGCAAAACAATTTTTTACTATTAATTGTCTTGAATAACTCGTGGATAAGTATTTAAAATAAATAAATAAAAATATTAAATATTGGCGCCTAATATTGCATGCACACTATAATAATAATAATATATTATATTTCAGATAATAATTTTTGTCAACTAATCAGTTATGAACATATTCTGTCTAATTGGCAATGTGAGCCACCTATTTGCCATCGCGATTCTATTGGCAAAAATTTGAAAGACATGGTTAGTTAGTGGCATCTCGCAGCTACTGTTTGGCCTTGTGCTCACCACTTAGATCTATTCTGTGTATTATATCAGCCTATAATTAACAATTAAAGATTGCATTCCTGTCTCTGACCTGGCTAACAGTGTTGCTAATCTATTGTTAGTGTAGAACTACACACAATTGCAATTGCCAATTAATTCAGAGCCGAATGGCTAAGTCATTACATCAGCTGGCCTGGCTGTTCTTGTCAATAACGAGCTAAGCATTATTAAAGTGCTGTGGGCATTCAGCATCTACTTTAAGTCTGTTGCTCGAATATATTTTATATGTGTATAACTTGTTGCAAGACAGTTGTACAAAAAACACCTCATTCCATCGGTTAGTGTGCAGCCTAAGTTCCCAAAATTTTCTATTCAGGGACATGCGATTTCAAAACGAGTTTTACTGAGGTTCCAATAGTCTATGGCCTAAGAACCTGTTTTCAATACTCTATGGGCTCAAAACAAGTGTTTCCAATAATCTATGGCCTAAGAACCTGTTTCCAATATTCTATGGGCTCAAAACAAGTGTTTCCAATAGTCTATGGGCTAAGTTCTAGTTCTTCAAATTATCTGCTGGACTAAAACCGTTGTTTAAACTAGCCTAATCTCAATTTCTCTATTCCAGTTGTGATCGGGTCCTGGTGAAGCGATCTGGGCGCTGATAGAGATGTTTCTGCCTCTGCAGAATCTGTTGCACTATCTGCACGCCTCCGTGCTAGACCTGCTTGTGCATAGCCTCGGCTTGTTGTTATTTTTGCTTCTACTATGCGCCAAAATTGATGGTATCCTAACAGCCAGTTGGTACCTGGTGTTCTCTCCATTATTCGTGGCCAACGGTATTGTCCTGTATTTCAACATTATCGTTTTAGGCAGATTCATTCGAGAAACTGAATCTAAACGAAAGTTTACATTCTTTTTAGCTTTAAGGCTTCTCAATGCTGCATTGTTGTTTATTTTCGAGCTCATGCTAGCTCAGAAGCTGTCTAATCACCGCTCCTATCCCTACTCAGAGGTTTTTGCTCCCCTATTTGTGCTCATTCATTTGCACCTGTTTTTTGCCTTCTGCTCTAAGCACATGCGGCCTAGGTTTTAATTCGACCTTTTATGCTATATTTCAAACTAATCTCTAGACCTGGAACTATAAACAGATCTAGTACCTAGGCCTACAGCTATGAACAGATTTAGTTCCTAGGCCTACAACTATGAACAGATCTAGTGCCTAGGCCTACAACTATGAACAGATCTAGTACCTAGGCCTACAACTATGAACAGATCTAGTACCTAGGCCTACAACTATGAACAGATTTAGTACCTAGGCCTACAACTATGAACAGATCTAGTACCTAGGCCTACAACTATGAACAGATCTAGTACCTAGGCCTACAACTATGAACAGATCTAGTACCTAGACCTGGAACTATAAACAGATCTAGTACCTAGGCCTACAGCTATGAACAGATTTAGTTCCTAGGCCTACAACTATGAACAGATCTAGTGCCTAGGCCTACAACTATGAACAGATCTAGTACCTAGGCCTACAACTATGAACAGATCTAGTACCTAGGCCTACAACTATGAACAGATCTAGTACCTAGGCCTACAACTATGAACAGATCTAGTACCTAGGCCTACAACTATGAACAGATCTAGTACCTAGGCCTACAACTATGAACAGATTTAGTACCTAGGCCTACAACTATGAACAGATCTAGTACCTAGGCCTACAACTATGAACAGATTTAGTACCTAGGCCTACAACTATGAACAGATCTAGTACCTAGGCCTACAACTATGAACAGATCTAGTACCTAGGCCTACAACTATGAACAGATCTAGTACCTAGGCCTACAACTATGAACAGATCTAGTGCCTAGGCCTACAACTATGAACAGATCTAGTACCTAGGCCTACAGCTATGAACAGATCTAGTACCTAGGCCTACAGCTATGAACAGATTTAGTTCCTAGGCCTACAACTATGAACAGATCTAGTGCCTAGGCCTACAACTATGAACAGATCTAGTACCTAGGCCTACAACTATGAACAGATCTAGTACCTAGGCCTACAACTATGAACAGATTTAGTACCTAGGCCTACAACTATGAACAGATCTAGTACCTAGGCCTACAACTATGAACAGATCTAGTACCTAGGCCTACAACTATGAACAGATCTAGTACCTAGACCTGGAACTATAAACAGATCTAGTACCTAGGCCTACAGCTATGAACAGATTTAGTTCCTAGGCCTACAGCTATGAACAGATTTAGTACGTAGGCCTACAGCTATGAACAGATTTAGTACGTAGGCCTACAGCTATGAACAGATTTAGTTCCTAGGCCTACAGCTATGAACAGATTTAGTTCCTAGGCCTACAGCTATGAACAGATTTAGTACGTAGGCCTACAGCTATGAACAGATCTAGTACCTAGGCCTACAACTATGAACAGATCTAGTACCTAGACCTGGAACTATAAACAGATCTAGTACCTAGGCCTACAGCTATGAACAGATTTAGTTCCTAGGCCTACAACTATGAACAGATCTAGTGCCTAGGCCTACAACTATGAACAGATCTAGTACCTAGGCCTACAACTATGAACAGATTTAGTACGTAGGCCTACAGCTATGAACAGATTTAGTACGTAGGCCTACAGCTATGAACAGATTTAGTTCCTAGGCCTACAGCTATGAACAGATTTAGTTCCTAGGCCTACAGCTATGAACAGATTTAGTACGTAGGCCTACAGCTATGAACAGATCTAGTGCCTAGGCCTACAACTATGAACAGATCTAGTACCTAGGCCTACAACTATGAACAGATCTAGTACCTAGGCCTACAACTATGAACAGATTTAGTACCTAGGCCTACAACTATGAACAGATCTAGTACCTAGGCCTACAACTATGAACAGATCTAGTACCTAGGCCTACAACTATGAACAGATCTAGTACCTAGACCTGGAACTATAAACAGATCTAGTACCTAGGCCTACAGCTATGAACAGATTTAGTTCCTAGGCCTACAACTATGAACAGATCTAGTGCCTAGGCCTACAACTATGAACAGATCTAGTACCTAGGCCTACAACTATGAACAGATCTAGTACCTAGGCCTACAACTATGAACAGATTTAGTACCTAGGCCTACAACTATGAACAGATCTAGTACCTAGGCCTACAACTATGAACAGATCTAGTACCTAGGCCTACAACTATGAACAGATCTAGTACCTAGACCTGGAACTATAAACAGATCTAGTACCTAGGCCTACAGCTATGAACAGATTTAGTTCCTAGGCCTACAACTATGAACAGATCTAGTGCCTAGGCCTACAACTATGAACAGATCTAGTACCTAGGCCTACAACTATGAACAGATCTAGTACCTAGGCCTACAACTATGAACAGATCTAGTACCTAGGCCTACAACTATGAACAGATCTAGTACCTAGGCCTACAACTATGAACAGATCTAGTACCTAGGCCTACAACTATGAACAGATTTAGTACCTAGGCCTACAACTATGAACAGATCTAGTACCTAGGCCTACAACTATGAACAGATTTAGTACCTAGGCCTACAACTATGAACAGATCTAGTACCTAGGCCTACAACTATGAACAGATCTAGTACCTAGGCCTACAACTATGAACAGATCTAGTACCTAGGCCTACAACTATGAACAGATCTAGTGCCTAGGCCTACAACTATGAACAGATCTAGTACCTAGGCCTACAACTATGAACAGATCTAGTACCTAGGCCTACAGCTATGAACAGATTTAGTACGTAGGCCTACAGCTATGAACAGATTTAGTTCCTAGGCCTACAGCTATGAACAGATTTAGTTCCTAGGCCTACAGCTATGAACAGATTTAGTACGTAGGCCTACAGCTATGAACAGATTTAGTACGTAGGCCTACAGCTATGAACAGATTTAGTTCGTAGGCCTACAGCTATGAACAGATTTAGTTCCTAGGCCTACAGCTATGAACAGATTTAGTTCCTAGGCCTACAGCTATGAACAGATTTAGTTCCTAGGCCTACAGCTATGAACAGATTTAGTACGTAGGCCTACAGCTATGAACAGATTTAGTACGTAGGCCTACAGCTATGAACAGATTTAGTTCGTAGGCCTACAGCTATGAACAGATTTAGTTCCTAGGCCTACAGCTATGAACAGATTTAGTTCCTAGGCCTACAGCTATGAACAGATTTAGTTCCTAGGCCTACAGCTATGAACAGATTTAGTTCCTAGGCCTACAGCTATGAACAGATTTAGTACGTAGGCCTACAGCTATGAACAGATTTAGTACGTAGGCCTACAGCTATGAACAGATTTAGTTCGTAGGCCTACAGCTATGAACAGATTTAGTTCCTAGGCCTACAGCTATGAACAGATTTAGTACCTAGGCCTACAGCTATGAACAGATTTAGTTCCTAGGCCTACAGCTATGAACAGATTTAGTACGTAGGCCTACAGCTATGAACAGATTTAGTACGTAGGCCTACAGCTATGAACAGATTTAGTACGTAGGCCTACAGCTATGAACAGATTTAGTACGTAGGCCTACAACTATGAACAGATTTAGTTCGTAGGCCTACAGCTATGAACAGATTTAGTTCCTAGGCCTACAGCTATGAACAGATTTAGTTCCTAGGCCTACAGCTATGAACAGATTTAGTTCCTAGGCCTACAACTATGAACAGATTTAGTTCCTAGGCCTACAACTATAAATTGATCTAGTTCCTAAATCTAGTTCTGAAACACGGGGCTATAAATAGATATAGTTCTGAAACCCAGGACTATAAATAGATATTCCTAGAGTTCCAACACTTCGCACATTACAATAAGTTCTGTAAGAGCTAAGCTGCTTATGCTGCAGTCTGTCTTTCTAATTTGCTCTTTAATTAATTTTTGTTGTCTTTTAATATTTAATTTAAACTGTGGCCTGTTTTTATGATAATTTGTAATTAGCAAATCGCAGAATTTTCAACCTAGCTTACTCTAAGTCACATGGAGAGTTTCTATGGCAACCGACTGCTGCATCTGTTTGTGAAGCTGAAAACTAGTTTATTATACTCGCGTCTGTATGTCTGTGTGTGTGTTTAATTTTAATTTGGCGCCTTAATTGGAACAATTATCAGGAATCATTCATCCATTCAAAGTTATCGTTTCTGTTCGCTATTACGAGTGTAATGTATGGAATTTTAGAAAAAATGGAATAATCCAAGCATGTCCATACGTAATTGAACTACGTGCATTGTTTTACGCAAATCTGTACAGCCTCTTCTGCTGCTTTTTCAGATGTGTTGCGTCAGTGTTGAAAATAGTTAATAAATTTGTTTTATTCATATAATTATGACTAAACACGAATTTTCTTTATATTTCTGTTTAGAATCGTTTTTAGAATCATTTTATTAGGCATTCAAAGCACGCCAGATTAAATCTAAAATATTCTCTAAAATAAGTCTACCATCTTCAAAGATCCATAGATTTAGTCTACCATCTTCAAAGATCCATAGATTTAGTCTACCATCTTCAAAAATCCATAGTTTTAGTCTACCATCTTCCCACATCCTCAGATTTAGTCTACCATCTTCAAAGATCCATAGATTTAGTCTACCATCTTCAAAAATCCATAGATTTAGTCTACCATCTTCCCACATCCTCAGATTTAGTCTACTATCTTCAAAGATCCATAGATTTAGTCTACCATCTTCAAAAATTCATAGATTTAGTCTACCATCTTCCCACATCCTCAGATTTAGTCTACCATCTTCAAAGATCCATAGATTTAGTCTACCATCTTCAAAGATCCATAGATTTAGTCTACCATCTTCAAAGATCCATAGATTTAGTCTACCATCTTCCCACATCCTCAGATTAAGTCTAGCATCTTCCCATATCCTCAGATTCCGTTTACTACCTTTCCAGATCCTCTGATTGCGTCTATCACCATCCCAGATCCTCATATTGAGTCTATCACCATCCCAGATCCTCAGCTATTTAGTCTAGCACCTTCCCAGATCCTCAGATTAAGTCTACGATCTTCCCAGATCCTCAGATTAGGTCTAGCACCTAAAGCTGTTACCTAGAAGCTATAAGTCTACCATCTCAGATGTGGTCTAGCTCGTAATTTAGTATTACAATTTCACAAATTAACCTCTTGCTCTGCAGTCGATCTGCTGAGCAGCCTTCGCTCAACTGCATTGTCTCGAATGAAAATGGCCGCCGCAGACAGCTCGGAGTCGCCAACGGAAAAAGACGAATCCAAAAAGCAGCAAAAGCCGGACAAGACAGAGGAAGACGAGGAGGAAGAAGATGAGGCGGACTATTATTACAACGAAGATGACGACGATGGCGAAGACGAAGAAGACACCCTGGCCGAGGAGGAAGCCGCGGAGGCAGCCGACGGCTCCGGCGCTGCCAACGCTGCCGAAGAGCTGGCAGGCCTGGAGGCGGAGGCTGAACTGCCGCTGGAGCTGCTGCTGGCTCGCTACGGCTACGGCGCTAGCGCTGGCGGCGACGGTCAAGACAAAGACGAGACCGAAGAGAATGACGAGGAGGCCGACGCCGCTGAAGAACATCAGCAGCAGCAATTCGTCGATTTCTACGACGATGACGAAGAGGAAGGCGACGAAGAAGATCCCGACTATGCCTGCCCGGCTGCCGACTGGCGACCAAAAGAGCCCCGACTGGGGCCGGAATTTCAGGTGAGCAGCAAATTAATTATTAAAGGTTTTGTTAAAATAAGTGTTGAAAATGGTGTTGTACCGGCTGTCCTGCTGAACACTGCGGGATCCAGTAGACTCCAATGTGAAGTATTGGCCCCAAAGAGATAAAGTCAGAAAGTCATGAGAGTTGCACACCGGGCAGAGTTTCGTGGCGCAGCAAGAGGCTGTCAGTTTCCTACGTAGTTCAGGTGGGAGGCAAGTCTAGGTTAGTTTCCTGACTTGGCCAGAACTGAGCTTGAGATCAGTCAAACACTTAGAGTTAGGAAAGATGAACTAGACTTAGAAAAATGAACAGTAAGTAAAACAAGTAGAAAAAATGCCAGTAAAAAGACCAGTGAGGAGGACAAGTGGTGCTTTTTATATCTAATCATGTGATGTAATCACGTGGTTTCTAAAAATAGCTACTGACGTCAGTGGCGCGCAAAACGTCACTTCTACGTAGATTCTTGCTCTAAACATGTTTACTGAACTTGAAAGACTAACAAAGAGGTCAGTCACTTGATGGCTGACGCCAGACTAGCAGGCACGAGAGAAGGATGAGGGAACGATGGAACAAAGGGGCGCCAACTCGGTACAGAGAGCTAATGACTCATTCCTGGGCAGGGGAGAGAAAGCACACAGCAAGTACACGCGCGGTCAAGGCGGAAAGGGGCGTGGGCAGAGAGGAACAGACCAAGCGGCGTCACTCGGTGCCTGCCTACGCTCACAATGAAACAGACTTTGGTTCCTTTAAATTGTTATTAGGCCGAGGTTCCCGAGTCGACTATCGCAGCTGCAACAGCCGCAGTCTCCGCCGCGTCGCCTTGTTCGTCCACCTCCTCCGAAGAGGCCGAACAAGAGGAAGCGGCTTGGAACAGCGAAGATCTGGACGCGCTCGAGGGCGGACTAGCAGATCTGGGCAAACAGTTCGACTTAATTAGGCAGCAGCGACTGCCCGCACTCACCCTGGGCCAGGTGGTGCACGGCTATTATCGATGGAAGGCCACCAGGCGGGGTAGAGAATTTCTCGACAGCCTTCGCCAGCGACGCGCCGAAGCCGAGTCTCTGGCTGAGGCGGCCGCCGCAGCCGCCGCCGCTGCAGCGTCAGCCGCCGCGGGCTCCCCGCCATCGTCTGCTGACGCTGCCGCTGTTGATGAATCTCATCAGCATCAAGTTATTCAACAGCAGCAGCAGCAGCAACAGCACACTTCCAGCCTCCTGGCCTCGGACTCGTATCACAGTTCATTGCATCATCATCATTTCTCACACGACCAGCCGCTGCAGCAGCAGCAGCAGCAGCAGCAGCCTCTGCCCCAAATGGCACCCCAGAGTGAGTCGTCCTGTTGTCCAGTCTCTTCTACTACTGCTGAGGGCACCGCTTGAGATTGTCTCGCAGACTGCACCAATAAGAAATGCATAGTTGGCATCATCATTTTCTTGACATGCGTATCGTCGTATTGCTGGTTTTATTAATTCAATCGCCTAAAATTTGGCTTTTTCATCGCAAGAGTTTTATTTACGAGTTGAATTATTTAGTTATTAAGTTCATTGTAAATAATGTGCATTTTTTATTGCTCGGCTGCCATTTAGTGTAAGGAAATATTTTTTTGGTAAAATTCTCAACTGTCAGTCAGTTATCCCACGCATAATGAAATTTCTATTCCTTCTGGGCATTAGTTTTTTTATGTGAATTTTTCACTTCTTTGTGCTGCGACTTCGCTGTTTAAATTTCGAAATAAAACTCCTACTAGAAATCCTACTAAAACTCCCATTAGACCAGGGGTAGGCAAACTTATTTGCTGGCGGGCCAAAGAGAGAGCCTAAAAGACGACAGCGGGCCGCATTGACTGTATAAATATGAGATAGAGGAGAGATGAGACACGGGAGAGATGAGACACAGGAAAGATGGGACACGAGAGAGATGAGACACGGGAGAGATAAGACACGGGAGAGATGAGACACGAGAGAGATGAGACACGGGAGAGATAAGACACGGGAGAGATGAGACACGGGAGAGATTAGACACGGGAGAGATGAGACACGGGAGAGATAAGATAGGGAAGAGATTAGATACGAGAGCGATGAGAAACGAGAGAGATGAAACAGGATACTGTAGATGTCAGAAGGGGCAACGGGCCGGATTTGGGAGCTTCGAGGGCCGCATCTGGCCCGCGGGCCGGAGTTTGCCGACCCCTGCATTAGACAGATCCCTCAAAATAAATTATAATTTCTACTCCCATTTTAAATACGATTAAGACTTAAAATCCCATTAAAAATCCCGCTAGATTCCAAATTGGGAATTCAACTAAAAATCCTATTAAAATATTTTACCTAGACTCCAATCACAATTCTCACTTTAGATCCCATTATTAAAACTCTCATGAGAAATTGCACTAAAATCCCATTGTAAATCCCACAAAACTCCCATATAATCCCCCACTGAATCTGCCTGTGAAATGCCAGTAAATCTTTAAGTTTAAAGGTTGTTGAAACGGGAGTCCAGTTTAGACCGGCGACAGCACAGCCGCAGATATCCGAAGAGCTATTGCGCTTCGCATCTGAAGGCCGCGTACGGCTGTTCAGTCCATGGACTGGGGGGACGCCACACCCACCTTCAATTACCCCAGCTGATGCTGGTACCCATTTAACAGCTGGGTGAACTAAAACAATGCATAGTTAAGTGTCTTGCTAAATGACACAAATTGTTCCAGTGGAGTCGGGAATCGAACCCGCGACCTTCAAGCTGTGAGTCCGACGCTCTAACAACTAGGCTACAACATCCCGCTGAAACTGTTAAAAAAACAATAGCAAAAACTGTTATTAAATCCTTATGTTTTACGCAACAGGTGCTTTTTTAGTTAGTTATTTCGTTTATTTTTGTTACACACAATTCAATGCGATTCTAATAGGGTGTGCAGTAATAATAGCTAGTAAAACTAATTCTTTTCGTGGCAGCTAGGGTGTCACTCAGTTCTTTATTTACATGAAAAATCTGCCATGTTTTTATTAATCTACAAGTAAATTTAATAATATTATTTATCAAAACTTTTATATTTAATATAGGCTCGAATGTATTTCATTTCTTCTGCTTGCTTTTCACTTGTGTAAAAATAATTTTTTTAATAGACATATTTTTCTTGTCTCAAAATTATCTCAGTCTAGCTGTTCTTACGTCGTTACACTGGATATAAAATAACAAAAATCGCTTTGTATTACTTGAAGTAGACAAACAGCAATTCACTCTTTGGACATGTCTCCAGAGTGTCGATGCCATGTAATTGCTATTTTTATTTCTAATTCAAAATAAATAAATTGTTCCTTAACATTTTCTTAGGCAGCTATAGCTGTGAAGATTAGAAGCAATTTGGGCGATAAACCGCAAACTGCACTTCTATTTTATAGGCCAGAACTTTAATCGTTTTGTCAATTATGATTTATTTAATATTTATTTTTATTTTTAAAGCGTTGCTATTTTAAATATTTACGAAAATCACAAGAAATGTAAATTGGGAACATTTTCTCAAACCTAATGATAAATAATGATTAAAAACTGAATGTTTAATTTAGAACTTCAAGTCCCTAGATATGGGGTATTCAAAACTTTGGGATTTCAGATTTTCAAGCTTTGGAATCCCAGGACGTCGGATTCTAGGATATTTGAGTCGAGGAACTGGAATTTCAGAATGTGGGACCCTAGGAACTGGGACTCGAGGATGTGGGACTTGATGAACTGGGATTCGAGGATGTGGGACTCGAGGAACTGGGATTCGAGGATGTGGGACTCGAGGAACTGGGATTCGAAGATGTGGGACTCGATGAACTGGAATTCGACGATGTGGGACTCGAGGAACTGGGATTCGAGGATGTGGGACTCGAGGAACTGGGATTCGAGGATGTGGGACTCGAGAAACTGGGATTCGAGGATGTGGGACTCGAGGAACTGGGATTCGAGGATGTGGGACTCGAGGAACTGGGATTCGAGGATGTGGGACTCGAGGATGTGGGATTCGAGGATGTGGGACTCGAGGAACTGGGATTCGAGGATGTGGGACTCGAGGAACTGGGATTCGAGGATGTGGGATTCGAGGATGTGGGACTCGAGGAACTGGGATTCGAGGATGTGGGACTCGAGGAACTGGGATTCGAGGAACTGGGACTCGAGGATGTGGGATTCGAGGATGTGGGACTCGAGGAACTGGGATTCGAGGATGTGGGACTCGAGGAACTGGGATTCGAGGATGTGGGACTCGAGGAACTGGGATTCGAGGATGTGGGACTCGAGGAACTGGGATTCGAGGAACTGGGATTCGAGGATGTGGGACTCGAGGAACTGGGATTCGAGGATGTGGGATTCGAGGATGTGGGATTCGAGGATGTACGCTCGTGTAGCAGCTTTTCATGCTGTGATATTCAACGATTTGGTAAAACAGGACGGGGGATTTCAGGATTTCAGCATTCTAGATTATGGGGTTCGCGGATCTGGAACTGTAGCAGAATCTGTTATCAATTGTGAGAATGAAAAGTTAAGAGATAACACTGCGATCGACTTGTAAAGGCGAGCGATGCCATACTATGACTAAAATAACAACTCAACTCAATAGAAAATGACATTTACCGCAAAAAATGTTTACAACTCGGTCTTATGGTAGCTATAAAATCTTTAAGAAAAATATTTTTATGTGCGTTCGAGTTCTTGCTATTAAATAAAATAAAGCAAAAAATCAGTAAGTGCTTTCGGATACATGCGACGACAATTTCCACTCTGCCAATTAGAGAAAACAACTAAAAACAACAAAATTGCGCTATAATTCTACTTTCAGTAGAGTTTCGCTGACAAACAACTAAGGGTGACTCGCAGTTTCTGAAATCGTTTAGTTCAACAGTCGAAGTCGCACAGGAACTCCTGGCAGAACGCGTAGACTAGGAATCCCAGGTAGAGTGCGAAGAATGTGACCCCGATTAGGCGGCCGAGCTTGAATCTGGAGGCGGCGATGACCGCGGTGCAAATTGCCAGCAGGGCGATGAGGATGACGCCGAATTTCACATGCGGTATCAGCTTCATGCGGTTCTCACAGTAGGTGCGCTTTGATTGGGAATCGAGTGGTGGGATTCGGTCAGGTGTGTCGAATGTCTAACAGAGGCTGGTTGTATCGATTGTTCGATTTAACAGGTCGGGAGTTCGATTCCCGTACCAGGCGATCATTGAACTAGACAATTAGCTTCTCTATTGCTATAGTTAATCTGGGACCCGCATCAGCAGGGGTCCATGGACTGAACAGCTGTACACAGCCTTAGTTTACATAAGCCTTGAAATGCACTGTCTATGCATTTGACCTAACTGAATTTTTTTGCAATCCCATTTATCTACGATCGCGATCGGTCTACAGGAAGAACAGTATTTTCGTTTATTGTTAGTATTAACAGGATTATTGTTAATCTCGGTCGGACACTAATGCGAGCATCATTAATTTTGATCATAAAGGATTATCGCTAATCTCTATCCTACAGGAATATTTCTAATCTACAAGTATATCCTACAGGATTATCGCTAATCTCTACCCTACATGACTATTACTAATCACCATCCTAGAGGATTATCGCTAATCTCTATCGAACAATATCCGGAAATGCTATCTCACTCTTTCAGCGTCGCTGAACATGTCCAGCGGCTTGCCCTTGTTGGTGATGGCCCTGATTAGGAAGGGCAAGCCGAGGCCCAAGTCGATGTCGAACACGTTGGAGCCGATCGCGTTAGAGACGGCCATGTCTCCGAATCCGTCCCTGGCAACTATGATTGAGCTGAGCAGATCCTGAGTGGGGTTGTTGGTGGCTGGGATTTTATAGTGCTCAGTTTCCTATGCCTTTTTAAATGCAACATCATTTTAAATACCACAATGGTCGCTAGTCTTAAAATGCACAGTATTTAGTGAAGTTTAACATTCAAGCACCCAGATACTCAGATTAAGTCCACCACCCTCCCAGATCCTCAGATTAAGTCCACCACCCTCCCAGATCCTCAGATTTTGTCTAGCACCTTCCCAGATCCTTAGATTGAGTCTAGCACCTTCCCAGATCCTTAGATTGAGTCTAGCACCTTCCCAGATCCTCAGATTGAGTCTACCACCTTCCCAGATCCTCAGATTAAGTCTACCACCCTCCCAGATCTTCAGATTTTGTCTACCACCTTCCCAGATCCTCAGATTGAGTCTACCACCTTCCCAGATCCTCAGATTAAGTCTACCACCTTCCCAGATACTCAGATTAAGTCCAGTATCTTCCCAGATCCTCAGATTAAGTCTACCACCTTCCCAGATCGTCAGATTAAGTCCACCACCCTCCCAGATCCTCAGATTTTGTCTAGCACCTTCCCAGATCCTCAGATTAAGTCTACGATCTTCCCAGATCCTCAGATTAAGTCCACCACCCTCCCAGATCCTCAGATTAAGTCCACCACCTTCCCAGATCCTCAGATTGAGTCTACCACCTTCCCAGATACTCAGATTGAGTCTACCACCTTCCCAGATACTCAGATTGAGTCTGCCACCTTCCCAGATCCTCAGATTGAGTCCACCATCTTCCCAGATTGAGTTAAAAACCGTTGCTTAAGATGGGTAATTCTGCAGAGGGTTCTATTTTCTCACGTGCAGTCAACGCTTGGAGCAAAAAGTGTCAGCAATGTTACACAAGCAGTTGGTGGTTTTTCGGCAAAGAAACAGATTTAGGAGGCAAACTAAGAAGCAGCAATTAGGAGGTAGCCAGCAAACTTTTTAGTTGAACGAAAAGGAAGTAAAAATGTGTCAGACAGCTGTTTAGAAGCATTTCCCATATTTTTTGCTCCCCATGTTTTTACGTCACCCGATGTTTGAACAGATTTTCGTTAAAAGTTTCTTTAAAAAAAATCCTTTTTTGTTAAGCTATCTTGCTGGCCCTCAAAACTTATACTTTGCCATGCCTGTGTGACACAAACCTGGCATGCTGGGACAGGACCGCTGCAAAGTCCAATCGAGAACTGATTGATAAAAAATCTTAAAGTGCAAATTCTCTTAATTAACAAGGCAGCAAAACATTCTGGCAATATCCCTGTCAGAAATTTAGAGTACTTCCCGATTCGAAAAACCCCTGCAAAATCCGGAAATAAAAACACTGAACTTTAATTATAGTTTACATTTTCGAAAAATTCCTAAAAGTTCTAATTAAGAAATCCCAAATTATTATTTTGCGAGATCCCAAGCTAAGTAAATCATTAATTCGAAGAAATCTCAAATCAAAAAACGCTTTAGTAACCATTCATAAAAATCCCAGTTTTGATAAGTTTCCTAATCTAAGAAGTTCCCAATTCTAAAAAAATCCCTGATCTTATTGATCACATGTCCTCGATTTCAAGAAATCCTTACTTGCTAGAAATCCCTAATACCCAGAAATCCCTAATACCCAGAAATCCCTAATTCCAAGAAATCCCTAATTCCCAGAAATCCCTAATTCCCAGAAATCCCTAATTCCCAGAAGTCCCTAATTCCCAGAAATCCCTAATTCCCAGAAATCCCTAATTCCCAGAAATCCCTAATTCCCAGAAATCCCTAATTCCCAGAAATCCCTAATTCCCAGAAATCCCTAATTCCCAGAAATCCCTAATTCCCAGAAATCCCTAATTCCCAGAAATCCCTAATTCCCAGAAATCCCTAATTCCCAGAAATCCCTAATTCCCAGAAATCCCTGGTTTCAAGAAATCCCAAATTCCGAGAAATCCTTAATTCTGAGAAATCCCTCAATTACGATTAATTAATCGTTAATTAATTAATCCGTAATCATGAGAATAAGGCCGTGCAGTACGACTCAAAATTCATAAATCGATCTATCGTTTAATTTAATAGTTATTTTGGGATGTAGGCAATATGGGATTCTCAGAGCCCTTCTTAATTTGACGAGTCTGTGAAAGTAGCTTGATACTCGGTAAGCCTAGTCTACCTGCCTAATCGAACTAAAATAGGCGACTCAAATTTTTCCTCCTGTCCTGATCGCTAAAAAAAGATGTGAATCGCGAAGGCAGTCAGTGAAATAAATTTCGCATTGGCTCATCTGTGCAGACTTGGCAATGAATATTCATACCTTTCTCTCTCACCCGCCCATGACTTTTTGGTCACGCTTTCGAGCAACTGCAATCGGCTCAAATATCCCTTATGCTCACTTTAGTCTAATGGGCTAAAGTTAGATATGCGATAATCTCTTCTGCCAGCTAACCAATATATACTTCCATAGTAGAGCCAACAGGTTGAGGACAAACACTGACTGTGAGAGTGACCAGTGAATGACTGTGAGAGTGACCAGTGAATGACTGTGAGAGTGACCAGTGAATGACTGTGAGAGTGACCAGTGAATGACTGCGAGAGTGACCAGTGAATGACTGAGAGAGTGACCAGTGAATTACTGGGAGAGTGACCAGTGAATGACTGAGAGAGTGACCAGTGAATTACTGGGAGAGTGACCAGTGAATGACTGAGAGAGTGACCAGTGAATGACTGGGAGAGTGACCAGTGAATGACTGGGAGAGTGACCAGTGAATGACTGGGAGAGTGACCAGTGAATGACTGGGAGAGTGACCAGTGAATGACTGGGAGAGTGACCAGTGAATGACTGCGAGAGTGACCAGTGAATGACTGGGAGAGTGACCAGTGAATGACTGGGAGAGTGACCAGTGAATGACTGGGAGAGTGACCAGTGAATGACTGGGAGAGTGACCAGTGAATGACTGCGAGAGTGACCAGTGAATGACTGCGAGAGTGACCAGTGAATGACTGGGAGAGTGACCAGTGAATGACTGGGAGAGTGACCAGTGAATGACTGGGAGAGTGACCAGTGAATGACTGAGAGAGTGACCAGTGAATGACTGAGAGAGTGACCAGTGAATGAGTGGGAGAGTGACCAGAGAATGAGTGGGAGAGTGACCAGTGAATGACTGCGAGAGTGACCAGAGAATGAGTGGGAGAGTGACCAGTGAATGACTGCGAGAGTGACCAGTGAATGAGTGGGAGAGTGACCAGTGAATGAGTGGGAGAGTGACCAGAGAATGAGTGGGAGAGTGACCAGTGAATGACTGCGAGAGTGACCAGAGAATGAGTGGGAGAGTGACCAGTGAATGACTGCGAGAGTGACCAGTGAATTACTGAGAGAGTGACCAGTGAATGAGTGGGAGAGTGACCAGTGAATGACTGAGAGAGTGACCAGTGAATTACTGGGAGAGTGACCAGTGAATGACTGTGAGAGTGACTAGTGAATTACTGGGAGAGTGACCAGTTAAAGACTGTGAGAGTGACCAGTGAATGACTGGGAGAGTGACCAGTGAATGACTGGGAGAGTGACCAGTGAATGACTGCGAGAGTGACCAGTGAATGACTGCGAGAGTGACCAGTGAATGACTGGGAGAGTGACCAGTGAATGACTGGGAGAGTGACCAGTGAATGACTGGGAGAGTGACCAGTGAATGACTGGGAGAGTGACCAGTGAATTTCTGGGAGAGTGACCAGTGAATGACTGGGAGAGTGACCAGTGAATGACTGGGAGAGTGACCAGTGAATGACTGGGAGAGTGACCAGTGAATGACTGAGAGAGTGACCAGTGAATGACTGAGAGAGTGACCAGTGAATGAGTGGGAGAGTGACCAGAGAATGAGTGGGAGAGTGACCAGTGAATGACTGCGAGAGTGACCAGAGAATGAGTGGGAGAGTGACCAGTGAATGACTGCGAGAGTGACCAGTGAATTACTGAGAGAGTGACCAGTGAATGAGTGGGAGAGTGACCAGTGAATGACTGAGAGAGTGACCAGTGAATTACTGGGAGAGTGACCAGTGAATGACTGTGAGAGTGACTAGTGAATTACTGGGAGAGTGACCAGTTAAAGACTGTGAGAGTGACCAGTGAATGACTGAGAGAGTGACCAGTGAATGACTGTGAGAGTGACCAGTGAATGACTGCGAGAGTGACCAGTGAATGACTGCGAGAGTGACCAGTGAATGACTGCGAGAGTGACCAGTGAATTACTGAGAGAGTGACCAGTGAATGAGTGGGAGAGTGACCAGAGAATGAGTGGGAGAGTGACCAGTGAATGACTGCGAGAGTGACCAGAGAATGAGTGGGAGAGTGACCAGTGAATGACTGCGAGAGTGACCAGTGAATTACTGAGAGAGTGACCAGTGAATGAGTGGGAGAGTGACCAGAGAATGAGTGGGAGAGTGACCAGTGAATGACTGCGAGAGTGACCAGAGAATGAGTGGGAGAGTGACCAGTGAATGACTGCGAGAGTGACCAGAGAATGAGTGGGAGAGTGACCAGTGAATGACTGCGAGAGTGACCAGTGAATTACTGAGAGAGTGACCAGTGAATGAGTGGGAGAGTGACCAGAGAATGAGTGGGAGAGTGACCAGTGAATGAGTGGGAGAGTGACCAGTGAATGACTGCGAGAGTGACCAGTGAATTACTGAGAGAGTGACCAGTGAATGACTGCGAGAGTGACCAGTGAATGACTGCGAGAGTGACCAGTGAATGACTGCGAGAGTGACCAGTGAATGACTGCGAGAGTGACCAGAGAATGACTGTGAGAGTGACTAGTGAATGACTGCGAGAGTGACCAGTGAATGACTGCGAGAGTGACCAGAGAATGAGTGGGAGAGTGACCAGTGAATTACTGGGAGAGTGACCAGTGAATTACTGAGAGAGTGACCAGTGAATGAGTGGGAGAGTGACCAGAGAATGAGTGGGAGAGTGACCAGTGAATGACTGGGAGAGTGACCAGTGAATGACTGGGAGAGTGACCAGTGAATGACTGAGAGAGTGACCAGTGAATAACTGAGAGAGTGACCAGTGAATTACTGGGAGAGTGACCAGTGAATGACTGAGAGAGTGACCAGTGAATTACTGGGAGAGTGACCAGTGAATGACTGTGAGAGTGACTAGTGAATTACTGGGAGAGTGACCAGTTAAAGACTGTGAGAGTGACCAGTGAATGACTGAGAGAGTGACCAGTGAATGACTGTGAGAGTGACCAGTGAATGACTGCGAGAGTGACCAGTGAATGACTGCGAGAGTGACCAGTGAATGACTGCGAGAGTGACCAGAGAATGAGTGGGAGAGTGACCAGTGAATGACTGCGAGAGTGACCAGTGAATTACTGAGAGAGTGACCAGTGAATGAGTGGGAGAGTGACCAGAGAATGAGTGGGAGAGTGACCAGTGAATGACTGCGAGAGTGACCAGAGAATGAGTGGGAGAGTGACCAGTGAATGACTGCGAGAGTGACCAGTGAATTACTGAGAGAGTGACCAGTGAATGAGTGGGAGAGTGACCAGAGAATGAGTGGGAGAGTGACCAGAGAATGAGTGGGAGAGTGACCAGTGAATGACTGCGAGAGTGACCAGTGAATTACTGAGAGAGTGACCAGTGAATGACTGCGAGAGTGACCAGTGAATGACTGCGAGAGTGACCAGTGAATGACTGCGAGAGTGACCAGTGAATGACTGCGAGAGTGACCAGAGAATGACTGTGAGAGTGACCAGTGAATGACTGCGAGAGTGACCAGTGAATGACTGCGAGAGTGACCAGAGAATGAGTGGGAGAGTGACCAGTGAATGACTGCGAGAGTGACCAGTGAATTACTGAGAGAGTGACCAGTGAATGACTGCGAGAGTGACCAGAGAATGAGTGGGAGAGTGACCAGTGAATGACTGCGAGAGTGACCAGTGAATTACTGAGAGAGTGACCAGTGAATGACTGCGAGAGTGACCAGTGAATTACTGCGAGAGTGACCAGTGAATGACTGCGAGAGTGACCAGTGAATGACTGAGAGCTCACCGGTATGCTTGTGCCTGCAGCTAAAACTACGAGCGACATCACGAAGGTGTCGATGCCGAGGAGACAGCCCATGCGGGCCACAATGGTCACCATGGCGAAGCTGAGGGCGGCAATCCACAGTACCGACACCAGGAAGCTCAGCATGAAGTACTTCCTGCGTTGTCGGTCAGTTAAATTTTACAATTCTGAGCATGAGTACAGTTGTTGTTCACCAGCTAATGCCGGTAACCAAGGTCCCTGAGCACGATTCTACGGCCAGACCACATTCATTTGGGCTTAGGGGCTTGTCGTGTAATTTGTGCCCTGAAGGGCCAACCTCCAAGGCACAGTGAGAGTGTACACTGCCTGACAATGAGAAAGTCAGGGCTGATGTACACACCTGTGTGATTTTGTGTCTGCTTACAGTATCTGTGTGCGTGTGTGCTCAGGAGTCAGCGGAATGGGCAGAATTGCCTTCTCGCTGGCTGCGGATCTAGTGCCACCAAATGATTTGCCATCGCCCGCAGCCCTCCTGCAGTTATTATGATCAACCGCTGGCCTACATGCTCTCTCTAAATGAGCACAATACCATGTCTCTACTCGAAGCCCATTCCATGTCTTCGAGCGCAGCTCACTTCAAATCCTCCCTGGAGCATTCCGGAATCGTCCAGCTGAATAGGCAGAGAAACGGAAACGCCACAACGAACAGAATCCACTTCAGCGCCATCAGTGCCAGCTCGGCCGTGGTTGGTGACTCCGACGGCTTCTTAGGCGGAGCTCCGCGGATGTCCGGGCAGACTGTCGGCAGGCAGCGGCAGCGCATCCTGGCTTCCACCTCTTCCTCCGCCTCCTCCTCCGCATCCTCCACCTCCGCCGCCTCCTCCGGGTCGTCGAACTTCTCGTCGGCGAAATCCTCGGCCTTGGCGATGGCAGGGTCACCGGCTGGGTGCTCAACCGTCGCAGGGTGGCATCCATCGAAGCCGTCTGGCGGCTGCTCCACAATGACCTCGGCTGGCGGATCGCGGAATTCAACCCCTCCGCCTCCGCCTCCGCCACCGGGTCCAGCGCGTGATTTCTTTCTTTTAGAGGCCGGAGCCGCGACCACCTTTACCGTCATTGGCGTCGACTCGTTATTATCGTCCTCTTCTGGAAGAATTTCCTGAAACATTTTTGGAGTCGCGAGATTTTTTAACCGAGTGTTGTTTTCTCTGGGAAGTACACAATGCAATGACCAGCATTGCAAACCAAACTCATCAGCTGAATGGGATGAAGTTGTTGGGTGAGTTGACTTTGGGATGAGTACTGTTTCAGTCCCTGTTTAGAAATCAAAGTAAATCGAAAACTTTTTGTTCTTACATTGCTTAGTATAGAAGTAGTTAAGGGCTTCATTATTAAAAAAATAAAAAATAATAATAATTGCAGGAGGGCTGCGGGCAGTGGCACATCATTTGGTGACACTTGACCAGCAGACAACGAGGAGGCAATTCTGCCCATTTCGCTGACTCCTGAGCACACGCGCACACAGATACTGTACGCTGGCACACGCTCACGCAGCTGTGTACATCTGCCCTGACTTTCTCATCGTCAGGCAGTGTACATTTCACTGTGCCTTGGAGGTTGGCCCTCAAGGGCTTAAATTGCAAGCCCTTACAAGCCCCCAAGCCATCTCTCCGCGGCTGCGTCCCAAATGAATGTGGCCTCGCCGCGGAATCGAGCTTAGGGACGTTGGTGCGAGAGGCAAACGCTTTTGACCGCTCTACTAATCATCCCCTCAGGGCTACCTCAACAGAAGCTAAAGCAGCAGCAGCAGCAGCAGCGGGGACCGCCCCATCGCGTTGACCAGCTGCGTGGCCAAGACCGCCGAGCGGATGATCCAACGGCGCCTCAGCTGCTGGCTTGAGCGCAACGGCATCCTCGCCCCGGAACAGGCGGGTTTCCGGATCGGGCGGAGCACCGAAGAAATCTTAGCTCACGTCTGCCAATCCGTGTTCGACGGACTGGAGGCCAGCCCGGCGCTCCGTTCGGCCCTTGTCCTGCTCGACTTTCGCCGTGCTTACAACCGCGTATGGCTCCGTGCCCTCTGCATTAAACTCCGCAACGCCGGTGTGCCGCCGCGCTTCACGCTCTGGATCTACCGATTCCTCCGCGACCGCCGTGCCACTGTCCACTGGGGCGCCAGTCGCAGCCGCGAGCGCTGCTTTGAGGAAGGCCTCCCACAAGGCAGCGTCATCGCCCCGCTGTTGTGGCTTATCTATATTAACGATCTCCCCACTGCCGTCTCTCTGGCCAGCCCCAGCTGCAATATCAACCTGTACGCTGACGACAGTAGTCTCCTGGCTACCCAGCGCAAGCTTACCGACTGCAGCATCATCCTCCAGCCAGCGATCGACGCAGTCGTCAGGTGGTGCAAAAGGTGGAAGGTCCTGCTCAGCCTCGAGAAGTGTGAATACTCCACCTTCACCCTCTGCCCTTCGGAGACCAACGGCAAAGTCCGCCTTCCGCTCACCATCGATGGCAACGACCTTGCCTTTAACCCGCACCCGCGCCTCCTGGGTGTGACCCTCGACGGCCAGTTGACCTTCAGCAAGCACGGCACAGAGATCCGGCAGCGAATGGCCCAGCGCCGCCGAGCACTAGCGGCCATCGCGCACCGCAGCAACGGGGCCGACGCCCGAACTCTGAGGACGATTTACACCGCCACCATCCGCGCCTGCGCTGACTACGGCAGCGCCATCTGGCTCACCGGCGCCTCTCCCAGTACACGGCAGAGCGTGGAGCGCCAGCAAAACATCTGCGCCCGCCTCATCACTGGCTGCTGCAGCACTACGCCTAACAGCTCGTCCCTGCGACTAGCCAACCTGCCACCGATCGGCACTGTGGCCATCGAGCGCGCCGCTAACCTCTTCGAGCGCATCGCGAGACTCCCTGCGAACTGCCCATCATTCCAAACGGCCCATCGCGAAACCCGTCCACGCCTTAAGTGTCGCAGTTTCGAGGAGCCGCCCGAGGACCCCGTCGCTGACACCGAACCGGCCGCAGCCCGCCTCCTGGACCTCGATCGCACCCGCCGTTTCCGCGGCTGCTGGCGCCGTGCAGCCAGCGAATTGCCCATCTCCAGCACTATTCGCCAGCTCCCTCGGGAGATGCCCTCGTGGCCGCCCCCTTGGAACTTCAAACGCGAGGGCGACGTCAGCTTCGATTTCAGCGCCCGGACAGTCAGCCGCACTGCACCGGCGGAAGCCCGCGCTGAGGCGGCCGCCGCCAGCATCGCTAGAGCCAGGCAAGCGGAAGCCACGGCCTGGACGGACGGCTCCGCAAGTGGCGGGTGCCGAAACGGCGGAGGTGCCGCCGTCATTCATTTCAACAACTCCATCACCTGCGTTCACAAACCGGCGGGGTCCATCTGCAGCAGCTTCCAGGCGGAGCTCGTTGCCATTCACGCCGCCCTGGCTTTCTGTCACAATGAAGCGGCCCCCGGGCCCAAAAGCATCGCCGTCCTGAGCGACAGCCTTAGCGCGCTGTCTGCCCTCGAACAAGGACCGCTCAGCCAGTCGACCACGGTGGGGGAAGCTTGCTGGAGCATCATCACCGCCAGCGAAGCTTCTTTCGCCTTCATCTGGGTCCCCGGCCACGCCGGCATCGACGGCAACGACGCTGCGGACGCGGCAGCCGCCGAAGCCGCAGCCCAGGACCAAGCCAACTCTGCAATCAGCCTGTCGGCAGCCCGTGCTGCAATTCGCCGCGGACGTCAGGAACTTGACTATCAGATCCTTGGGCCACCGCTCCGCCCCACTGACCCTGGTCGATCGAGACTCGAGTTCGTTACGATCAACCAACTCCGAGCCGGGGTCAGCACCATCTGTGGCGTAACGCGACAACGACTTGGCCTGCAGGACGACGACATCTGCCGAGACTGCGGCGCCACAGACACCACGGACCACGTCCTGCATCACTGCCCTAGGGGCGACGCGGCCCGTCACCGCATCTTCGGCACTGGCGACCCCCTGACCGGCCCCGCCGGGAAGATTATTGCCTACCTCCGCGACATGGGGCGTTGGCCCCCGCCAATATTAGCGCCGATGCGCTACCGGCGAGCTGAGTAAACGAAGAAGAAGAAGAAGAAGCAGCGGGGACAAAAGAGAACCGTTCACGCCGGGTCCCTGAACACCTGGAGCAAGCTCCAGGGGACAAAGTGCTCTACCACCCAGACAAGCCTCCGCAACAACCACCGGACACTTTCATTACCATCACCTGCAGAGGGGATGAACTACACCTCGTGCTGCGCCTCCGCGGTGGCGAGGCGCCCCAAGCCAGCCGCAGTCGCGCATGGTTATGCTGCGACTGCGCCACTTCCTGGAGTCTAATAAGCTACTCTGTAACAGCCAGGCAGGTTTCCGCCAAAGACGCTCCACGGAAGAGCAGATCGGCCGAGTCTGCCAGGACATCTTGGACGCCCTGGAGCACTACCCAGCCCACCGAGCGATCCTGTGCCTGCTGGATTTTATGTGCGCCTACGACAAGATGTGGCGCAAAGCCCTGCTCGCCAAACTCGCCCGCTTGGGCGTCCCAAACTGCACCATCCGGTGGATCCGCAGTTTCCTGACCGACCGGCGAGCCCAGGTCCGCTGGGGGCGCTGCGTAAGCAAAGAACGCATATTCCGCGAGGGCCTCCCACAAGGCAGCGTGATTGCCCCGCTCCTGTGGATCGCCTTTGTCAACGATCTCCAGGAGTGCATCACGCGGGCAGCCCCACTTTGCGCATTGAGTCTTTTCGCCGACGACTCGGCTCTGCTGGCCACCGCCCGCAGCCTCGACGACTGCGCTCGCCTCCTCCAGCCAGCCCTGGACGCCACGGCAGACCTGGAAGGTCGTGCTGGGCACCAGCAAATGCGTCTATGGCACTTTCAGCCTGGATTCACGCGAGACCAGGGGGAAAAAGCGAGTAAACCTCAGTATCAACGGCGCGCCCCTCGCCTTCGAAGACGCCCCCACCTTTCTGGGCGTCAAGCTCGACGACCAGCTCACCTTCGGCCGACACGCAGCCGCCGTCAAGAGCCGAATGGCCAGCCGGCACCGAGCCACCGCACAACCGGGGCAGACATCCAAACCCTACGCACCGCGTACGTCAGCACAATCCGCCCGGTCGCTGAGTACGGATTGGCAGTCTGGGCTGCAGGCGCTGCGCCGTCCACATGCCTCGCCATCGAGCGCCAGCAGCTGGCCTGTGCCCGGGCCATCACGGGCTGTATTCTCCCATCAAACTCTAGAGCAGTCCTCAAACTGGCTGACCTTACGCCGTTCAGCCACCTGGTCACCGAAAGGGCCGCCTGCCTGCGCGAGCGGGTCTTACGCCTCCCCGCCGACGCGCCAGCCTTTGCCGCGCCACCCAGCCCCGACTCAAAAGCCGCTGCCATGAGGCCTACCTTCGCAACCAAGCTGAGCGCGGCGCGGACATCACCGCCTCTACGTCGGGGGCCCTCGTCGATTCGCGCGACCTCACGCGCCCATTCCGAGGCTGCTGGCGCCGCGCAGCCACCGAGCCCGACGTCTGCCAGGTCCTGGACGGCCTCCCTCGCATCGATACGCAGCTGGGTTGCGCACCCTGGGACGCCCAGATTGACCACGTTACCTTCGACCTGGACATCGCCAGAGCAGCCACCAGGTCCGACGGACCGGAGGCCCGGGCGAAGGCAGCGCGACGGGCCCTTGCAGGCCGCCCACCGATATCGAGGCCTGGACCGACGGATCGGAAAGAAAGAAGAAAGAAGAAAGCAGCAGCAGCAGCAGCAGCAGCAGCAGCAGCAGCAGCAGCAGGAGCAGCAGCAGCAGCAGCAGCAGCAGCAGCAGCAACAGCAGCAGCAGCAGCAGCAGGAGCAGCAGCAGCAGCAGCAGCAGCAGCAGCAGCAGCAGCAGCAGCTTTATAGTGCTTGAATGAACAAATAAATTTTCTGTGGCCTATGCTAATAAAAAAATGCCAATTAAGCAAGCTATAGCAAGACTCAGCTCATTAGCCTATTGAAGGCCCAGCTGTTTGTCTGACTTTAGCGACCTCTAAGACAGCATCGATGAGCATGAGAGTTCGGAGTGAGGATGCGTGACTGACAGAATTTCAGCTTTTGAGAAGTCCCGAAATTGACCTACATGATAGTGCGTCCAGATCTTCTCTCGCTTTCTAATCAGATTATAATGCAAGTAGATTACGATATTTCTTCAGCCGAAATTCTAATTGACTTCTTACAAAGCTAAAACTGAAGAAAGTTTGAATCGATACGTTAATCTCAAGCTACAGGAAATGTTTCAAAACAAATCTAAATAAAAGAACTGAAAATAAGAGAAAAGTGTTATCAAAAAATTATTTTGTAGACAAAATGTTCAGAATTAAACCATATAGTTCTTCCTTTTCTATTTTTTTCTTTCTCATGCACGCTTTCCATGTACGGCTCGTACTTCCTTAAAAAACTGTTGCTTTTGTGTTTTTATGGTTGTCACTTCCTCACTGGCTCACCCAACGCACTGGAGCCCCCTTCCTCCGTGGAGCCCCCTTCCTCACTGGAGCCCCTTCCTCACTGGAGCCCCTTCCTCACTGGAGCCCCTTCCTCACTGGAGCCCCTTCCTCACTGGAGCCCCCTTCCTCACTGGAGCCCCATTACCCTTTTGAGCCCCCTGCCTCACTGGAGCCCCCTTCCTCCGTGGAGCCCCCTTCCTCACTGGAGCCCCCTTCCTCACTGGAGCCCCATTACCCTTTTGAGCCCCCTGCCTCACTGGAGCCCCCTTCCTCCGTGGAGCCCCCTTCCTCACTGGAGCCCCCTTCCTCACTGGAGCCCCATTACCCTTTTGAGCCCCCTGCCTCACTGGAGCCCCCTTCCTCCGTGGAGCCCCCTTCCTCCGTGGAGCCCCCTTCCTCCGTGGAGCCCCCTTCCTCACCGGAGCCCCCTGCCTCACTGGAGCCCCCTTTCTTACTGGATCCCCCTTCCTCACTGGAGCCCCATTACCCTTTTGAGCCCCTTGCGAACACTGGTGCCTCTTCAGCGACACATAATATTTCAATAGCAAACCCGATGGAAAAATAATATTTTAGTGAATAATTAAAATGAGACAAAGACGACCAGCTTTAGCAGCTTTAATCACAACAAAGCGAGGCATCTGTGCAAATGAAGTGCAAATGCCTTTTCAGCAACATTTTGACGTCAGGATCTTTTGCTTGACGTCATCAACAATGTTTACCTTTCCGTGAATTACCAGACCATTTATTGGCTCAAAATGCGGCTCGGGTGGCTGGAAGCATTTTATGTCACTGGAAAGTTCTGTCCTAAGTAGAAATCCTGATTCATTTAAAATTCACTTTCAAATAGCAAAAAATAAGATTTTGTTCGATTTTCTCTTTCTAAAGAGACTATAAGCATTTGCAAGTCCTAAGACGGACTTCTAAACTGGTTTAGTCCGGATTTTGACAGCGGCCTCATAAAAAAGCGGCATTTTTATAATGCAAAAATATTCTAATCCGATTTCCAGTTCTGGCACAGCTCACCATCAGATGAAAGCTGTTTGATGTACGCGGCTGTGGCGGCTGCTGCTGCATCGCAATGGCCTGACCTCCGACCAGTTTACTGCCGGCAATGTGTAGAACTACGGAGTTGCGACGATCGTGCCTGAACACCTTCATGTCCTCGCTGCGTCCGCTGGCATTCGAGAAGGTCGACGGCTGCGCGGTTTTTCAATGGGTGTGTTTTATCTCACGCGCACAATTCATAAACAGATGGTTAGGAATTAAACGGTCCATTGATTACACCTGGCCCAACCGACAGCACAGCAGCAGCTATTGCGCGGCGCATCTGAAGGCTGCGTACGGCTGTTCAGTCCATGGACTGGGGACGCGACACCCACCCTCAATTACCCCAGCTGATGCTGGTACCCCATTTAACAGCTGGGTTAACTGAAGCAGTGTATAGTTAAGCGTCTTGCATAAGGCCACTAATTGTTCCTGTGGAGTCGGGAATCGAACCCGCGACCTTCAAGCAGTGAGTCCAACGGCCTGGACTCAAGACTACATCCCTTTACACTTACAATTAATAATAATTGCAGGAGGGCTCGGGGCAATGTCACATCATTTGGTGACACTAGACCTGCAGGAGGCAATTCTTCCCATTTCGCTGACTCCTGAGCACACACGCACACAGATACTGTACGCAGACACGCACACACAGGTGTAGTACGTCAGCCCCGACTTTCTCATCGTCAGGCAGTGTACACTCTCACTATTGCTTGCAGGTTGGCCCCTCGAGGACGAAACAAGCCCCAAGCCCCCACTCACCCACCTCATACTCACACTCATACTCAGTGAATGCTCATACGAGACTTCTGAGCACTACCCAACTCACCCGTCTGGCGGCTCCGCCATTCGATTGGTCCTCGGCAGCCACGCCATCTGACTCGGCTTTCGTGCTGCAACGATCCGGTCATTGTGCAGGGGTTTGAAGGAGGGGGTGTTGAAATCTGCGGCTTAGTCTGTGATTTTTTAAGGAAAAAATGCTGCACTTCCTGATCAAAAGCTTCTTCTTTCTGAGCCTTATCTCCGTCGCCCTCCCGGCTCACTGATTCCATCTCCCTGGCCTGTCTATCTCCCTGGGTTTCTAATTATTATACGGCTTAGCTTTCCGTCGGCCTCGGCTGCTTCTGTTCGTTCATAATTCTCAGCTCATGTCAATCCCGTTCCCGGTGTCAGCGCCAGAAATCTGGCCCTTGTCAACTCAATCTCTCATTCTTACTTCTCTTGTTTCCCTCTGCCTTTCTTCGCCTTTATGGCATTGCAGAGTGTCTTACATGTTTGCCTCTCGATTCCGCGGCGAGACCACATTCATGTTGGGCGGTGAGAAGGCCCGGGGGCTTGTCGCGCAATTTACGCCCTTGAGGGCCAACCTCCAAGGCGCAGTGAAATTGTACACTGCCTGACGAAGTCAAGGCTGATGTACACACCTGTGTGAGCGTGTACTCAGGAGTCAGCGGAATGAGCAGAATTGCCTCCTCGCTGGTTGCGGGTCTAGTGTCACCAGTTAATTTCTCTCCTCCCTCTTTCTCACCCAATCACAGCATCATCTCTATATTATCAATATTCTTCACTCTCACCAGGTCCTCCGCATCCAGTCACCGAGCATCGCCAATCCGTCCATCAGTCTGGCGTTGAACACCATTACCAGGATGTACAGCGCGTACAGCAGCAACAACACCGCAGCCTCCCACAATTGCACCACGCTATCATAGACAGTGTAGATGAAGAACAGAATGGAAATCAGGTAGAAAAACGAGTCCCTGGCTAGTGGGCGCCAGTCAAGTCGGAGCACTTTGCCAGCGAATGCGGCTGTCAGCGAGATGATCACCAGTAGGTTGAACACGGCCGAGCTGAGGATACGGAAAGTCTAGCTGATCGTTAGTCAATTGATTTGATTACCTAAAATCTGCTGATAAGGCTGTGCGTGTTCGAATAGCGAATAGCTAGTCATTGAATTGTTCTGCATTGCAATGACACTCTCGATAATGCTAGGCCTGGTTTTCCAACTGGCACTAGAAGTTCGTCCTGGTTTGATACTCTGCCCATTTCGCCCCGTGCAATTCCGACCCCTCCCTATTCCAAGCGCACCCGGCGATGGTGCCAATTCCGGCGTCGGAGTCGAACGACACGGCGGCGATCGAGCTGAACAACTCCGGCGCCGAAGATCCGGCTGCCATGAAGGTTGCTCCGGCGACGTCCTCGGACAGGTGCAACTTCTCCGAGATCGCCTCCAGCGAAGGAACGAAAAAGTCGTCGCAGACTATGGCCAATGCTGCAAAATTGGGATTTTAATGGGATGCAGAATTTTACTAGAAACCGTATTTTCAGGAATTTTGCTTAGTAACGATAGCTATAAGGAAGGAAATGTTAATTTTAGAAGTTTAACAGTCCTGGATATGCACTAATAAGACAATACTTTTTAAAATGTACTTTTATTTTGATTTACTCTAAAATGCACTGAATAACGATTCGTTTTTTTTAAATTTACTTTGAAAATAGTGTAACTTTCTGAAAATGTGCATCCATGTACTTTAAAAGGTATGGGCTTTACATAAAATGTACTTTTAGGAGAATGTAAAACTTAGCGAATGTACTTTTCAGAGTTTTTACTTCTAAAAGAATGTACTTTTCTTGAAATGTACTTTAGGTACATGTGGTTTTTAGATTTTTGTTGTACTCATGCTTTCCTGAAATTTTATTAAGAAAATAAATATTGTGAGTAATGACAGAATTTGCTCTGCCGAAAAAACTGGTAATTGGGCGTAAATTTTCCGATTCAACTCTAACAAAAAATTACTATTAAAAACACTCATATATGCTCGTACGCGACTTTCACTATAAATGTTTTACTCGCGTCTGCGACGAAACTTAAAATTGTAAAAAATATTATGCTTTTTATAAATTCACATATTTTTTGTTTTAATCTTTCGCTTCCGGATTCCTAGCGGATGGGAATGTCAGGGAGGATCAGATGGTATAGAAATCCTGAGGGCCTCTGCTCTGCGTCTGACGCGTTGCTTGTGGGATGTCATTAACAGCTGCTGCTGTGGGTGAAATATGTCCAAATGTCCCACTAGAGTGCGAGTTATTCATTTCTCAATTTTTTATCGAATCATTTTAAATCACTGCACGGCCTTCAATCTCTATGCTCGACTATCGCGCGGAAAGTGAGATGGTTTGTTATTTGAATTTTTAAGAAAATTCGCGTTAGAGACGCGTTAAAGACGTTATAAATATATGTATATTCTATATATTTATATTATATATATTATAAAGTGCAACGTTAACTAAAGCCTCGGTTAGAATAATTAACGGAATGAATCATGCCGCTATGACTGACTGACTGACTGACTGACTGACTGACTGACAATAATTTTGAAGTTATATTTTTCTTTGATTTGTATACAAGGCTGAATAGAAAAATGATCCAGCGTTCAGGTTCTTCCGGTGTATCAAGAAGAAAATACACAGTTAGGCTATATCAATGTTTATCTCTATTTCATCTGCAATGCCTTAATTGGTTGGAAATATATACTAGTTTTTATTACCAAATCGAATTTGGGCCTAAGGGAGGGAAATCTATCTGTGTTTATGGCTTGATAAAAGGTCAGAATGATAGAACAGAGAATGAGAGAGACAGGAAGAGAATGCGAGAGACATGGAAGAGAATGAGAGAGAGACAGGAAGAGAATGAGAGAGAGACAGGAAGAGAATGAGAGAGACAGGAAGAGAATGAGAGAGACGGGAAGAGAATGAGAGAGACAGGACGAGAATGAGAGAGACAGGACGAGAATGAGAGAGACAGGACGAGAACGAGAGAGAGACAGGAAGAGAATGAGAGAGAGACAGGAAGAGAATGAGAGAGACAGGAAGGAAATAAGAGAGACAGGAAGGAAATAAGAGAGAGACAGGAAGAGAATGAGAGAGACAGGACGAGAATGAGAGAGACAGGAAGAGAATGAGAGAGACAGGAAGAGAATGAGAGAGACAGGAAGAGAATGAGAGAGACAGGAAGAGAATGAGAGAGACAGTGAGTGAATGAGAGAGACAGGAAGAGAATGAGAGAGACAGGAAGAGAATGAGAGAGACATGAAGAGAATGAGTGAGAGACATGAAGAGAATGAGTGAGAGACAGGAAGAGAATGAGTGAGAGACAGGAAGAGAATGAGAGAGACAGGAAGAGAATGAGAGAGACAGGAAGAGAATGAGAGAGACATGAAGAGAATGAGTGAGAGACAGGAAGAGAATGAGAGAGACAAGGAAGAGAATGAGAGAGACAGGAAGAGAATGAGAGAGAGACAGGAAGAGAATGAGAGAGACGGGTGGGAATGAGAGAGAGAGATGGATACAACGAGAGAGAGACACAGGGAAGCGAGAAAGGGAGACAGCCAACTTCTTCCAATTCCCCATTCTGACTGAACCGCTTTTAGATCCTAAATTTTTTTCTAGCCGAGTTTGCTGCTTTTTCTTCTAATTTTTTCTGTGGAACACAAACTCGCCATTTATCGCTTCGCTGATTTGCAAAGAACTAATTCCTTCCTGCTTCAGTATGTGTTCGCTTGAGGAGTCGGCTAGTCCATCCCCTGGGAGAAGAACAGGCTGTAGTTGGGCTACCTTCCGTGCTGGCCTGAGGCATAGCAGCTTATAGTAAGTTGAAAAGTGTTTTGGACCAGGACTAAGAAGTGGCTGTTTCCGATTTTACCGGAGCCTAAATGCTCACGGAATTTGGTGCCTGTTAAAGAAGATTTATAAAATGCTCTTATCTAGAATTTTATGGTTTCAAATAAGATTAATGAATGCAACAATAAATTAGGGGATCTAGAATGGGATTAGAGGATCCAGAATGGGATTAGAGGATCTAGAATAGGATTATAGGATTTAGCAGAGGATTAGAGGATCTAGAATAGGATTATAGGATTTAGCAGAGGATTAGAGGATCTAGAATAGGATTAGAAGATATAGAATGGGATTAGAGGATCTAGAACGGGATTAGAGGATCTAGAATAGGATTAAAGGATTTAGCAGAGGATTAGAGGATCTAGAATGGAATTAGAAGATCTAGAATGGGATTAGAGGATCTAAAATGGGATTAGAGGATCTAGAATAGGATTAAAGGATTTAGCATAGGATTAGAGGATCTAGAATAGGATTAGAAGATCTAGAATGGGATTAGAGGATCTAAAATGGGATTCGAGGATCTAGGGTAGGATTTGAGGATCTAGGGTAGGATTTGAGGATCTAGGGTAGGATTTGAGGATCTAGAATAATATTTGAGGATCTAGAATAGGATTTGAGGATTTGAGGATTTGAGAATAGGCTTAGAGAACTAAACAAGAATTAGATGATCAGACAAAGCGTAGAACTTTAATCGAATCGAATTAAACTTCAAGTTTGTTAATTTAAATCTGTGTAGAAGTGAATCTTTAAACTGTGTCCGATAATTGCACCCTAAGTTCGCAATATACAGTTATACATTTTTTAAAATCGTGTACGAGGTAATTAATATTGATATTAACCGGATCAAATATGCCTTTAAATATATTTTAAATTGTTTCGAAACGTGTTGGGCCATCGTTTTTTATCGTCTGGCAGTTTGCACTCTCACTTTGCCTTGAAGGTTGGCCCTCAAAGTTGTAAATTGCACTACAAGTCCCCCAGGCATTCTCTTCGCGGCTGCACCCCAAATGAATGTGGCCTCGCCGCGGAATCGAGCTCAGAGCTCATGGTGCGAGAGGCCAACACGTCAGCCGTAGCACCAGCATTAGCTCGGTAAGAAAATTGAGTGGGTGTCGCTGCAGCCCGTTGACTAGCAAGCTGTACACGTGTTATCTATCTAATTATCTAGCAGTCGCAGCGGTTGCACTCACCCACAAAGATGACCAGAGTCGCTATGATGTACAGAGCCACCCAGGGCGCCTTACTGCCAGTTGACGATTCGAATTCGCAGCTCTCCCAGCTCAGATGGCCCTTGGCACTGGAGGCCATCTCTTCGCACTTGTAGTTGTAGTAGGTTAAATTCTCCGCATTGCTGGCCATCAGGTGTCGAACTTGGGAGCTCCGTTGGCTGACTTCAAAGCTTCCTGCGGAGGGGAATTGTTGACCCCATTCTCTTATGACCCCATTCTCTGGTGACCACATTCTCTCATGACCCCATTCTCTCATGACCCCATTCTCTCATGACCCCATTCTCTCATGACCCCATTCTCTCATGACCCCATTCTCTCATGACCCCATTCTCTCATGACCCCATTCTCTCATGACCCCATTCTCTCATGACCCCATTCTCTCATGACCCCATTCTCTTATGACCCCATTCTCTCATGACCCCATTCTCTCATGACCCCATTCTCTGATGACCCCATTCTCTCATGACCCCATTCTCTCATGACCCTATTCTCTGATGACCCCATTCTCTCATGACCCTATTCTCTTATGACCCCATTCTCTCATGACCCCATTCTCTTATGACCCCATTCTCTGGTGACCACATTCTCTCATGACCCCATTCTCTCATGACCCCATTCTCTCATGACCCCATTCTCTCATGACCCTATTCTCTGATGACCCCATTCTCTCATGACCCCATTCTCTTATGACCCCATTCTCTCATGACCCCATTCTCTCATGACCCCATTCTCTGATGACCCCATTCTCTCATGACCCCATTCTCTCATGACCCCATTCTCTGATGACCACATTCTCTCATGACCCCATTCTCTGATGACCCCATTCTCTCATGACCCCATTCTCTTATGACCCCATTCTCTGATGAACCCATTCTCTCATGACCCCATTCTCTGATGACCCCATTCTCTGATGACCCCATTCTCTGATGACCCCATTCTCTCATGACCCCATTCTCTCATGACCCCATTCTCTGATGACCCCATTCTCTCATGACCACATTCTCTCATGACCCCATTCTCTGGTAAACACATTCTCTGATGACCCCATTCTCTGATGACCCCATTCTCTGATGACCCCATTCTCTCATGACCCCATTCTCTGGTAAACACATTCTCTTATGACCCCATTCTCTGATGACCCCATTCTCTGATGACCCCATTCTCTGATGACCCCATTCTCTGATGACCCTATTGTCTGATGACCCCATTCTCTGATAACCCCATTCTCTGATGACCCCATTCTCTCATGACCCCATTCTCTGGTGACCACATTCTCTGATGACCCCATTCTCTGATGACCCCATTCTCTGATAACCCCATTCTCTGATGACCCCATTCTCTTATGACCCCATTCTCTGATGACCCCATTCTCTGATGACCCCATTCTCTGATGACCCCATTCTCTGATGACCCCATTCTCTTATGACCCCATTCTCTCATGACCCCATTCTCTGGTGAACACATTCTCTGATGACCCCATTCTCTTATGACCCCATTCTCTGATGACCCCATTCTCTTATGACCCCATTCTCTCATGACCCCATTCTCTGGTAAACACATTCTCTGATGACCCCATTCTCTGATGACCCCATTCTCTGATGACCCCATTCTCTCATGACCCCATTCTCTGGTAAACACATTCTCTTATGACCCCATTCTCTGATGACCCGATTCTCTGATGACCCCATTCTCTGATGACCACATTCTCTGATGACCCCATTCTCTGATGACCCTATTGTCTGATGACCCCATTCTCTGATAACCCCATTCTCTGATGACCCCATTCTCTCATGACCCCATTCTCTGGTGACCACATTCTCTGATGACCCCATTCTCTGATGACCCCATTCTCTGATGACCCCATTCTCTGATGACCCCATTCTCTTATGACCCCATTCTCTGATGACCCCATTCTCTGATGACCCCATTCTCTGATGACCCCATTCTCTGATGACCCCATTCTCTTATGACCCCATTCTCTCATGACCCCATTCTCTGGTGAACACATTCTCTGATGACCCCATTCTCTTATGACCCCATTCTCTGATGACCCCATTCTCTTATGACCCCATTCTCTCATGACCCCATTCTCTGGTAAACACATTCTCTGATGACCCCATTCTCTGATGACCCCATTCTCTGATGACCCCATTCTCTGATGACCCCATTCTCTCATGACCCCATTCTCTGGTAAACACATTCTCTTATGACCCCATTCTCTGATGACCCGATTCTCTGATGACCCCATTCTCTGATGACCACATTCTCTGATTACCCCATTCTCTGATGACCCCATTCTCTGATGACCCCATTCTCTGATGACCCCATTCTCTGATGACCCCATTCTCTGATGACCACATTCTCTGATGACCCCATTCTCTGATGACCCCATTCTCTGATGACCCCATTCTCTGATGACCCCATTCTCTGATGACCCTATTGTCTGATGTCATTATTTAGAAGTTAAACGCAATCAAATTATTGCACTCCTAACATTTGCAACTTTTTTTGCATATCTTTTCAGAGAGTGCAAAAGCCAGCAAGAAACACTTGAGACCTAAATTTTCTGATAATTTTTATTCTAGCCAAACTTAAGCAAGTTGGAATCACCGTGACGGTATCGGAGTTGGTAGCCTATAATACGCGCTCGTAAATAATTCATCATTTTGATAGCAAGCTCAACTATTCAAATATTTATCAGCACATTACACAGGCTTTTAGAGTCCTATGCAAGTCACGGATGAAGCGTGACTAGGCGCAATGATATTGTGATTTCTGTGCTTAGATTGGCGCAATCTATGCTCAACCTGTGCTCAACCTAGCATGTTAAATGGGGCCGAAATTTTTATCATCGATTGTCTATAAGTCACTGACTGCGCTGTAGATCGTGTTAATTTTATATATTGTCTTACTATCTGATATTTTGTTAATATAATATAAATATAACATAAATATATTTTGTTTGTCTATACAGATCCGAATCGCCTTGCATTACTTACCGTCCAGGAATTGGGTCAGATCAATGACGATTGGACCGAGAAGCTAATTGCACTCGTACTTCATAACAAGTAATGCTCGCCTGTCTCTGATCAAAATGGAATCTGACAGAAGTGAGCGAAAGCCAAAATTCACACCTAATGCTTGCTATACCTGCTGTGCCTACAGTACGATATTCTCAGAAGTTTTAACAGCTCGAGCTTCGGGCAATCACTATTTGAGTGAAGTCGAGTATCGTCGAATAAAAAGGTTTGAGAACGTTGGAGAAGAGGCGGAGAGGTGCTGAGTGAGCCAGATGTTTCAGATTACAGGAGGGCACTCAAAGCTCTGAGTACTTTTATCGGTCTATACATGCTTGAAAGCTTTACAATTTGTTTGAATGAAACCAGATCCTGAGCATTTGCGAGATCTAAAAGCTCAGATGACGAAACTAATTTTCTTCCCAATAGTTGAGAACCAGTTAACAAAGAGTTAGTATTCGTTAAACCGTGTCTTGTAATTATTGGTGTTTTTTGTATAAAAAGTTACAATAGTACAATCGATTGGTTATGTATCGATACGAACTACGTTCATTATGATACATGGGTAATTATTTTTTCTCAAGGTCAACTTTCACGCGATGTTTACGTGATGCTTTTAGATCGCCAAGTTTATATTTAAACAGTTTTAGCAAGTGCTATTTTTAGCTCCTCCCAAGGTCAAGCAACACGCGATAATTGCGTGATTTTTTTGCTTCTAATTTGAAATACTACGCGATGCTAGCCGTTTCATTTTTATTTTTAGTTCGATGCAATTATGCTCAAATTAAGAACTTAATTAAAGGGTTCTACTTTTGATGGTATGGTTTATTTTAGTAAGCTGGTAGATTAATAATTACTTGCTGTTTATTTAGTAAGTAGGGACCTTGCATACTTTTCTTTGTTATATGAAATCTTAATTTGTTTTTTATGACAAATCAGTTCCCATCTAACCAAACTGTCTTGTTATTCTAAAATTCTTCTACCGGGAAAGATTTGCTTGTACTTTTACCTTCCTTCAAAAACACTATTTAACTGTATCCAAGCCTAACACAGGCGTGTGATAGACTAGACACTTTATCGATAAATTTTGTTGAGAATCAGGATCTCTCTCGGTGCCCACCAACTCAATCTGACATGTTTTTCTCCCTCTCTGCCTCTCCCCTCCATCCGCCAGACAATATTCTCTCCAATTTCGTCCCCATTCACAATGTCGCCATTCATCTTTATATAATTTGGCTAGCAGCTGCTAGTTCCCAAAAAACAGGAAGTATAAGTATCAACATGAGAGCGACAAGAAGCTGCAGTTGACACACGTTAGCTAGCTTTTATATATACTGATCCTTTGGGTTCATAGTAAGAGGATTAAAATCTTATATTGTTCCTATTCATAGTATAACTCACGAAAAAACTAATATATATTAGGTTTAAAACACACACGTGAATGGCTGTTCTCATTACTTTAGTTTTAACATTCTAAATATAATTATCTCGTATTTATTAACGGTTGTTTTACTAATAACTGTCACTTCTGTAGAAGCCACGCGTTTGCCTCTCCCACCAAGGTCCCTGAGCTCGATTCCGCCGCGGAGAGAAGGCTTGGGGGCTTGTCGTGCAATTTACGCCCTTGAGGGCCAACCTCCATGGCACAGTGAGAGTGTACACTGCCTGACGATGAGAAAGTCAGGGCAGATGTACACACCTGATTGTGTGCCTGCGTACAGTATCTGTGTGCGCGCGTGCTCAGGAGTCAGCGGAATGGGCAGGATTGCCTCCTCGCTGGCTGCGGGTCTAGCTATTGTGTCACCAAAAGGATGTGCCATTGCCCACAGCCCTCCAGCAAATTATTATTATTATTATTGGTCAACAGACCTACTATTTTTGCTACTTCACTTCGCAGTCTGTATAATAAGTGCTGACCAAACGCAACTTCTATCATGCCTAGTTTCTATGAACAGCTGTTTTTATAAACATTATAAACATTATAAGATTGCACACTGCCTATAAGAATGAGAAAGTCGTCAATAGTTCCGCGAATATTAGTCCTCACCATCAGTTTGAGCAGCCGGATTAGACCAGATGAGCAGTGTTAGAAGTACCGCTCCGACGGTTGCTGTCAAGCAGGCCACTGGTGGCTTGGGTCGATGAAGCAAATTAGCGTAACCAAGGCAACGATTCCACTGACCGCCGCGTCTGCGCCTACAGAAATCTGTCATCCTAGATTTTGGAAAAAAATTCTCCGAATCTCGACTTAGTCCGACACTTTTTAATAATGTCAATCCTTTTTATTTCTGATTTGACGCCAGATTTGGCAGGCCTTAGATACTGCTAGACTGCGATTGGTCAGGAGGTGGTCAGGATGAGGAGAGAGGCAGATTAGAGCTTGGCGAGGTCGACATTGTTGAAGGATCGGTTTTGGCGATTGGGAAAAAATATCCTTTCCCCACAGAATCTGTGTGGGATACAGGAACGGCTGAGTAACTCGAAATTGACTTTCGGGATTGGGGAATTGACGACAGCCGGGGCTGCGTTGTTTGCGTCTCGGCTAATGGGGAAATGTATTTATATAAATTTTGCTCAGATCCCCAAAAGCAGCGCACACGGAGAACGCGACTGAGATTTGGCTCAGTCTATTAAGTCGCCCAAAAGGTCGCTAAAAAATGTTCAACTTCTCGGCAAAAGCTAGAAAATTTCTGGTGCTATATTCCATTTATAAGGGCCTGTTTGCTGCATGCCAAAAGTGTTTGCCATTCTTATCAAATCAACTTGGTGCGCAAATGTTCCCGACCAAAGAAAAGGTCGAAATTTTGTGAGTTTTTTGTTTAGCCAGTCAAATCTGCAACGATCGAAAAGCATTATTTTTAGCCTTAGGATTAGTTTATCACTATTTTAATAAGGGTGCATTAGGGAACAGTATGGGAACTAACATTGTGTGTCGCTAAAATTGGAATACTGTATTTTAACATTCTACCCGTCTCAAATTTATATATTCCAAATCTTCAGTAATTGACTCCCTCTCCAGTAATCTATCCTGTAATCCTACTGTGTTCGTGTTCTACTCAATAATCATCCAGTAATTTACATCCTCATCTGCCAGTAATCTACCCACAATCCTCCAGTAATCTACTCAATAATCTTCCGGTAATTGCTACTCGATAATCCTTCAGTAACCTACTACACAATCCTCCAGTAATCTACTCCATAATCCTTAAGTAATCTTCTTCATAATCCTTCAGTAGTAATCTACTTCATAATCCTTAAGTAATCTACTCCATATTACTTCAGTAATCTACTCCATATTCCTTCAGTAATCTACTCCATATTCCTTCAGTAATCTACTCCATCTTCCTTCAGTAATCTACTCCATATTCCTTCAGTAATCTACTCCGAAATCGTCCAGTAATCTACTCCAAAATCCTTAAGTAATCTACTTCATAATCCTTCAGTAGTAATCTACTTCATAATCCCTAAGTAATCTAGTTTATAATCCCAAAGTAATCTATTCCATATTACTTCAGTAATCTACTCCATATTCCTTCAGTAATCTACTCCAAATTTCTTCAGTAATCTACTCCAAATTTCTTCAGTAATCTACTCCAAATTTCTTCAGTAATCTACTCCAAATTTCTTCAGTAATCTACTCCATATTCCTTCAGTAATCTACTCCAAATTTCTTCAGTAATCTACTCCAAATTTCTTCAGTAATCTACTCCAAATTTCTTCAGTAATCTACTCCAAATTTCTTCAGTAATCTACTCCAAATTTCTTCAGTAATCTACTCCATATTCCTTCAGTAATCTACTCCAAATTTCTTCAGTAATCTACTCCAAATTTCTTCAGTAATCTACTCCAAATTTCTTCAGTAATCTACTCCAAATTTCTTCAGTAATCTACTCCATATTCCTTCAGTAATCTACTCCAAATTTCTTCAGTAATCTACTCCAAATTTCTTCAGTAATCTACTCCAAATTTCTTCAGTAATCTACTCCAAATTTCTTCAGTAATCTACTCCAAATTTCTTCAGTAATCTACTCCATATTCCTTCAGTAATCTACTCCATATTACTTCAGTAATCTACTCCATATTACTTCAGTAATCTACTCCATATTACTTCAGTAATCTACTCCATATTCCTTCAGTAATCTACTCCATATTACTTCAGTAATCTACTCCATATTACTTCAGTAATCTACTCCATATTCCTTCAGTAATCTACTCCATATTACTTCAGTAATCTACTCCATATTCCTTCAGTAATCTACTCCATATTACTTCAGTAATCTACTCCATATTACTTCAGTAATCTACTCCATATTACTTCAGTAATCTACTCCATATTCCTTCAGTAATCTACTCCATATTACTTCAGTAATCTACTCCATATTCCTTCAGTAATCTACTCCATATTCCTTCAGTAATCTACTCCATATTACTTCAGTAATCTACTCCATATTCCTTCAGTAATCTACTCCATATTCCTTCAGTAATCTACTCCATATTACTTCAGTAATCTACTCCATATTACTTCAGTAATCTACTCCATATTACTTCAGTAATCTACTCCATATTACTTCAGTAATCTACTCCATATTACTTCAGTAATCTACTCCATATTACTTCAGTAATCTACTCCATATTACTTCAGTAATCTACTCCATATTACTTCAGTAATCTACTCCATATTACTTCAGTAATCTACTCCATATTACTTCAGTAATCTACTCCATATTACTTCAGTAATCTACTCCATATTACTTCAGTAATCTACTCCATATTACTTCAGTAATCTACTCCATATTACTTCAGTAATCTACTCCATATTACTTCAGTAATCTACTCCATATTACTTCAGTAATCTACTCCATATTACTTCAGTAATCTACTCCATATTACTTCAGTAATCTACTCCATATTACTTCAGTAATCTACTCCATATTACTTCAGTATGATCAATGCGAGAATCTACTCCATAATCCTGCATTATCCTCGTTCCGCGTTTCATTAAATTATGGAAACTAGCATCAGAAATGAAAGCAGCAGGCTGGTTAATGCTGAGAAAATCTAAACTTTTAATTCCAACAAATCACAGAAAGTCTATAGCTGCGCTCCCGAAGCTTGAAAGCAGATTAAACCGAATTTTCTGTCTGAGCTGCCAGGGCTCGGCGATCGGGGGGGGGGGTAACTTGACCCCGGCAACTAAAATACGAGATTAGCATCACTCCCCTAGGCCCTATACCCTAAATAAGCAAGGGGTACGAGAGAAGCCACTCTCCGTCTCTAGGAAATTAGGACTTTTCTCCTGAGTCCCGACAACTTCTACTCAAATTCCCAGCCATGAGGCAGTTGGTTTTGTCCAAACTAGTTTTGGATTAGAACTTATTAGAAAATCAGAAAGGCAAGTTTTTCTGCAAGATTGCGTTTAGATTGATTCCGCAGAATCACGGGACAATGTCCTTTTTCTTGTGGTGATTTTTCTTGAGCTCGCTTGTCGAATCGAATTTAAACCAACCACGAAGGAGAAAGTTGAATAGTTTTTTGAGTGGTTCATAATTGACACGATTGGGATTATTGATAGATGGCCTTTCGTTTCCAAAAAAAGAACTTTTCAATTCTTAAATTTTCATTCTCCGAAATCTCATTTGGTGAAATTTCATTCTACGAAATATTTCTTTTCCAGAAATTTCATTTCCCGAAATTTCATTTCCCGAAATTTCATTTCCCGAAATTTCATTTCCCGAAATTTCATTTCCCGAAATTTCATTGTCGAAATTTCATTTCCCGAAATTTCATTGTCGAAATTTCATTTCCCGAAATTTCATTGTCGAAATTTCATTTCCCGAAATTTCATTTCCCGAAATTTCATTTCCCGAAATTTCATTTCCCGAAATTTCATTGTCGAAATTTCATTTCCCGAAATTCCATTTGTCGAAATTTAATTTCTCAAAGTTTCACTTCCTACCTTGTCGCTTTTTCGATAGGTTTTTCCGAGAATTTAATTTTACTAAAACTTCGATTCAATTTCGGAAAAATCTAAGTTTCTTAAAGATTTTTTTTCACAAAAATGTACTTTTGGAAGATTTTTTGAAATGCACGTTTCTCGAGAAATTTAACTTTCCTTAAGTTGCACTTTCTAGGTAGTTTATCCGAAATTATAAATTTTTTTAAAGTGTTATGTAGAAAATTGCTAAGACGCATTTCTGAAACATTTCAATTACTGACTAAGTAAACCATCGATACGAGTACAGTTTTTAATATAAAAAGTAAAGCGTTTCTGGTTTTGGTAGCACTTGTTTAAATAAATGCGTCATGTTTTCTGTGCTCTACTATAAGTAGAGCATCGGGGATTTTTAGGACATAAAAATTCAAGCGTAATTTCATTATTAACATTTTGAAGAATAAGATATACGAGTAAATGCCGTGAGGCTGATGAGATTTTGAACGCTTTGCAAAGCTGTTAACTGAGATGAAGTGCTGATTGGCTTACAGGGGAGTGCAAAATTAATTCGCGCATATTATCGGAATCGCTAAATATCACGACGTTTCTTACAATTATTTACATTACCCCTTTGGGCAAACCTATACTGGTTTGTTTTACAAAATAATAACCATTTTATCTCCTAAAGATCAACTTTGGGAAGTATAATGGGATTTATTTTATCCCATTGAATATACTCCGTGTTAATTGCAATGCGACCCCAGTGTGGGGTCCTGACTTTCGCAGAGACCCACACGGGTGGCGGTGGGGGGCGATAGGTAGATAAGCAGATTTAAACTTGTCTCCAAGCGACTAACAAAGCCATTCGTATTAGCAAAGACCACCTGAGAAGACAAATCTTTTCAGTTATTTAGTTACTGAACAATTTTTATCGGTCAAGTTTCTTTAAAGTGTCCGCTTCTGCGCTTCAAGAAGTTGACAAGATCTTTTTAACAGATCATAGTTGCCACTGGAATCTCCACAATGAATAAAGTGACATCGAATACTGATTAAAATCTGCATGTAAAAATCAGTGCTATGCTATTATTTTTATTCAGTTGCAAGCACATATGTTACTATAATATATCCGTAGCAATGCCCCACTAATTTAAGAGCGTGTTGTACAATTTACACCCTTGAGAGATTATTATTATGATTACTACTTGTATTATTATCGGATCACATCGCAACTTAATTGCTGACTTTGATTAATTATTTCAGTTCATAGAACAACGATTAGTACCAAAAAAATTTAGATTTCCACAATTAAAGTGAGGCACAATTTTTTTCTGCTTGACCCTCAATTCGACACGGGACTTTTAGGCGCCATTTCTGTTAAAATTTCGTTGGTTAATTTTCATAAAATTACGGAAATGGCTTTTCTAATGAGCTCAATTTGAGCACACCTGATGGGCGTCACAATGTCTACGCTCAGCGGCTCATTAGTTACTAGATTTTAATTTTAGTTAAGCTGGACAATACAGCATTTTGGCTACATTTCTGTTCGCCCTGGAGACAAACATTGGCTATCTAGACATGAGGCACAAGGCGTGATTTACCGCTAATTTCGACTCCGACTAACGATTATAAATTCAATAAAGTTTGCATCAGTATTGAAAATTCATTTCGGGATTTTAGACACTCGATAGTTTTTCAGAAGGATAACTGATAAATACATGGAAAGAGGGGAGATGGGAAGTAAGGGTTAAGAAAAAAGATGAGAAAGGGAAGAGAGAGAGTAGAGAGAGGAAATAAGGAAGTAAAACTATGGGAAGAAAGAAGGAAAGCAATAGGAAGAAGGAGAGAATAGAAAGAGAGAAAAGACGGTGAGAAAGTTGAGAAAGGGAGAAAGGGGAGAAAGGGGAGAAAGTGGACAAAGTGGAAAAAAGTAGAGAAAGGGGAGAATGGGGAGAAAGGGAGAAAGGGGAGAAAGGGGAGAAAGTGGAGAAAGGCGAGAAAGTGGAGAAAGGGGAGAAAGGGAGAAAGTGGAGAAAGGTGAGAAAGGGGAGATATGAGATGGACAACTGGCAAAGCGGAATTTGGGATTATTCGTTTGACAAATAAACTCAATATAGTCCCGACAGACAATTTTGCAAAGAATAATAACATTTTCTTCTTTCTAACATATTGAAATGCAGTATATGAGTGATAGATAATAAGGATTAAAATATTCGATGATTACAAGATTAGGACTTCATCGCACGAACCGAACCTGCATGACTTCCTGTAATTCCTGCAGCCACCCAGCGGTCGTTCGAATTGGGAACAAGAATCGGTTAAGTAGCCTCGTTAGCCATTGGAAATGAAGAGCAACTTCGACTATTCAACTTTGTCTCCTCCCGTCAATCTTACCTGCGCCAATGTCTTATCTATATTCGCCTGCAAAGAAAGCTGGGAAAAAACACAAGGTTGGTATTTCTGACCAGTCCTACCCCCGGGGGCAAAATCGACTTTCTTGTTGGGATGAGCCATTCAGACTCTGTAAAAAGGACCTTGTTTTTTGTTCATTTTCCCAATAGGCAAATAGCCTTCGGGGGGGGGGTAAATGGGCGAGCTGCGAAAGCATCACATTTCGCTTCAGATTTCATTTTCCGATAGTTCCCTTTTCCCTAAAATTCATGTCAATGTTCAATTACCAGAAGTTTTCTCTTCCTGAAGTTTCATCCTCCTGAAATTTCATTTCCTGAAGTTTTATCTTATCGATGTTTTATCTGTCAGATGTTTCATCTTCCTGAAGTTTTCTATACCTGAAGTTTCATCTTCCTGAAGTTTTTTTTCCTAAAGTTTCATCTTCCTGAAGTCTCGTTTTCCTGAAGTTTAATGATCCTGAAGTTTCATCTTCCTGAAGTTTGATCTTCCTGAATCTCATCTTCCTGAAGTTTTCTCTACCTGAAGTTTCATTATCCTGAAGTTTCTCTCTTACTGAAGTTTAATCTTCCTGAAGTTTTTTTCTTGAAGTTTCATCTTCCTGAAGTTTTCTATACCTGAAGTTTAATCGTCCTGAAGTTCTTTTCTTGAAGTTTCATCTTCCTGAAGTTTTCTATACCTGAAGTTTAATCTTCCTGAAGTTTTCTATACCTGAAGTTTCATCTTTCTGAAGTTTTTTCTTGAAGTTATATCTTCCTGAAGTTTTTTTCTTGAAGTTTCATCCTCCTGAAGTTTTATCTTCCTGAAGTTTTCTATACCTGAAGTTTTCTATGCCTGAAGTTTAATCTTCCAGAAGTTTCTTTTTCCTGAAGTTTTTTCCTAAAGTTTCATCTTTCTGAAGTCTCATTTTCCTGAAGTTTAATCTTCCTGAACTTTTACTTTCCTGAAGTTTCATTTTCCTAAAGTTTCATCTTCCTGAAGTCTCATTATCCTGAAGTTTCATTGGCCTGAGGCTTATTTTTTTCTCAAGTTTCGTCTTTTCTTGAATTTTTTTCATATAATCTGCAGTAAATAAAGTCGTAACGCTGTAAGCTTGCGCTTTTTAGCGAAATATAAAAAACATAAATTTTAAATGTCTTCAGCAAATACTTTTTGATCACTTAAAAAAAAATCTAGCGAAATCTCGGTACAGTAAGCCGAACGACTAAGGGCTACTTTTTTGCTCGTTAACAAAGTTGCGCAATTTGTGGCGACACCGAGTTAAGAAGAGACAACAAAGCGAAGCAGAAACACGGATAGGAAGTTGAAATTAATTGGTCTCGCGACTGATACAAGCTTAACATTTGCAAGGACACAAAATCGTAGTTTTTTTATTTCGAATCGAACCAAAATATGGTGACGATGCGGCACCTGCGACATTTTTTACTCGCGAATTCGCAACTTTTTTGCTTTGAATTCTATTGAATGATGTCTCATAATTAAAGAAAAGATTACTGTTCCATCAGGATGTACATTGTCATAAGTGCATTGAGTATCGTCAGTGGCCCGAATATTAATGCAGCCAGACTGGTGAAAGATCTTCTCATCTCATCTCTTCCCTGTCTCATCTCATCTCTTCCCTGTCTTATCTCATCTCTTCCCTGTCTCATCTCATCTCTTCCCTGTCTCATCTCATCTCTTCCCTGTCTTATCTCTTCCCTGTCTCATCTTATCTCTTCCCTGTCTTATCTCTTCCCTGTCTCATCTCATCCATTCCCTGTCTTATCTCTTCCCTGTCTCATCTCATCTCTTCCCTGTCTCATCTCATCTCTTCCCTGTCTTATCTCATCTCTTCCCTGTCTCATCTCTTCCCTGTCTCACCTCTTCCCTGTCTCATCTCTTCCCTGTCTCATCTCTTCCCTGTCTCATCTCTACCCTGTCTCATCTCTACCCTGCCTCATCTCTTCCCTGTCTCATCTCTTCCCTGTCTCATCTCATCTCTTCCCTGTCTCATCTCATCTCTTCCCTGTTTCATCTCTTGCCCTGTCTTATCTCTCCCGTGTCTCATCCCTCCCGTGTCTCATCTCTTGCCGTGTCTCATCTCTCCCGTGTCTTATCTCTCCCGTGTCTCATCCCTCCCGTGTCTCATCTCTTGCCGTGTCTCATCTCTCCCGTGTCTTATCTCTCCCGTGTCTCATCTCTCCCCTATCTCATCTCTACTCTGTCTCATCAATCGCTTATATAGCTGATGCTCGATGTTCCACTGCCTCTGACATTGAGAAATTTATTGAACTGAGACTGCAGACTCAGCCACAATAGGTAGACACCTACATGTTTATTCATAATCAAGTGTCCATATGTCAACGACAAACAAGATAAATTCCATGAGGTTTCGTGTTCTATGCCTTAGGCATTCTAATGATAACATTCTATTTGCTGGTCTCGGTGACACGCCTGAGATCAGGCTAGGGATCTTGCTGGGAAGAATTTATCCATCATTGATTTGTTCTCAAGTCAACTGGCGGATCGGATGACGGACTCACGCAATCAATCTATGCAGCTCTGCTGTTTCCACTTGGTATTTTAACTCCCAACCATCCATACCTGCTTGTTTAAGGCTTCACATATCTACATTGGTACGCAATGGACAATTGAGAAGTGGATTAAGTCAGGCAGATTATAAAATTTCTTTGTAATCCGAGATTATATACCAAAATTCGGGGCGGGGGATGAAATCTTTCGTGTTACAGTCTCTATTTAGCAGTTGATTTGCACATAAAAATATATGACACAAATAAATTACACCTGCCTCAATCAGGCCAGATGTGAAGCCGACAGCACAGCCGCAGCTATTACGCGGCGCATCTGAAGGCTGCGTACAGCTGTTCAGTCCATGGACTGGGGGGACGCCACACCCACCCTCAATTACCCCAGCTAATTGATTAGTAACCCATTTAACAGCTGGGTGAACTGAAGCAATGCAGACTTTAGTGTCTTTCTAAAAGAAACTAGTTGTTTCAGTGGATTCAGGAATCGAACCCCCGACCTTCCAGCAAGGACCACTGTAGTATAACTACATACATAAGTATATACATAAGTACATACATAACTATAAGTAGTTATACTACAGTGGTCCTTGCCTTCCATCCACGAGTTCGATGCTTTTAACCATCAGGCTATAGCCCCGAACTAATTAATCATATGTACACTGTACTTGCACTAACACGGTCACAAAAAATCATACACCTGCTAAACACTTAAAGTTGATGACTTTGCGTAAGCTACAAAAAGACAAGTAATTATTTGATCAGATCGCCATGTATTTTTTCTATAATAACATTTATTGCACAACCATCAAATTGACGAGTTTAACATAAATAGACAATGGGGCTACATGTAAGAATGTGATTCAAAAATTTTATCGATAGCATATGGGACTTATAAGTCAACTTGACTTCAACAAATGAGAATTATATAAGCATACCTATGGGTTCTTGTGTTATTAAATTACTCGTAGAGGGCGAAGGCATAATTGTTTAGTTTGTTTAGTTGTTTAGTTTATACGTAGTTTATTGTAGCACATTGAGAAGAGGGGGTTACAAAAATTAGTTAGAAAAAAGTTGTGCTTTATTAATTAAATCTTCTGATGATATTAAGACTACCTTTACGCATGGTATGAGCAATCCATCATAGATTAGACTAGCAATCCATCTTAGATTAGACTAGCAATCCATCATAGATTAGACTAGCAATCCATCATAGATTAGAATAGCAATCCATCATAGATTAGACTAGCAATCCATCATAGATTAGACTAGCAATCCATCATAGATTAGACTAACAATCCATCATAGATTAGACTAACAATCCATCATAGATTAGACTAGCAATCCATCATAGATTAGACTAGCAATCCATCATAGATTAGATTAGCAATCCATCATAGATTAGAATCAGCTGGAGATTTCAGACGCATCATTCTGTATCGCCGAGTTGGAAGTCTCGTCGTCCAGCACGGAGTCAGAGAAGTCTGCCGCACCGCCAGCTAGACGGAGCTCCATGAAGTCAGAGCTGGCATCGGACATGTGCCCAGCGTCCAGTCTGGAAGGCAGACGATCCAGACCCTCGCCAGCCGTATCATCTGCAGCCGTGACGTCGGAACAGTCGGCATTGTCGCCGGCGGCGGCGGCGTTGGCGGCGGCGGTGATCGCCGCGTTGTCAGATGACGAAACCGAAGCAGTTTGAATCGCGCTAGACGCCTCCTGCCTCAGCAGACTGCGACGGAATTTCGCTCGGGCATTTTGAAACCACACCTGCGGGTCGTGTGCGTGAAGGATAGGGATTTTAGGATGATTGACGGGAGCTTATGTAGATGAAGTATTTTTTTTAAATAGAATTTAGGTAGGATTGTATAGATTTTAGGTAGGATTGTATAGATTTTAGGTAGATTGTATAGATTTTAGGTAGGATTGTAATGATTTTAGGTAGGATTGTATAGATTTTAGGTAGGATTGTATAGATTTTAGGTAGGATTGTATAGATTTTAGGTAGGATTGTATAGATTTTAGGTAGATTGTATAGATTTTAGGTAGGATTGTAATGATTTTAGGTAGGATTGTATAGATTTTAGGTAGGATTGTATAGATTTTAGGTAGGATTGTATAGATTTTAGGTAGGACTGTATAGATTTTAGGTAGGATTGTATAGATTTTAGGTAGGATTGTATAGATTTTAGGTAGGATTGTATAGATTTTAAGTAGATAGTTTGCATTTTAAGTAGATCGATTAGATTTTAGGTAGATTGCTTACATTTTAGTTATATGAAGGAGATTTTAGGTAGATTAGTTTCTGACGAGTATAGGAACATTTTGTCAAATGCCGTCTCACCTGAAGCACCCGCTTCGACAAGCCGGTCTTCTCTGCCAGCTGTTTCAAATCCTTCGCATCCGGATTGTGATTCAGATTAAAATAGGCCTTCATAGTGCGAATCTGGTGGTGCTTGAATGAGGTCCGCATGCGCTTCTGTCTTGGCGGACTGCTCAAACTGTACTCCTCAGAGGGATGATCGAAGTCCTCCACTGATTGATGAGGAAGAAATGAAAAGAATCTTTGGTTTCCTGGGAACAATTCAACTGATGGGGAAAAAATGTCCATGGGCTCTCGAAATTTTGGTACGTTTCATTTCAAATCAACTCAGCGACTCAAACACAACGAGATCAAAGGTTGATTAATGTCAACTATCCGTTGAAGGGAGACCTGTTGAAGTTTTTTTTGCTCTTTTTAAGTGGCCGAAATGTGGTCGTCTTGACAATGGAATTATTATGCGTTTCGACCGGGAGTATATATGCTGTGCGATAAAAATACAGGTAAGTAACCATGCAGCATCCTTGAGTTGAAGTAGTGAAGCATAGCTGGCTAATTAAAATAGGAATACTTAGCGAATGCGCCTAACAACAATGACACAAAGAGAAGACACAAAATGACGGAGGAGACACAGCAGAAGACACACCAACGGACACAGAAGACACACCAACAGACACAGAAGATACACCAACAGACACAGAAGATACACCAACGGACACAGAAGATACACCAACAGACACAGAAGATACACCAACGGACACAGAAGATACACCAACGGAAACAGAAGATACACAGGAGACACACAGAAGACACACAGAAGATACACCAACGGACACAGAAGATACACCAACGGACACAGAAGATACACAGGAGACACACAGAAGACACACAGAAGATACACCAACGGACACAGAAGATACACCAACGGACACAGAAGATACACCAACGGACACAGAAGATACACAGGAGACACACAGAAGACACACAGAAGATACACCAACGGACACAGAAGATACACAGGAGACACACAGAAGACACACAGAAGATACACCAACGGACACAGAAGATACACCAACGGACACAGAAGATACACCAACGGACACAGAAGATACACAGGAGACACACAGAAGACACACAGAAGATGCACCAACGGACACAGAAGATACACAGGAGACACACAGAAGACACACAGAAGATACACCAACGGACACAGAAGATACACAGGAGACACACAGAAGACACACAGAAGATACACCAACGGACACAGAAGATACACCAACGGACACAGAAGATACACCAACGGACACAGAAGATACACCAACGGACACAGAAGACACACAGAAGACACACAGAAGATACACCAACGGACACAGAAGATACACAGGAGACACACAGAAGACACACAGAAGATACACCAACGGAAACAGAAGATACACAGGAGACACACAGAAGACACACAGAAGATACACCAACGGACACAGAAGATACACCAACGGACACAGAAGATACACCAACGGACACAGAAGATACACCAACGGACACAGAAGATACACCAACGGACACAGAAGATACACAGGAGACACACAGAAGACACACAGAAGATACACCAACGGACACAGAAGATACACAGGAGACACACAGAAGACACACAGAAGATACACCAACGGACACAGAAGATACACCAACGGACACAGAAGATACACCAACGGACACAGAAGATACACCAACGGACACAGAAGATACACAGGAGACACACAGAAGACACACAGAAGATACACCAACGGACACAGAAGATACACAGGAGACACACAGAAGACACACAGAAGATACACCAACGGACACAGAAGATACACCAACGGACACAGAAGATACACCAACGGACACAGAAGATACACCAACGGACACAGAAGACACACAGAAGACACACAGAAGACACACAGAAGATACACCAACGGACACAGAAGACACACCAACGGACACAGAAGACACACAGAAGACACAAATGCGAATAAGTGCTTCGAACTCACGCGCCACTTCATCGATTCGTTTCTTCCTCGGCCGGCCCTTCTGCACCGCACCTGTGCCATTGTAGAAGGCCGGCGCCTGGGCGCAAAATGATGCCGGAGTGGCCGACTCGGACAGTCGCCGATGCCGCAGTGTCTGCAGTAGCATCTCGTAGTCCTCTCGGCAGTACACAATGCCCTCCTGCAGGCTGAATAGTTCGCCAGTGTGCAGCCGACGGCCGCAGGTGGCGCATGCGAAGCAGGACAGGTGGAACACGAAGCCAGGGACTCGCATCACCAGCTCGTTGGTCTCAATGCTCTGACCGCAGCGGGCGCAGCTGCCGCACTTGAAAATTCTGTGAATTTTCACGGTGAATCGGTTGCACATTCTGCTCGAATTGCTTCTGCTTTGAGATAATGACACCCTGAGGATGTGTCTTACTGACACCCTGAGGATGTGTCTTACTGACACCCTGAGGATGTGTCTTACTGACACCCTGAAGGATGTGTCTTACTGACACCCTGAGGATGTGTCTTACTGACACCCTGAGGGTGTGTCTTACTGACACCCTGAGGATGTGTCTTACTGACACCCTGAGGATGTGTCTTACTGACACCCTGAAGGATGTGTCTTACTGACACCCTGAGGATGTGTCTTACTGACACCCTGAGGATGTGTCTTACTGACACCCTGAGGATGTGTCTTACTGACACCCTGAGGATGTGTCTTACTGACACCCTGAGGATGTGTCTTACTGACACCCTGAGGATGTGTCTTACTGACACCCTGAGGATGTGTCTTACTGACACCCTGAGGATGTGTCTTACTGACACCCTGAGGATGTGTCTTACTGACACCCTGAGGATGTGTCTTACTGACACCCTGAGGATGTGTCTTACTGACACCCTGAGGATGTGTCTTACTGACACCCTGAGGATGTGTCTTACTGACACCCTGAAGGATGTGTCTTACTGACACCCTGAGGATGTGTCTTACTGACACCCTGAAGGATGTGTCTTACTGACACCCTGAGGATGTGTCTTACTGACACCCTGAGGATGTGTCTTACTGACACCCTGAGGGTGTGTCTTACTGACACCCTGAGGATGTGTCTTACTGACACCCTGAGGGTGTGTCTTACTGACACCCTGAGGATGTGTCTTACTGACACCCTGAGGATGTGTCTTACTGACACCCTGAGGATGTGTCTTACTGACACCCTGAGGATGTGTCTTACTGACACCCTGAGGATGTGTCTTACTGACACCCTGAGGATGTGTCTTACTGACACCCTGAGGATGTGTCTTACTGACACCCTGAGGATGTGTCTTACTGACACCCTGAGGATGTGTCTTACTGACACCCTGAGGATGTGTCTTACTGACACCCTGAGGATGTGTCTTACTGACACCCTGAGGATGTGTCTTACTGACACCCTGAGGATGTGTCTTACTGACACCCTGAAGGATGTGTCTTACTGACACCCTGAGGATGTGTCTTACTGACACCCTGAGGATGTGTCTTACTGACACCCTGAGGATGTGTCTTACTGACACCCTGAGGATGTGTCTTACTGACACCCTGAAGGATGTGTCTTACTGACACCCTGAGGATGTGTCTTACTGACACCCTGAGGATGTGTCTTACTGACACCCTGAGGATGTGTCTTACTGACACCCTGAGGATGTGTCTTACTGACACCCTGAGGATGTGTCTTACTGACACCCTGAGGATGTGTCTTACTGACACCCTGAGGGTGTGTCTTACTGACACCCTGAAGGATGTGTCTTACTGACACCCTGAAGGATGTGTCTTACTGACACCCTGAGGATGTGTCTTACTGACACCCCGAGGATGTGTCTTACTGACACCCTGAGGGTGTGTCTTACTGACACCCTGAGGGTGTGTCTTACTGACACCCTGAAGGATGTGTCTTACTGACACCCTGAGGATGTGTCTTACTGACACCCTGAGGATGTGTCTTACTGACACCCTGAGGATGTGTCTTACTGACACCCTGAGGGTGTGTCTTACTGACACCCTGAAGGATGTGTCTTACTGACACCCTGAAGGATGTGTCTTACTGACACCCTGAGGATGTGTCTTACTGACACCCTGAAGGATGTGTCTTACTGACACCCTGAGGATGTGTCTTACTGACACCCCGAGGATGTGTCTTACTGACACCCTGAGGGTGTGTCTTACTGACACCCTGAGGGTGTGTCTTACTGACACCCTGAGGATGTGTCTTACTGACACCCTGAGGATGTGTCTTACTGACACCCTGAGGATGTGTCTTACTGACACCCTGAGGGTGTGTCTTACTGACACCCTGAGGATGTGTCTTACTGACACCCTGAGGGTGTGTCTTACTGACACCCTGAGGATGTGTCTTACTGACACCCTGAGGATGTGTCTTACTGACACCCTGAGGATGTGTCTTACTGACACCCTGAAGGATTTTATTATGAAAACTGAATTATGTTCTACTGACACCATGGGGGGACATATTATTGATGCTCTGACGGACGTCTTTACCTGAAGGATATGCCTTATTACTCGTACACCTGAAGGATGTCTTAACCTGAAGGATATGCCTTATTACACCTGAAGGATGTCTTAACCTGAAGGATATGCCTTATTACACCTGAAGGATGTCTTAACCTGAAGGATATGCCTTATTACACCTGAAGGATGTCTTAACCTGAAGGATATGCCTTATTACACCTGAAGGATGTCTTAACCTGAAGGATATGCCTTATTACACCTGAAGGATGTCTTAACCTGAAGGATATGCCTTATTACACCTGAAGGATGTCTTAACCTGAAGGATATGCCTTATTACACCTGAAGGATGTCTTAACCTGAAGGATATGCCTTATTACACCTGAAGGATGTCTTAACCTGAAGGATATGCCTTATTACACCTAAAGGATGTCTTAACCTGAAGGATATGCCTTATTACACCTGAAGGATGTCTTAACCTGAAGGATATGCCTTATTACACCTGAAGGATGTCTTAACCTGAAGGATATGCCTTATTACACCTAAAGGATGTCTTAACCTGAAGGATATGCCTTATTACACCTGAAGGATATCTTACTACTACACTGATGAATGTCCTTCCGTCTCAAAGCAAGAGTATAATATTAACTGCATCAACAATGCACATTTCGCAATGGCAGGCAAATTTGTCCAAATCAGAAATAAAAGATAAAAGGAGGCCCAGCTTTATTAATCAGGAAATTATTCGGCAGAATGAGCAACAAGCGCGGGCAATGCAAAAGACATGATCGGTGAAAAATAGTCAGAGTGTAAAGCTGGTTCGGCCTATACTCAAAGTGGATTGTGAGTCGCATGCTCAAACATCAAAAGGAGATGCCGGGCTAGCTGTTTGAGCAGTCCACGCGTGAGTGCTTTGTCATCATTTTTTTGTTCTCAAAAAACCGAAGCAAAATTCCTCTATGATCCGTTGTTCTGTTATTCTTTCTCAGTGTGTTAGGTTTTTTATTTTTGAGCACAGAAAAGGGGCCTATACTGCCGCTACCGACGCCGCCGCAGCCCTCTTCAATGTCCAGTGAATTGGGAGAATCGCATCTTATGATATTTAGGCCCGTATATATATATAAATGGAAGTTTGAAATCCAATAGCTGCATGATGCGTGAGTGAGCGTGTGCTCAAAAGATTCTATCCATTTAGCCTCCAGGTAAAAATGGGTGTGTAGCACAGGCCTCACAGGTGTGGCATCGTATATATTCAGTCTGTATAAGGGCGAAAAATGAGCGGAATTTCCTGTAGTTTGTGATATTTTCGTCGCCTTGAGGAATTGTCAGTCAAAGATCGCGATCGAGAAAGTCTTGTCTCTGTTTTTTTCTCTTGGACCAGATTAACGCAATGGGACATAAATTAGGGGTAATCTCTAGAGCCGCTGCTTTATGTCTTCTGTAAGTTCTCCTGTTCTCCTACATGGCTGAAACAAAGCCATCAGCTTCCGTGACATCTTCTAACTTTCTGAGCATCAGCCCTGGGGGATATTGTGGCCTGACAGCAATTCCCGTGTAAAATGCCAGTCTTGATTCGTTATAGATGAAGCAAATCTGAGACTTAGAATAGATAGTCTGAATAAAGCCAGAAGTAGAGCCTGAATAGATCCTGAATAGATCCTGAATAGATCATGAATAGATCCTGAATAGAGCCTGAATAGATCCTGAATAGATCCTGAATAGAGCCTGAATAGATCCTGAATAGATCCTGAATAGATCATGAATAGATCCTGAATAGAGCCTGAATAGATCCTGAATAGATCCTGAATAGAGCCTGAATAGAGCCTGAATAGAGCCTGAAAAGATCCTGAATAGAGCCTGAATAGATCCTGAATAGATCCTGAATAGATCATGAATAGATCCTGAATAGAGCCTGAATAGATCCTGAATAGATCCTGAATAGAGCCTGAATAGATCCTGAATAGATCCTGAATAGATCATGAATAGATCCTGAATAGAGCCTGAATAGATCCTGAATAGATCCTGAATAGAGCCTGAATAGAGCCTGAATAGAGCCTGAAAAGATCCTGAATAGAGCCTGAATAGATCCTGAATAGAGCCTGAAGTAAAGCATAAATAAAGCCTGAATAGATCCTGAATAGAGGATGAATAGAGCATGAATAGAGCATGAATAGAGCCTGAATAGAGAGAGAGCATGAATAGAGCCTGAAGTAGAGCCCAGAGTAGAGCCTGAAGTAGAGTCTGAAAAAAGCATGGAGAAGAGCTTGAAAAGAGCCTGAAGTAGAGCCTGAATTGAGCCTGAAGTAGAGCCTGAAGTAGAGCTTGAAGTAGAGCCTGAAGTAGAGCCTAAATTGAGCTTGAAGTAGAGCCTGAAGTAGAGCCTAAATTGAGCCTGAAGTAGAGCCTGAAGTAGAGCTTGAAGTAGAGCTTGAAGTAGAGCCTGAATTGAGCCCAGAGTAGAGCCTGAAGTAGAGTCTGAATAAAGCATGGAGAAGAGCTTGAAAAGAGCCTGAAGTAGAGCCTGAATTGAGCCTGAAGTAGAGCCTGAAGTAGAGCTTGAAGTAGAGCTTGAAGTAGAGCCTGAATTGAGCCCAGAGTAGAGCCTGAAGTAGAGTCTGAATAAAGCATGGAGAAGAGCTTGAAAAGAGCCTGAAGTAGAGCCTGAAGTAGAGCTTGAAGTAGAGCCTGAATTGAGCCCAGAGTAGAGCCTGAAGTAGAGTCTGAATAAAGCATGGAGAAGAGCTTGAAAAGAGCCTGAAGTAGAGCCTGAATTGAGCCTGAAGTAGAGCCTGAAGTAGAGCTTGAAGTAGAGCCTGAATTGAGCCTGAAGTAGAGCCTGAAGTAGAGCTTGAAGTAGAACCCGAAGTAGAGCCTGAATAGAGCATGAAGTAGAGCCTGAAAAGAGCCTGAAGTAGAGCCTGAATTGAGCCTGAAGTATTGAACTTAAATGGAGCCTGAATGGAGCCTGAAGTAGAGCCTGAAGTAGAGCCTGAAGTAGAGCCTGACTAGAGGCTGAATATAGTTGCTCATTGAGTTGAAATTCGCCTGAAGCAATTACGAGAATCTGACGCCAATCGGGTCACTCTAAAACTTTCGCCTTATAAATTCGTATACAAGCGAAGACTTCATTATAAGAGACTCGCGCAATGGCAGCAGCTTGGCTGCTCAGCGAGGGGTCAAACTTTCTCTCTCTAAGAAAGCATAAAGGAATCTTAACCTCCCCGCATGCCCTGCCGTGAGGTCCAAACGAGTTTGCCCGACAAATAAACCCAATAGAGAAGCCGCAGCGGGTGGCCGCCGTCCTTTAATAATTTCTACCGAGCTGTCGGCCCAAAATTCAAGACAAGGATACTGCAGTGGAAATGTATTCACGCGGCGAATATAGATGACAGATGTTGCCACAGAACCCCTCTTAAGGGGGGCCTATATTCGCCTAAAGCACTTGGAAGTCGTCACTCTCAACATGATAGCTCGGGGGATCCTATTCAGGTAGCAACCGGGGGGATTTCAAACCACTTCAAAACATGCCGCCTATATACGAGTATAAGATTCGGTTCACACAGCACCACTCCGCAGGGTGTCCCATGCAGTTATATACGCCACTTGATTGAAGAACCATTCCTATAGCATTGCGGAGACCATTATACTCGTACATTTTTGCGCCCTACAACAAATGGTCAATCTGTTTTTCAACTTCTCAAGTGTTCTTCGTCACTTCGCTGCAGCTTCGCCGTGTGATTTTCATCGTTTTACTTATTGGTTCTATTTGCTCAAAATCAGTTGAGTAGGCCTAGTGTTTGAGCATAGAAGCTGATGCAATTAAAAATATTGGACACTATACTCGGATTATTCGATGGCTGATCATTTTATTAATCAGTTGATCGATGTATTGATTGATCGCTTGATTGAAGAGTTGATCAGTGGACTCTACATTTGTTCAGTTAAATGTCTATTCAGTGCATTCTGAGACTGTAAAGATATATTGTCTATTTTATCCATATTTGAGACTTGTACAACTAGCTGCATGTACAATCTGTGTATTCTGAGACTGTGTACAACTAGCTGCATGTACAATCTGTGTATTCTGAGACTGTGTTCAACTAGCTGCATGTACAATCTGTGTATTCTGAGACTGTGTTCAACTAGCTGCATGTACAATCTGTGTATTCTGAGACTGTGTTCAACTAGCTGCATGTACAATCTGTGTATTCTGAGACTGTGTTCAACTAGCTGCATGTACAATCTGTGTATTCTGAGACTGTGTTCAACTAGCTGCATGTACAATCTGTGTATTCTGAGACTGTGTACAACTAGCTGCATGTACAATCTGTGCATTCTGAGACTGTGTACAACTAGCTGCATGTACAATCTGTGTATTCTGAGACTGTGTACAACTAGCTGCATGTACAATCTGTGTATTCTGAGACTGTGTACAACTAGCTGCATGTACAATCTGTGTATTCTGAGACTGTGTTCAACTAGCTGCATGTACAATCTGTGTATTCTGAGACTGTGTACAACTAGCTGCATGTACAATCTGTGTATTCTGAGACTGTGTTCAACTAGCTGCATGTACAATCTGTGTATTCTGAGACTGTGTACAACTAGCTGCATGCACAATCTGTGTATTCTGAGACTGTGTACAACTAGCCGCATGCACAATCTGTGTATTCTGAGACTGTGTACAACTAGCTGCATGTGTACAATCTGTGTATTCTGAGACTGTGTACAACTAGCTGCATGTACAATCTGTGTATTCTGAGACTGTGTACAACTAGCTGCATGTACAATCTGTGCAAAGATGGACGATCTAGTTCGACTGTGTCTCACCGGGCGTAGTCCTGCTTGCAGTACACAAGGCCGTGTTTGCTGTAGCACGTGACCTCCTGAGCCAGTGGAGTCTGGCAGGCAGCGCAGCGCAGGCATTCAGCGTGCCAATAGGAGCTGTCCCCGGTCTGAAGGAAGTAACGCTCGTTGATGCCTTTACCGCAGGCTGTGCAGCGATGATGCTGCGATTGTAGCTGCTGAACCGCGCAACAGTCGTCCAGACCATTGTTGCCAGCTGGGCTGAGCACCTGTTGATGATCTTCATTGGTGCCCAAGATGGTGAACATTGTGTGTAAATATACAGCTAAATATAATATAATATTCAGCTGTGATTTATAACAAGTCTCCAATCTTCTGCTTCAGTTTGCAACTGGGGCCCGTTTTCTGATCACCAAATGCGGTTATAGTTGGCCCTGATAGCTGTATACCCACCCAGACGCCACCCACCCCACCGTTCCATGTTCAGTTGGCGAGCGGTTGTTTCAGCCAATAGCGTTGGAGCCGCAGCTAGACGATCTTGACAAGTTTTGCAATGCCATGGCTAATTGTCGGATTTAAAAGCGGCAGCTCATTGGCCAATAGGAGATAAACGAGTGAGAATGCCTATGCAGTAGTATCTAGGTGAAGCAAAGCAACATGGGCATTTCATATATTCTGACCAGTCTAGATCGAATGATTATAAAATCTTACATACTTCCATCTCTACTGCTTCAATCTCTACTGCTTCCATCTTCTCTGCTTCCATGCATCTTCTCTGCTTCCACTCTCCCCTGCTTCCACTTTTTCCATCTGTCAAGCTTCCACTCACCCCTATACTTCCATAATGTCTCCTGCTTCGGCTATATAGCCCTACATAAAGCTTTTTAATGCTTTCAGCTTGGTTTCAGCTTGGTTTGCTCCTTAATGCTCGCACTACTGATCAATACATATAGTAGTGTAGTGCGCTCATGTGTACAGTTTGAGGTAATAAAAACTCTAAAGGCATTTTAAAAGTCGAAAAAATATATGCTGAATATGCATGTTAAGGGTTACAAAAATTGACATTTTATTTTTTAAGAGGTTGATATTTTACTTACCGACGAATATGCTCTAAAGACGTCAGACTGAATTCGCAAAAACCATACTTGTATGTCAGCCAGAAGCTCAGACAGGGGTCCATTGTGTCGCAGGGTCTCCCGGAACGATCGATGCACGATAAACAAATCAAAAGCATTATCGAATGGATTAACATGCTCATAAGAAATATAACCACGTGAACAAATTACATGCCCTTTACGCATATTATCATATTTTCCATTGAACTGCAAAGATGGATTCAGCAAAAAATAAAAACATTAAAAAAATAAAACCGCGTTGGGAGGTTCCAAGTCTTTCAATTTACTTTACGCTCGTAAAAGATAGACCACGCATTACAACTAGTGGTATGTTGTAAAATTAGAATTCCTTAAAAAAGCGAGTCGCAGTTGTTGATAACAGAAGCGTAAAAATTCTGTTCGAAGAACGGTTTTTATGTTAAAACGACGTTAAATTATAACAAATAGTTTGATTCGTACACATTTATATTCGTTAGTATTGCGTTTAGGTAAAATTTACGTTATGAAATAAAGTATACTAACTAAATGTTTATTCTTTTTTTAATCTTTTGCTCTTTTAGTGTTGTTATGTTCTAAGTTAAGCCTTTAAACAAAGAAAAGCAAATCGATATTTTCCTTTTTAATATCAACTTGCCATTATTACTAATTAAAAAATTAAAATAACATTCAGTTTTCGAGTAGATAAAAAACGCAACACGCTGACAAAACTGCAGCAATATGTATTAATGCATATTGGCTCCTAATTAAGGAAAGGCAGACTTTTTTTGAGACATTTGCTATGTGTGAATAAAAAATAGAAGATAGAATATCACTTTATTGGTTTTAACTTTACAATAGCAATAGCCATATTACATTTGATTTGTTTTTGATTTGTGCTTTTTTAAATCCAATCTTGAGATATAATACAGTCATTGAGGTCTTATTGTTTTTATGATTAATAAGCCATCGCTAGAGACTTCTTTGTTCATTGTCAATAATATATGTATTGTATCTGCATATCCTTTTTTGTGTGGTGTTTAATATTTGCTTTTTAGTTTAATAAGCAAAGTTGAGACACACTGATGCAGTCAGAATGAATAATTTTTCCGGTTTAGTGTTACTTTGTATTAAATTATGAAATAAAACATATGTTATACAGATTTCTGAACACAGTTAATGCCAAAGGACAATTGATATTTAACAAAACAAGCCTTATACGAAAATTTCAGCAGCAGTTTTAATCCAGCAATCATGCCAATAGCGGACAGTCAGCAGCAACAGCAGCACGTGCTCTATGGAGACGAGTATGTGTCTAGCGAGCTACTATCCGAGTACCAAACTCTTCAACGCCAGTATAAAATTCTCCAATCCGATCGTCGCCTGCACTCTCAGGAGACGGCAGAAATTTCTCGTCGCCAGTCCGCCGACCTGCGTCGCCTAGAGGAAGAGAACTCTGAATTGCGCAGCAACCTGAAGGCCGCCCGCAGCCGCTCGGCTAAACGCGAGCGCCAATCGGAGACCCAGCACCTGCGCGAGCTGCTAGCCGAGCTGGATTCTATGGAGGATGAAATTCGCCGAGTGCGTGAGGACCATATGCAGCTGGACTCGCGGATCAGGGAGGCCAGGAAGCGAGTTCGCCGCACCCGAATAGCCGGCGGTGGCGTCGGGACTGCGGCCGGGGCCGTGCGCTCACTGCAGGTAAAGAAATTGACGGGTCTCAGTGGCGTCGAACTTTTCTTAGGTTGCTCCACTTATGCGAGATGTTCTAGAATGACTGTAATAGTAGTCCAAGTGTTCTACTGTTTCCATGGATGTTCTACTGTTTCCATGGATGTTCTACTGTTTCCATGGATGTTCTACTGTTTCCATGGATGTTCTACTGTTTCCATGGATGTTCTACTGTTTCCATGAGTGTTATAATAATGTTCCAATGAGTGTTCTACTGTTCTCATGAGAGTTCTACTGTTCTCACGAGTGTTCTACTGCTCTCACGAGTGTTCTACAGTTCTCATGAGTGTTTTACCTGTTCTCATGAGTGTTCTACTGTTCTCATGAGTGTTCTACTGTTCTCATGAGTGTTCTACGGTTCTCATGAGTGTTCTACTGTTCTCATGAGTGTTCTACTGTTCTCATGAGTGTTCTACTGTTCTCATGAGTGTTCTACTGTTCTCATGAGTGTTCTACGGTTCTCATGAGTGTTCTACTGTTCTCATGAGTGTTCTGCGGTTCTCATGAGTATTCTACTGTTCTCATGAGTGTTCTACCTGTTCTCATGAGTGTTCTACGGTTCTCATGAGTGTTCTACGGTTCTCATGAGTGTTCTACGGTTCTCATGAGTATTCTACTGTTCTCATGAGTGTTCTACGGTTCTCATGAGTGTTCTACTGCTCTCACGAGTGTTCTACAGTTCTCATGAGTGTTCTACGGTTCTCATGAGTGTTCTACTGTTCTCATGAGTGTTCTGCGGTTCTCATGAGTATTCTACTGTTCTCATGAGTGTTCTACCTGTTCTCATGAGTGTTCTACGGTTCTCATGAGTGTTCTACGGTTCTCATGAGTGTTCTACGGTTCTCATGAGTATTCTACTGTTCTCATGAGTGTTCTACGGTTCGCATGAGTATTCTACTGTTCTCATGAGTGTTCTACGGTTCTCATGAGTGTTCTAGTAGTCCAACAAGATCCCCATTCGCCGTGCAATCCAGGAGACCATAGTTCTGTACGAAAAGAAGCTGGAGAGTCGCAGTGTCAAATACCAGACGGTGGTTTGGGACAATGCCAAACTGCGCGAGTCGTTGGATCATCTGCGCGCCGATCGGCAAAAGTTTCTGGCCGTCCGGGAACGCCTTCAAGCCGAACTGCTGCGACTGCAGAAGCGTCGGGCCCAGCTGACGGAATCGGCCACGGAAGCCTATCGAGACAGCGAAGACGCTCGGCGTCGAATCAGGGAGCTACAGGACAGAGAGACTGCGAACGCTGCAGAGCATGCTCAGAGGGTAAGCTGGGTTTTCTCCATTCAAAATCAACAGTAGACAGAGCGCGGATATTTCAAATACCCATCTTTTTTTCTGCATCTTCCAAAATATTCAACCAATTGCCTTAAAAATCCGGAACTAGGGCTAAAATTTTCCACTCTATGCTATATAAAACACCAGATACCAGAATCAAAAAAGCGGTAAAGAAATCAGCATCGTTGTGATATTCACCTTAACGATTCTCGTCGGGTGTCTGACGAGCTATAGGCGGCATCATTTTTCTGCTCGAAAAATCTCATCATCTAACCATGCCGGATATCAACCATCTTTGATTACTTCATCGTAAGGGTGGAACATTTTGATTCAGATGGTGGACTTTGACGAAAATCGGTCATTTGGTTTCGGAGCTATCGGGAAGTAGGCAGTGCGTATTTGAAATATCCCCGTTATTTTCCCCAGGGGAAAAATAGCGTTGTCTTTATATTGTTAAAATACGTTTAAAAATTCACTGGTTGAAGCTGTGTTCTGAAGAGGTGTAAGTAACACGAAAACATTGCGTTTTCCTTTACTAGGTCATTTTTTCAAAGCTGATGGATTTAAACCCTTAGCAACTAAGAAACGGTGCTGATTGACAAATCTGAAAATTTGGGACCTTCTGTCTGCCAATTTTAGAGACGTGGCGAGTTGACTCTTGTTTCAGAAGCTGAACAGTGTACAATGTTGTGACGTCATTGAATTAGCGAGGTTTAACAGAAAGAAACTTCCAAATTATTAAGTACAATCTCCAAGGCATTTATGAGTAACACAGCATTCAAAGGACATCAAGTTATTCATCCTAACGTCAGACACACAATAAAAAGACAATTTGAGCCTCGTCGACGTCTTGCAATCTGCGAAAAAAACTTTCCAGGTGAAACTGCTCTACCGCGAAATCGACCTACACGATCATGTCGGCAGTTTCATGCGCGCCAAGCTGCAGCACCGCCAGACGGACCCGGAGCTGCGCCGGCTGCGCGAGGAGCTCCAGCGTCGTCAGGCGGATGAACGCCGACAGGCGGACGCCAACGATGACTCGCTGCGACAGTCGTTCGACATCATGCGCCGACGCTACGCAGCCGTCGATCTAGACGACATGGTGCGGCATTTTTTGCACGCCGAGGACGAAAATTTCTCATTGTTCAGATTCTGCACAGCCAGACAGGTGAGGGACAGGTGTTCAGAATAGTTCTTGTATCAAGCTCAGAAGTTAATAAATATTAAATTCACACAATTCCTCCGTTTTCCAAAGGCCGAAGTTGAATCTCTGCGTCGCGAAGTCGAGCAGCTCATTGACGCTATTCACGACGAACGCCAGCAGGATGGCAATCGAGCAGCCAGTCGCTCCGAGCTTCTGGCTGACCTCGCTGGCAGGGTCGCCGAGGTCAAGGCTGATCGACTTCGTCGAGCCGATCGACTTTGTGTTGTCAACGGCCTGCTGGATCAGCTAGTCGAAGATGTGGCCAAGTTGTCCAGCCGCATCGGCGTCGACGATTCCAGGATCGGGGGCTCCGGGTTCTCGATCGGCTCACCGAAAAACAGCCTGCTACGGGCGCTAGGCTCGCTAGAGGCCCGCGTGCTGGAGCTGCTGGCCGTGCGACATCGTCTGCTTGGCGACAATTTTCACGAAGCTGCCACAGCGGATCGGTCGGGCGCATCGGGCATCGGTAGCAGGCAACGAACGCGTCGAGGCACCGAGTTGCCTGGTGGTGCTGTCGGCGGCAGCTCCGGATCTCTGGCTCTGCGCCTGCCCGAAGTTGACGAGTTCGATGTCGAAATTCGAACAGCAGCCGATCGTTTGATGTCGGATCGGCCACTGACCAAAGAGCAGATTGTGGAGAAGCTGCTGAACCAGATTGCTCTGTGAGCGACAGCGATAAGTTGCTGATTTCGTTTTTTTGACGAACTTTCAACCCCATGCCACTCGAAACTCCTTTGATTTGGCAGTCGGTTTATTTCTTTTTAAAGTCCGATAAAAGACATGCGCAATAATTAGCTTTCGTCGGTTTTATTTTACCTGTGTTTTTTATCGTGCCAGAATTTTATGGCGCTTTTTAAAGTGCAATACTGAACCGTATTATATTATGCACTGCTTCCATCTAATCGTCAGGATTTTCTTTTTTACTTGATTTGTTAAAAAAACGTAATGATTATTTTAATCGGTGATTAAACCTCAATTTAAAGCTTTTTAAAATTTTAAAGCGATTTTTGTCTTCCATTTAGAACTTTTTGCACTTTTGCACTTTTGCATGCACTTTAGATGTCAGGTCTACGTTCGTATGCTTCCAATTTTATATTCTTATATAGCTTTGCAGTCTATTCAAGTCAATCGTACGTGTTCTGATTGTACAATAGTACAACCCAAGCTCGAGAGACTAAATAACAAAAACGATTTTGTGATGTTCGTGTGGGTATTCGTTTTATCTAATAGCTCTTTCGAAAGCCGCCTGCCTGAAATTGTATATGCCACTAGTACATCAAATGTGCATGCGTATACACACTTAAATGTATTGAAAATAAAAAAATTGTAGCATCTTTTGATTTTTTAAAGCTTTTAAGATAAAACTGGTTTGTTGGCATCATTGATCGAGCAGTAAATGCAAAGAGAGCACATTTCAATTAATGAAAGGATCTGCTTTAACAAGACAAATGAACTGTTTGCTTTTACGAATATCGTGAATGCATGGAATAATTTTTAGTGAGTGATCACTAAAAGAAATAAAATTTTACAAGCAGGTAGCCCAATTCGTAACTTTTGAGACTTAATTTGGGGTCGCAGCTTTAGAACTTAATGAACTGTCACCATTTTATTGTGAAAAGGGAAAAGTTTGTGGTGCCCGCCAGGGCGATTTGTCGTGAAAATCTGCACTTACATTTTTTTCTTGAAACGAAGTATCCCGTCCTTCTAGAACTAGTGGTCCTTTAGGTACCACACCAACAAGTGTCTAAAAAGCGGGAGCTTTTTAGACAACAATCCTTAACTGTTTTGCAGCGTAAAAAAATACAGTCCTAAACATGTTGCCTACTGACTTCATAAGTAAGCTGAGGACCTCTGTCTTGTTTATTTAATGGAAAACCTCTGCCCGAAGTCACTGAGCCGAAATAAGCCACAAAGTCTTGTTTTATTTTGCTTCAGAGAAATTGCAACTCGAGCGGCATTTTAATTTGAAGTTAACGGTTATTTCAATTTGAATAACAGCATTTTAATTAAGCTTAAAAGGTTAACAACAGTATTTTTCGAAGCTGTTGAATAAAAAGCTAGATTTATTATCGAGTCGGTAGTTAAAGCAATGTTATTCTCAAAAATGACACTAAAATATTATATTGCTTTAAAGTTGGGCTTCTTTAACTGTAATCCTAGAAGTATGAAATACTTTAGGCTTTCCAATCAACTTCAAACTTCTATGTTATTAATCTTCTCTCTCTTCTACAAAGACAGTGGGTTGTTGACTGACTAGGCCTATCTTTATAAGTTTGTAGCTTGCCTGCCTGTTGGCTGTAAAGGCCCCTATGTTATTAGTAAAAGTTTGCTTATTAGTTATAGTTTTTATGAAAAAGAAAATTTAAACTAGTCTTCGTTTACCTTCTTTTACTAACAATAAGTGCTTTAATGCAAGAATGTATTTGTTGCTGTCATTAGTCAACATCCTCATGGTTACTGATTCAATCATTTTTTGAATGCCTACAAAAAGTCTTTAGGTTGTTAGGCTCGCTCTATAATAAATGGCAGTGCTTATTCCCATAGTCCCGTGCCAATAATTTCAATTTTATCCACACGGATCCATGCCGATAGTTATATGCTTATCCACATGGCAGCTTGTATGAATAGGTATGTCTACAACTCTTTATATATGCCATGCTGTTAATTTCAATTTTATCCACACAGATCTGTGACAATAAGGGTGTAATTTCAATTTTATCTGCATGGACTTGTTCCAATAAGCTCCCATTTAGTTTGACACGTAGATTGATATGTGACGTTAATATGAAGTTGTGAACAATGCACTTAATTACTTTTGTGACAGAATTTATTATCATAGGTCAATTTGTAACTCAAGGAGTTTGCTGTGAGCAGAACAGAAAAAGGAAGTGACATTCTAAAACAAATTCTTGGCCAGGGGCAAGCTCGCATTTTAACAATGAATAAAAATATTAATGATACAATTTTAAATTTTAAACTAAATATAGTTTCATTTTGACCAAAGGCAAAGATATGATCAATCGTAAAACAGATAAAGTGTATATAAAGAAAAAGTGTGGAACTAGTTAACATGCTTTGGTTGAGTTTCTGTAACCGAATTTAACTAGCCTACATTATTCAAAATTTAGTGTTTGCATTGCTTGTAGTTAAAAGAGGCCCTTGTTGTTACTACTTGTTAGTACATTACCACCCATATTGGTAAGGACTAGTGTCTTATTATCATTTTGTTACCAGCCCTTGGTAATAAGAAAAGTTGGGCCTAACCTAGCAAAAAAGTAACAATCCTCACTGAATTGGTAATTAGTAGCTATGTGAGTAACGTGCACAACAATGATAGACAGACATGAGACTACATATATAGTGTGGATGTGGTTGTGGTGACTATAGTGTCAATATATGTAAGTAGTTTAGCAACAAAAATGGTGTAGCATTTGAACAGTATAAAATAAGGTTATTTATTTTTGTTACACTGAGAGATAGAGATAAGCCTAGAAAAAAATCAGATTTTTATCTATATTTTCTTTATCATAACATAGGCCTGCAACTATATTTTGTTCCAACTTAGTTTTATCTAAGCCAACTGAATTGTAGTTTGTTTTAGTTTAGCTACCCTATAATTTATATTGATTATCATTTATCATTGACATTGGTGTCTAGCAAGTTGGAGTTCAACAAGAAACAACTTAAACAAACAAGCACTCTAAATACTCTTAGCAATCCAATATTCAAGTCTAATTGGATAGTAGTGCAGCAATCTGATCCAAAATGTACCTGCAAGTTTAGGAATTTATTGGGCAATACAAATTCTCAGAAGACTAGATACCAATTATCTACTTAAATATTGTATTGTATTGCACACTGTTTTATTTTCTTGTCTAACTTGCCAAGCCTAAAGAAAAAAATAAGTTCAAATAATGAGTAGGAATGCAGAAGATTGCAAATTTTCTACTAGGTAGCATATTAGTAACCTGCCTAAAAATCCAACTAGCTTTAAGCAGACAGTAAACATATATGCGCAACCTCCCAAATCTTAGCAGGCCATGCGACTTAGTTTTTGCTCTATTTACAACTTAGTTTGCTCTCATTTGCAACTTAGTTCATTTCATTGCTCTATTTATGACTTAGTTTGCTCTCATTTGCTCTCTTTTTCTCTCCCCTTTTTCCTTTTCTTCACGCCTTCCTTTTTTCTCCTTGGTCCCCCATTTGATTTTTTTGCGCTTGGTCAATTGGTTTTTGCGACTTACCTTGCTTGGCCCTCATTTCACCCGCCAGTTTGGCCGGGTGTTGCGCATGTATGACAGTAAACACGGAATATTTTCATCTGGTTGTGGTACAGTGTAATTTATTAATTTAGTTTAATTAGAATATGCTGCAATTCAGAAAAAGTTCTAACATAAGCAAAACTCTAATGCTAGCTAGACTTAACTTGATCTAAAAAATCTAAAAATGCTATATAAAAGGCTCATTTGGGGTATGACAATGTATATGATAATTTTTTTATTAGTTACTAGTGAATAATTTAAGGACAGTTGAATGAATGTTTAATCTATATATATACAAAATCCTTTGGCCTATCTAAAAAATCAAATCACTATCTTTTACCTGTTGCCACTGAAAATTCTATTTGACTTTAGTAGACTTACTATGTACTTTAGGTATACTGTCAACTTAATATTGCATTGTTATTTTTTAAGAAAAGTTTTGTTTTAAATAGACACTATTAGCCATGACAATAGGGCTCCATAGAAAATTTGCCTATCCAGTTAGATCAGATGTACTTTTTGGCCCAACAATTACTACTTTGTGTTACTTACAAAGGCCATGTGTAGAAATATCATTGATATTGTGTCTTTGTACTGACATCATTCCAAATTAATCCTTTAAATTTCTACCCTAGCTATTGCTGGTACCCATTTTACAGCTCTGTGATCTGGAGCAATTGGGGAATTAAGTGTCTTGCTTCAGGTCAATGATTGATTCCCAGATTGATTACTTTGGGCTGAGATTTGAACCCATTAAACTCTTTGTTAGAAGTTCCGAGTTCTAACCACTGAACTATATAAGCTTCCTATTTGGATACTAACACATCCAACATACTTTTACTATCCATATATAAAATTTTTTGAAAATCGTTTGCTTTTTTAAGTTGAAATATTCTTTTTTAGAACCTGTTAACAGTACTATCTATAAAATCATGGAGTGATAAAAATTATCAACAATTAAAAGTGTCTAGACAGAGCATCAATATTAAAAAGCTCATAAATTTTTCCTTGTTCAAGGATTAAGCAAAACCAAAATGCCACAAGAAGCTAAACATGGCCAAAGTGATTCTAGCAGCGAGGATTCCGATGATGACAGCGAAGTTGACGACAGAATTCGTCAGGCAACACAAATTGATTATCTACAGCAAAGTAAAAAATCTACAACAGCAAAGTCTACTGAAAATGGAGAGGCAATTAAAGTAGATTATTCAGTTACAGATCATTCCAAAGTTGTCATGGCAACAGACTATCGTAGTTTAAAAGCGCCCGACTTGTTTAGACGCCGGATGCAAGAAAAATTTGATGCCCTGTGTGAGAAAAATCTGAGATTTAGAAAATTATCGCCCGAGCCAGAGCCGGATGTTGGTGTTGAAATGCGCACTAAAAGACGAAGGCCACCAGCACTGTTCTCTTCACAGACTATGGCCAGTCTGCTTCCACAAGCTTCATCAGAAGAGCTCCAACAGGCACATAAGCAGTCTGTGCCGCCAAATAAAAAGCTGCGACTTCAATATCGCTCTTCGCGACTGGTTGGGGCGCAGTCCGACGAGTTGAGATTGCTGGCTGTGGACCCAGCTACTCTTTTGGCCAATAGCGGCGTCGCATGTCACAGACAAAGTTCTGGCAGTGCCAATGCACCATCATGATTTCCTGTGAATCTACTGGGCTATATAATACTTTATAGTAACAAAAGTTCAGCTCTGAATATTAACCCACTGTAAGGGATTGAATTTTACAGACACGACAAAAATATCCACAACTGCAAGGGCTCATTTAGACACTTAAAGAATAGATCTAATGACTCGTAAAACCACAGCAATTCAAAAGGATAAACAAACAAAAAAGCTCTTTTAATAGTTATTGCTACTATAGCAGGCCTGCATTTTTTATAGCTAGGTAGTCGTAGCATTTGATGAAGTACGAGTATATTACAAGCACTATAATGATTTGATGTTCATGAACGTGCTACGTATAAAATACACTGTCATTACGGCAGATTTTTCTGCTGTTGATAAGTAACTGGTCTGATTTCGTCATTTATAAATGCTTTTCCACAATTTAGTATTCGTTTTAGTACGTAAATATTCAGTTCACTAAATACTACTAACAGTACAAAGCAAGTTGAACTAGAAGAAAATGAGACTTAAAAATGATCACTTTAAAAATGCTTACATTTACGAGTTGCTAACCAAGTTAAGTCAGATGCATATCTGTTGGTACAGCTATTGTGCGTCGTTTTTACTCGAAATTCTACCCGAAGCTACTGCGGGTATCCAGTTTTTACTGTGTAAACTGATGCTAAAAAGTATTAAGTGTGCATTATTTCATTCCATTCTTTGAGATTCAAACTCACGACTTCTCAGTTGGTAAAAGGAAGTTCACTAGGCAAAAAAACTCACCCGATAAGTATAGATTATATGCTTGAAAATGGTGGGTTTGGCCATAGACAGAATAGGAGATGATCCTGAGCTGAACTGGGCGATCATAACATACTCTACGTTATTGTTAAGACTTCTACCTATTTTTAGCTCTCATGAGTAAACCTCATTACTATTAGTAGTATTAAGTACAAGCGGCTTCTTGATTTAGATTTTGCTTCCTTTATTATCACGCCACTCTTGTCATTGTCACTTTTTCAGACTCAAACCTGTAAAATACCGGATTAGAAAAAATATAAACAGTAGCGCGAATTTGAATAAAAAATGGCGTCGGCAATGGTCGGCGCTAGCGGCGTCGATCCAGACGACTCGACCGATTTCACCGTATCTTCGTCGGCGGATCATCGCGATCAACAATCCGACAGCGTCAATAGTTCGCCAAAACGTTTCGGCGGTCAGCAGCAACAGTCTCTACAAATATCTGATAGGCGCTCGCTCATGCACGAACTCCAACTAGCCAAGATTCAATTGTCTCAGCGCACTGCAGAATTAGAGAGCCGTCAGGAACAATGGAGCGCTAGAGAAGAGGATCTGGTTGATCGACTAGGATCCGCCGAGCGCGACTGCGCCCAGCTCAGGCAGCAGTTGGAGCACGAGTTGGCTCAGGCTAGAGCCGACACTAGGCGTCGAGAGGAGCGAAGTCGGAGAGCTTTGGAAGAGGCTCTTGACAGGCAGAGACGATTGGAGGAGGCAAATGCTCAACTTGTAGGACATACTGGCGATCTCAAGCGCAGCTTGCAGGTGAAAATTTATAATAATTCATATTTAGCAATAAGTACTAGCACATTAGCTACTAGCACTGTAGAGGTAAACAGTAGGAGTAGCTACACCCCAAGTTGTGTAGTAAAATGCCTCGTGATCTAATTAGTAATAAAACTTTTGTCGAAAATTCTTTTTAATATGCTGCCGAGAGCACAGCCACAGCTATTGCGCGGCGCATCTGAAGGCTGCGTACAGCTGTTCAGTCCATGGACTGGTGGGATGCCACACCTATCCTCAATTACCCCAACCCCAACTAATGCTGGTTACAATGCTGGGTGAACTGAAGCAATGCGGAGTTCAGTGTCTTGCTAAAGGACGCGAATTGTTCCAGTGGAGTCAGGAATCGAACCGGCGGACTATTTTTTCTTTTCTATAAGCTTTTAGGATTCTAATCCCTAAAACATCTTGAATCCCCTGATTTTCAGGGCAGCCTGAGTATCCCTGAGGATCGCGCTCGTCAGCTCCAGTCCTTAAACGAAGACGAACTCAGCGTGCGCGACTTGGTCTGCCTTCGCCTGCATCAGCAGATTCAACCGCTGCGTCAACAGCTTGAAGAGGCCGGCGAGCGGGCCAAAGTGGCAACTGAAGAGCGTGACCGGCTGTACGAGGAGGCTGACAAACTGCGCGACTGTCTGGCTGGCGAGCGTCGGCTTCACCTTGCCCTGCAGGAGTCCTATCAGAAGGTTGGCCTGATTTGAACTTGAGTTTTTTAAAGACTTGAAATGTTATGTGATCATCTAAGTCAGGGGTCGGCAAACTAGTGGGCCAAAAAGAGAACCTAAAAGACGATAGCGGGCCGCATTGACTGTAGAAATATGAGAAAGGGGAGAGATAAGACGCGGGAGAGATAAGGCAGCGGAAAGATATAACGGCGGAGAGATGAGACAGCGGGAGAGATGAGACACAGGAGAGATGAGATCGAGGAGAGATGACACGCGAAAAAGATGAGACATGGGAGATTAGACACGGAAGAGATGAGACATGGGAGAGATGACACGCGGGAGAGATGAGACATGGAAGAGATGAGACACGGAGAGATGAGACCGAGCAGAGATGACACACAGGAGAGATGAGACATGGGAGAGATTAGAAGGCGGAGAGATAAGATAGCGGAGAGATGAGACGCGGGAGAGATGAGACACAGGAGAGATGAGACACAGGAGAGATAAGACAGCGGGGAGATGAGACACGGGAGGGATAAGACACGGAAGAGATGAGACACGGGAGAGACGAGACAGGGGAAAGATGAAACAGGATACTGAAGGTGTCGGAAGGGGCAACGGGCCGGATTTGGGAGCTTCGAGGGCCGCATCTGGCCAGCGGGCCGGAGTCTGCCGACTCCTGATCTAAGTACAATAAATATTAGATTCCTATAAAGCGCAACGGTGTAATTTATAATCGGTAATTATTTGAATGCTTTTTATGAGGATCTCTTTGGTATAATTTTTATTATCTTTTTAATCCCGATCTTTATTTAACAGCTTTTAAAACAAAATGTTTATTGCATAATTTTAATTGTAAATATTTGTGTGAAATTACGAAATCAAATCAAAGCTTGGGCAAAACGCGTTTCAATTGTTCTGTTGTATCCAGGCAGTATCCGAGCTCTCGGAAGTGCGAACTCAGGTTCACTCCGGCAACTACAAGGTGGCCCATTTTGACGATGTAAAACACGATCGCGATCGTCTGAGTAGCCAGTGCGAGCAGTTGCAGTCGGCTCTGTCTGCTCTGGAGCAACAGGTGGCTTCCGTTTCTAAGGAGCGAGACCAGCTTGTTAGGGACTTTGCGGCCTCTAAGCAGACTGGACAGCTGCTTAGACAGGATACCACCTATCTGAGCAATCAGGTGAGATAACTGCTGACAGACTTGGTTAATTAATTTCTGACAGTCTTGGTGAGATAACTGCTGACAGACTTGGTGAGATAACTGCTGACAGACTTGGTGAGATAACTGCTGACAGACTCGGTGAGATAACTGCTGACAGACTTGGTGAGATAACTGCTGACAGACTTGGTGAGATAACTGCTGACAGACTTGGTGAGATAACTGCTGACAGACTTGGTGAGATAACTGCTGACAGACTTTGTGAGATAACTGCTGACAGACTTGGTGAGATAACTGCTGACAGACTTGGTGAGATAACTGCTGACAGACTTGGTATGATAATAGCTGATAAGTGTGATAATAGCTGAAAGGTGTGATAATAGCTGAAAGGTGTGATATTAGCTGATAGGTGTGATAATAGCTGATAGGTGTGATGTACACAGAAAGGCAATAAAACAGACGCCTACATCGGGGATAACAGCTGATTGAGCAGCGGTATAAAATCTCGCGCCCATTTCCTCAGATTGGCGAGTTGTCAAGCCGGGCGGCTCACGCCGAGGACCGCTGCGCCAGCCTTCAGAAGCAGCTAGACGAGGCGCGCGCCTCCCGAGAGGCGGCCATCGAGCGCAGTTTGGCCGAGCGGGATCGCCTGCGCGGCGAATTCGAACTGCGGCTCCACAGCGAGTTGGATAGGCTGAGAACTGGCGGCGAAGCGGAGCTGGACCGGCTGCGACGGCAGACTCTGGATATGCAGGAGGCTCAGGTTGTTAGACGATAAAATATTGTGTAATTTAGTGATGCCACATTATGCACAAAACACGTGATTAAAAAGCTGTAAGTTATTCTTTCTATGAAGACTAAAGAGATAGATAGGATATTTCGTTTTAAAACATCAAATTGTCTGCAGTTACGCCAGTCAAAATATTATACAAGATCTGTTTTAGTAAGCTTAGCGCGATGTGTACTTTTAAATTAAACTAATTAAAAATTGTATCCTACGTAGAATTAGTACTGTAACTCTACGTTTAGGACCATTCATACGTATGTATGTTATGGCTTGTACCTATATAAGAATTTATGCCCGTATATAAGTTTCATTTGCACTTTTATGCTACCTACGACATGTACTTTTATTGTACTTAATATTTGTGATTTTATGCCACAAAACGTTTGTACTTTTACGCCACTTAAAATTCGTATTTTTTGTATATTGCCATAATTTAACGTTAAGGCTTTTATGTCAATAAAAAAATTATATATGGGCTAAGCAATTACCTTAGGGGGGTCAGTGGCAGAGCGGTTATCGCGTTTGCCTCTCGCACCAAGGTCCCTAAGTTCGATTCCACGGCGAGGCCACATTTATTTGGGACGCAGCCGCGGAGAGAAAGCTTGGGGGCTTGTCGTGCAATTTACGCCCTTGAGGGCCAACCTCCAAGGCACAGTGAAATGTACACTGCCTGACGATGAGAAAGTCAGGGCAGATGTACACACCTGTGTGAGCGTGTGCCTGCGTTCAGTATCTGAGTGCGTGTGTGCTCAGGAGTCAGCGAAATGGGCAGAATTGCCTCCTCGCTGGCTGCGGGTCTAGTGTCACCAAATGATGTGCCACTGCCTGCAGCCCTCCTGCAATTATTATTATTATTATTATTATTATTATTATTATTCTAAAGTGCTCAATTACCTTTAAAATCCAAATTACCATCCAAACGCAGGTGCGTGCAATGCGCGAGCAGCGAGACCAAGCCGTCCTGGAGCGAGAGGCCGCGGTAGCTCGCCTAGCCGACGCCGAAGACCGCCTGCGCGAGGCCCGCGAACAGCTGGCTAGAGCCGGCCTGGCCGCCGACAAGCGGGCAACAGATTTGACTGCGGAGCTGCGGGTTCGAGAATTTGAACAGGTATTAAATACAATTCGAATCTACACTGGGAAATTCGCATTATATTTCCTATTCAGAAAGATTTTAACCAGCAGAACAGCCGCAGCTATTGCTGCAGCACTGTTCAGTCCATGGACCGGGGGAACGCCACACCAACCCTTAATTCTACAGCTGATGCTGGTACCCATTTAACAGCTGGGTGAACTGAACTGAAGCAATGCAGGGTTAAGTGTCAAAAGTGGTTAAAAGTCGCTGAGTCCGACGGTCTAACTCCTTGGCTACAACCAGTTTTTGCAAGTTGTGAATTTCGGCGGTTTCTAAAGTCCACGGACTGAACAGCTGTTAATAAACAGATTTTGGATTGCAGCTTGCTATTTAAAAAAATACGATGCGTACTACTGCATTAACAGTAGGCTGATTGTGTACCGGTCTATTAGTCTAGATATTCGGCAGGTGGAGTGTCTCGCTTGTTTAGTTTTCTTAACAGCCATCTGTCACATAAATAGTTTTTATCTATCTAGGTTTATTTGGCAAAACAAAATTTTTTAAACAGTTAGGTAGATTTGATTCGATTTTCACACATATACATAGAATTCCTTGCAATTCAGGATCGAGCCACTCTTCTACTAAAAGAGGCCAACGCCAAGCTAGAGGAGGCTGCCCTTGAGCAAGAACGCCTCAGAGCTAAATTGCAATCGGCTGAGCAAGAATTTTCCAGACTAGAACAATCCTCTAGGCGGCATCAGCAGGATCAGCAGGTTCGCATTGATCAACTGGCGGCCAGTTTAGAAGCCTACGAAGCTGCCGAACGAGAATTGGACCAGGCTGTCCTGCAGGCCGCTGAAATTGGTGGCTCCAATGGCAATGACGGATGCAGTCCTGATCAGGTTGGATAACTTTTGTTGCAATTTTTTAATGTCATTTTTTATCTTGAATTGTCTCATACTACCAAAAGTAGTACAACTCACGCAAATTAGTATACACGTGTTTTACTAGCGAGTTGTAATGGAATATTAATATCTTGAAAAATCGCAGCTTATTGCGGCCGGCGTTGCTATGCCAACCACGGCGAGACGCCGTCTTCGCCAATCTGTTGAACTGGCCAGACGAGTGCTGCAACTGGAGCGTCAGGCTATTGAGCTGAACACGGCCTTAGACAAACAGAGAAGCGAGGCGGCCAGATACAAGCGAGAATTTGAGAGGCTGGAAGCCACACTGGCCGATGCCGAGCAGCCATACGGCTACCTGGTGGACTCGCTGCGATCAAGGGACGCTGAGTTAGACGCTACTAGGTATGCTTGCTATTAGCTTTGTTAGTTTAGTGCATCAGCTCAGCCAGTACCTTACCAGCTCAGCCAGTATCTCACCAGCTCAGCCAGTATCTCACCAGCTCAGACAGTATCTCACCAGCTCAGCCAGTATCTCACCAGCTCAGCCAGTATCTCACCAGCTCAGCCAGTATCTCACCAGCTCAGCCAGTATCTCACCAGCTCAGCCAGTATCTCACCAGCTCAGCCAGTATCTCACCAGCTCAGCCAGTATCTCACCAGCTCAGACAGTATCTCACCAGCTCAGCCAGTATCTCACCAGCTCAGCCAGTATCTCACCAGCTCAGCCAGTATCTCACCAGCTCAGCCAGTATCTCACCAGCTCAGCCAGTATCTCACCAGCTCAGCCAGTATCTCACCAGCTCAGCCAGTATCTCACCAGCTCAGCCAGTATCTCACTAGCTCAGCCAGTATCTCACTAACTACTCACCCAGTATCTCACTAACTACTCACCCAGTATCTCACTAACTACTCACCCAGTATCTCACTAACTACTCACCCAGTATCTCACCAACTACTCACCCAGTATCTCACCAACTACTCACCCAGTATCTCACTAACTACTCACCCAGTATCTCACTAACTACTCACCCAGTATCTCACTAGCTACTCACCCAGCATCTGTATCTCTATGTACTCTTTACTACCCACCAAACTCTATTCCAGACAGCAGCTGGCCGAAGCTGAAGCCCGTCTGGAGGCCCTCTCGGTAGATCGCAATCGTCTAGCGGAGGCCAAGAATCGCATGTCGGCTGATTTAGAACGCCTCCTGGCTCAACGCGAAGAGGTATCAATGCTGCGCAAGACTATCGCCGCAATGCAATCGAAACGAATGGCTGGCGGCGGTCGGAGCTACCCGGCTCGCTCCGTCGGTGTCGCCCGGTTGGCGGACGATCAGGCAACATTTGACGAGCTCAAGCCTGGCCAACCGTACGCATTGCACTATTCTTAGGGTATCAGCGACTGAATATCTGTGTGACTTGAGTAATAAAACATTGGTTAGAAATCAGCTGCGCTGATGACTATGTATTATTTTTTAATAGATTTTTTAATGAACTTCAAATTACACTACTTACAGTAGAAATATAAGTATATATAGAAAGCCTAATGCCGTCCTTCCACGCAAGCGTGATTATTATCGCAAACATTGTTTTTTTAACTCTCATTTCTTATAGCTTGTTTTTATTAGTAACATTGCTTCTATAGTTAGTGATTTTATGTTTTGTTGGAATTTTCTGTACATTTTTATTATATTATTTTCTGTCAGTCTCATTTTCTGCTGGCTATATTTACTTTCAATAATTAAATAAGTATAAAATAGTAGGTAACCTACTATCTTAGCGTAAGGTTGCGCTGTGACTAATATGTATATTTTTACATTTTTTTTACGCGACAAATAAAGTGCTAAAAATTCCCTAACAATGATATTTTAACTAGCGAATGATTATTTTTTGTTTGATTTAACCTGAATTACGAGATAATTATAAAGATAATGCAATGTATATCGAAATTTTTTAGCCTACCTTGAATGTCGTGAGTTCGATTCCCCACTTTACTGGAACAATTAGTGTCATTTAGCAAGAACTTAACTCTGCATTGCTTCAGATCACCCGGCTGTTAAATGAGCGCCAGAATTAACAGAGGTAATTAGGGGTGGGTGTGGCGAGGGGAATCAAGTGACTTCCCCGATGACACAACTTGCTTCTCTTGGACTGAGATTCGAACTTCCGACTACAAAGCTCAATCCACCTCACTTATAACTAGAACGTAGAACTAGACCACTCCGTTTTGGACTAATGGACTAACTTTCAAAGCCGTCAACGACGTCAGCATCGTCGAGATTCTTGTCGAAGACTCTGGTGACAAAGACAACTAAAAGTGCTCTCTATAAACGTTTATGGCAAATCTATGTTGGTTTAATAATATAATAATTGCCTATATATTCAATGCAATGTAGTCAACAACAATCGCCGACATACTTATAGATTTGGTGGTTTCTGCAACCATTCACCCCGTTGAGAGAACCGTTGAATATCTTGACGATATAGATGCTTTGTGATTCTGGAAGTTGTTTCATCTGAAAGAGCGGAAAATTTTATCCTGTGTTCTGGATTTTCATTGACATTGGTTAAATATGTTGGGAGATACAGAATCAAGAAAAGTACCCCGAGAACTTTCTACCGTTAATAGATTACAAGTACGAGATTACAAGTCGTAGTTATCAATTTATTGCTTCATCATTCTAGCAAAAATGCTTCTAACTTATCGTCATAATTTCTATCACCATTTTTCAGCATGTCGGCTCCGCCAGCTGCTCAGCAATCTTCTCCTAGCAATCATTCTAATAACAATCATCTTCAGCAGCAGCCGCAGTCGAAGCCAAGCGAATCCTTCAATCGTGAAGCCAAAGAGCGCCTCTGTCAGCGCACCCAGACATTCCTAGAGGAGTTGAACTCGCTGACTCGCAGCCTATTGAAGAATTCTCGCTCCTCCGAACTGTTGCTGCAGAGCGCTAAAAGCACAGCTTCGCTAGAGACCACCGTGCTGCAGACCGCCGCTACACTGAATCGCGTTGCCCTTGTCACTTCCAATTTGGCCTTACAAACCGAAGCTATTGGCAGAGATTTAGCCGTACTAGACGAGATCAACGATCAAGTGGTTGCTGTTAGCAGGTATAATTACTTCCTTCATTGTATTCGATTAAGTTAAGTGCACCCTAAGCTCGAATCTTGAGGGTGCGCCCAGTTGCCCTGTTATATTTAGTATTTTTCTGTTTTAACAGGTACGAGCTAATATTTCTGCGTTTTTTAAGTAACGATTTGATTAGAATCTGATTTGTCAAGGATAGGCACGTGCTCAGTGCTTAAAGCGAGGCCAAAACGCACGATTGTACGTTTTTACTACGATTTTACTCGATTTTACTCGCGCGATTTTACTACTTACTTAGTAAATAATTGGCTAAGACAGTTTTACTGCCACTTGAGTTTTCTAAAAATAGCTACAATCATTGATTGTCAATTATATCGCATTTTTTCTAGACTTAACTATCTACTCTGTTGTATGTAGTCGTTAAGTGTATGTTATTATTATATTCCAGACAATAAATGGCTTCCAAGCGGCCGAATATTCTAATCACCGGCACACCCGGAACCGGGAAAACGACCCTGTGCCAGGAGCTGGCTAATCGATTGCCTGGCCTGAAACACCTGTGCGTTAGCGAGCTGGCCAATGCTAATAACTATTTCGACGGTTGGGACGAAGCCACACAGTGCCACTTCTTAGATGAGGATCGCCTCCTGGACGATCTGGAAGATCGGCTAGCCGATGGTGGCTGCGTTGTTGACTATCACAGCGCCGAGTTGTTTCCAGAGCGCTGGTTTCGGGCGGTCTTTGTTCTGCGCACCGATAATTCGCTGCTTTATCAACGCTTGAAGGCTAGGAATTATTCGGAGGAGAAAGTGCAGCAGAATGTGCAGTGCGAGATTTTCCAGGTGAGCACGCTGTGTAAAGCTGGTCAGTCCGTGGACTGGCGGGGCTGCCACGTCTGCAAAAGTTTCTAACCCAGCTGATGCTTTTACCTAATTCTCAACTGCAGTTAGTTTGGAAGTAAATTTGTTGGTGAAGGACACAAATTGTCTCCCTTTGTCTCCCTACTATATGTAGATTGCGCTATGTACTTTGTACTATGTACTTTGTACTATGTACTTTGTACTATGTACTTTGTACTATGTACTTTGTACTATGTAATTTGTACTATGTACTTTGTACTATGTACTTTGTACTATGTACTTTGTACTATGTAATTTGTACTATGTACTTTGTACTATTTACTTTGTACTATGTACTTTGTACTATGTACTTTGTACTATTTACTTTGTACTATGTAATTTGTACTATGTACTTTGTACTATTTACTTTGTACTATGTACTTTGTACTATGTACTTTGTACTATGTACTTTGTACTATGTACTTTGTACTATGTACTTTGTACTATGTACTTTGTACTATGGACTTTCTACTATGTACTTTCTACTATGTACTTTGTACTATGTAATTTGTACTATGTACTTTGTACTATTTACTTTGTACTATGTACTTTGTACTATGTACTTTGTACTATGTACTTTGTACTATGTACTTTGTACTATGTACTTTGTACTATGTACTTTGTACTATGTACTTTGTACTATGGACTTTCTACTATGTACTTTCTACTATGTACTTTGTACTATGTACTATGTACTTTGTACTTTGTACTTTGTACTAAGTACTTTGTACTATGTACTATGTACTTTGTACTTTGTACTTTGTACTATGTATTTTGTACTATGTACTTTGTACTATGTACTTTGAACTAAGTATAAGTACACTACGTTCTTTTATATAAGTTTATGTAAATTTGAGAATTGAACCCCCGACCTATCGGCTATGAGTCCAAATAGGCTCAAACCCTCCCCCTCCCAAAATCTTTCCCTCAATTTTGGATTTCCTAGCATTGCAATCGAAACCGTTCTCTTCGCATCATTCTCAGACTCTTCTAGAAGAAGCTCGCGAAGCCTACAAGCCGGAAATTGTAAACGAATTAGCCAGCAATGGACCTGAAGATTTGGAAAACAATATAAGCATTGTGCAGGACTGGCTTTATAAGAATGGCTGGTAGTCGCCTACAGGCGATTGTAACTCGGTTTATGGAAGGCTTAATTGAACCTCGTGTGTTTTACAAAAAATCAATAACAATGCGAAATTTGTCATTTAATTGCGCGAACATCATTGAGAGATGAAATTTAAGTCTTTAAAATATTGAAACTGTATAATATAATCATGTGCATTTGATCGATGTGAGGTTATATTTCTCTGTGCATTAATATAAATTAAAAAAATAAAACGAATATTATTTCATGTATGGAAGAACTTCTCTTATTATTTAACACTTCATTTACTTTTTAAATTGCTAGCTAACAGCATTTTTACACAAATTTTTCTAGAGCTTAGACTGATTAATGATAATTGGCCTCTATCTGTCAATCAGGCAGTCTCAGTTTATGTCTGTCCGTTTAGATTCCTGTTGTTTCAAAGACATTTGTGTCCATCAGTCTATATTAGTGTCCATCAGTTCAGATCTGTGTCCATGGGTCTATATTAGTGTCCATCAGTTCAGATCTGTGTCCATGGGTCTATATTAGTGTCCATCAGTTCAGATCTGTGTCCATGGGTCTATATTAGTTTCCATCAGTTCAGATCTGTGTCCATGGGTCTATATTAGTGTTCATTAGTTTAGATTTGTGTCCGTCAGTTTAGATTTGTGTCCATCCGTTTAGATTTGTGTCCATCAGTTTAGATTTGTGTCCACCGGTCTAGATTTGGGTCCACTGGTCTAGATCTGTGTCCATCAGTTTAGATTTGTGTCCATCAGTTTAGATTTGTGTCCACCGGTCTAGTTTTGGGTCCACTGGTCTAGATTTGGGTCCATCGGTCTAGATTTGTGTCCATCAGTTTAGATTTGTGTCCACCGGTCTAGATTTGGGTCCACTGGTCTAGATTTGTGTCCACCGGTCTAGATTTGGGTCCACTGGTCTAGATTTGGGCCCACCGGTCTAGATTTGTGTCCATCCGTTTAGATTTGTGTCCATCAGTTTAGATTTGTGTCCTGACCCAATCAATTGCCAATGTCTTTCTATTGCAGCGAATCCGCTCTCCGCCCAGTCGACAATGTCCCGCCGACAGCAGCCAGACGAAGCTTCAGCCGCCAAATTCGGTCAGGACGACTCGGAGGTCGATCAGGCGGCAGATGTCGAAGATGCGGTTGACGGCGAGCTCGAAGAAGACACTGGGGACGTTAGGGATAACAAAGATGCAGATGGCGGTGATGAGGATAACGGCAGTGACAATGAAGACGGCGATGGATCCGACTCAGCGAAGGAGGAACACGATGACGACGAAGAGGACGACGACGACGACGACGATGAAGAGGCTGCAACGCCGCCTCCGACGCTGGCTGCTACGCGAGAGCGTCGAGCGAAAGCCGGCAGTAAGATGGCCCGCCTGCTGAACGAGCTAGACGGCGGCGCTGGCGGGCATCAGCAGCTTCGACAAGCGTCCGCCGATGGCGACGATTTTTACGACACTGTCTATGGTGGCTTCGCCGAGACCGCCAGCGACATCGACTACGAGGAGGAAAGCTCTGAGTCTGACCATGTCGACTCCGACTTCGACATTGGCGCCGGCGACGGCGACGGTGGCAATGACGAAAACGACGAAGGCGAAGGCGGCGGTGATGACGAAGACGACGACAAGCGTCGTCAGCGAGCGGGACAGCAGCGACGCCGCGTGGTGACCAAGGCCTATCGCGAGCCAGTGCGAGGTCCCGCACCGCCGCCAGCAAAGCGCGGACGAAAGTCGGCTGCTGCTATTGCGGCGGCGGAAGCGGCTCCGTCGTCTTTGGCTGTTACGCGACGCGGTCGCCGAGCAGCCGCAACAGCTTCGGCGGCGATGTCGACGACGCCGACCCGGGCGATGGTCGCTGCGCGGGAGCGTCGCGCGCGCGAAAGCCGCGCCGCCGCCGTTGCCTCTGTGGCCGCCACCACCGCGTTTGCCGCCGCCGGTCGAAGGCCTCGCGGCGGCCTTAGCAACCAGTCGTCGACGACTCGCGCATCTGGCGCCGCGGCGCCGGCTGGTCGTCGTAAATCTGGCGCCGCCGCGGCAAGTCTTCGCCGCCTGACCCAGGAGGAGCTGCTGGCAGAGGCGCAGCTGACGGAGCAGATCAACCTGCGGTCGCTGGCCCGCTACCAGCGACTGGAGGTGGAGAAGAAGAAGGCCCGCTCCAGGCAGCCGGTGAACAGGGGACCCACTGTGCGATTCGATTCCTACACAACGCGCCTGCTAGACGATGACGCGGTGCCAGTTGAGGTGAGGCTTGTGCCATGAGCGTTATGGAGTTGTAGCCTAGTGGTTAGAGTGTCGGACAGGTCGACTTTAATCGAATGTCGAATGTCGAAAGTCGAGGGTTCGATTTTGTAATGTTGGCTCTAGTAACTTCTGTTAACTTCCCCATTCAGGTAACCGAGGTGAATACGGCCACAGGCGATGCAGTGCCAAAGGCCACTCTGGTGCTGGAGCCGCTCGATGCAGCCAGCCGCAGGTGCACCAGAAATTTTGTGTCATTCACTCACCAGGAGACCCTGGCAGCCGGACTGGCACTGAACAAGCGGCCACCGATGAGAAATCCATTCTGTCCAATTAGCAACCAGCCGGCCAGGTATTTTGATCCGCTGACTCAGACACCCTATCGGGATGCCAGATCGTTTCGCGTACTGAGAACCCTGTACGCAATGCACCACGCTACTGGAATTCGACCCGCTGTGCTGCTTAAACAGTACATTCAGGGAGAGCTCATTGTGCCCTAATTATATACTCCAATTGAACTACTTACAATAGTCACCTGTGTAATTTCTAATAATATTGTATTCTGAACAGCATTTATTAATTCTGTAATTCTGTAAAGAAATTATGTAATTTCTTTATAATACACGATGTTAAAAAAACTAAATGTAAACATTAACTCAGTCGCAATTCGGTGATGGGTGTGTGGTGATACTTGTGGTGATGTAGAGTTGTCTTGCTGATTCTTTTAATAGATGACCTCGTTGGGCTAAATTGACAGCTAGCGTCACACCTGTCCATGGACTGTAGGGCCGTGTTTTTAAGACGGTTTTTGACGCGTTCGACCCGAGCTGGTATCCTTAGTACCCTTAGCGCATTCGCTACCTATTGAAACCCATTTTAAAGCAATACATCTGGGTTAAGGCACTCAAAGGCAATCAATTGTTTAAAAATATCTGAATTTGTGGTTTTTATAATTTTATCTGTAGCGATTTAATGCAATTAGCAAATACACTTAGTATTTTTCCATAGTTCATATATATATACACTAGAATATATATTTAACGCTCGTGACGCTCAAAAAACAGAATAATTAGAGAATTATTATTACTTATATTACACTATTATAAGTAGTAGTTTGTCTTGTAACAACTTGTAACTTGGAGCAACAAGAAACTAAAAAATGTTCTCAAATGCAGATGCGTTGTAGATTTTTATGTAGGAAATGGAAAGAGGAAATAAAGGCTAATTATGGGAATATTATCGGCCACCAGTAACAGTAATCGATCTTAATTTGAAGATATAAAAATATTTAATTTTCAAAGAGTAAAACAGTTGCTAAAGTGCATTACGTACTTTATTTACATAAAATAACCGCTCGAGTAGCACAATGAAAGGGTAAAATTTCAAAGATCAGCTGTTAGTCAGCTAAGCTGTCAGCTGAGCATGTTAATAAAACTTTACAGTTCTACTGATAGTAGTTTATACATAAAACAGCATTTAATGCCGAATTCGGTGCGTGGAAGTTGGACCTGCATGAGCGGCGGCCTGCTCTAGCCGAAGCAGCCCAGCAGCCAGTCTGGCATTCCGCTCCATCAGGTAGGCAATTAGTAGAGCTTGTCTAGCCGCTCGGCGTTCCCGACGCTTGCAATCTGCACCGTTGCTATGGAAACAACTGATGAAGCAGCAACAATTTGAAGGCTGACCCGCACTACGCCTATCCGATGGAGACGTTGCTGCCGAAACAACTAGCCGCGATCTCATTGTACCGGCCTCGAATTGACAATCGATGTCATCGAATTCCTCCGTCTCAGAGTCATCGTCGACTTCGGCGAGCTCGGCGTCCGGCCGTCGGGCCGAGAAACGGCTGCCCCACAGTCGCAGGCGGACAAACACACAGAGGCTGGCGCAGAGGCAAACAGCGGTTTGCAGGCCGAATGCGCCGACGGTGACAAAGCGCAAAATGGTCACGCATGGCCTCTTTACACCGTCTCTGACTGAGTCAGCTTCAATGACGGGATCGGCGTACATTGACTGGGTAGTTAGCGAGGCCGCCAAGATCACGGAGGAGGCTGCAATGTTGAGGTGGAATATCTAATATTTCAAACGACTCCATAGCAAAAGAGAATAGTGATAATGAGATAAAAAGTTAAACTTTTGTGCGAGTCGACAAAAAAGGTGAAATTTTGAGGGGACGACTCAATAGGGTGAGATTTTGAGAGAGACGACTAAATATGTGAGATTTTGAGAGAGACGACTAAATATGTGAGATTTTAAGAGAGAGACGACTTAAACGGGTGAGATTTAGAGAGAGACGACTCAATAGGGTGAGGTTTTGAGAGAGACGACTCAATAGAATGAGATTTTAAGAGAGAGACGACTTAATAGGGTGAGATATACTCTATGACTAAAAAGGGCTCATAATAGTAATGAATAAACTCACACAAAGCTAACAGATAGAATGGCAGTCTAATGACTGGCTCGCAGGCCAGGTAGAGATTCAAATAGCCATCCACCAGCTTTCGTCCGCAGTACCAGGCGTAGCAGCGATCAACAGACAGGAGCGCCAGGAACTGAAGGCATTGCACTACAGCTGAATAGGCTAGTAAGCTGGAGCCGCTGCACAGTTTTCGCAACTGCTGCTGCTGCTGCTGCTGCGTATCGTTGACATCAACTAGGCGAATGTGCAGCGACTGCACGATTGCCGGACAAGTGAACGGCAGCCAGAAGTGAATTGAGGCTAGGGCCACCTGCGAATTGCATAGGAAGAAAAGCTAGATTGAAGACAGTGGTCCGGGGATAGGAAGAAAGGGGGCAGTTAGACAGGGTGGAAAGAAGGGGGTAGATGGAGTGGGGTAGGAAGAAAGTGGCAGATGGAGTGGGGTAGAAAGAAAGTGGCAGATGGAGTGGGGTAGGAAGAAAGGGGCAGATGGAGTGGGGTAGGAAGAAAGGGGCAGATGGAGTGGGGTAGGAAGAAAGGGGCAGATGGAGTGGGGTAGAAAGAAAGTGGCAGATGGAGTGGGGTAGGAAGAAAGGGGCAGATGGAGTGGGGTAGGAAGAAAGGGGCAGATGGAGTGGGGTAGGAAGAAAGGGGCAGATGGAGTGGGGTAGGAAGAAAGGGGCAGATGGAGTGGGGTAGGAAGAAAGGGGCAGATGGAGTGGGGTAGGAAGAAAGGGGCAGATGGAGTGGGGTGGGGAAAAGGGGCAGATAAAAAGGGGTAGGAAGAAAGGGGGAAGAAAGGGGCAGACGCAAGAGGTAGAAATACATTATCGTAAAAAATGGGTTGAAGAAAGAGAACTAAAAATGAGGGTGCTAAAAGCGGAATTAAAAACGAAATTTAAGATTAAGAAAGGGTAAAAGCGGATGATGATAAAAAATAAACAATGGAAAACGAATCGGATCACTTACAAACAAAAACAAGCCGCTGATCGTCACTGCGGAGCAAACGCGTTCTAATTTTCTATTAGAAACACGGCATACGAGACCGCAACAGCAGCAGCAGCGGGTACCACTATCACCACTAGATTCAGATGGAAAGAAATCTAGAGCGTAGTTGTACTCATCAGTTCTAGGAGCTGCCGCTAAGCTGACACCGTCAACTGTGTCCCAGCGGTCGCATTGGATCTGCCTCAGAGAAGACTGAAAATCATATTTTAGTATTAGAATGTTGGATATAACCTGCTTAAAGTGACGCCTTCTTTAGCGAAGGTAATTAAAACACAGAAGGCAGATGGACGCTCAGAGATTGTGATGGACACCCAGGGAGGGTGATGGACACTCAGGTAGTGTGATTGACAAGCTCAAGAAATGTGATAAACACTCAGAGAGGGCCATAGACACTCAGGAATGGTAATGGACACCCAGGGAGGGTGATGGACACTTAGAGAGTGTGATAGACAAGCTCACGAAAGGTGATAGACAACCAGGGAGGGAAAAAGACACTCAGGGATGGTGATGGACACTCAGTGAGGGTAATAGACACTCAGGGATGGTGATGGACACTCAGTGAGGGTCATAGACACTCAGGAATGGTGATGGACACTCAGTGAGGGTCATAGACACTCAGGAATGGTGATGGACACTCAGTGAGGGTCATAGACACTCAGGGAGGGTGATGGACACTCAGTGAGGGTCATAGACACTCAGAGAGGGTGATAGACACTCAGGGATGGTGATAGACACTCAGAGAGGGTGATAGACACTCAGAGAGGGTGATAGACACTCAGGGAGGGTGATAGACATTTAAGGAGTTTGATAGGGAACCAGGGAGGGTGATTTTGGTAAAAATTTTCAAGATAACTAACAAAAGCTTTGAAATGAGGCACTAATACTATTGAAGGTAGAGCTTATTGAAGTTAAAAAGGAAAAACCGCAGAGAATAATAATTCATAACAGCAGCGTACTAGTTCAGTTGTGAGTTACATTGAATGCAAATTCATTTAAATCAATAACACTGAATTAGATTGGTCATCGTTTTCGTTTGAAAGCAAACTTCCAAACTGCCGGCTGATCACCGTCGGCCTCCGCCACCAGCTTACGCGGCCGGCCAACTTCGGCAGCCAGATTGCGCTTAGACTCGAGTGCGGCCAGAGCCGAGGACAGGGCGGCAGCGCGAGCCAGCCGCTGCCTGGAAGCTTTAAGACTGCGGGCTCGCTCTTTGGCTAGCCGGACAATGTCCGCCTCGGACAGGTTGGCCAGGTGAGATGACCAGGCACCTTTGGCGGCATCGGCAGCTGACGATGATTCAGACTTAGATAGTCGGCGAAAATCGCTGCGGCTGAACACTACTGTGCTGCGGCTTTCGCCTCCGTCAGCGTCAGCAGCAGTCTCGCCGACGAAGGCTAGGCAGGCCTCGAGTTTGGCTAATTGGGCTCGCTCAATTTGCAGCTTGTGGCGCAGATAATTGGCGTCTTCAAGAAGCATCTGTCGCATGCGCTTGTTATCAGCAGTTGGCTGCTTGCCTGTGGGGATGGTTCACAATAAGAAACTCAGGAAGGCAAAAATCTAATAATTATTATTGAAGACTTGGTGACTGTATTAAAATCTGTACTCAGGGAGGGTTTTAGACACTCAGGGAGGGTGAGAGAGAGACACTTGGGGAGTGATAGAAACTCAGGGAGGGTGAGAGACACTCAGGGAGGGTGATAGACACTCAGGGAGGGTTAGAGACACTCAGGGAGGGTGAGAGACACTCAGGGAGGGTGAGAGACACTCAGGGAGGGTGAGAGACACTCAGGGAGGGTGAGAGACACTCAGGGAGGGTGAGAGACACTCAGGGAGGGTGAGAGACACTCAGGGAGGGTGAGAGACACTCAGGGAGGGTGAGAGACACTCAGAGAAGGTGATAGACACTCAGTGAGGGTGAGAGACACTCAGTGAGGGTGAGAGACACTCAGGGAGGGTGAGAGACACTCAGGGAGGGTGAGAGACACTCAGAGAAGGTGATAGACACTCAGGGAGGGTGATAGACACTCAGAGAAGGTGATAGACACTTAGGGAGGGTGAGAGACACTCAGGGAGGGTGATAGACACTCAGAGAAGGTGATAGACACTTAGGGAGGGTGATGGACACTCAGGGAGGGTGATGAACACTCAGTGAGGGTGAGAGACACTCAGGGAGGATGAGAGACACTCAGGGAGGGTGATAGACACTCAGAGAAGGTGATAGACACTTAGGGAGGGTGATGGACACTCAGGGAGGGTGATGAACACTCAGTGAGGGTGAGAGACACTCAGGGAGGGTGAGAGACACTCAGGGAGGGTGAGAGACACTCAGGGAGGGTGAGAGACACTCAGGGAGGGTGAGAGACACTCAGAGAAGGTGATAGACACTCAGGGAGGGTGATAGACACTCAGAGAAGGTGATAGACACTCAGGGAGGGTGATAGACACTCAGGGAGGGTGAGAGACACTCAGGGAGGGTGAGAGACACTCAGGGAGGGTGAGAGACACTCAGGGAGGGTGAGAGACACTCAGGGAGGGTGAGAGACACTCAGAGAAGGTGATAGACACTCAGGGAGGGTGATAGACACTCAGAGAAGGTGATAGACACTTAGGGAGGGTGAGAAACACTCTGTGAGGGCGATAGACACTCAGTGAGGGTGAGAGACACTCAGGGAGGGTGAGAGACACTCAGGGAGGGTGAGAGACACTCAGGGAGGGTGAGAAACACTCTGTGAGGGCGATAGACACTCAGTGAGGGTGAGAGACGCTCAGGGAGGGTGAGAGACACTCAGGGAGGGTGATAGACACTCAGGGAGGGTGAGAGACACTCAGGGAGGGTGAGAGACACTCAGGGAGGGTGAGAGACACTCAGGGAGGGTGAGAGACACTCAGGGAGGGTGATAGACACTCAGAGAAGGTGATAGACACTTAGGGAGGGTGATGGACACTCAGGGAGGGTGATGAACACTTAGAGATGGTGTTAGAAACTCATGCATGGTAATATACACTCAGGGAGGGTAATAGACACACAGTACGAAGTATGCTAGTAATTCAATTTGTAACTAACTCACTCACCCGGGGCCACAGGCACAGACTCCGAGTGCTGGCCATCAACCAGCTGCGATCTGGTCATGTGAAAGTAGAACTCGTCTGGATTTCGCTCTCTGGCCTTCTGGCGTAAAGATTTCAAAGTCGATGTCTTCTTCTGATAGTCCTTAGCCCGGACCACGTAGTCCTTGTGCTTCTCTAGCTGGCCCAGGTGCGACCGCTTGCCCGGCTGTTGGCGCTCCCTATAATGGCGCCGGTCGCGCTTGCTGCTCTTCTTGAGAGAAGAGAATGGCATCCCAATTGCTGCAATATTGTGAAACTTGTAAGCTTAAACTATGACGCAACCATCACTCTTATCTGGGTCTGTCACTTTTATCTGAATCTGTCACTCTTATCTGGACCTGCCACTCTTATCTGGACCTGTCACTCTTATCTGGATCTGGCACTCTTATCTGGACCTGTCACTCTTATCTGGACTTGTCCCTTTTATCTGGACCTGTCACTCTTATCTGGATCTGGCACTCTTATCTGGACCTGTCACTCTTATCTGGACTTGTCCCTTTTATCTGGACCTGTCACTCTTACCTGGATCTGGCACTCTTATCTGGATCTGGCACTCTTATCTAGACCTGTAACTCTTATCTGGATCTGCACTCTTATCTGGACCTGTCACTCTTATCTGGATCTGCACTCTTATCTGGACCTGGCACTCTTATCTGGACTTGTCCCTTTTATCTGGATCTGCACTCTTATCTGGACCTGTCACTCTTATCTGGACCTGGCACTCTTATCTGGACATGTCACTCTTATCTGGACTTGTCCCTTTTATCTGGATCTGGCACTCTTATCTGGACTTGTCCCTTTTATCTGGATCTGGCACTCTTATCTGGACCTGGCACTCTTATCTGGACCTGTCACTCTTATCTGGACTTGTCCCTTTTATCTGGATCTGGCACTCTTATCTGGACTTGTCCCTTTTATCTGGATCTGGCACTCTTATCTGGACCTGTCACTCTTATCTGGACCTGGCACTCTTATCTGGACCTGGCACTCTTATCTGGACTTGTCCCTTTTATCTGGATCAAGATGATTCTGATCTTTATCTGTCACTCTTATCTAGATCTCTTATTGTTATCTCAATTTGGCACTATAATTTTACAATAATGAAGTCACTCTATTAAAAAATCTAAGAAGCATGACAAACTGATTTGTTCCATCAATCAATCAACAGTCGGTATGGCCTGCAGAAACAATATGTATTTGAATGGCACGACATAGGTCGGCTCTTTTAAGCAATTCTAACAACAACTGAAGTTGGCTAGAATCGCAGCATACTGAAGTATTTCATTCACTTCAACTCCTTAATAGCCAGGCCAGGCGGTAGGCTCTGCTTTAGCTTGTCTGCCTTGTCTTTGTCTGTGATGACCAGAGTGTAAAGAAATCTGGAGCAGCGAACCTTGAACTTAATGTTGCTCTTGTTGGTCTTTATCTTCACTGATTTGGCGTCCTTACGCCTGGCTGTGAGCAGGAAGTCTTTGATCTCTTTAATTTCGCGGGGCATGCCTTATTCTAAAAAAAGTTTTTGTACGAGTTTTTACTTTACTTACATAATGACCATTTTAAAGAAAAACAAGGCTTATTCTCTAAAAGTGATTAGCATCTATCTGTTGCTGTAACTGGAAGTTAGCAGGCAGAAAAATCTTGTTATTTGACAATCTTGCAGTTCCCCATACTCTAAATGTCCAGACAAAACATAATGTTCTTGTTTCAGCATAAAATGAAACTGCGTAAGTACATTGACATCATTGAAGTTGGTCTTTCCTTAGGCTAGATAAGGAAACTATGCTTTCGACAGTGCCAGTGCATCTGTGAAACAATGTTGCTATTTATCTGTTGCTTATGGACTTTGATATAAGCATCAATGTTGTAGCCACGGTAAATAGACAACTTATTCCTATTACAAAAAATTCTCAAAAATACCAAGACTCTAAAACTTGCTAATGCACAAGTAAATGGTTGCACTTCAACAATTATCACATGACAGGATAATAAGAGGCACTTGATTTCATGCTATTTGCACAGAACTATTATAATTTATATTTCTTTTCTTAATAAAGGATTTCTTAGAAAACATTAGGTAAAATTGACATTTTGTTATAATTGTGAGTTTTTGTTAAAATGAATAAATATGTTTTATACTGCACAAATAAAACTGTTTAAATGTGTCTGCCATTTTGTATTTGTATACAGAATAGTATAAATACACTAGAGCCCAGCAAAAGAAAATTAACCTTGTTCAACCTTGTTTCATACAAACTTTGTATACAATACTCAGAAATGTTCTTTCATTCTTTATAAACATACAGAGACAAATACTAAGAGAATTCAAGAAAGAGAAGTAGAAAGTATTGCTATACACTTAAGATCATTGGTAATGCTCTTTGGAAAGCCTATGCTCAGAAATGTATTTACAATAAAATAATTTGAGCGATTACATATAGAAGCACCAATTTAGCTTTTTTTGTTTTTCTGTAACAAATTGACGAAAACTGATCGAAAGACCCATATATTTTTAAATGAGGCATATTCTCACAAAGTGTAAATCCACGCAAAATGTAAATCCGCATTTAATAAATATAAAAGGCACAAAGTACGTGTAAAGGCATACTGTAAATGGCATGGTGTCTAGGTCGTACAGACTGTTTAAAAATTTAAAAATGATAAAAAATACCGAGGACTGTCGTACTTGAAATACTTGTCGTACGTCACTTGAAAAAAACTTTGAAACGGTGCATCGAAAGTATCGGAATTATAGCTAGCTAGTTGTTTCGTAGAAATTTAAATAAAAACAAAACGTATCAATATAAATACAAAAATATGCTTAAAACTTGCATGTACTATTTATTTTGATACTGTGACGTTGTCACTTGTGAATTGTAACTTATGAATCTTAACTTATGTACTAACTAGGGCCGTTTAACTATAATGTCATTTCGCTATCACCAGTTTTTGCAGTTCATATAATTAGTTCTAATTCTTAGAGTGTTACTGTAAGTAGACGTTAATGTACTCGTACATCGCGCTGCCCCAGCTTGTTTTCTGCTATAGTGTCTCAGTATGATCTACCCCTGACCAGTGGGCTTGCACGCTCATTGGCTGGGGCCAAATTCTAGATTTATCGATCGCCCTGTTTTGCAGTTTACCTAGTTTAGTTAACTAAGGGCTTTAGGCCGCTCGCGCACCACTTGTCTGGTCTTGTCTCGCTTCTCCTCGCTCTCTCCCCGGTATCGCGCTGTTCCACTGCTGTTACTGTTTACTCGGCCACTCTCACTATTACTTTCCACTGTTATTGCCACTGCGTCATCCACTGTCGTCATTCATCGAACTATTGAGCTCCTGCACCTTAACTTACCTTTACTTAACCATACCGCTTAATTCTTGTACGTCCCAGTGATAATAAACAAAGATAAAAAGTGCTACCGCTACACTCTATTACTACACTGTTTGAACAAACTGGAATTGTCGAGCTGCCGTTCTCCGGACTTAGTCATTCAATAACGTCACAATTACCTTAAATTAAATATAATGAAAGAAAATTTATTTCTGAACACTATCGAAAATGGTCGTTTCGTCTGCCAAAATACTACGGCAGACGAAAGGGCGGCAGACGAAACGACCGTATGCACCCCTTACTACAGGTACTGCAGGTTCTGGAAAACATGTATATGGCCAGTTGTATATAGTACATGAAAATTGCTACACAGTTCCTGTAAAATGTGTGTGCTTTAAGTTCTTAAAGTTATCGGCAAAACAAGCTGCTGTGTGGATATAGGCAGAGAATTATCGGCACGGAACCGTGTGGATAAAATTGAAATTAACGACACGGCATACATAAAGAGTTGTAGACCTATTCATACAAGCTGCCGTGTGCAGGATGATGGTGCATTAGAAATCATGAGCTATAAGGGATATTCGTTTTTTTCTTTATAAGCATTATTTAATTGAAGAAGAAATGCTATAACAGGAAAGTATTGTCTTCCTGTTACCTTCTGCCACAGCAACAGAGAGATAAACGCTCCACGGGCCAGAGGCCCGTTTCTGTGTGGACTCCGGAGAGTCCGGAGTAGTCACATGAAAAGCGGCAGCGATGCTCTGCCTCTCGCTTCCAGTGTATTTAAATTCAAGCAGCGCGCACAACAGAGGCAGAATGGGGAGAGAGGGAGAAACGCTGCATGGGAGATTGCTAACACAGGGGCAGCTGTTTCTTTATCCCACACGCACACGCTCCCCAGCGAACGCTCGCCGAACTTCTTCCTCCCATTCCTGGGCCGTATCGATCCACGGACGCCTCGTCGTGTACGCGAATCATGTGAGCCATGCAAATGCAATGTTCTGAAACGTATTTGCAAGGCTTACAAATGCATTATAATGCTGCACGTTAAATTTAACATTCTCAGAGATAATTCAACCAAACTGGCAATGATGGATGACTGCTGATATATATTTATTAGCATGGATAGGACTTGGTACATTAAAACATATTTATAATGTTAGAATATCATGTTATGACAGAATTATGGACAAATTTACCAAAATCATTTATATAGGGCCTAGCTTTAATCTGCATGAAGTGGATAAAATTATTTGATACTCGTAAAATGTCACTATAAATTGCGATCTTTAGAAATAAAAAATGGACGCATTTCCGATTTAGCGGGTCACATGCATACCTGATGCATTTAAGTGCGTAGGTATGACAGCGGGGTCAAACCGATGTATTCTCGATGGTTACAGTATTGTAGTGATGGTTACAGTATTGTAGTGATGGGTGCAGTATTGTAGTGATGGGTGCAGTATTGTAGTGATGGGTGCAGTATTGTAGTGATGGGTGCAGTATTGTAGTGATGGGTGCAGTATTGTAGTGATGGGTGCAGTATTGTAGTGATGGGTGCAGTATTGTAGTGATGGGTGCAGTATTGTAGTGATGGGTGCAGTATTGTAGTGATGGTTACCAGTATTGTAGTGATGGGTGCAGTATTGTAGTGATGGGTGCAGTATTGTAGTGATGGGTGCAGTATTGTAGTGATGGTTACAGTATTGAAGGGCTGGTTGCAGTATTGTAGGGCTGGTTGCAGTATTGTAGGGTTTGGCGCAGACAAAGGCCGAAATTTGGCAGTGAAAACAACGTTCCGACTTTGGCCCTGATTAGGCGTAAATCTATATATTCTGGGCCGGGCGAGACACCCACCTCAGCCCGCTCACTTGGACCTGGCAGCCAGGTGTACATAGCCAGGTGTACATTGCCAGGTTTACATAGCCAGGTGTACATTCAGTGATACGAGATAATAGTAAACAACGGCTTATACGCGGCGCACTACAGTTGCTATTGATAATCAGTAGGTGCTGTTAAGTAAGTTTGCTTACATTTTTGCTTGGTACAGTTGAGTAGGGGTGAGCGCTTTGAATAAATTTGAATAGGGAAAACTGCACAAAAAATCTTATTTGCGCTACAGTCAGTAGAGTTTTGTAGATTGTCGAGCAGGTGATGGTAGAGGTGACTTTTGTATAAGGTGGGTTTCATCGTCCGTTCCGTTTTTAATTTCTGCATTTGATGAGGAGTGGCCCATTTAACTCATGCTTCTGGTTAGAGTGTATTTTAATTTTTAATATATTTATTAAGTATTACATAAGAACAGTAATTAGAACAGTTTATGACGCATTTTTGTATGCTTGAATGGCAGTCAGTCTGGGTGCAAAAAGCTGAGAAAATTCAGACAGAATCGTCTAAGGAAACTGGGCTTCTACGAGCTATGATATGATAAGAACATTTTTGGGACTGTCTGCCCAGCTAATGTAATAAATTGGCTGAGGTGACAACCAGATTGACATATTTGAGTCTTGAACATATTCTGCATGAATAATTGATCAGCCACTAGTGAGAGCAAAAACTAATGAACGAACAGTTTATTTTATTATTTATTGATTATGATAAATTAATTCACAGAATATGAAATTCAAATTCATCTACTCGAGCTTAATAATCAGAATTGCAAAGCTATGCAAGAATTTCGAGCTCTAAAATCACTAAAAAATGTGCAGTTGTGATGAATCTCTGGCTGATCACGACAAATATCGCCCACAGCAACAATCTCAATGTAGTCAGTGCAGCAGTCGCTGTCTGTGTCCTGCCCCTCCACAGCAGCACCAGCAGCAGCAGTCGCTGGTATGCTAACAATCAAGTAGCAGCACTCGGACTCGAAGCCGTTAGTTTTCTGAAATCAGAGCAGCCTTGAGCACTCATTCAGCTTCGTAAATAAAACGGAAACACTATACTGACAAGTAGCCATTGTAGCCAAGTAGCCATAGCCAAGTAGCCATTGTAGCCAAGTAGCCATAGTAGCCAAGTAGCCATTGTAGCCAAGCAGCCATTGTAACCAAGTAGCCACTGTAGCCAAGTAGCCACTGTAGCCAAGTAGCCACTGTAGCCAAGTAGCCACTGTAGCCAAGTAGCCACTGTAGCCAAGTAGCCATTTTAGCCAAGTAGCCACTGTAGCCAAGTAGCCATTTTAGCCAAGTAGCCATTTTAGCCAAGTAGCCACTGTAGCCAAGTAGCCACTGTAGCCAAGTAGCCACTGTAGCCAAGTAGCCACTGTAGCCAAGTAGCCACTGTAGCCAAGTAGCCATTTTAGCCAAGTAGCCACTGTAGCCAAGTAGCCATTTTAGCCAAGTAGCCACTGTAGCCAAGTAGCCACTGTAGCCAAGTAGCCATTTTAGCCAAGTAGCCACTGTAGCCAAGTAGCCACTGTAGCCAAGTAGCCACTGTAGAAAAGTAGACATTGTAGCCAAGTAGCCACTGTAGAAAAGTAGACATTGTAGCCAAGTAGCCATTGTAGCCAAGTAGCCATTGTAGCCAAGTAGCCATTGTAACCAAGTAGCCATTGTAGCCAAGTAGCCACTGTAGCCAAGTAGCCATTGTAACCAAGTAGCCATTGTAGCCAAGTAGCCATTGTAGCCAAGTAGCCATTGTAGCCAAGTAGCCATTGTAGCCAAGTAGCCATTGATGCCGAGTAGCCATTGTAGCCAAGTAGCCACTGTAGCCAAGTAGCCATTGTAGCCGAGTAACCACTGTAGCCAAGTAGCCACTTTAGCCTTGTAGCCATTGTAGCCAAAGTAGCCACAAGTAGCCACTGTAGCCAAGTAGCCATTGTAGCCAAGTAGCCATTGTAGCCAAGTAGCCATTGTAGCCAAGTAGCCATTGATGCCGAGTAGCCATTGTAGCCAAGTAGCCACTGTAGCCAAGTAGCCATTGTAGCCGAGTAACCACTGTAGCCAAGTAGCCACTTTAGCCTTGTAGCCATTGTAGCCAAAGTAGCCACAAGTAGCCACTGTAGCCTAGTAGCCATTGTAGCCAAGTAGCCACTGTAGCCAAGTAGCCATTGTAGCCAAGTAGCCATTGTAGCCAAGTAGCCATCGAGATTAATGGTTAAGCAACGTAGCATTTCTCGGACAGGACTGTCCCTGTTTGCTCGCTGAAGTCTAAGTGACTCGTTGACTCACCTAATTAGCAGGATGAGACACCTCAGGTGACACTTTAGATTCCTCCTGAATGCCTGAGCTTAGGTTGAGCCCGGCTGCTGAAGGCTCAGTTGACGGCGCTCGGAGCTGCAATGGAAAGGTTCAGAGCCGTCAGCTGCTGAAGGGCACGATCGCCACATTTTCCTGCACTGACCTTCGAGAAGAGCAGAAAGCATGCAGCGCAGACGAATGACACAACAATGAAAACGATGGTGGCTGAGACAGCAATCGTGAAAGTCGTGAGCCCAGCCCCAGGGCAGACGAGTCGAGCCGTGGTGTAAACAGGTGAGCCGAAAGTCATGTTCTCAGGGAGGTTCTGTGCCGCACTGCAGTTGACAAAGACTTCGCTCCTGCTCTTGTCATGCTCAACACCGCTGTCGAGCGACCACGTGCTAATGAGGCCCCTGTTGTCTGACACCTGCTGTTTCATATAGTACAGTGTGTTGTGCCCAAGTCTTTCAAGAATCATACGGAATGCAACTCACCTGTGGAAGCAGAGAGACATGTTCTGTAGCTAAGTAGCCATTGTGGCCAAGTAGCCTTTGTAGCCAAGTAGCCATTGAAGCCAAGTAGCCATTGTAGGCAAGTAGCCATTGTTTCATTTGAGAGACCTTTTTTCCCTTGAGTTCGCCAGCTTGAAAGTTGCACGTGTGCTCAGGCTCAGGGTGAGAAGCAGATGATCTAAACTGTACCGTTATTCTTGCCATGCTTTTGCAGCTTTCCAGGAATTTTATCGATAGACTCGATGGCGGGTCTGGCGGGAATATTGAGGTGCTTTCAAAAATTGCTGCTGAAGTATTTGTTATGAGGAGCAAATATTAGAAAAATTCTGGATGCTCACTCACAGAGCACGGTGACTGAGGTCTGCTTGCTGACAGAGCCAAGTCTACAAGAGTACTTTCCAGAATGCTCAGGAAATGCTCGAGCCACTGCAATCTTGTGATCTTCAATGCAGGTACCGTTCGGAAGGCAGAGCTGGAGTCCGCTTGAGTTTGAGCACAGCATTGAGCTGTTGCAGTGCAGCTCGCAGCTCACAGCGAAACTCGAGTTGACGGCCACAAACTGATCCGCGGAGGCCGCTGAAAACAATATTTTGACCAGCTTGTATGATAAACAGATAAACAAATAGCGATCGAATGCACTTTATGTGACTGAAGTCTCTGTGACGAGTAAATGGTACGGATGCACTCAAAGGCATTGGAATCTAGTATCTATTATCGTTGATGTGGAGCGAGTTTATCAACGAGTTCATGAGTTCCATGAGTCATAGTTGATGTTCAAATTGGCTATTGGCGTTTCAATTGACTTGGCTTTTTGCCAGCATGCCCGAGGGCATTGTGTCAGTTGAGGTTTTGTGCTGTGGTCATTGTGTCAGTTGAGGTTTTGTGCTGTGGTCATTGTGTCAGTTGAGGTTTTGTGCTGTGGTCATTGTGTCAGTTGAGGTATTGTGCTGTGGTCATTGTGTCAGTTGAGGTTTTTTGATGTGGTCATTGTGTCAGTTGAGGTTTGGTGCTGTGGTCATTGTGTCAGTTGAGGTTTTGTGCTGTGGTCATTGTGTCAGTTGAGGTTTGGTGCTGTGGTCATTGTGTCAGTTGAGGTTTGGTGCTGTGGTCATTGTGTCAGTTGAGGTTTGGTGCTGTGGTCATTGTGTCAGTTGAGGTTTTGTGCTGTGGTCATTGTGTCACAAGTGTCACTCTTTCAGCGCAATCGACATCACGAAGCACCCTCTTGGTGTCCCTGTTTCGTGGATTGAGGAGAATCGTAAGCAGTGCTCCAATGCAATCGCAGGTGCAGTTCTTCTAAATAAGCTGCTCTGCATCCATGGTGCCATTGTTGAGAGCAAACCGAGAAGCTTCTCTTGCTGGGCTGCAATTCTCTGCCGAGGTTTTTGGGAGCTTCTGCACAATGCTCGTCTGTTTCCAAAATCAAGATTACAGCAGCGTAATTTACTTTTGATCTATTTAAAGTTGCATTGTAGCTCACTAATCAGTCCTTTTTTATTTTCGTGCTTTTACACTCTTGACACCTTTGCTTGTACTATTGAATATGATTATTTTTCTATAATTCATTATTGTGTTTGCATTCAGCTGTCGGCCTTCGTCATTGGATGAATTTCCCCTGACCAGTTTCTGCTTTATGGTTTTCATTGTTTCACTAATAGGTCCAAGCGACGATTTCAAGCGATTTGTCCGAGCTACGATATGAAGCGACAATTTGAAGCGCAAAAATGTCTCGCTTTCAGGCCCTTATTATTCTTTAAAAGTTATAAACAAAGTAGAAAATCTGCTCACAGAGCACGGCAACTGAGATCTGCTTGCTGACAGAGCCAAGTCTGCAAGAGTACATTCCAGAGTGATGAGGCAGAGCTTGAGCCACTGCTGTCTCGTGTTCTGCTAAGCAGGTACCGTTCGGAAGGCAGAGCTGGAGCCCGCTTGAGTTTGAGCACAGCATTGAGCTGTTGCAGTGCAGCTCGCAGCTCACAGCGAAACTCGAGTTGACGGCCACAAACTGATCCGCGGAGGCCGCTGAAAACAATATTTTGACTGCAGCTTGTATCATAAACAGATAAACAAATAGCGATCGAATGCACTTTAAGTGACTGAAGTCTCTGTGACGAGGTAAAGGCAGGATAGGAATCAAGTATTGATTTTCGTTGATGAGGACCTAATTTCTCAACGAGTTCATGAATTCCATTAATCAGAATGATCGTTGAATTGGCTATTGGCGTTTTAATTAACTTTGGGTTTTTGCTACCCTGTCTGTTTTGCTGTCTGCTTACCTTGGATTCTTCAGTCAGTTCTGACTTCGCTTGAATTCTATCTAATTCTCTACATTTTCAGCCTTCTGATTGGTCCGCCTCTCACTTTCTAGCCTCCTCTCTTACACTCAGTCGCGCACTCTCTTGTTATCGCCACGCCAACCCCCTCCAGTCTGTCCAACTTAACCATGCGCATATTCGAGTCGTGTATAGCCAAGGGCACAGCGCCCTGTCACTTTCGCTTCTCTTCTCTTCATTAGCTACCCGCAGGCCAGCTTAAAAAATTATTACTTCTCTTAATCTCTTGACACTCCTTCCAAGCCATTCGGAAAATAACTGGAGCAATTCTCAATTATTCATTTTGTGTTTAAATTGGCTTTCGGCTTTTATATGAGGCACGTACTTTAACCAATTTCCCCAGGCTCACTTCTGCATTGTGCTATTTTTTACCGTTTGACTAATTTGTCCGAGCTACGATTTGAAGCGCAAAAATGTCCCGCTTTCAGGCCCTTATTATTATAAAGTAGAAAATCTGCTCACAGAGCACGGCGACTGAGATCTGCTTGCGGACAGAGCCAAGTCTGCAAGAGTACTTTCCAGAATGCTCAGGAAGTGCTCGAGCCACTGCAGTCTTGTGATCTGCAATGCAGGTACCGTTCGGAAGGCAGAGCTGGAGCCCGCTTGAGTTTGAGCACAGCATTGAGCTGTTGCAGTGCAGCTCGCAGCTCACAGAGAACCTCGACTTGAGAGCCACCACCTGATCTACCGACGTCGCTGGAATAGAAGTTACCATTGACATTTAAAACTCAATTTGTGCACTCCCTGCTTGAAAAATTACTTTAAAAGTGAACTCACTCAGCACACTGACAGTGGATGTATCTGCAACCGATCCGAATCTGCACCTGTAGTCACCTGAGTGCTCAGGCTGAGCACTTCCAATGTGCAGCTCATGGCCATTTATGCAGCTGCCGTTGGGAGAGCACAGCTGCAGCTCGCTTGAGCTCGAGTTGAGTTCTGCTCCATCGCAGTCCAGCCAGCAGCTCACACTGAACTTTGAGCTCTGAGGCACCAGCTGAGGCGCTGAGGATTCTGGAGATTTACAAATCATCCAATCGACATTGCTAAATCAAGGAAATTTATGAATTTCCCTTCCACAACAATAGGCCCATAGTAAAAGACCCGAACTCACTCAGCTGCACAGTCTGAAGCCTGAGATCTGCGAAGCTCATGTATTCCATATTACGTGATAACAGTATATTATATCCGATCGTTACGGACATTCTTCGCAGCAGCAAGTGTCTCACCTGGAGTTCAGATGAAATCTCAGTGGGATCCAGAACTCATCAGAGCACAACTCAAGGCACAGAGCAGGTCTCACCTCCGCTAAGCAGTTCACGGTGAAGTTCTCACCAGCCTCGATACGCGCCTGCTTGCTCACCGTCAGGCCGCACCATCTCCAGAGCTGCTTAGACTCACTGAACTGGCTGTTCATGTTTCTTGAGCTGCAGTGATCACCTGAGAACAGCTGACTGCTGCTGCTCGATGTCCAGATCTCGATGTCTTTGGCTCTCAGGTAGACATGTGTAGCGCCATCTAAAAGTGAGTAGTTCACGACTAAGCAGTGGAAGCTGATGTGCATGGAAAAAAATTGAGCAGTGACTCACCCTCTCTGCCCTTTACAGTAACTGATCTGATGAGCACTGACTCATTCAGCTGCACTGCGAACCAATGCCATCCTCCGTCTGCTTGGCTTATGTCTTTGCTGTGGACGAACGCGTAGCTGGGGGTAGAATTCATTACCGTCTTTTCCTCTTCCGCGTAGCTTCTGTTGTTGAAGCAAGACGCTACTCCATAGATCACCTCGAAGGACGACTGCCAGGAGTTAAGCACTCGGCTCCTGCGAATTGGCAACTCACAGGCTGCAGTTGCCATGGAAACTTGCAGTGCCAGGATCAGTAGAAGCATGGCCTTGGCCAGTTTGAGAATTTCAAAATCAGTAAAAATTTGTGCTGCTAAAATCAACCCAGAAATAAAAGCGGATTCACTATGACGTCCTATTTGAATGAATCGGCACCTGCGATATGATTTGATGATCCAGAGAGTAACACTGTTCACAGCGAATCTAACAAAAGGCACAACCTGCTTTATTTCGAAGCTTGGACCAAGTTGAGCTGCTGCTAGTTCATTTGTCTGCACTTGTTCTTTCTTGCTCTTTATTTTCCTTGCTCGATAATATAGCTTTTTCAATCCTTTTTGGTTCTTTCTGCGTTCAAATTGGTGCGTGGCTGTCAGCAGGATGACGTGGCAGCGGTGTCGGGATGTACCATAGAAGACAGAATCAATTCGGTAAAAACTGCAAGCACTTTGGGTCATAAGGGGGAGGCATAGCCGAGATGAAGAATCGCGCTGAGGGGATGATACGCTAAGATTAGTCTTTTGGACAGAGAGAATTGTGAATGCATTACGTCTCTGGTTGCGACTGAAGGCGCTTGGTCGTATGATGGGAATCGCAAAGCAGTCAGTTCGAAACATCGTGACTTACGTACGAAGAGACCGGAAGAACGCACACCCTGCCAAAAGGAGGAGTGAGGATACAAAAGATCACGCAAGCTTTGGTGAACAGGTTGATCGATTTTTCAGCGACTACACCATTTCTCGTTTAATTTCAAGCAAACGCTCATTCTATTTCAGCAAGCTTGCAATCAAATTCATCAATCTATTTTTGACCAGTCAGACCAGCATCCAAATTCTGCAACCTTGCATTCGATTTCAACAAGACATTCATTTTCAGCAAAGTGCAACTATCAACAAGGGCTCATCCCGAGAGGCTCGCCTTCTGCGGCTATTACAGACCGTGGCGCTGCTTTGCCTGCGGCAGAATGTGGTTGTCACTGCCTACCACGTGCCGGGCCGTTACCAGCTGTTTGCGGATGCCGCGTCCCGGCTGCATTGCCGCCAGGAGCTGCTTAATTTTTTTGTGGCGCGCCTATGCCACTTGCTGTTATGTTAATAATAAAAATATTTTTTGCTTTCTTGCAAAAATTACATTTTATATTCTACCTGTTTTATGCCTTTCAAACACAAATCGATTGTACATCGTCTAGGGGTTTTCGCTGCCCCCTGCTCGCTTCGCTATTTGCCTTTGTCGTTCGGCTTCTTGCTTTTAGGGTAGGGGTGCGCAATAATACGAGTGTATACTCGTAGATTTAGGTTCTTCAGTGATTGGCATTTGCAATGCATATCTACGTACATGAATGCATCGGTAAAAGACTTTCAAATCTGAGGGAACTCTAGAGAGCTCTATAGGATAAAGTTATGCTAAAAATAGCAACAACAGAGAGGGCAAGCAACTGAGAGCAGCTAGAGAGGTTAGATGAGGACACGCCCTGAGCCCACCCATTCATTACAGCGCAAACTCGGCCCGGACCGACAGCAAAATCGGAACCGGTCCGAACCGGCCCGCGGGGGAATCCGACGGGAGGAGAATCGATCGAAGGCTGGTAGCTGATGGATGTGTGGCAACCCTGCATGATGGGGATCAGGACCAGGTAGCTGATGGATGTGTGGCAACCCTGCATGGTGGGCATCAGGACCCGGTAGCTGATGGATGTGTGGCAACCCTGCATGATGGGGATCAGGACCCGGTAGCTGATGGGTGTGTGGCAACCCTGCATGATGGGGATCAGGACCCGGTAGCTGATGGGTGTGTGGCAACCCTGCATGATGGGCATCAGGACCAGGTAGCTGATGGATGTGTGGCAACCCTGCATGATGGGCATCAGGACCAGGTAGCTGATGGATGTGTGGCAACCCTGCATGATGGGGATCAATGACCAGGTAGCTGATGGATGTGTGGCAACCCTGCATGGTGGGCATCAATGACCAGGTAGCTGATGGATGTGTGGCAACCCTGCATGGTGGGCATCAATCACCAGGTAGCTGATGGATGTGTGGCAACCCTGCATGATGGGCATCAGGACCAGGTAGCTGATGGATGTGTGGCAACCCTGCATGGTGGGCATCAATGACCAGGTAGCTGATGGATGTGTGGCAACCCTGCATGGTGGGCATCAATCACCAGGTAGCTGATGGATGTGTGGCAACCCTGCATGATGGGCATCAGGACCAGGTAGCTGATGGATGTGTGGCAACCCTGCATGGTGGGCATCAATGACCAGGTAGCTGATGGATGTGTGGCAACCCTGCATGATGGGCATCAGGACCAGGTAGCTGATGGATGTGTGGCAACCCTACATGATGGGGATCAGGACCCGGTAGCTGATGGATGTGTGGTAACCCTGCATGATGGGCATCAGGGTGCCTAGTTCGCCGGTCTGGGGGCGTGCCGCTCCGTCGCTTGTGCGACAAGTGCCCCGGGCCCCCTGCATATAGATAGAGATAGATCACCATGAGCAAATTTTATTTGAGCAGTTAAACATTTGAAATGAAATCACAACTGGAGATATGACCTATGATCAGAAAACGAACGAATGCAACAAAGAGTGCATTTTAGACAGAAGTTGCAACAATAATACTCTCGTATCGTACTCAGAAATAGTGTCACAAAATACATAGATAGGTTTTGCGATAACGTTAGACATCTAGGACCAGAGATGTTTGAGATGGGCGAGCTACCGTAAAATATATCATGATAGGACAATCAGTAGTGATCAGAGAAATCGGAAAAATTAGAGATCACACGTACCTTGCATGGTATAACCTATATGTATGATATAATGATATAACAAAACATTGCTGAACTGCACGTGTAAAACGTAAGAAGCGCTAAAATTTAGTTTAAGCAATGCTTTAAGTTATTTTGTTCAAATAAATGTTTGCAGGTGGGCTGTGGAGCAGCTGCAGTGGCTGTCATTTAATGGGTGACAGCTAGTTAGACACGCGGCCACCGCGAGTCCTGATAACACTTATACACAGATATTGTAAGCAGCTACTCACTTACACAGTGTTTGACCTAACTAAAACATTCGAGACGCAAAACGAGCCGAATCATGGCGAAAAAGTTGCAGGGGCTCGTTCAAGTCTATCGTCGCTTAGTCAATTAAAATATCGAAGAACTGCGTCAATTTCGGATGTTGCTTCTGCTTTCGAGTAGGTTCATTGTTCATATTTTGAGATTTTTTTATCAGCGGCAAAAGCTTGGAGAATAGAAACCACAATAGAAATGACCACGATCAATGATGGCGGGCAAGTCCTTCGACAACGTGTCGCATCGATGGAAGATTCTAGCAAGCACAATAATTGTATGCTTTCATCCTGCATTGATAGAATAACAATTGCGTTAAAATATTCGCCAAAATATAGAGCAAGAAGCAGCAGGTACTTATCAACTCCCGGATTGATCGGAACTCTGATCGGCTGATCAGTATTTCTTCAGTTTTCTGGGAATAGGTACATGAGCTAAGGTTCAGTGATTGTTCAAAGTGTTTTGATGTTCTATTCTTTCGATTTAGGAGTTTGGAAAGGTTCTAAAATGTTTAGGAGGTTCAAAGAGGTTCAAAGAGGGGATGCTTCTTTCTCTTTGCAAATCCGTACTCTATATGGGGCATAATTTCCCATCGCATGACGAATAGGAGTACAGCGTTAAGGCCCAGACGTGGTCTGGACTATTATTGTATGTGAGTAATACTGCTAAAAAATAGTTCAATCGTATCTCACTAGGGCAGCAGGATAGAATGGGCAACAGCGCTGGACGACCCATCCAGGGCCTCTGGCCAAATTGGGTACGGGGCGTGCCCCGGCAACCCCACTTGATCTTTTAGGTACGTCTGGCCTCGGCTCTGAGGGGAAGGTGCCACTGTCACCTCGCTCACGAGTAGACCGCTGTCAGCTATGGCCTCTGCTAATGCCATCCTTGAAACCGGACTGAATCTCCCCACTGAGTCTCACTTCTCCCAGAGGCCCACGGCCCCTCCTCGAACCGAGTGGTCCCATATTCCCCAATGTATACTTGAGTATATTCCCAAGCCCTTATATCCCAAGATACGCAAGATCTACTTTACAGCTGCTATTTTATAGAGACGAAAATATCATACTATTGCCCTACTTCATAAGTATTATAGTGTGTTTGAAGGGAAACTAATTTCCCAGTATTATATACAATGTGTGGTGTGCTTTCACAAGCTAAAGACACAGCCCCTGTAATAAAACACTTTTGGTTGGTCCCAGAAATTACTATATTCCACATGTAGCGAATACACGTATATTACAGTTTCGATAATCTTGCACACTCAGATTCTCTAGACAACTTTGCATCCTTAGGATTTAGAAGCCGTTAAATTTTAAATTGGCGGCAAATTTGTTGTAAAATTCATATTGTACTGTCTGTGCAATTACTGCACACCGGCGACACTGCGCCAAGCCTCCAGTTGGAAGGCGCGCCGGGCCTCAGTAGGAAATCCTGGCATTGCACCAGGACAGCCCCTGTCGAAGGGTGGCGCGCAGAGATGTGGTAACCCGGAGATGTGTCCTCCGGCCACGGCCGTCGCTCAGTTGCTCGATTAGTTTTTGTAGTGGGCGTGCTATACTCCGCCAGCGAACAAGCCGCGCGTCAGTTTTCTCAATCGCTCGCACCGCTGTTGGCCAGCGTTCTCTTTGTTAAAAACACTGTTCATTTGAGAAGATATAGCTGGCGAGAAGTTTGTGAGAATGCCTGACAGGATAAATAGAAAACTGAAGGTTCTTGCTTAAAATAGCTTTCAAAATGCTTTAAAATCACATGACCAACAAAGTGAGCGAGCGAGAGAAAACGCTCGAATAACACTGATAGGCCAGCCAAAAACTCATAGAGCAAACGGGTGCATTTCAAACTACACCCGCGGCCACTCACAACACCAAAGACTATAGCGTGAACGCGAGTTTGTGGTTCCTGGATTTGCAGTTCACATATATGCTTTTTCGTCATCACTTTTCAGGACACTTCGTCATCCAGCCAATTAGCAAATCTTATATAAAGTTAAAGTTATAGGTCAGTTCATCAACCATCAATAGAAACTAGAGTGTTGACTTGATTTTATATAGTTGCCGATGCGTACAGAATACGAAAAACTGAGTTCAAAATGTAAGTTCAAAATCCAGATCAAAAATGTTTAAATTAATTCATTTTAATTTATCGAGTTTAAATCATAAATCATTCATACCGTAAAAATAAAAGTGATCGTTATAACGCGGTACAGTATAAGCTTGGTACGCTTGTAGACAGACTGGGGGAAATCTAAGTAATCTCAATGAAGTAAATAACGAAGAAAACTACGGAGCCCTACTGATTATTGAGAGGGTCAATTTGAAACCCAAATTTCAAAATTCGGAATTCGCGCGAAGCACAAAGACAGCACTTAAACAACAATTGCTGGCATCAGTTGGACATGCACCTGACTTAAATCATAGAGATGACGAAGTGTCTACAAGTCTTGGTCACTATCATCCAACCCTCTTAGACCCTGGACACTTCGTCATACAGATGACGAAAAAGCAGATGGCGAAGTGTCCAGGAACCGGCCTACATTGCTTCAACGAGGCGGCAATTAACACTAACTATACCTAGTCATTTATGAATTGGCACTACGTGACATATAATTTAGTACTCCCCTATATAGTTCCTAAATTATGAATTACTGACTAGTGCTGCGTACAATATTAAGGGCATACGGATATTTGTGCAAATAACTAATTTAAGTTGGCACTGTCCCGTCGTCTGGAGTCCCGTGAACTACTAACCGAGTGCCAAAATTACAAAGGGACTACGAGACGACCTCGGATAAAGCAACCATAATTAAAGCAAAGGTTAAGCCATAAAAAGTAACTGATAACAAAATGCGCAAAATAAAAAAAGTAAACCTTATTTTACTGCTAAAAAGACAGAGAAAACCGAGTTTTGCTTAACTTGTTCAGAACGAAATATATACAATATTTTATTTAAATTGGTTTCTTTTTCGCTTAAAATCATAAATTCAAGTAACTCTTGATGATTCTTTACAGTTTTTACGTTGAACTCAATGAGCTCACTAAGCGCATTTTCAGTTAATCTCTTTTTGTTCAAATCCAAATAAGTATGTTTGTCGAGCAGTTCTGAAGTATTTCTTTCTTTCTTTATTCAGTTAGCACATATAAAGACGTTCGAATGTGTTCATTTCACACAGATTTTGATAGAATTCCAGGAATCTAGTGCAACAGCTCCTTTTAGAGACATTTATGGAAACTTAAAGAACAGTTCTTTATATTTGTATTGAACTTTCAATATTTGTATTAAACTTATGAAAATTATTTTTTCGATTTTTTACTTTCTTTAAAGTATAAACACAGTCAAAATATTGCTCTCTCTTGTTATTACTATAATTAGAGTCTATAAAGTTTGAAACAACTTGTAGACTGGTTCAAATCAATCTACCTGATAAGCTATTGTTAGGATTTAGATTAGAGCCACTGTGCTGTTTAGCAACTGTCAGAAAATACCATTAAATTTAGTTTATTATCATATTTGTGTTTTTGTCGCCACTTAAAACAGGTTTAGATATTTTTGGTTTTTATTTATTCTCTCTGTTCAGTTCAATAGTTCAACAGTATTGCTGCATAATATGTTTGCATGCCCATTTTACAACAAATGTAGTGTTACAAGTCCTAGGCGTTAGGAAAATAGGCTTTCATGAATCAGTAATAATTTTTTTATTTATTGTTGAGTAGACTACCAGCAATAATGTGACTAATAAGGAAAACAATGGACTAAAATCTTATAAAATTAAGTGCAGTCTGTTGATATAATTTTTTGTTTCTTCCTAAGCTTTTTATAGCACTCCTTTTAATTCCAGATATTTCTGTAATGACTGACTGATCCACATCTTAGGCAAGCAACAATATGAACTTTGTGCATCACACAGCCGATAATAAGAAAGATATTGCGAGAAAGCAGGCTGCCTATGCCGCTGTTGATGAGCACCTGCAGGTGAGGCTTGCTGACAAGCAAATTTTTGTGTGCACTTCTTCTGTTAAACTGTTATTGATTTTTTGACCATCTTCTACTTTCCAGAACTGTCAAACTATTGGTGTAGGTTCTGGTCAAACAATGGTTCATGTCATTGATCACATTGGTGAGTCTATTGACTTTTGATTTCGTGTTTTGTGTTCTTCTCTTACAAGGTATTAAGTTTAAATAATTTCTCTTTGACTCGCAGTCAAAATGCTTCTAGAAGGATTGTCAGGCAGCCAGTGATCCTCTAAATTGGAAATTGCTGTCTCGATAGTTAAATGAAAAACATTTAAATGGTTATCTATTTTATAATATAAGGAAAAAGTTTGAATATTTGTCTGGCGGTCAACCATGAGCAAATACAAATGTTGAGCATGTAAATGAGCATGCATGTGAATAGTGCTCGTGTGTCTTTCTACTATAGGCCTAAGCTTCGATTGCTTCTGCGAAAATTTAGCTTCCTGCCAGTGCTAATCCTCTGTCCCACATCCAAGCATTAGGCTATATAAACTGCTTCCTCTGAAATCCCAAATCCAGTTTCTATATTGATCAGTTCGATTACTTTCTATTGCTAGGTATAATATTTTTATCTTACTAGTCTAGTCCTTACGACTGGACCGCTGCCTCAATTATTGGCTTACCATATACCGTCGCCTCAGTCAAATGTAATCTTATTTCCTTTTCCGGTACTTTCGTTTCTTGATTTTTTCTGAAATAAAATTGTCTAAAAGCCGGCACATACATGCATATAAGGGGCGTTAACTGAATAATTCAATGGCCACAAACTTAACGGTTTACAGCCGAATTAATTCGTCAAAGGGGCTGGTCCGTGCGCTGCATACCGACTTCCTACCAGGTGAGAAATTTTGTTTGAGAACGCATTGTCCAGATAACTAAAGACCTTTGGCTTATGTTGAATCGTCCGTACAGGCCAAACAGCTGATTCTGGAGCGCGGCCTTCGCCTATTCGAACTCGAACACTGCGACGAGGAGCTCGACTGGTCGGTTGACAGCGCCGACGAAGTCGACTCCGATCTCAACCTGATTAAAGGCGGCGGCGGCTGCCTACTGCAAGAGAAAATAGTGGACACCGCCGCACACACTCTGGTCATTGTGTGCGACGAGAGCAAGTACAGCGCCCAGTTTGGGCACAAATGGAAGGGTGGCATCCCGCTGGAGGTGGTCCCGATGGCCTGGTCGCTGGTTAAGCGTCGAATCGAATGCCAATTCGGCGGCAGCGCATTGCTCAGGGAGTCGCTGGGCAAATTGGTGAAAGCTTACGTTATAAGAATGTGTCCAAAAAGGGATTTTTCACCACAATCGCTAATCAAGTTACTTGCGCAATAGCCCAACGGTTGTACATCTGACCCAACTTGGCAAGGTGTCAATTTTTTTCTACTCCTTAAATTTAAATCTAACTTTAAATCATTACTTTAAAACCCGAAATCAGGGACCAGTGGTGACAGACAACGGTAATTTCATACTCGACTGGCACTTTGATCAGCAGCACAACTGGGAAGAGTTGGACTTTCAGCTGCACCAAATGCCCGGTGAGTCCTTCCCGAATCCTTCCATATCCTTCAGGCCTGTCCTTCCATATCCTTCAGGACTGTCCTTCCAAATCCTTCAGGACTGTCCTTCCATATCCTTCAGGACTGTCCTTCCATATCCTTCAGGACTGTTCCCCTAAATCCTTCAGGTCTGTCTATCCATATCCTTCAGGACTGTCCTTCCATATCCTTCAGGACTGTCCTTCCATATCCTTCAGGACTGTCCATCCAAATCCTTCAGGACTGTCCATCCAAATCCTTCAGGACGACTGTCCTTCCATATCAACTCCCTCGGGACTCATTTGACATTGTAACTGACCAAATCCACGCAGGTGTTATTGAAACCGGCCTATTCATTCAGCTGGCCTCCAAGATCTACGTTGGCAACATGGACGGCTCCGTCAACCGCTTGGTGCTCAAATGAATTTGCTAACTAAAATAGATTTGAGTACGTTTGTCCACGGCGCGACCATAGTATTACAATTTAAATTAGTTAATAATCCATTAAAAGCGCTTTATAAATAAAGCAAAAAATCGTCAATCGTCAAAAAATCAACAACTTTTCTTTGTTGTATCAAATTGTTCATAGAACATCTCTATAGTCGAATTAAGATTATAAAGTCGCAAAAATTTCACCCTTTTAATCTATGCATAATAAATCTTTAATCTAGTCAATTATATATTAATAAATGCATTTTATCGTGAAATTAAATATTTTGTAGAATGCTTATGATGAAATTGACTAGTAATTGCTTTTTATAGTGTTATTGGGCCCTTTTACCTATGCTTTGTTCTACTTCACTATCACTATTACGCCTACATGTAGTTGCCGTTTAGTTGGTATTGCACCTGTGTTTTACAACTTATAGTTTAAATCAATCAAATATGTATTATTAGCTGCAGCTCGTCTAGTTTCACTACTAACCAGATTAATGAAATAATTCACAAAACAAAATAAAAATCTTACAGTTTATTTGAACTGTAATTTCCTACCCAAAGCTTCCTAGCAAAAAGAAATACACAAGGCACCAGTGAAAGCAGGTGAAAAAGAAGTATATAGATGAAGGAATATAATGAACTGCTACTCTTACCTGGAGTTATTATTTCTTTGCTCGCTTTTACTGCATTTTTTCAACCTACCGGTTCATTACGACATTTGTTGATTGTCTCTGAAACATATTACGAGTATATCGAACATATAATACTATGGATACTATTTACCAATCGTAAACTGCGGCCCGCAGGCCAAATGCGGCCATAGAAGCTCTCGTATCCTCTCTCCCGTGTCTCATCTCTCATCAGTCTAGTCTCTCCCGTCTTTCATCTCTCATCAGTCTCGTCTCTCCCGTGTCTCATCTCTCCTGTGTCTTATCTCTCCCGTGTCTCATCTCTCATCAGTCTCGTCTCTCCCGTGTCTCATCTCTCATCAGTCTCATCTCTCATCAGTCTCATCTCTCATCAGTCTCGTCTCTCCCGTGTCTCATCTCTCATCAGTCTCGTCTCTCCCGTGTCTCATCTCTCATCAGTCTCGTCTCTCCCGCGCCTCATCTCTACCGTGTCTCATCTCTCATCAGTCTCGTCTCTCCCGTGTCTCATCTCTCCCGTGTCTCATCTCTCCTGTGTCTTATCTCTCCCGTGTCTCATCTCTCCTGTGTCTTATCTCTCCCGTGTCTCATCTCTCATCAGTCTCATCTCTCATCAGTCTCGTCTCTCCCGTGTCTCATCTCTCCCGTGTCTCAGTCTATGCGGCACGCATTTCGCATCAATAGGTTTTGGCCCGCTAGCTAATAAAGTTAGCCAACACCTGCTTAAGTAGCTTGATCAGAATATGAAAAAATATCTAAGTGTAGCACTCCATTCTACTTCTATGTTGTGATTTGAACTTAAAGATAATGCGTAAGCTACGATTATATTGATAGACAGCTAGATATAGAATAATAAAGAAATGTGAAAACGTGAAAAATAGGAGTTGAACTATAAACAAAAAGTATAAATAAGGATCTTCAATAGGAGCAGATATATAAGTATTGGATGGAAATCTAAAGATTTTTTCAGTAAACTTTACAGTACAGACTAATAAGTAATTTGGCATCAAAAGCAGACTATATCTGATTCACAAAATACTTACATAGAAAACACAAATTACAATGAGTTGAGGCGGTAACTAGAATAGCCATATGACACAAGGCAGCTGATAAACCAGTTTTAATGTGGCAGACGGCAAGTTACCGAAAAAATGAAGTTTCATTTACGCTGACCTAAGTATGAACTAATGCTCATTTTCTGTTCAACTGCTGCTGTTTTCAATTCACAATGAGCAACCCATTTGGTTGAGCACATTGGTCAATAGTTTGGTTACAACACCCTGTGGCACGTGTGTCCGATGATCGGCTAGCTCATTAGCAGGGTCTGTGTTTACCCATCGATCGTAGGCTAGGCCACGCCATCTGGCCATGGCGTTGAAGTGAATGTTGCCAGGGCTCCAATAGTTGGGGTACAGCTCCATCAGACCAGAGCCAAGCGGCAGGAATAGGGTGTGCGACAGGGCCGCTCCGTGCATGCCCGCCAGGATCTGCGGAATGAATAAACAAAAACTGTCATAGAGTGGCGATGATTAGGCCAAGACTGTCATAGAGTGGCGATGGTTAGGCCAAGACTGTCATATAGTGGCGATGATTAGGCCAAGACTGTCATAGAGTGGTGATGATTAGGCCAAGACTGTCATAGAGTGGCGATGGTTAGGCCAAGACTGTCATAGAGTGGCGATGGTTAGGCCAAGACTGTCATATAGTGGCGATGATTAGGCCAAGACTGTCATATAGTGGCGATGATTAGGCCAAGACTGTCATAGAGTGGCGATGCTTAGGCCAAGGGTCAGATATGTTCATGAGGATGCTACGAGATTTAAATCTCGTAGATTATTAAACAGACCTGAACGCCTGAAATGAGCCTGAGCTGATCTCGGAATTCCATGTTCTCCAGGGCGGCACTGGTCACTTTGAGTCTGAGCTTAGGAAAAGCGGCAGCAGCCTCAGCCAGTAGCTGATCCTCGTTGGCCACTTTGCGTACAACGCTTCCCTTGGGATTTCTCGGATGAGCAACATAGTCTCTGCGCCAGACGAATAACAGTCGAATGTCTGTACAATTTCGGCCCGCTGTAGTCAGCGACCCGGTATCGGCGGCGGCCGATGTCAAACCGTGGCGCGATAGAAAGAATCGACGGAACGGTTCGTGCAACGGCAGGCTGGGCCGATTGTGCTGGTGCATGGGCGCGTCGTAGCTCATCATCACCCAGATGAGGTCGGTTAGCGACTACGCGATAGGACGAGTTTTTCAGCTATGTATAAGAATAATTATTATATAATTTATTACACCTGACCCCATTTGACCAAGGTGTGCGGCCGACAAAGTCGGTAATCGAACCCCCGACCTTCAAGTCGTGAGACCGACGCTCAAAAAACTCTAGGCTATATAGCTGGGTGAACAGAAGAACTAAGAATTAATAAAGCATATTGTCTCACTTGGACTGGGATTCAAACTATCGAACTTTGACGAAATTCTAACTCCTATGTAACAATCTGCATGTATTGTAAACCAACAACACAAATACAATTTTAGCCTAGAAAAAAATCACCCACATAGCGACAATAGATTACTTTGTAGTAATAGAAGTTGTAATCACGGGGATTGTAGCCTAGTGGATAGAGCGTCGGACCCACGACTAAAAGGTCAGGGGTTCGATTCTCGACTCCACTAGAACAATTTGTGGATAAAGCGTTGGATCCACGACTTGAAGGTCGGGGGTTCGATTCCCGACTCCAACTAGAACTATTTGTGCCCTTTAACATGACACATAACAATGCATCGCTTTAGTTCACCCAGATGTTAAATTAGTTGGGGTAATTAAGGGTCACCCCAGTCGGCTGTCCATCTGGCCCGATTGGGGCAGGTGTAATTAATCTTATTATTATGACTGCCTGTTTTATAAATCGATAAATTCCAAATCACCTGAGGGCTGCCATCCAGTTCGCCAAATCGAACCACGCGGCCAAACAGACTGCGCCAGATGCCATCTAGTGAGCCTTTAGGATGGCCGTCAATGATGAGCACAGTAGCATTAGCCGGATTGATGCCATAGTAGATACAGGCCACAAATGCGTTATAGAAGTCGGTCATGCTGTGATACAAGTTAGCGTATTCGTATCGTGTCACAGCCAGCACTGGGCCATTGTCCAGTCCAGCTCGCGATTTCAATGTCGAATCAGACAGACGCAGCTGGTTGAATTCCGCCTCGCCAATGGTGGTTGTCGCCGGCAGATAGTGCGTGTTAAGATGCGATTTCGGATTTTGAAATTGGCTAACAAAATCTTGAATTTTAACACCCGATTGTTTCTCTGGACAGACTACGCGAAATGCGCCGGGTTTTAGGGTCCAGTACTCGGAGTTCTCTGATTGGTTGAGAACCTGCGTAGGTTGATAATGGAAAGCTTTAGAACAACTGCACAACGAACTACTCGTAGATTATAACTAATTAGATGACGAAGAATTTAACTATGCAACTAAGATTCCAGCTAGGGTGGAAGAGCGATTAATGCTTTTGCCTTCCGCACAATAGCACGTCCCTCAGCTCGATTTCGCGGCGAGACCACATAAATTGGGGCGCAGCCGCGGAGGGAGAACTTGGAACACTGCCTAAGGAGTCGTCGAAATGGGCAGAATTGCCTCCTCGCTGGTCTAGCGTAGACCCGCAGCAGCCCTCCTGCAATTATTATCTTCTAATACTATTGTTTACCTAAAGCTGCCAATAGAGCACAAATACCTCGGAGATCTCTTCGCCACCCTTGCGGCCAGAGCCCTGTCTAGAGTCCACAACCACACCGCCAAGCAGTCGAGCGAAGCCGGCCGGCACAATAAGCAAATTGTGCGAACAATAATGCTTCTCAGAGGCACGCCAATCTCTTAGCTGGCGCTCCTCTTGCAATGGATCGCCAAAGGACCAATCAGAGTTGGCCCTGCCACTGCCTGACCCAGTAGCATTGCTGAGTCGATCATTTGATTGAACCCTAGGCAATAGCAGCCGCTGCATTTTTGCGTCTAAAGAATCCAATTCAAATGAGTCGGCATTGTTCCTATTCAATGCGCCAGCCTGATGCCTCCGATCTGATATTGTGTACCAGAGAGACAGGGCAAACCACAGCATACTCAAGCAGGCCAGAGATTTGATTAACTTGCCAGCTGATATGCGCATATTTGCAACTGGAATTTTTTGACACTATACATTAGAAATGCTTTTTAAAGGTCTAAACTATCATAAAAATACAGTGAAACAAAACTTTCCAAAAGCAAACTTAACGAATTATTTTGTATTTACTATAGTTGCATCAAGCATCATATACAAATACAAGCATACAATGATTCAGATAAAATCATGTGTAGAATTAAGGATAATTAATCTGTGCCAACAAAACTGAAGTGCAATCAGTGAGCTTTGATGTCTTTCTATTACTAGGCTGAGTTAGCTCAGCTCAAATCATAGCTAATATGTTCATAACATTTTAATAGTAAAATTTCAGTTTTTTCTACCTTTTGAGTTTATTCATTGCCTCATATCAGAATCATCAATAAAATATTACTTACTCAATTTAGTAGGTTAACTGCCATTTAGCCTATATTTCTGTAGCTAGAACTAAATTTACTCCTCAGTTGGTCACTTATAAAATGTTTACTGCAGTGTAAGATTACACCAAAATCACATAGTTTACAAAATAAACTTTAGTTCGGCTTTCATACATGTACAATTGCAAAAAACACATTAGCAATACAACTTGACTTTGGCCACTAATGTGAATTGATTTACTTTTGCAAGTTACCACAATTAGAATTTTTATACACACATTGATCCTGCAAATATATTTTTTCTCTGCATTTTTGTACCTTATTAGCAGGTTGTTGTGCAGTGTCAAAGCAGCCCGGCCCTAACGGCTTTCTCTCTTCTTCTTCTGTCTATGGTCCCGTTAAGCTAAGCTTCGCCTCAACTGTTGCACCCCTTTTACCCCCCCCAAGCTAAACGTAAGAGTGACTACACGGCTTATTCGCACGCGCGGCTTTAACCCAAATACACTCGTTATATTCGCTATAAGAAGCTTCCTTTGAGTCTTGACAATGGCGTCGCGGCTTGGCGACCTTTTTCTCGGCGATGCCGACCGTGCACTGATGTGGCTCAAGGCCTTCAATGCTCTGGCCCGCGCCAAGAAGTGGACCGACTCGACCGAATCCCGACAAGTCGCAGACAATTTTTTGGCATCCTGCGGACTGCCTGCTTTGGAGAAGCTGACTCATCTCGTCGCTCCGAAGGAGATCGACAAGCTGACCTTCCAAGAGATCGAGACAGCCCTGGTGTCCTACTTACAACCTCAGAAGCGCCTCATTGTCGCCGAAAGAACCGACTTTTTCTCAATTCGTCAGAAAGCTGCTGAGCCGATAGCAGACTATTTAGCTCGCATGAGGAAAGCAGCAACGCACTGCGCCTTTGACTCTCTGAAGGACTGCGCCAGTCCCGCAGAGGAGCTGGTGCGGCTTACTCTCATTTCTGGACTGTACAACCCTGAGCATCAACGGCGCATTCTCGGTGCAATGCAAACCAAGGATCAGACAATCTCGGAGATTGTTGACCTCATTCGAAGTTGTGAACAGATCAACACGTTTGTTCAAACCTGTAACTCGGTGCCCCCGGTAGGCCCGGCTGGCCCATTGTCGCCGCCAGCCCAACATAATGCGGCCACTGACGAATCGGTGCACTACTCCAAAGGTGGACGGCCAACTTCCAATGGTCAGCGCATCGAGGGCTGCAAGTACTGTGGCGGATCCCATCACGCAGGCAAGTGCCCGGCATATGGCAAGACCTGTTCCAAGTGCTCCAAGCGCAACCACTTTGCTGCCGTATGCCGCTCTGCTCTGACTAGCAAATCCGTACATCACGCGGATGTTCCATCCGATGCATCGATGACGCCCGAGCCCTCGAAGATCCTGCATCTTATGGACGTTGATCTGGTCAACGCAATCGAAGTTGCATCTGAGACACTTCTTGTAGACGGCGCCAAGGTACCAATGCAAGTGGATACCGGTGCATCCGTCTCCGTGCTTTCTAGCACAATCTGGGAGTCTCTGGGCAGGCCCCCACTGCAAAAGAGTCACCGACGCCTCGAGGCCTACGACGGCCACACCCTAAAGACTCTCGGCAAGCTGTGCTCTACCGTCGAGATGCGGGGTAGGTTACACCCCGCCGAATTCGTCGTGGTTTCGTCTTTGAAGCCGTTCGGCCTCCTTGGCCGTGATCTTTTAGATTCCGACTCTCTCTTTCACACCAACTCTCAAGCTCCGAGCCCCACAGTTGCAGCTACAACGCTGCCCACCATCAAGGGCATCAAGGCACAGATGGAGCTGGTTGAAGGCGCTCGATACCAGTTCTGCCGTGCTCGTCCGGTTCCAATCGCACTAGAGAAGCAAGTCAACGCAGAGTTGGACCGGCTGCAGCAGCTTGGCATCATCGAGCCTGTGGAGGGTCCTGTGAGCAACGCTTCTCCGGTCGTCTGGATCAAGAAGGACGGGACGTTGCGCATGTGCGCCGATTACAAGGTCCATGTGAACGACAAAATAAAGCCAGAGTCATACCCTATTCCAAGCATCGAGCACCTCTTTGGCAAGTTAAAGAATACCAAGAAGTTTGCCAAGATTGATCTGAGGTCGGCTTACTGGCAGATCGAGCTGGACAAATCCGCCCAAGGCATCTCTATCATCAATACCTCGCGAGGCCTATACCGCGTCAAACGCCTTCAGATGGGCATGAAAAACGCTTCATTCATTTTTCAACGCACAATGGAGAGCATCCTCTCCGACTTGAAGGGACTACTGATCTATCAAGACGACATCATGGTCTATGCTGAGAACGTTGAAGCACTCCAGAAGCGTCTGAAAGCAGTCAAAACGCGCCTGGCCGAAAAAAAGGTAACGGTCAATGAAGACAAATGTACAGGCATTTGCGATAACGATTTCATATCCGGCCCTAACGGCTTTCTCTCTTCTTCTTCTGTCTATGGTCCCGTTAAGCTAAGCTTCGCCTCAACTGTTGCACCCCTTTTACCCCCCCCAAGCTAAACGTAAGAGTGACTACACGGCTTATTCGCACGCGCGGCTTTAACCCAAATACACTCGTTATATTCGCTATAAGAAGCTTCCTTTGAGTCTTGACACAGGTAAAGGGAAATAGCAGATATAGTGGGTAATTCCATGAGAAGGTCATGAATGGGTCATAATTTTTTGCTTTATTTCTAAAAGTTTATATTTCTATTTGTATATAATTTTAAACATATTTATCTACCTCCTCTATTTAGGTTTATATTTTTTGTTTTGATCATAGTACCCCTACAATCATTTCAATGTTCCACAGGACATTACAAAAATTGAATCTAGTTTTCATTAAGGAACTAACTAGTCTTAAATTTAACTCAGAGAATAAATATAAAAATAGCTTAACTTTATTGTATCTAAAAACTGAAATAAAAAAGTTTTATGACCTAACATATTTCTTTTTATCATAACTTTTGATTTGAAAAGTTTAGGCTTTGCTTTTTTAAAGTTAAAAAAACGACCATCATTTTTTATGAAAAGTTGTTATACCAAGTTTAAAAGGCTTGTGAAGTGATTTTTTGCTAAACTATTTTCTTAGCCTATATCTATGTTAAATTGTCATTTTTGTTAGCATGTGATAAGTTTAATATGCACGTTTTAAACAGTACAGTATTAAACAGTATTAAACAGTAATAAACAGTTGTTTATAACTGTTTATCTAGATATTGTTTACTACAACAAAAAATTGATTGAGACAAAATTTACGTAGAAAATTTAAATATCAACTTTCACCAAAAACGACCATCATTGAAAGTGTCTGTCTGCTAAATTAACACAGTAAATAAAAATTCTTTAAAATGTTCATTATCTTAATCTAGAGGTCACACCCATCAATAAAGAACATACAAAGTCTCGAGTTAGTTTGTCTTTGGTACAAATAATGATTATTATGTACACCAACACAATGACCGTCATCTCATGGAATTAGCCAAGCATTGATGGATCTCTTATATAGACCTACTCGTAATAGAGAATTGATCTAGGAAAAATGAGCTGTTGGTCTTCAAAAACACATTTGTGCATTTTATTTCTACAGATTCTAAATTCTTTCTGTAATCCAGTTTTTTTAAAATTCCAATAGAGCTCTAGCTATCATATTTAGCAGGCTTAACTTCAGGTGCATGGTCATTACATCTGCTGCCTTTTGATCTGCCAGCAGATAACATGACTATTTTGAAAGAGGATGAGAACTGTAAGAACAAATTATTCTAAAACATTTCTTTTATTACAGAAAGTATATTTATGATTATGTTTATATAATTTTATTAAACATTTAATTTTTGTTTTTTAGCACCGTTCATAGAAATATTATCAGCATTTTGAAGCAGTCTTTTGAGAAGAATATTTCAGTCTTCATGGCTTTAGCTTTCATGGATGATTCTGTTGTTTGCTATGCTTTCATTACAGCCAGGCAGCATGCCCTTCAGTGTGACAGATGCAACCATTGGCAATGTTTGGAAATGGAAATGTTTGTTTCTGGATTTGTGTATTTACAGGATACTATTTTGGCCTGTTCGAGTCCCACCTTAGCAAGTACCTCTGGCGGCGCACCTATCTGGAGAAGACTTTCGGCAACTTTCTCTACTGGGTTGCCCATTATTATGGTGTTTAATATGGTAACGTGACTGCTGACTACTAGGGACTGACCTGTTTTACTTTGCTTTTTCTCATTTTTAAAACTCAAAACAATTTAATGCCGGAAACTAGGACACTGCCAACATATTTTATATGGTTGTAATAATATTATATTTAGTAGGTTTGTTTTTATTTGCATATTTGTTTATGTATTGGCACTGTAATATATATTGATGTAGATTAAATATACAAAAATTGAAAATCCTTGACTTTTTCTTTGTATATATTATGTTTTAATATGTGTAATTTGCATAAATTTGCGTAAATTTGTTAATAGTTTGTTTTAATGTGAAAATAGGTTGTTTGAATGCACTGTAATTATTTTGTTTGAAACGATACAAAGTTAGTATAAATACAGGAGCGAAATCAAGGGAGAAACTAACCTTGTTTGATACAGTTTGAAACAAAGTTCATATACAATACTCAGAATTGTGTTGTTTTATTCTTTCTAAAACATACAGAGACAACTACTAAGAAAGATTCAAGAGAGAAATAGAAAGTATTCCTGTACACTTGAGATCATTGGTAACACTCTTTGGAAAGCCTATACCCAGAAATACATACATACGATAAAGTAATCTGCCAGAATAACTAAACATGCTACCTAGACTAACTAAATGTGATACTCAGAATAACTAAATACAACAATCAGAATAACTAAATACAGTACCAGACTAAATATGCCACCAAGAAACTTTTTAAAATACGATTATATATAAAAATAAAATACATTCTCTGGGACTAATTCTAAGAAAATATTGAAACTACTTGGACATTATATTCAAATTATATTCTGACCTCTGTAAAACAAGTTTCATAGAATATTAACAATTAGAAATACAACAACATTGTGAAAGTAAAGTTAGAATATTAATTGGCACTAGGCCTAGGACAACATTGGTAACAACAGTAGGATTTTCTGATATATAGGCCTATATTATCTAATTATCCCTAGCACAACTTTGGTGGCATTCAGTGGGATATTAAATATTATAAAATAGCCATAGAACAGGGGCTGGCAACCTCCGGCCCGCGGGCCAGATCCGGCCCCCAAAGCCACTCTATCCGGCCCCCGGGCCCCTTGCAAACCCAGTATTACAATCCGGCCCGCGTAAGACCTATGAATGTCGACCTAAAAAATTGGCAGTTTTACCAGTTGCACACAATCCCAAGGCTGAGATGGATTAGAGGGGAGGTGTTGATGGGCAGAAGGCTCCATTTAGTGAAGAGTTTCTCTCTACCCCTGTCTCATGGTTCCTAGAAGAGCGGACGGGTCTTAATGGATTCTGATTTGAATGTACAATTGTACATTGCCCTTAGCAAGTCATTCTTTTCATGGCTGCACACCCCTCCAACTCGTAGTCGGCAATGTACACTGTTTTCCTCACCCCAGGGGCCAGGGGACTCCATGTGTGACCCCTCAGGCTCAGACTGCCTTGGGATTGGGATAACTAGGAGCTCAGCAGGAATACAAGTGCCCAGTGCGATATTTGGACTTGTTTGTCACTGTACACTTGTCTTCGATGAAACTGTCCCCCTTTACTTTGCCTTTAAGAGAATTTTAATAGATTACTATAGATTCGATTTAGTACCTAATAAATAGATTTAATACCTACTGCATGTGGCTATAGGCTTTGTAAGGCACATCATGTCAAACTGCAACAAGCCACTGGAATGTAAGAAAAGAAAGTTCGACCTTGAGAAGCGTGCTTTCAACCCTACATGGACGCTACGGTACTTTTTTGTGGAAAGGCATGGTAAAGCACAGTGCCTAATCTGCCTAGCAACAGTGTCTGTCTTCAAAGATAGCAACATCCGACGGCACTGAGAGACTTCTCACAGCTCATCAAAGTACGTTAGCATGGATGACGCGTCTTGTCAGACTGTAGTTTCCCAACTGACCAGTCAGCTGTCGATGCAGACTGTGGCCCTCTTCCAGAAGCAAAATTCTGCCAATGAGTCAGTTACTCGCGCTAGCTTTGAAGTTGGGCTGCTCATCAGTGTTGCCACTTGTGGCGTTTTTTAACGCTGGGTTTTTTTTTGGCGTTAGGCGTTTTTTCTCTCCAAATTCTCACTTTCTGGCGTTTTTTCTTGAATGGTTCATTGATCCTTGTAATATTTTTGTACTGCACTCAAATAACAGTAATGCTAATAATAAACACTGTACAAAATACAATTTAAAGAACTCGCTTTTGCTTTCCTGCTTAGTAACATTTAGAAACCACTAAAAATACCCCACAGAATTGCCCTTGAACCCACAGAACCGCCCTCAACACCACAGAATCGCCCTCACCCAATACCATAGGTTATTATTAGCATACCTGACATTGCCATTTTAACTTAAGTATTTTCATATGCATTTCAATCATAAGCTGATTTTAAACTCCAGACAACAACAACAAAGAATAATTTCTGTGAGCATGAGCACTGCGTCGAACGATTCAAAGCGAACTCGGCTAACAACTTTCGACGCTGCTTGGATTGTTTCCCTAGAAGCAGAGAAATGGTTGACGAAGGGTAAAGTCAATACAGACGCGTTCTGCCTTTTCTGTGATAGACCGATACATGTTGGAAGCGGTGGAATTTCCGCCATCAAACAGCACATGAAAGCAAAAATTCACGAAGCAAATGCAGCTACAGCACTGCAGCAGAAGCAGAAGTCAATCGCATCCTTCTGCACTAAACAGAAAGATCCACCAGCTAGTAGTAGCGATGACAAGTCAATCAAAACGACTGCAGCCGAAATTCGCTGGGTGTGGAACTCGGCATACAAATCGAAGAGCTTTAACACGGAGGACGACAGCCCTGATTTATTCCAAGCCATGTTTTCGGATTCTAAAATCGCTGCAAGCTTTTCTTGTGCCCGCACCAAGCAGGCCTACTTGCTGTCATTCGCAATTGTTCCTTTTGTGCAGCAAAAAATAACTGAGTCGATTGTGGGTGTGGATGCACTAGAATCGTCATTCGGCTTTTACTCCATCAGCTATGATGAGAGTGACAGTCTTATGATGATTTGCGTACATTATCTTAATTCTGAGGGCAGTGTTGTGGTCGAGATGCTCAACCAACTTCCTCTGGAAGGCCACGACGCTGCTTCATGTGCGCAACTAATTCGACAGTGCGTTTTGGACAGCAAGCTCCCTTTATCGAAATGGATTGGAAATTTTTCCGATGGTTGCAGCGTGATGGTTGGCGAACACGCCGGGGTGTCTGCAATCTTGCGTCAAACTCCTGAGCTCAAACATCTACTTGACATAGGTAGCTGCACACTGCACATTGTTGCCAACGCATTTCGAAAGGCTTCAGACTGTCATCTTTCTGAAGTGTCTGACCTTGCTGACGACATTTTTGCCTGCTTCAGCAGAAGCATTACTCGTCGAAAGGAATTCAAGGCCCTGCAAGAACAAATTGGCATGGCACAGCTTTCCTTCAAGCGGAACGTGGAGTTACAATGGCTCATTCTCCTTCCCTGCTTGGAGCGCATAGAGGAGCAGTGGGTTCCTCTATCTCTCTTCCTTTCGCAATCTGACGACAATTCTGACCGCATGCGAAGACTCCGAGCTGCCATCCAAAACCCGGACACACTGGTTTGCGTCCAATTTATGATCCACGCTCTAAAGCTTGCAAGCCGCTTTGAGAAACTGCTCAAAGAAAGCTGTACAGTCCTAATTCACCGGCTGCATCCGGAGATGACCGCCTTGCTTGAAGCCATTGCCATCCAGTTTATACAACCATCTGCCTTTGAGAAGAAGTCGGTTGCATTCGCCGACTTTAAAGATCAAAGTCTGCATTTACCCATGACAAAGATTGTAATTGGCCAGCAAGCTACTCTGCCTGATCGGCAAAAGCCGCTACTTTTTCGCTTTAAGCAGTTTTACCTAGCGGTGGCAACCTACTTGCAGGAGAAGCTGCCGCTCAAGAAGAAAGTTCTGCGCTGCATGAAGTTTCTGGACTTCACAACTGAAGTGGATGAAGAGGCTGTGCTGTTCGTTGCTAAAAAGCTTCCTCTAGTCATTCCAGCTAGTGACATTAGTAGCCTCCAAACTGAGGTTAGGCTATTAAATCTGCGAACCAACGCCGGCGATCTCCTTTTGCCTGACAATCACGACATTGCTGGTGGTTGGAGGAAGGCTGCCAAGACTGGTCAATACCCGCTTTTATCGCGTCTTGCTTCTGCATGCTGCACCCTGTTTCATGGAAACGCAGATGCAGAGCGGTTCATCAGAAAGTCCCATGACGCTAGCGCCAATCCAAAGCGAAATTGACTCTCGGACGAAAAGCTCCGAGACTCACTTTTAGCTCGCAGCTTTTTATGCTCGTAGCCTTAAACCAAAAAACGTGCCGATTCCTGATGAACTAATCCAGGCCGCTTTAAAGGCGAGTTCCGAGTACAAGCAGCGAATGGCTGCTGAAAAAAAGGCAAGTGAACTGGCAGCAATTAAAAAGGCAGCTGAAGCAGAACAAGAGAAGTTGCGCCGAGAAGCTGAGAAGGTAAAAACATTCTGTGAAAACATTAATTACTTTTCATAATTAATTTATATTACTGTATTTAATTCAATATTTCCTGCAACATTATAGAACGCTGAGCGAAAAGATGCACTCGAACGCCTCGCTCAGGAACAGAGCCAGCAGGTCGCGAAAAAAGCAGAGACTACGGCAAAGTGCATTGAAGCCGAGCAAGACGTTCAAATTGCGATTGACAGGCTGCGCAAAGCACAGGGAGAAGATACGGCCGTTTCTGTTCGGCTGTCACAATTTGAGTCTGAGCGGCTTGTCATTGAACAGCGTGCAATGGACCAAGTCGTTCAGTGCACAGCCGAGGAAGCAGCAAGGCTGAAGCGACAAGCGGAGAACGCTGCTCTTGCACGCCTTCCCCATGTGCCTAAGAAGAAGAAAAACTAATTATTATAATTTTTGCTCGAAATTTGCTAACAAGTAACTACTGGTTTTTTGTCTTTGACATTTTTGGAATGAGTGCCGCTGTGTCAGAAGTCACCAGACACAATATATGTGCAATAGATACAATATAAGTACAATATTCGAATCCGGTAACAGTGATACGGCTAGCAAGGAAGTCCTTTTTATGAGAAAAAAAGTTGGCGTTATTTTTTTTGGCCTGCGTTTTTTTCGAAATCAGTCAGTGGCAACACTGCTGCTCATTGCTCAGCGGATGAAGCCGTTCACTGACGGCGACTTCATCAAAGATTGCCTTCTGGCTGTTGTTGATGCTGTATGGCCTGCCCAATGCTCCATCTTTTCTTCTGTCAGCCTCTCTGCCCATACCATGGGCCGACGGATCGAGATGTCCACCGATGTCTGCTCAAATTTCCGTGACCACTGCAGCCATTTTGAGGTTTTCTCCATTGCAATTGATGAGTCAACAGATACCAAGGACACCTCCCAGCTCGATGTCTTCGTCCGTGGAGTGACTGCTGACCTTGCTGTGACAGAGGAGTTACTGCAGTTGGTTCCAATGCATGGGACAACAACAGGCAAGGACATATGTGAGTCCACCATGGCTTGTCTTGAAACTGCCGGACTGAACCTGACGAGGCTGTGTTCCATAACAACTGACGGAGCCCCTGCCATGGTTGGAGAAGTCAGAGGTGCCACTTCTCTCCTCGCCAGGAAGTGCATTGAGGCTGGCAACAGTCACGACATTTGGAAGCTGCACTGCATAATTCATCAGAAAGCTCTCTGTGCCAAGGCAGCTACTCTGACAGATGTCATGTCCGTTGTCGTGAAGGTGGTTAACAGCATCCTGGGCAAAAGCTTGAACCACCGTCAGTTCCAAGTGCTCCTGGAAGAGGCTGAGGCAGAATACGGTGACCTGCTGTACTTCTGCAAGGTTTGCTGGCTTTCCCGCGGAAACATGCTGGCTCGCGTCTGGGACCTGAGGGCGGAGATAGAGGCCTTCCTCTCATCTAAGTGGATGCAATTCGCCGAAAAGTTTGGTGACCCTGCCTGGCTCGCCAAGTTGGCTCTCCTCACTGATTTGACCGAGCATCTGAATGACCTGAACCACAAACTGCAAGGGAAGGACGCCCTCATCACAGATGTCTTTGCTTCAATCACTGCATTCGAGGTGAAGCTGCGACTGTGGGAGAGCCAGCTGATGGATTGTCAACAACAGCACTTCTCACGCCTGTCAACTATAGCTGAGGATGCTGTGGACTATGCAGCAGCTGTTGACATTATCTCTACCCTGCAGGAGCAGTTCAAAACCAGGTTTGAGGGCTTAAGAGAGTGCACAGCAGACTTCAAAATCCTCACTTCACCTTTCACTTTGGTCGTGGACAACCTCCTGGGCTCCATCCAGATGGAGGTGGTGGAACTCCAATGCAATGATGAGCTACGGAGCAAGTTTGCTGCTACGTCACCTCTTGCTTTCTTCAGAGAGCACCTCGATGCCAAGCTGTTCCCTGCTATGTCGGCACATGTCAGGCGAGTGGTTTCAATGTTCGGGAGCACGTACTGTTGCGAGCAGGTGTTCTCTCACATGAAGTATACCAAGAGCCGGCTCTGCTCACAGATGTCTGACCAGCATCTGAATGATGTTCTGCGCCTGTCCTGCACTGCTTTCAAACCAAACATTGCAAAGTTGTGCAGCGGTCATCAGCACCAGACTTCACACTGACAATGTGGCAACTGCAAGTTAATTAACTGTTACATTTCAAATCTGCTTATAAGCTTTTGTGCTCTGTACTCCGGTGGTGTTTGTAGTAAAAATTCCCTCCTTGCTCTGCAATTAGTCTCCGTACTCAACATTTGACTCTCATCTGTTTGTCCCTCTGTTATATAATATCTGTCATGTAACCAGCACAAAATTTTTATTTTGCACTGGTATTTATCTTGTTGTGTCTGTGTTTTGCTATTCTCGCAAATTTTCTTTAAAGCATAAAGGACTTGATAAGCAAATTTGATTCAATGATCCTCAGTCGTTCAGAGACGACTGCTTTCTTTTCTTTCAGGGTTGAAATGCCAATAGGCCTACTCCAAGGACTTTTGCATAAGTGCTCATTAAGAATTTTTCTATTTGAGTGCAAGGCGATTGTGTCTGCTCTAAGCTGTGAAGCGAAACACCAAATATATGCATATTCTGTAATTTTAAACTATAAATGTTGATAAACAAAAAATATACCACAGTTACTAGTGCTCTTTACTATCACACTTACAACACTGGCCCTCAGCCACCCGCTGAATTCTTAATCTGGCCCGCAAAGTAAAAAGGTTGCCGACCCCTGCCTTAGAACAATATATACATTTATTAGATCCTAGACACTTCGTTGTCTTTCAACTTCGTCATCTTACAACTTCGTCATCCACTTGGAAGGTAGGACACTTCATCATCCAGCCAATTAGCATGCTTAAAAGTTTGGTCAGTTCGTCATCTACTATTAACAAGCAGTCTAGTTCGTCATCAATAAAGTGAGGGTGGGGTGGTGGGGCAGGGGTGTGAACACACTTCAAAAGAGGTGTCAAAACTGATTTCATTATAAGAGTTGAAAGATAGGTGCCAACACGATGTGAGGAGGGCTGGGGAGGGGTGGCTCTGTTCTAACTTTGAAAACTTTTGTTTTATAGATGACGAAGTGTCCACAAAACACAAGTCTAAGTCTCTTTGTCATCCACCCTCTGAGATATTGGACAGATCGTCATCTGGATGACGAAGTTGTAAGATGACAAAGTGTCCAGGTACCCATTTATTATGGCAGTTGTTTTTTGTCCAGTAAATGGGACAAACAGCCATTTTGATTATTTAATGGGTTATCAAGACTTAAAACCATAAATCACCCAGGACATTATATTGTATGGAGCTTTTCATACCAAGACAAAATGTATACTAATTCAACACTGCAGTAAATAAAAAATTGTGAATGTATATGATAATGCTATTAAATAGTTAATTAATTCTTTTTTATAAGCGCAGATCTTTCATAAAAATATAAATATATGTAAAATATCTTCGAGATAAAAAAGAAAAAAAATAAGATAACAAATATGAATAGGGCCTATACAGAACTATTTTGTTTACCTAATATATCGCTTTACGAATTAAAATTTCATTTCACACTTAACTATGCAGTAACTTTAGATTTTCATTTGACCGTTAACTATACTTTAATTAATTCAATAGCTGTAGCCGCTGTAAAGAACTTTTACAAGAAACACATTTCTAGATTTAAAATATATATTCATAACAAACAAACAGTTTTAGATTTCGATTATAATGCCGTAAGGCGTTTTTAAAAAACACAATAATGTATGCTTTAAATTCTATTAACAAAAATTAATCTCGCACGCATGTTCATTATTTTAATTGTTTTTTAATGTAAAGGACCAGTAAAATTTTAATTTTAAATTTAATTTAAATAAATTTAAATTTAATTTTAATTTTAAACAAGAGTCTTACTTATATTATGGCCTAGGCATAGGACTTAATGTATAGAACTTAATGTCCTAGGCCAAAAACTTAAGCTTCTTGTTGCATCGATTCTGATGTGCATGTGCACCATACAATCATACATTTAGGCCTCAATGAGTTAGTTTGTAGCTATGTAATATGTTACAATGTAAATGTGGCTCCTGTAAAAAAGCTATACCTAGCCGCTAGGGCCTACAAGAACGAGTTATGCTTAGGGTTTAGCCAAAGCATAGGCTACAAAATTTTACTATTTTGATTAGGTTTACAATTATAAATATTAGGCCTAAATCAGACTCAATTTTAATAGACTAGCAACAAGACTAATGGCCCAGAGCAAGCCAAGAGCAGGAAATTATAGGGCCTAGGCTAATCATTAAAGTTTTTGATTAAACTGATATTTATATTTTCTATTCTTTTAGCTAGGCCTATTGTGCTACCAACCCAATAGACTGAGCTGTATTAATGTATTAGCTTAGCTGTTTACTAGTTAGCTAGTTCAGAAAATGTTACCGATTTTTGCTAACTTAGGGCTAAATATTTGGGAAGTGCTTATTCCCACAGTCCCATGCCAATAATTTCAATTTTATCCACACGGATAAAAATTATTGGCATGGATCCCTGTGGATAAAATTGAAATTATCAGCATGTGACCGTGGGAATAAGCTCTGCCAAATATTTGGGCTTCTATAATTGAAAAGGTGACATGTCCATGATAAACCTAGGTAGGGCCTAGATTGGAAAAAATGTTTGCAATGAATATACATATGTATGCTGATCCATGCCTCTTCTGCTGGCTGTAAACTGTAAAGTAGAAGTTAAGTAGCAAAAGTGCTTGTATAGGCACTGCACTTTGTTAGAAAAAGTTCAAAAGCATGTTAGACACTGTTTATAGACCATGGATTGTCAGCTTTTTCTTATAGGGCATAAGAATAATTAATAATTGATTACACCTGCCCCAATAGGGTTAGATTTGCAGCCGACAGGACAGCTGCAGCTAATGTGTGGTGCATCTGAAGGCTATGTATAGCTGTTCAGTCCAAGGACTGGGTGGGACGCTATCAATTATCCCAGCTGATGCTCATACCCATTTAACAGCTGGGTGAAATGAAGCAATGTATGTTAAGTTGAGTGTCTTGATAAAGAACACAAATTGTTCCAGTGGAGTCAGAAATCGAACCCCCAACAGTGGCATTAGCCTAGCCTAGCCTTTCTAGCCCTAAGCTACAATCAAGAGGTTGTAGCCTGGGGCGTAACAATGACAAAAATGACACTTTTTAATTTAGTTGTAACTTGTAAGTCTACCTTGCTGATTCTAGATATTCTCTATCACAATATTATTAGTCTAAAGCCTAGCCATTTAATTTGTGGAAGGTGTTATTAAACTTTTAAATCTGATGACTTATAATTATAATCACTCATTGGGCCTGGCTTTGAGGCAAAAAAATACCAATACATTTCTGCTTTCTTTTTACATCTTATTTCTTATTAGCTTCTTCTAGTTTAAACCAAACAACTTTTAGACCTAGCAGTCTTAACCAATGTGAAAATGTATAGCTACTTTATCACTATCTAAGGTACAATTTTTGGTTTGTTAACAGTTAAACATTTTTAGTTAATTTCTAGTTTAACATTTTTAGATAATCAACTATCTATTCAAGACTCTTGGTTCTGAGTCAAGTTCTCTTGAAGATAATGATAGCTTTCCTCGAAATTTTCGTTTTTAGCCACTATACTCAGAGGTAAGAGTTAACCTAATGCAAGCTACTGCAGATTATTAATAACAGCTTATTGGTCTAAAAATATATATTAAGTTGATTTACTTATGGATTCTGTGATGCATCATTTGTTAGTTGACCTTTAGCTGGAAAAGATGGGATTTTTTCTATCCAGTCAGATAGCCACTTATAAAGGAAGCCAATAGAAAATTACTTAGGTTTTCCCATGGCTGTCACACACGATGCTCATTATACTCTTTATTCCAGCGCATCTGACAGTCATGGCCGGTGGCAAAGCGGGCAAGGACAGCGGCAAGACCAAGCAGAAGGCCATCTCGCGGTCGGCCAGGGCCGGCCTCCAATTCCCAGTCGGCCGCATTCATCGACACCTGAAGACGCGCACAACCAGTCACGGTCGCGTCGGCGCCACCGCCGCCGTCTACAGCGCCGCCATCCTGGAGTACCTGACAGCCGAGGTACTGGAACTGGCCGGCAATGCCAGCAAGGACCTGCGCGTCAAGCGCATCACTCCGCGCCACCTGCAGCTGGCCATCCGCGGCGACGAAGAATTGGACACCCTCATTAAGGCCACGATTGCCGGCGGTGGCGTCATACCGCACATTCACAAGAGCCTCGTCAACAAGAAGGGCGCCGGCGGCATCGCGTCGGGACCCGGCGTGGCCGCCAAATAGATATGATTGGCCCTCTAAAGTTTAGGCTTTGACTCGCTCTTTTATTAATCTCAATTTATTATTGTATTAAATTCAATTACTGGCGCTCCCTAATGAATCACTGATAATGCAATCCAATGTTTGGTTGCCACCCTATTCTGTATGTGGTCGCAATAAAGGCATTTTATTTTGTTTATTTCTCTGTAACTAATCGCTCATTTTTATCAATTTCGCTAATGCTGCCCCGAAATGGCGTTCAAATACAGTTTTTATCTTAATATTTTATCCAAATAAATATACGGCATAAATAACATTTGCTCGAAATGTCTTACAAATGTAACGGAATTAGGCAAATTAATAAAGTGTTAATTGTTTTGTTTCGCTTGGTTTTCATTCATAATTTTAACATAACATCTACAAAATTTGCTGACATCCTACAACATTTGCTGACATCCTACAACCTTTGCTGACATCCTACAACCTTTGCTGACATCCTACAACCTTTGCTGACAACCCATAACCTTTGCTTACATCCTACGACCTTCGCTGACATCCTACAACCTTCGCTGATTTCCTACAACCATCGCCCCTGTCTCGTCTCTCCCATGTATTATTTCTCTGCTGTCTTTTCTCTCCCGCTATCCTTTTCAACCGAATCTAATTTCTAATTTCCACGCTGCCCGCTTTTATCTTTTGGATTCTGTCTCTGGCCAGCGTGGTAAATTAGTTTACCGAACCATACGATACAACCTTCAATGACATCCTGTGACCTTCTTTCACATTCTGTGAACTTCATTTACATCCTATGACCTTTCTTCACATCCTAAAGCATTTTCTAACGTCTTGTGACCTTTCTCTGTTACCTTTACTGCTAAAGTTATATGAGTGTATCGAGGTGCGTAAAAAGGAGCAAATGGTAAATTCGGCGATTATATGCGATAAAGTACAGATCGATATCTCGTACTTAAAGTAGCCAGATGTGAATATCGAGATTTAATTTTTAAAGAGTATCAGTAAATTATAAAAACGCTCTATTAGGTCTCGTAAAATTTATTTACATATACCAATGTGCTGATAGATTATATCTGTGTTTCTAGTTCATTCACCTCTGTGAATTCAGCTGTTTGTTCCATGGATCGGGGTCGTTCCGCCAAATCCACCCAAATTTCTTACGCAAAGTACATCTCCCCTAGACTCTGGCACCGGCGAGTTCACCATGCGGGAACAGCGAGCCAATCACAGCGCGGTAGGGTTGAAAAAAATCCTAGCTCGCCCAGGGCACGGTCTCAGCCTCACCCTGGCAGCCAATCACGACTTGTAGAGAGAAAGAGAAAATGCGAGAGGGAGAGAGCGGGGTAGGACATGGATCAAAAGATAAACATTTGGTTTTATTGATGCATGGGCAGGGCACGAAAACGAGTGCGTCTATGGCAAAGCTCCCAGCGAGTTTTCATGTAGGAATAACATTCTTACTTGATCTTCATAAATTTCAGCTCTCGTTTTTTGCAATAAAATCTCTATTAAAACTTTATTCCGGCACAATTCGCCCTCAACATTATAAATGAGGTTCTACCATAGGCAAAGTCATTCCTGTACGCAAAATCAAATAAGAATGCACAATTACCTATATAAATACCTACGAAAGTGTAATGATATTATCTAGTCTGTAGAATTGCAAATCTAGGCTTATACAGCTGAAGATTATTGCCACTTCATGCCCGTTTGCCGATGTTTTTGCAGTTGAGCGACATGTGTCTGTAAATCTCTGTTGCCTGTCACTGCTTAGAGCATGAGCCTTTCGATTCTCTCTGTTAGGATTTCTAAAGGACTTCCATCTAGCTTCTGCTATTGCTGAAAAAGTAAGCCTATCATTTTGCCCAGATTGGCACTTCGGTAAGCGCGGCTCCAACTCATAATGGCATAACATTTAATAGAAGACCGTATCCCATTATTAGATAGTAGGCATGGCCTGAAACCCGCAAATGTGTTTGCTCCTACAGTTCACAATACAGCTAGCACTCTCTTCTATACAGTACTTCCTGCCTGATATTGATCGTGTTCCATAAGTCTATATGCGAATCTATACTGACAATTGTGTGCATCGACGCAAGCTCTGATAAAGCTATAGTCTCTGTTTCATCGATCTTTGGCACTTACATAGCCTTCACGTTTTTTAGTTAAGTTCATACATTAAATCATTTTCAGCTAGAACATTCAACTCTTTAAAAATATTATTGACCATCGTAGAAATAATCAGCGACCTCATCAGCCACCGCAGCCCTGAACTCCCAGCAGGGTGACAGAGGCCCAGCCGTTGGTGTCGTTCACAGAGTTCGAAGCCGCGCAGCCGACTCCGCCGCAGAAGCTGCCACCGCCGCCGCCAGCCCAAAGCTTTGAGAGACCGGAGCCGCCGCCGCTGAAGCCGCCGCCGCCGCCAGACGCTCCACCGACTGAGCTGAGGGGAAGTCCGATCACCTGACTTCCACAACCGCCGCCTCCTCCGCCTCCACCGAACCCACCGACGGCGCCGCTGCCGCTGCAGTCGATACCACCGACGCCTTCTGCCTTCTGTGCTCTGGGATCTGGGGTTCTGGCACATAGGATTTTGGGATATGGTATTCTAGGATTCTGGGATTCTATGGTCTGGGATTATGGGATCTGTCTTCTGCGATCTGGGATCTGAGATTCTGGGATTCTAGGATCTGGTGGGATTACGGGATCTGGCTTCTGGGATCTGGGATTCTGGGATCCGGGATATGGGATTCTGAGATTCTGGGATATGGGATTCTGGGATCTGGGATTCTGGGATCTGGGATTCTGGGATCTGGGATTCTGGGATCTGGGATCTGGGATTCTGGGATCTGGGATCTGGGATTCTGGGATCTGGGATTCTGGGATCTGCCTTCTGTGCTCTGGGATCTGGGATTCTGGCACGTGGGATTCTGGCACGTGGGATTCTGGGATATGGAATTCTGGGATTCTGGGATCTGGAATTCTGGGATCTGGAATTCTGGGATCTGGGATTCTGGGATCTGGGATTCTATGGTCTGGGTTTATGGAATCTGCATTCTGCGAACTGGGATCTGGGATTCTGCGATTCTGGGATCTGGGATTTCGGGATCTGGCTTACGTGGTCTGGGATCTGGGATTCGGTGATCCGGGATATCGGATTCTGGGATTCTGGGGTTATGGGATCTGGTATCCAGGATCTGGGATCTGCGATTCTACGATCTCGGATTATGGCATTTGGCTTCATTGATCTTGATATTCGGCGATCGCTTGTTTCCAATTTTTAAAGTGTCCAATCAAGAAGCTTTTCGATTTCTTTATGTTCACTGTACGCCTTTGTTTTATGTATTTTGTATTGTAAAATACATATAATCATCAGTTTTCTCGGAAACACCATTTCTCCAGTTGCTCTTGAATCTGAGCCATAAGAATCCTCAGTGAAGTGTCAGAAAATAGTGTTTCTTCATTCCAGGATTGCTGCTCACAAAATACAGGCGATTTACATCATCCTGGCTGTTGCTATAACCAGTTTCTATTAGTGTAAAGCCCCTTATAATTCCTCTCTACTCAACAAGGCTTAAGAATAATAATTGAAGCCAAGAATGGGCCGAGGAAACTTTGCCGCGAAATAGCTAATTAGAAGGGCTTCAAAACAGCCACAATGCCCTTCTTAGTCCGGCAAACAGCAGCGGCACTTCGCTTGGTTGAGTATCGCCCAATCAATAACACAAAACTGGCACAGCTCAGACATTGTTTAACTATTGCTCTTAGCCAATTACAGGAGACTGGTTGCATGACATTGCTGATGGCTAAGCTATTAAAAAGAAACATCCTGCTGCTACTATAGACCGCTATTTGTAATTTTCATTAAACTTGGCACAAACACACAATGAACTTGTATTTCATTTCTGCTCTGCATCTACTATGTAAGTTGGCAACTGCAGAGAATACTGAAGCTATACTAAGGTCACACCAGTGACAGTAAGGACACAGCAGTGATAGTCAGGACACAGCAGTGATAGTCAGGACACAGCAGTGACAGTCAGGACACAGCAGTGAAAGTCAGGACACAGCAGTGACAGTCAGGACACAGCAGTGAAAGTCAGGACACAGCAGTGAAAGTCAGGACACAGCAGTGACAGTCAGGACATAGCAGTGACAGTCAGGACATAGCAGTGACATTCAGGACAGTCAGGACACAGCAATGACAGTCAGGACACAGCAGTGACAGTCAGGACACAGCAGTGACAGTCAGGACACAGTAGTGACAGCCAGGAAACAGCAGTGACAGTCAGGACACAGCAGTGTCAGTCAGGACACAGCTGTGAAAGTCAGGACACAGCAATGACAGTCAGGACACAGCAGTGACAGTCAGGACATAGCAGTGACATTCAGGACACAGTAGTGACAGCCAGGAAACAGCAGTGACAGTCAGGACACAGCAGTGTCAGTCAGGACACAGCAGTGACAGTCAGGACACAGCAGTGACAGTCAAGACATAGCAGTGACAGTCAGGACAATCAGGACACAGCAGTGACATTCAGGACAGTCAGGACACAGCAGTGTCAGTCAGGACACAGCAATGACAGTCAGGACACAGCAATGACAGTCAGGACACAGCAGTGACAGTCAGGACATAGCAGTGACATTCAGGACACAGTAGTGACAGCCAGGAAACAGCAGTGACAGTCAGGACACAGCAGTGTCAGTCAGGACACAGCAGTGACAGTCAGGACACAGCAGTGACAGTCAAGACATAGCAGTGACAGTCAGGACAATCAGGACACAGCAGTGACATTCAGGACAGTCAGGACACAGCAGTGTCAGTCAGGACACAGCAGTGACAGTCAGGACACAGCAGTGATAGTCAGGACACAGCAGTGACAGTCAGGACAGTCAGGACACAGCTGTGTCAGTCAGGACACAGCAGTGACAGTCAGGACACAGCAGTGACATCAGGACACAGCAGTGACATTCAGGACAGTCAGGACACAGCAGTGACATTCAGGACAGTCAGGACACAGCAGTGACATTCAGGACAGTCAGGACACAGCAGTGACAGTCAGGACACAGCAGTGACATCAGGACACAGCAGTGACATTCAGGACAGTCAGGACACAGCAGTGACATTCAGGACACAGCAGTGACAGTCAGGACACAACAGTGACAGTTAGGGCAGTCAGGACACAGTCAGGACAGTTAGGATACAGCAGTGAGAGTCAGGACAAAGCAGTGGCAGTCAGGACACACCAGTGACATCAGGACAGTCAGGATACAGCAGTGACATCGGGACAGTCAGGACACAGCAGTGGCAGTCAGGACACACCAGTGACATCAGGACAGTCAGGACACAGCAGTGACATCGGGACAGTCAGGACACAGCAGTGGCAGTCAGGACAGTCAGGACACAACAGTCAGTGTCCTATACAGGTCACAGAAGGCATTCCGCTGGCTCATTTCAGTGCTGTCGCACCTGCAGCCCAGCAGCCTGGCAGCGTGTCCCTCGGGTCCGCCCATCGTGCAGTTCCGCCCTGCCCAGCAGCTGCTGCTGAACGAGTCTCTGAGCCACTGCGTGACGCAGCTCGGAGTGTCCGAGTCGCTGCACAGCTGCCTGATGAATGCGGGCGGCAGGAACGCAACAGCAGCTGTGCTGCAGGGCTCCGTGTGCTTGGCCGTGCTGCTGCTGCCCTCCGCTCAGCCAAACAGCTGCGGCTCCGTGTGGAACTTCACTGCGGGACCCGGACTGCAGCTGTTCGTGGCCAAGGACTTCGTCGGCCGGCTCGGTGGCAGCTTCCGCAACTTCGGCCGCTCCGTGTCAGGTGAGCCACGTTGCGATAAGCTCTACGGAATTGCGGAATTACGGAATTTTAAATAAAAATGGTGAAACTTCCTAAGGGCTGCACGACAGAAAAGCAACAGGACAACAATTTTAAAAGTACAACTGCAGCTGCAAAAATATGCCTAGACTCCCGTATTGTTTCTGGTAAATTTTGATTTCATCAAATCTGACAAATCAATCAAGTAATTGAAAAATTTCTCGTGTGGTTTTTTTAGCTGCTGGCACCAGCAGCCCTGGGTTTCGGCCAGTCGAAAGTCGTCCTCACAATGATAAAGACTGAATAAAACTTAAATATTAGTTTTTTTTCATTTTTCTGTCACCTCGATCCTTTGTTGGTTTGTAGAAATGAAGTTCTTAAGGTGACATGGATTCTAGACTTGATCCGTTTTGGGCCCTGACAGTTAGAGAATTTCTTTGAAAGACAGAATGTCCAATTTACGTTCTTCTCCTGTGAACTTTGCAACTGATCGACTATATATTTTCATTTATTTAGGCGAACTTTTGCTAATCGAGTCTATAAGAGTCCGTACAGTCCGTCTATTTCTGCCGTTGAATATGATTCTACGAATAGTAGCTTCAACTTGGCTGCCTTTTATTATTTAATTGCAGATTGTCCGTCATAGTGTAATATGAAAACCGTGCCATAGACATTTCCGCCGATGCCACACTTGGTGTTTGCTGCTTGGGTGCAGCGGGGGCTTAGCCTCACAAAAGAAATCTAAGAGATCGTAGCTTTAGGCTAGGTGTATCGAGATGTCTATGGCCTCATTTTTAGGCGAGGCGTTCCAGATTGGGAAAGCCCATGTTTATGACCATAGACAGTTCTATGGTTTATATATAGACAGGACGTAAAATATATTATTTAAATGATTTTACTTTAAACTTTAATTCCACGAAGGCCACATACCCATTAAAAAATCCCAGCTTATATACTCGTACAAATATTCTCAGTTGGCATCATCGCAACATTCACCACGCCTCTGACGGGTTGCTATGCGGTTGCTACCCAGAGCGGCTCTGGAGGCTCGGTCTCAGCCGCTCTCTCGGGCTACTCAGCCGCCAGCGGTGGCAACGGAGTGCGGCTGTCTGGCAGGTTTGCGCTGCCAGCCAACACGTTGCTGAACGTTGTGACCGGACGTGTCGGCGGAAGCGGAGCCGACTTCTGCGCTGCCGGCGGCGGCGGCGGCACGTTCGTCTACACCGACAGCGGGCTGATCCTCGTGGCTGCCGGCGGCGGCGGCGGAGCTTCGGCTAGTCTGAACGGTTCGTTGGTTCAGCCGCGGTCGCCTGGGATCCGGGATCTGGGATCCGGGATCTGGGATCCGGGATCTGGGATCCGGGATCTGGGATCCGGGATCCAGGATCACTACCTTACCCCAACCCTTTTAGGCGCACCTGGCCAGACAATTAGCATCAACGGAACTAACGCTGTGAAGGGCGCCAACGCTGACGCCAGCGGAATTGGCTTCGGCGGCTCCGATGGCTCCGGTGGCTTCGCCGACACGAGTTCGGGTGGCAACCACGGCGGATGCGGTGCCGGCTGGCTGGGAAAATCCGTCAGTTCGCGCCTTGGCGCCAAGCACGGAGGTCACGGTGGAGGCCAGGCAGAGGGCTGGACGGGCGGCGTCGGGGGCACCGACGGCGGTGGCAGCGGCGGCGTCGGTGGCTTCGGTGGAGGCGGAGGAGGTGGCGGTTGTGGAACTCAGGTGATCGGACTTCCCCTCAGCTCAGTCGGTGGAGCGTCTGGCGGCGGCGGCGGCTTCAGCGGCGGCGGCTCCGGCCTCTTAAAACTGTGGGCTGGCGGCGGCGGTGGCAGCTTCTGCGGCGGAGTCGGCTGCGCGGCTTCGAACTCCGTGAACGACACCAACGGCTGGGCCTCTGTCACCCTGTTGGGAGTTCAGGGCTGCTGTGGCTGAAACTTTTCGATAGTGTCCAGTGATGTAGCCTTGGACTTCTGTCGGTGTGAAAGGTCACGGGTTCGAATCTTGAATCTGAGAATCAAACTGGGCCAAATATCCATTCTGGTTCAGGTACAATTTCTGTTCTTGACGAAGTAGAGCTATTAATATTAGTTTGTTGAAGTATAAATTTATTTTGAATTTTGTAAATATGCAGCTGATTCCTTAGTTTTCCCACTGCCTCTGAATCAAAGGCTGGCACGCTAAGGTACTATGCCTGCAGTGTACTTTAAGGTTGTTTGTAAATTGAGGTGATTGGATTTTGTCTCGAAAATGAATAATTACTGAAGCTTTAAAATGTGTTATTGATTTATGCAAGTATTTCTGTTGGCTTTATTGTACTAGCTCAGTAAATTTTGTATAGCGCTCTGTGTTTGGAAAGTTTGCATCGTGAGTTAAACAAAAGATTCAAGCAAAAATACACGGTTAGCAATGGCTTTTTTATTGTTTGTTGTGCGAAAGAAAAACCTTGCACGTTCGTGGCTACTGGTTTTTAGTCCGCTAACAGAACTCTAACTGCAGACAGTGGAAAATAGAGACTACTGCTTTTTTTCTTTTTACGAAGTACCAATGATTATACATTCAAGTTGAGCACGAATGAGTGAGTGAGCACAGACAGTCATGCATGATGCAACTGTCTTGTCTTTCTTATTGCTATGTTGTTCGCGTTTTGAAGAAATTACTAGTCTGTTGCTTTGCAATTGTACTCGAAACCTCTCAAATGAATTCTCGCAACATAATTAATTTTTAAGAAAGCCATTTTGTCAAAAAATTACATGATACAAATGGCCTGAGTTGTGAATTTAATTGGCATCAGCAGATTCGACCAAACCTTCGGGACATTAGTAGGAGGAGCGGGAGCGACATATGTCCTTACACTTACATGTACAAACTACAAAGCAACCATAGTTGCATGTTTGCTGTGCACACACACAGTGAAGCAAAAGTACAAACATATATAAAAGTTTAGCAAAAGCTGTCATTTACTCAAGACTTGCGGATTTTTCGCAAGTTTGCACTTTGAAACAAACATAGTTGCTTTCTAGTATTTTATTATAGTCGACGGAACAGACTCAAAGCGATTAATATAAAATTATTGTAATAATAAACATAATTTACACGTTATAAACAAAATATTTTTTCTTATCTAGAGTTGGATTAAAAATTTAACTTTAGAACAACGCACTGGCTCAGGGCGAGTTGAGTTAATATTAGTTGTTGTTGTAGCTCATCGTTTACACAAATACGTTCGCGTAGAATCTGACAAGTAAATTGCTCAGGTTACTATATCCAGGTCAATTTAATGCGTCTACATATTCTAGTCATACATGAATACTTTTGTGCCTTAGAAAGTTGTTTCTTCTTATATTATAGAAATCTAACAACTAACAATATATGAAATGCAGTAAAATAAATCCTGATCCATCCTCGTACCTGGTAAATCAAGACAAATACTGTAATGTTTAAATATCTAATAGGCCTATGCTCTACTGATTTTCTGGCTCATAAAATATTCCTCCTACTTTGCAGATTCTAACATGTTTATACTCAAATATATTATTTTTATTGCTACTATTATACTTTTCAGATGCTTTAAAATGCCTAATGTCATAATATGTCATTGATGATACCACTGCATGATAATATTGTTAAGCTTATTCTTAAAAAAACACAAGCATTATATTTGTAAGCTTTTGTTAGACTGCTGCATGTCTACTGAAAATAATTATAAGATATTCCTAATACTAGTAATAGAGACATTTTAAATTACATGTCTTTTTTTTACTTTCAGATTATTTTATACCAGCCTATTTCAGTAGGCATGGTCAACATGAAAGCTAGCTTAATCTGCTTACTTCTGATTATCCCATGGATAAGTGGCAGGGTGATGCCACTAATTCGACACTCTTATACTGAATGGACTTTTGATTCAACTCTGAAGTAAGCTTATTTTACCTGGTTTTCCAACTTGTTATGATATAATTTTAATTGCTGATCTGTAAAGTATGTTTTATCTCTGTTTTATCTCTCCCCTATCTTATCTCTCCCCTGTCTCATCTCCCCCCTGTCCCATCTCTCACTGTCCCATCTCTCACTGTCTGTTCTTCACTGTCTCACCTCTCACTGCCTCATCTCTCACTGTCCCATCTCTCACTGTCCCATCTCTCACTGTCCCATCTCTCACTGTCCCATCTCTCACTGTCCCATCTCTCACTGTCCCGTCTCTCACTGTCCCATCTCTCACTGTCCCATCTCTCACTGTCCCATCTCTCACTGTCTGTTCTTCACTGTCTCACCTCTCACTGCCTCATCTCTCACTGTCCCATCTCTCACTGTCTCACCTCTCACTGTCTCATCTCTCACTGCCGAATCTCTCGCTGTCTCATCTTTCCCCTGTCTCATCTCTCCCTTGTCTTATCTATCTAAGGTCTCGTCTCTTCGTTGATTCGTCTTCTGTCTCATCTCTCACTGCCGCTTCTCTCAGCCTTATCTCTCACTGTCCGATCTCTCACTGTCTCATCTCTCACTGTCTCATCTCTCACTGTCCCATCTCTCACTGTCCCATCTCTCACTGTCCCATCTCTCACTGTCCCATCTCTCACTGTCCCATCTCTCACTGTCTCACCTCTCACTGCCTCATCTCTCACTGTCCCATCTCTCACTGTCCCATCTCTCACTGTCTGTTCTTCACTGTCTCACCTCTCACTGCCTCATATCTCACTGTCCCATCTCTCACTGTCTCACCTCTCACTGTCTCATCTCTCACTGCCGAATCTCTCGCTGTCTCATCTCTCGTCTGTTTAATCTCTCTGTCGTATAGTTCCTGCCCTGTCAACGGTACACTAAGCTACAGCCTTTTCAAACAAATCCCACCAGAAACTACGCAGTCCTTGCGCCCAGAGTCTTTCTGCCGGGCCGTGCCTACAGCCTGACTGTCAGCCTGCTGACTCCCGGTGCTCAGCTGGCTAGCGTGGCCGCTTCGCTGACTTGCATAGCCGGTCGCATCGGCTTCGATGACTTCAGCTTGGAAACTAACTGGAGGGCAACAGAATCAGCCAGACCAATTAGTGAGAATCCCTAACCCAACTTAGTATATGACGAAGTCTTTCTTGTTTTCAAGTGACAGAAAGTTACTCCTACCGTTTACCCCAAGCAACATCGCTAAAGCTTTATTTTCAGTTAGAGGTCGGCGCAAGTTAAGAATCGCTTTGCCGAAGTCACACAATTGGTTATCATGTTTCGCAGGTGTAGTCTATCTAGCTCTTTAAAACAAACAGAATAAACAAGAGAAAAGTTTGATTAAATCTATGCAGTGATTTCGATGCTTGGAACAAAGTTGTTGCATTTTGCCGTTAAACTCCATTTAAGTTACATTGAAATGGTAAACTGGCAATTTTTTCTAACTGAAAGGTGTGGCGTTTAGCCCTTCGTAAAAGTTGTTTATTTAATGCTGTGGTCAGCAACTGTCGAATCTACGGTTCGAAAATATTTTAGATACCCAAACCTAGAAGCCTTAAACACCTAGTCAAAATTAACTATAATTGGCTACACCTGTCCTAATTGGGCCAGATGTGCAGCCGACAGAACTATCGCGTATAGCTGCTCAGTCCATGGGCTGGGTGACGCCACACTTACCCCCAAATTGCTTCAGCAAATGCTAGTACCCATTTAACAGCTAAGTGAACTGAAGCAGAGTGTTCGAGAGTAGTCGGGAATCGAACCCCCGACCTTCTAGTCGTTAGCCCGACACTATAACCACTAGGCTAGCTCACTGTCTTAACTCTCCACTGTCTTATCTGTTCACTTTCTATCTCTCCACTGTCTTATCTTTCTACTGTCTTATCTTTCTTCTGTCTTATCTCTGTACTATCTTAACTCTGTGCTGTCTTATCTCTTCACTGTCTTATCTTTCTTCTGTCTTATCTCTGTGCTGTCTTATCTCTTCACTGTCTTATCTTTCTTCTGTCTTATCTCTGTACTATCTTATCTCTGTGCTGTCTTATCTCTGTGCTGTCTTATCTTTCTTCTGTCTTATCTCTGTGCTGTCTTATCTCTGTGCTGTCTTATCTCTGTGCTGTCTTATCTCTGTGCTGTCTTATCTCTGTGCTGTCTTATCTCTGTGCTGTCTTATCTCTGTGCTGTCTTATCTCTGTGCTGTCTTATCTCTGTGCTGTCTTATCTCTGTGCTGTCTTATCTTTCTTCTGTCTTATCTCTGTACTGTCTTATCTCTGTGCTGTCTTATCTCTTCACTGTCATATCTCTTCACTGTCTTATCTCTGTGCTGTCTTATCTCTGTGCTGTCTTATCTCTGTGCTGTCTTATCTCTGTGCTGTCTTATCTCTGTGCTGTCTTATCTCTTCACTGTCTTATCTCTGTACTGTCTTATCTCTGTGCTGTCTTATCTCTTCACTGTCATATCTCTTCACTGTCTTATCTCTGTGCTGTCTTATCTCTGTGCTGTCTTATCTTTCTTCTGTCTTATCTCTGTGCTGTCTTATCTCTTCACTGTCTTATCTCTTCACTGTCTTATCTATTCACTGTCTTATCTCTTCACTGTCTTATCTCTTCACTGTCTTATCTCTTCACTGTCTTATCTCTTCACTGTCTTATCTTTCTTCTGTCTTATCTCTGTACTGTCTTATCTCTGTGCTGTCTTATCTCTTCACTGTCTTATCTCTTCACTGTCTTATCTCTGTGCTGTCTTATCTCTGTGCTGTCTTATCTTTCTTCTGTCTTATCTCTGTACTATCTTATCTCTGTGCTGTCTTATCTCTTCACTGTCTTATCTTTCTACTGTCTTATCTCTGTACTATCTTATCTCTGTGCTGTCTTATCTTTCTTCTGTCTTATCTCTGTGCTGTCTTATCTCTGTGCTGTCTTATCTCTGTGCTGTCTTATCTCTGTGCTGTCTTATCTCTGTGCTGTCTTATCTTTCTTCTGTCTTATCTCTGTACTATCTTATCTCTGTGCTGTCTTATCTTTCTACTGTCTTATCTCTGTACTATCTTAACTCTGTGCTGTCTTATCTCTTCACTGTCTTATCTCTGTGCTGTCTTATCTCTGTGCTGTCTTATCTTTCTTCTGTCTTATCTCTGTACTATCTTATCTCTGTGCTGTCTTATCTCTGTGCTGTCTTATCTCTGTGCTGTCTTATCTTTCTTCTGTCTTATCTCTGTACTATCTTATCTCTGTGCTGTCTTATCTCTTCACTGTCTTATCTCTGTGCTGTCTTATCTCTGTGCTGTCTTATCTCTGTGCTGTCTTATCTTTCTTCTGTCTTATCTCTGTACTATCTTATCTCTGTGCTGTCTTATCTCTGTGCTGTCTTATCTCTGTGCTGTCTTATCTCTGTGTTGTCTTATCTCTGTGCTGTCTTATCTCTCTACAGTCTTATCTCTTCACTGTCTTATCTTTCTTCTGTCTTATCTCTGTACTATCTTAACTCTGTGCTGTCTTATCTCTGTGTTGTCTTATCTCTGTGCTGTCTTATCTCTCTACAGTCTTATCTCTTCACTGTCTTATCTTTCTTCTGTCTTATCTCTGTACTATCTTATCTCTGTGCTGTCTTATCTCTGTGTTGTCTTATCTCTGTGCTGTCTTATCTCTGTGCTGTCTTATCTCTGTGCTGTCTTATCTCTGTGTTGTCTTATCTCTGTGCTGTCTTATCTCTCTACAGTCTTATCTCTCTAATGTATTATCCCTCCACTGTCTCATCTCTTCACTGTGAGTGTGAGTCATACCCGATGTAGTCTTCCCGCGATTGGACTATTTTAGTCACGCAATTGGGTCACTGAATATTGATTTTTTAAGTGTCGTTCAATGAACTTAGCACCTGACTGGGTTTAAAGAGCATTCAAGAATTTTCTGTTGATTGTGTTTGGGACGTTTTGTGGTGTAGTGTGTTTTGAATTTTATAAAGATTCTAAGAATCACTTAATCAGTAGGATATGTAGTTAAAGTTTGTTGAAAATTTGTTTTGAAATACTAAAAAATGTAAGCTATTTTTAACAGAAATCATTTTTCTATTTTATTTTAGATTCTGTTCTGCTGAACATGAGTCTAGAAAGAGTAAGTAACGTATTTTATTTCATTCAATACTGCATTAAAATTAACAAAAATTTGTAAATATTCGAGTTCATTATCTCCGCTTTGGCCTGGCCAGCGGTCTGTAGTGATTAGTGATCAGTGATTAGGTTAAGATAAAGCAGGGAACAAATGAGACAAGGAAAGGAACCATAGAGCGCATATTTTTTCTCACTTTCATTCCAGATGCTATGTATAGATGTCCATTGCTGGGTCAATTAAATAATCGTAGTCAATCGCGTAGAACCTTTGGCTTCGATTCGGCAAATCCTCCGGCATTCTCATAGACATCTATATGCGCTATATATAGATGTCCATGGACATTCTAGGCCAGGGGTCGGCAAACTTATTAGCGTGCGGGCCACGGACAGAACCTAAAAGACGACAGTGGGCCGCATCAACTGTAGGAATATGAGAAATGGGATGAATGAGACACAGGATAAATGAGACAAGGGAGGGATAAGACAGAAGATATAAGACAGGGGAGAGATGAGTCACTGGAGAGATGAGACACAGGAGAGATGAGATGAGACAGGGGAGAGATAAGACACAGGAGAGATGAGACAGGGGAGAGATGAGACACAGGAGAGATGAGACACAGGAGAGATGAGACACAGTAGAGATGAGACACAGTAGAGATGAGACACAGGAGAGATGAGACACAGGAGAGATGAGACAGGGGAGAGATGAGATAGGATACTAAAGGTGTTGGAAGGGGCAAGGTGCCGGATTAGGTAGCTTCGAGGGCCGCATCTGGCCCAGCGGGCCGGAGTATGCCGACCCCTGTTCTAGGCCATAGACATGTGATTTAAAGTTGGATTATCTTATACATCCGCGGATGTTTTTTGAATCTCTTACGTTTGTCAACTACATGGCAGGGAAGAAAACTAACATGGCCTTAAACATCCCCCATTTTTACACCAGCCACCAGCTAAGGTAGACAACAGCGCCAAGTGCACCCTGACAGTCCGTCTGACCGACGCCTCCAATCGTGAGTTTTCTGACACAGGGACCGTGTCAGTTCGCCTGGTGCAGACGGAACTGTTCATCCAGACTGACAAGGCTATCTATAAGCCCGGTCAGTTGGTTAAATTTCGCGTCGTTTCAGTTAGCGAATCGCTGAAGCCGGTGTACGAGAACGTCACAGTGTTTGTTAAAGTAAGCTGACAATTTGTGCGCGAATTTGTTTTTATTTCATTGTTCCATTTTTTAGATCTAATTAGCCATATTTTGTTTTGGTGATTTTGTCTCGTATTATTGATTATTTTAAGATCCGAAATGCCATTTTACACAAAATGGCATTTTGTTATGTATTAAGTGTCTCATTCAATTCAAATAAATATTGTCATATGTACACATTTATAATAATAATAATAGTTACGCCCCACGCCGACCACAGAAGTGGCCAAGAGGGGGGGCGTCAAATCGCGCGTTTCAGAGCCAGGTCTCTAACATGCTTCTCACCGGCCGCCTGGCTGGGTGCTCGCGCGTCTTCAAAAAGACGGTCGACATAGCGGGTTGATCGTCCCTGGCCGCGCCTGTGCGGTCCCTGCAAGGTCCACAGAAGGACATCCTGCAGCGGCTCTGGGCAGTAGGCTTCGGCCCGGATGACATGCCCGGCCAGCGCAGGCGCCGCTGACTCAGCAGGACAGAAAGCCGCGTCAGGCACGCATGCTGGTAAAGGGACTCGGTTGTCTCGTTGCCAGGGCCGCAGCGGGCACCGAAAGCGGCGCGAACTAGGGCCGCATGCGCCGCGTTGAGCTGCGCATTGAGCGCCCCGGTCATCGTCCAGGTCTAAGCATTGTACAACAGGGCGGTCTCGACAACCGCCTGTAACAACTGGGACCTGGCACCGTTCGACAGGGCCTCGGAGAGCAGCACCGCCCGCACAGAACGGAAGGCGGCCCAGGCCTTGCCGCGGCGTCTCGCCAGGTCGTTGCCCACGTCAGGCACCAGTCCGCCGAGGTAGACGAACTGACGGCACTTCGGGAGCGTGGTCCCGGGGCCGTCACCGTCTCGTAGTTGAATCTCGGCAGGTAGGTTATGCGGCACCGTCAGCAACCTCGGTCTTCCTGGCGTTGATAGCGAGGCCGACCCTCGCCGCCGCCGCAGTCATTCCGTCCAGCAGCCGTTGGGCGCCTTCGGCCGTCGTAGACAGCAGGGCGAGGTCGTCCGCGTAGCCGAGGACAGACAGCTTCTTTTCCGGGTGCCGTCGACTAGAGCGCCTTTGAAGCAGAAAACTATCCTCTGCAGTCGGCAGGCCGGTCCTGAGCACCCAGTCCATTACCAGCACGAAGAGAAAGGGCGCCAGAGTGTCACCCTGCAGCACTCCGGAGGTAGTGCTGAACAGGTCCGACGGTCCGTCTGGCGTCGCTACCACAGCGGTGGTGTCCTGATACAGCGCCATGATGGCGGAGATCAGCTGCTGCGGTATGTTGTAGGCACGGAGCACGTGAGGCAGCGCGCCGCGGGCCACTGAGTCGAAAGCCTTAAAGAAGTCAACAAAGATGATAGATAGATAATGAAGAACAGAGGCCACGCACGCAGTTCAGGCAGTTGCTTGCTGATTAAGGAACAAAAAAGTTGACTATTAAATTACCAATATTTCGGCCAAAGTTTGGCCTTCGTCAGGGTATTACGCTCGTATTGAAAAAAACGAAAATAAATTTTAAAACGAGTTACAAGGTTAATAATCAAATTTTAGAGTCAATTAGAGTCAATGGGTTTAAAATGCGTCTCAATGTAGGCATGTTGCCATCGCTGTGCGGGAGCAGGTGGTCAGTTGGATGAGTACGTCTCCTCTGAAATGTGGTTAAGCGTACAATCGATCAGAGTTGGAAGTCTTGAGGGGCAGAGTATGTCTTTTGACGAGCGGGACTTGGTGTACGCAGCTACAGTGTTCAGACCCTGTGCGTGCTCAGATATGGCAGTGCGCATTTTGCGTATAGTGCTTGCAGAGTGGTCATTGAATGGAATCACTATGGGAATGCATGCACTTTTGTTATTGTCAGCTGTGATTATTCCAGCGAGAGCCATGGTGCTTAATAAGCCGATGAGTTTCTGCTCCATGTCACGGCGTTTGCGTTGAGCTGCCGCCTTGTCGGTGTCATTCTCAGGACTGATGTACCACAGTCCCATGAAGCGTAAATCCTGGAGTCTGTGACCTGGAGCGCAAAAATGCCTTGCAACTGGGGTGTCCTTGGTTAGTCTGATGTCGCTCAGGTGGGCCTTGAGTCGAGTCCTTAGAGCCCCACCTGTCTCACCTACATAAACGCAGCTGCTATCGCAAGCTTTGCAAAGAATAGCGTAGACAGTGTTTCTTGAATCGCAGCGGACTTTTTGGCAGATTCTGTAGACCATTTTCGTAGAATTGGAGCCTGGGCAGACCTGGCCGAATTGGCCGTGCTCCTTGCACAAGTCGCAGCCAGGGGTGTCACAGAATAGGAAACCAAACTCCCAAAGACAATCCGGGTAGAAGCCTAACTGTCTGAGGGCAGATTTTTTCGCGTTCCGAATCAGACGGACTGAATAACCCTGCTTCTTCAATATGCCCATCAGGTCGCTGCTGGCCTGGTCAAAGTCGGCTTTGAATGTGCAGCGACGTGCATAGCGTAGGAACTGGGATTTCAAGATACCCTTAAAGGTGTGCTTCGGGTGGAATGAGTTTGGGTTCAAAAGTTGGCGAGAGTCAGTGGGCTTGAAGTAGATCGAGCAAGTCAGTTTTCTCTTATTATCATGTGTAGTGAGGCCAACATAGCAGTCTAGGAAGTTAACTTTCTCTTTACTGTGTTGCATTGTGAGCCAGATATTGCTGTCAAATGTATTTAAGTGTCTGTAGTTCCATTAGTTGGGACTCTGTACCAACAAAAACCATGAAGATGTCGTCAATGTAGCGTTTATACAACCGTGGCGTGAAGGGTGCAGAACTCAGGGCTCTGGATTCCCAGTCTGCCATAAAGATCGCGTAGGAAGGCGCAAAAGCTTTCCCCATACTTGTGCCCTTAATTTGAAGATAACGCGTGTCGTCAAAAATAAAGTCATTTTGGTTAAGGTTGATGTCCAAGAGATCTAGTATTTGTTGATCTGGTCTCGATTGTTGAGGGTAGATCTGAAATGCGTTTTTCACAGTCGCAATCCCTCTATCCGTTGGGATGTTTGTGTAAAGTGATTCGACATCCATTGTGACCAGAAAAGCTTCTTCATCCACGGAAAGATCCAGGCTCTGAATCACTGCTTGGAAGTGATCGGTGTCTCGAACGAACGAGTCTTGCTCTTTTGCGATCGGTTTTAAGAACGTATCAATTAGTTTGGCGCTCATATAAAACTTTCAGAGTTGCAGTCGGAAACAATCGGTCGTCCGGGGGGTACCCCGGGGATTGGCCAGGACTCTGGATCTTTGTGAATCTTCGGAAGCAAGTAGAAGATTCTATCTCTCGGTTCCTTGGGTGAGACTAGTTGGGAATATTGATGGTTTGTTATAATCTTTAGATTCTTTAGGTCTTTGAAGATTTGTGTGATCCGAGCAGTCGTGTGAGTGCTAGCGGCGGAATTCACTTGTTGATAGAAAGTAGAGTTGGAGAGTTGTCTATTTGCCTCCCGAATGTAGTCTTCGCGGTTCATAATAACCATGTTGTTGCCTTTGTCGGCTGGTTTAATAACAATCGTATTGTTGTTCCTTAGACTCTGAATTGCGTTTTTCTGGTGCTCGAGTAGGTTAGGCTTGTTGTAAAGAACCTTCGGAATTTTAATGTTGTCTAGTGCTTCGAACAGGTGTCTGTGTGATTGCCAGTTCTCGAGATTGATGTTCGGGATCGATTGGCGACAGGGAAACAGGGTCCGTGGTGTAAATGCGCAAGTGCGGCGTTGTAACAGTGAGTTTAGGGCTACTCTCTTCTTGAAGGTCGAGATTGAGTAACCTCACTGTCAGAAAGCCTATAGTGTGATATGTTAATCACTTGGCTGCTGTTTGCAGTCCCGGAACTGTCAAGTTTTTTTGCGCTTTTCCATGTGCCACCTGGAAAATCCTCGAAGCGGATTCATTTGAGAGGCTGACAAGGTCCGGTTGGAATGACAGATGTCGAGACTGTAGTGTCACGTGGTTCTTCGGGTTGATCGTCCGGAGGTGGCGGTTCAGCTTCTCCGTCGTTTTATGAATGTCGTCCGGTGCCTCAGCGTCAGCAGCCGAGTCCAGGGTGTAAATGTTGGCCTTTGGGAAAGCCTTGTGGCAGTGGTTGAGAATCGTCGTGAGCTGTTTGTCGATGACACCTTCGAACTGTCTCGACAGGTCCTGGCCCCACGGGAACAGAATGACGGTTCTGACCAACTGATTAGTGGATTCTGTTTGTCCCCGTAGTACTTTGATCAGGTTCTCGGCTCTGAGCTTCGGAAAAATCTCGAATTGTACATCCGAGTTTTCCGCACCCGGTTGTGTTAGGCATTCGTCACCGATCGCAATTGTGGATTTTACTATTGGTGAGAGCTTCCAGTCTTTCTTCGGTCCCTTGTGGACATTCACATTGGTTAATGGTGTCACGGTTGTTTGGCTCTGCTCTTGAAGTGTTTCTTGATTTGCTTCATCGGTCTCAGTTGGGAGTGGTGCCTGAGTGGCCCCGGTAACATCGCATAGTCGAGTGGCGTTTTGGTCAGATGGTGTGTGGAAGGCCATTGATGAGTGTGTATTGTCCGGGTGATTGCTGTCATTCGCAGGTGAGGATGTCTGGTCACAGACCACCCCCGTGTCGAGCCCCTGAGCACAGGCAACTCGACTCTGCGAATTTGAAGTTTCAGTATTAATTTATCAAAAGTTTTGTCAGATCTATGTTAGCTTGGTTTCCTTTGTTAGTCCAGTCGACCACTGCAGGTGAGGATGTCTGGTCGCAGACCACCCCCGTGTCAAGCCCCTGAGTACCGGAATCTTGGTCCTGCGAGTTTGAAGATTCAATGGTGACCACACGAATTGCAAGATCAGTGTTGGTTTGGGTTCCTTTGCAAGTGCCGCTGTCGCTGCACATGTTCGGTTCCTCATTGAAGCTGCACCAGTTAGGAGACAGCTCTGCTTGTCTCCTAACAGGAGATTGGCATGTTGGGTCCTTTGATTTGTCAACGTGTCCCCACTATCTGTGGTACTCTGATCCCTGATCTGGGTTATCAACACACCAGGGAGCTGTTCTGAGATCGTTTCAACTTCATTGGCCCTAGTTGGTGGTTTTGTGATATTTGGGTGAAAGTCATTCAAAAACAAAAGCGATTCACCGGTATTGTCGTCCCAAGTCGGAATGTTGAGCTGGATTTGCATTCGCCGTAGCTGGGTCTTCAGCGTGTCACGGGAGGAGGAGAACCGCTTGCCGCTGTCTCTTGCGGCCCAACGGAAGCCCACTCGCCAGCCTGTGTACAGCTCGCTTGCGTCGATCTCCTTGGAAGCTTTTTCGATCTCCTTAGCCAGATCCATAATGCAGTTCTCGTAGTGGCTTTGCATCGTGTCCTGGGTGCTTAGCTCCCAGTTCTCCGCGTTCTCTTCCACGCGTTTCTGTGTGTGGTCGGAAGGCATCGCTGGTCGGATGAAACTTTTTAGCATCTCCGTTCTCCGGTGTACGCCGTTGGGTATAGAGTCCCAGTTTCCAAGGTGGTGCACCGCACAGAACAGTTTTTTTACACTGCGGGCGATCTGGGCCGCTCCACCTGGCATATGTTCCTCAGGACGGACGTCCTGTCGGCTGTCACGGTGGTTGTTCTTGCGGGCGTCCTGGCGAGCTTCACGATGGATGTTCCGGCGAGCTCTGAAACGCGCCTTTGAAGCAGAAAACTATCCTCTGCAGTCGGCAGGCCGGTCCTGAGCACCCAGTCCATTACCAGCACGAAGAGAAAGGGCGCCAGAGTGTCACCCTGCAGCACTCCGGAGGTAGTGCTGAACAGGTCCGACGGTCCGTCTGGCGTCGCTACCACAGCGGTGGTGTCCTGATACAGCGCCATGATGGCGGAGATCAGCTGCTGCGGTATGTTGTAGGCACGGAGCACGTGAGGCAGCGCGCCGCGGGCCACTGAGTCGAAAGCCTTAAAGAAGTCAACAAAGATGATAGATAGATAGATAGATAGATAGATTAACTCTCCCACTTTGTTTTTTTGTCGTAATGCAGCTTTTTGGTTGTGTTTAATTTTAAATAAGTCCCAGAACAATCTAGTTTCAAAGAATTCAAACGTGACTTCAACACTGAAAGGATTCCGAAGGCAACCTGGTCGATCGATACGAGCACAGGCCGCCTACAGCAGGTGCCAGACGATCAGTCGTTGATGCAGTCTACACTGGCCAATTCCAGCTGTCTGATCAGCCAAATCTGGGCGAGTGGACCATAATTGCAGAGAGTCAATCTAGCAAGCAGACTAAATTATTTACAGTGGACAAGTGAGCACATTGTTTATCTGCATTGCAATCTTCTTTGCGTTTCTTGGAATTCAAAATTTACTTAACTTACTCGTTGTTTTTTTAGTCCTAAACTGCGATCGCTAATAAGTATATATCTCAAAGCTTAGGAAACTATTTTGAATTCGAACGAATGATTCTGAATCCCAACAAAAATCAGACATTCCAGAGAGTGAATAGTCACAAATAATTATCTACGAGCTATATATAATCATGAGGATTAGCCTTTAATCCCTATTCCGGAAGTTCGATCTAAAATCTCAAGTGTTTCATAATCCGAAGATCTGATTCCAAGCATAAAATAATTTTCCTCAAAACCAACTACCAGTCTTAAATCGAAAAAAATTGTACTTAGTCCCCAAGTTCTGATCCCAGTTCAGTCCCAAAAATGACACAAAATCGCATAGATGATCCCAAATTCCTAGTACCAATCCCAAGTCTGAAAAATTATATAAAATCTCAAACAATGACACCTCCAAAGCTAAAAACTCCATTTAAAACTCGCTTTACAACTTCAGGTACGTACTACCCAAGCTGCAGCTGCGCCTGACGTTGCCAGATTTTGTACACGTGAATGATACAAACTTCAAAGTGGTCGCCGAGCCCAGATACACCTACGACAAGATTGCTCAAGGCGATGTGTCAGTGAATGTCACAGTGCTGCATGATTGCCAAAGCGTCGGCTTCTACCACCGCTACGGGCCGTGCAATGCGACCCTGATCGGTCGCCGCTTGGGAGCCGGCAGTTCGGGGCCGATTGAGTTCGAGTTCTCACTGAATGATTGGCGGCGCCAGCTGGCTGCGCGCGGCGACCGGCGAGCCAGATGGGGCGACATCAGGGCCCTGGTTGTCGCGGAGTTTCGCGAGAAATTCTCAGGCAAATCGTCAATTTTTTAAACTTTTTAATAGATTTGAGGCCGCTCCAATCTGAATGCCCGATAGTAAAACGATATCGCAGATGCTACCACCTGCAGGGGTCTGTTGCTAAAAATAGTCCTGACGTCACTCATGCGTAGCCCATAAGTAGGAGCGAGAACCACAAAACAGGCAGACTTGCAGCTAAAAATAGCCATATGACTCATAAGTGCGAGTTAACAAGCACAGCGTGAGTCAGGCATCCTAAAAAAGCAACGGGCAGAATGAGAATCCCATTCTCAGGTATACGTAAGGCATTCCCCACCAATCAGGGTGATAGAGTAACAAGTGTGGGGAACAAGACCTGAAAAGAGATAAAAAAATGGTGGCTAACAATTGCAGCCCTAATTGGCGTGGGAATAAAAAGTAGATTGAAAAGTTAGGCTACATTTAACTGGAGACTCGCTTCACTTGTTGTCAGAGCGAATATGTTATCGTAATTAATCTCAAAATTTCAGGAATTCGAACCCTGGCTAACAAGACATTCACGGTGTACATTGATCGGTATCAACTAGCCATCGATACTGGCAATGTCCCATTTGTGTTACCTGGCATGACTGTGCCAGTTCTGGTGCGTTTTTAAAAGTACAAAACTTTAGAAAGATTAGGGCTTAAACTAGTACTTATAGCCCTGTCACTCAAAATTTTCAATTTAAATTAATTCCTCTATTTAGCAAGTAATCCTGACACTTGTGTTAAGAGTTCCTTAATGAGAGATATAATAATCTCGTTAATAAGTATATTTTTAATCAATCATATTAGTAATTAAAGTAACAGGCTCAGCTAGATATTTTTTCAACTCCAGGTGGCCCAGACAAAATCCCCTCAGTGGGGTGACAACCTTACCAGACAAATAATGTCCTACCAGCAGCAGAGACCCAATGTCCCCCCAGCAGCAGAGAGCCAATGTCCCCCCAGCAGCAGAGACCCAATGTCCCCCCAGCAGCAGAGACCCAATGGCCCCCCAGCAGCAGAGACCCAATGTCCCCCCAGCAGCAGAGACCCAATGTCCCCCCAGCAGCAGAGACCCAATGTCCCCCCAGCAGCAGAGACCCAATGTCCCCCCAGCAGCAGAGACCCAATGTCCCCCCAGCAGCAGAGACCCAATGTCCCCCCAGCAGCAGAGACCCAATGTCCCCCCAGCAGAAGAGAACCAATGTCCCCCCAGCAGCAGAGAGCCAATGTCCCCCCAGCAGCAGAGACCCAATGTCTCCTCAGCAGCAGAGACCCAATGTCTCCTCAGCAGCAGACTCAATGTCCCCCCAGCAGCAGAGACCCAATGTCCTTCTAACAGCAGAGACCCAATGTCTCCCCAGCAGCAGAGACCCAATGGCCCCCCAGCAGCAGAGACCCAATGTCCTGCAGTGTGTTGTTGGCCCTCAAAGGCGTGAATTGCACGCCAAGCCGCCAAGCCTTCTCTACGCGGCTGCGCCCGAATTAATCGTTCGAACCCTGTGTCCCTCCCTGCACCTGATGATCTAACTTGATGATTGATAGTCAGAAATGACACCTAGAACCAGTTGAGCTATTGAGTACATCTGTTGAGTCCATGGACTGGGGGGGCCACGCCTTTGATTCAACAGTTTCAAGCTCACCTGTGACTGTATTCGCAGGTGAAGCTTATTCGGGCGGATGGTCATCCCTACACTGGCCCATTGCCCGACGGTGATGTGACGCTCAGCATGAGCTGGTTCCACCGGGGCACCAGAAAATCTCGTCAGCTGCTGCGGCTCAAACCGGATGGAACCAGTTCCAGTTGGTCGGTGACCGCCACAGTGCCGAACCTGGCCGATTTCACCACCGTGACCTTTGAGGTGAGCCGCCTTTATTTTACTATGTTTTACGTCGGTTCTATCAATTCTTCTAGGCTGATTCCATGAATCCTTCTGGGCTGATTCCATCAATCCTTCTGGGCTGATTCCATGAATCCTTCTGGGCTGATTCCATGAATCCTTCTGAGCTGATTCCATGAATCCTTCTAAGGTGATTCCATGAATCCTTCTGGGCTGATTCCATGAATCCTTCTGGGCTGATTCCATGAATCCTTCTGGGCTGATTCCATCAATTCTTTTGGGCTGATTCCATGAATCCTTCTGGGCTGATTCCATCAATCCTTCTAAGCTGATTCCATCAATCCTTCTGAGCTGATTCCATCAATCTTTCAGGGCTGATTCCATCAGTCCTTCTGGGCTGATACCATCAGTCCTTCTGAGCTGATTCCATCAATCTTTCAGGGCTGATTCCATCCATCCTTTTGAGCTGATTCCATCAGTCCTTCTGAGCTGATTCCATCAATCTTTCTGGGCTGATTCCGTCAATCTTTCTGGACTGATTCCATCAATCCTTCTGGGCTGATTGATGGAATTGATTGATGGATTGATGAATATTCCTCTCTCCGAAACGTCAATACTTTTTTATGGGCATTAATATAGGTTTCTTTTTTCCCACTTAAAGGCAAGCTGTCCCGGACTGCCACACAATGTCTACGCCAGTCTACAGTCATTTCAAACCAGAGGCCAGAGCGCTGTCAGAGTGGAGACCTCGCTAAGCCCCGAATCCGGCAGTCTCAGAGTTCGCGTGCATCGTGGCGAAGGAATTCAACGTGGAAATGTGTTTTGCGCAGTAAGATTGTTAATTCTACCATAGACTAATTGCTTATTTTTATTTGCTCTCTGTAATGACTTAGATCATTAAATTTCGGCGAGTCTACTTAAGATACTTTAAGTTCACGTAAAGCAGCCAGGTTAATTCTCGTGAGTTGCATGAATTCCTGGAATATAAAATTTCCAATTTAAATTCCTGAAATGGAAAATAACCAAACTAAATTCCTGGAAAGGTAATTAACCAAACTGAATTCCTGAAAAGGTAATTAGCCAAACTGAATTCCTGGAAAGATAATTAGCCAAACTGAATTCCTGAAATGGAAATTAACCAAACTGAATTCCTGGAAAAGTAATTAGCCAAACTGAATTCCTGGAAAGGTAATTAGCCAAACTGAATACCTGGAATGGTAATTAGCAAAACTGAATACCTGGAATGGTAATTAACCTAACTGAATTCCCGAAATGGTAAATAACCTAACTGGATTCCCGAAATGGTAATTAACCAAACTGAATTCCCGAAATGGTAAATAACCAAACTGAATTCCTGGAAAGGTAATTAGCCAAATTGAATTCCCAAATGGTAATTAACCAAACTGAATTCCCGGAATGGTAAATAACCAAACTGGATTCCCGAAATGGTAATTAACCAAACTGAATTCCCGAAATGGTAAATAACCAAACTGGATTCCCGAAATGGTAATTAACCAAACTGAATTCCCGAAATGGTAATTAACCAAACAGAATTCCTGAAAAGGTAATTAGCCAAACTGAATTCCAAATGGTAATTAACCAAACTGAATTCCCGGAATGGTAAATAACCAAACTGAATTCCTGGAAAGGTAATTAACCAAACAGAATTCCTGAAAAGGTAATTAGCCAAACTGAATTCCCGGAATGGTAATTAACCAAACTGAATTCCCGGAATGGTAAATAAACCTAACTGAATTCCCGAAATGGTAAATAACCAAACTGGATTCCCGGAATGGTAATTAGCCTATTTGAATTCCTGGAATGATAATTAGTCTATCTGAATTCATGGAAAGGTAACTGGTCAATCTGAATTCCTGGAAAGATGATTAACGTCACCGTTAATTTAGGTGATCAACCACGAAGGCAGCCTGAGCCACTGGCTGCCAATGACGTCATTCGGAGGCTCTGAAGAGGCAGCCGATGACTCGACCAGCTCAGCTGAACTCACCGCGGCTCAGGTGGCCGCATTGGCTCCGTCCTTCACTCTGCTTGGCGTTGGTTTCCATGGCAACGAATTAGTGGCGTCGGCTAAGGTCTATCAGCCAGCAGGCACGTACGATGGGGTGAGTTGAGTACGTAGCCTAAATTATAGCTTTCGAGAATGCCATCTGCACAGGTCGAGATGCCATTTCCATTTTTATAGTCTCCATTTCTAATTGTGCTAATGCCATTTTAATTATTAAGATGTCATATCTTACAGACGAGATGCCATTTACAATAGTCGAGACGTCATTTCTAATAGTCAAGATGCCATTTCAAATTGTCCTGACACCATTTCCATTAGTTAAAATTACCATTTGTCGAGACACCATTTCCATCAGTCAAGATGCCATTTCCAATAGTCTAGACAACATTTCCATTAGTCTGGATGCCGTTTCCATTAGTCTGGGCGCCGTTTCCATTAGTCTGGATGCCGTTTCCATTAGTCTGGGCGCCATTTCCATTAGTCGAGACACCATTTCCATAAGTCTAGATGCCATTTCTATTTGTCTGGATGCCATTTCCAATTGTCTGGGTGCCATTTCCATTAGTCCAGATGCCATTTTCATTAGTCCAGATGCCATTTTCATTAGTCCAGATGCCATTTCTATAAGTCCAGATGCCATTTCCATAAGTCCAGATGCCATTTCCAATTGTCTGGGTGCCATTTCCATTAGTCGAGATGCCATTTCCAATAGTCTCGACGCCATTTCCACACTACAGCTGAACATCACGTCGAACCTGACTGGTCCGGCGTCGCCTCAGCAGCCGGTGCTCATTCGAGTCGACTCTGGCAGCCCGGACTCATTCGTGTTCCTGACTGGCATCGATCACTCGGTAAACCTCATGAAGACTGGCCAGGATATCAGTCCGACCGACATCGAACAGCGGGCCGCCGGTAGTAGAAGTCAAACAGACAAAGGCGAGAGCAATGGATGGATTAGTAGACCCTGGACTAATGCGAGAAACACGGATGCGGAACTGAAGGTAAGAGCTATTATCGCAGCTCCTAAATTTGAATTACTTAACAGTAGAAAGGCCACGCCATTCCCCCTGAGGAAAGAACACGGGGTATTTCAAATGCACACTGCCTACTTCACGATTTATGCAAAACTCTAGGAGCTAACTTTCAAAATAGCCCTCCGAGTCAGCATCGTCGAGATATTCAGCAATCTTGTCGAAGACCCCGGAGGCAAGGACAGATAACATCGCTCTATAAATCAATAATAACAACCGACATGATTGCATAATATAATTTTGTGAGCAGAAAAGTTATGCCTACATTCGCGGTTTTTGCCAACAGACACTTCGACGAGAATCGTTGATTATCTCGATGATGTTTTGTGATTCTGGAAACCCCCACGTGGTTTTTCAAAAGTTAACGAAAATGTATAATTTCGCATTGTGTTGAATGTTTGTCAGAAAAGTGGCCTTCTAGCACTAACGGACTTCAAGTACGTCAAGAACGATCCCATCATGTATTTTGTGCAAGCTCTGGAAACGGCAGACGGCAGTGTGATGGCCATGGCAAAGTCTGCTGATGCTCAACCTCCCCGAGCTGAACGAGTCACTACTAAGAGTAGTGACAAACCGAAGCTGAGTGTGAGAAAATTCTTTCCAGAGAGTTTCGTCTGGACTTGGCTGCGAACTGAGTAAGAAATAGTTTTCGCATATTCGATATTATGTGAATTTAGTTTGTTTAGATTTTAAACAAGTAATAAAGGACAATTTTTTTATCTTTTCAGCGCAAATGGTTCAGCCAATCACACTGTCACCCTGCCGGACACGATCACTTCATGGGATGTGAGTGGCTTTGCTTTGAGCGCCAGCAAACCCTTGCAGGTAATAATCTGTTTGTTTTCATCTTAGATTGTTTGTTATTTTATTTACCATTGTTGACTGTTTCCGGTGTTATGAAGTTCCGGTGTTATGAAGTACCTGTGTTATGAAGTTCCGGTGTTATGAAGTACCGGTTTTATGAAGTTCCGGTGTTATAAGTTCCGGTGTTATGAAGTACCTGTGTTATGAAGTTCCGGTGTTATGAAGTACCTGTGTCATGAAGTTCCGGTGTTATGAAGTACCGGTTTTATGAAGTTCCGGTGTTATAAGTTCCGGTGTTATGAAGTACCTGTGTTATGAAGTACCTGTGTTATGAAGTTCCGGTGTTATGAAGTACCGGTTTTATGAAGTTCCGGTGTTATAAGTTCCGGTGTTATGAAGTTCCGGTGTTATGAAGTACCTGTGTTATGAAGTTCCAGTGTAATGAAGTACCGGTTTTATGAAGTACCGGTGTTATGAACTTCCGGTGTTATGAAGTACCTGTGTTATGAAGTACCAGTGTTATGATGTTCCGGTGTTATGAAGTTCCGGTGTTATGATGTTCCGGTGTTATTAGTTCCGCTGTTATAAGTTCCGGTGTTATGATGTTCCGATTTATGAAGTTTAGGTTTTTTAGTTTCCAGTGTTATCAGGTTCTGTTGTTATGAAATGAGATTCCTACGACATGAATTTTCCGGTGTTATTATGTTCCAGTTAATGCATTTTCCGATGTTATGTAGTGCGCAGTGCCGGTGTCATTTCGTTCCGGTGTAATGTTGACGTAAAATTCATGATGTAAAAACGTCCTGAATTTTCCGGTGTTAAAGTGTCGTAACTTTCCTTCCTTTCAACCCATCTTGTCACTCCAGGCCACCGGCAAGCCGTTGAACATCGTCAGCCGGCGTGCATTCTTCATTCGTCCGGTGCTGCCCTATGCTCTGATTCGCGGAGAAAAATTCCTACTCAAGGTGCTGCTATTTAACTATGGCGATTCTAAGCTGACGGTAACCGTGACTCTGGCCAATCATAGCAGCCTGCACCTGCTGGGTAACGAAGGATTCCACCGCAACTCCACAGTGCCCGCTGGCGGCTCCGCCCTTGTTGTGTTCCCAGTTGAACCAATTCAACTGCCGGAGATGCGACTCGCACTGGAAGCTGTCGCTCAGCCTTCGGTGCCATCCTCGGCATCTGGCTTCGTTGGCGACTCTGTAGAGCGTCGGGTTCGAGTAGAAGCCGAGGGTGCCACGCAGCGTCGAGTGGCAACGGCGCTGTTGAACTTGACTTCGTCCACAGAGCCGTCGGTTGTCCGTCTGGCTGTTGAATTTCCCAGCCAATTAAAATGGATTGGCGGCAAGCAGCTGGTAGAAGGATCGGAATATGCTCGCGTTCAGGTAACTTCAAGATAACTTTTGGCTGACTTACTAATTTTCTGAGGATTGCTTTTCTCGGCGGTTTCCTGTAAATTATTTTTTGCTGTTTTCCGAGAATTATTTTTGGCGGTTTCCTGGAGATTGGTTTTCTAGGCGGTTTCCTGGGGATTGGTTTTCTAGGCGGTTTCCTGTGGATTGGTTTTCTAGGCGGTTTCCTGGGTATTGATTTTCTAGGCGGTTTCCTGGGGATTGGTTTTCTGTGGGTTTTCCTGAAGTTATTTTTTGTTATCAGGCTTTCTGAGAATGGTTGTTCTCATTCGTCTTTCCGGTTCTCTTCAGTGTAAATATTAGATTTTAAATGCTTTTATCAGACGCCTATTTGCGTGCATTTCCACAGGTAACGGGGACAGTTCTCGGAGCATCCGTATCCAATCTTGAACGCCTGCTTCGAATGCCGTACGGCTGCGGTGAGCAGAACATGATCAACTTCGCGCCGGCCGTGTTTGTCTTGGACTGCCTCGGACAGGAGGCCGCACCGGATGTGCAAGCTAGAGCCATTAGCATCATGAAAACTGGCTACCAGAGGGAACTCACCTACAGGTGCGGAGCCTTGAACATTTTGATTGGCTAGCATTTCCCACGTGCCTGGACTGAGGTAACTAGACTGAGGGATTTTCCTAGTATGTGTTTCTAAAAATAGAAACATTTTAGGGAGTTTCTAGCCTAGGGATTCGAATTTCCGTGCTCCTAAATGAATGGTTAGGGGTTCGAATCTCAGGACCCTTAATAATAATAATCATTGCAGGAGGGCTGCTGGCAATGGCACATCTTTTGGTGACAGTAGACCCGTAGCCAGCGAGGAGGCAATTCGATTCTGCCCATTTCGCTGACTCCTGAGCACACACGCACACAGATACTGTACGCAGGCACACGCTAACTTTCTCATCATCGTCTGACCCGCTGCCAGGGCCGTTTGTTTGCATTGAAACAAATTTTCCAGACGAACCGACGGCTCCTACAGCGCGTTCGGAAACAGCGACCCGTCTGGCAGCACCTGGCTGACCGCATTCGTGCTGTCAATCTACGCGCAGGCTGCCGCATTCATCCCGATGGATCCGCAGGCTCTAGCTGGGCCGTCCCTGGATTTTCTCTTATCCCAACAGAGGCCGGATGGCAGCTTCGCGGAGCCCGGCCGGGTGATTCACGCCGAAATGCAGGGCGCCGGAGCCAGCGGAGCCGCCGGCCTAACCGCCTATGTGTGTGCCTCGCTCGTGCGGCTAATTCAGGTCGGTCTTTTGTGTGCTCAAACAGGTCCACACTGCTCAGAGTAACTCTACTGTGTGTATTTCTGTGTTAAATGTGCTCAAACAAGTCCACACTGCTCAGAGTATCTCTACTGTGTGTATTTCTGTGTTAAATGTGCTCAAGCAAGTCCACACTGCTCAGAGTATCTCTACTGTGTGTATTTCTGTGTTAAATGTGCTCAAACAGGTCCACACTGCTCAGAGTATCTCTACTGTGTGTATTTCTGTGTTAAATTTGCTCAAACAGGTCCACACTGCTCAGAGTAACTTGCTAATTAGAAAATGATCTTTTCTACATTACCACAATGCTTTAATAAGCTACTTTTTTAATATGCGTATTTAGGACATACTTTCCGAGTCACGGCATAATGCAAGTGACATTACTTTTGGAACACTGCGCGATTCTTATTGATTTGTGTTTTTTAGTCCCACCTATTTTATTTTATAATCCAGTCGATTATCCCTTCCTGCAGTCCTGCCAGCGTCAACGAGAGCTGCGCTGCTCGGACCTCGCCTCGGCCGCCGCCTCGTCCAGATTGGCTTCGGCCCTGCGACGTGGCCTGCGCTTCGTCTACGACGATTATAAAAGCCGGCCGGCCGACTTCCGGCCCAGCGACCTCGCCGTGGCTGCGTACGCGGCCCGCCTAGCCGCCGAGACAGACACAGCTGCCGCCGGTCCTGATGGAGCTAAGGTTAGCCGCACTTTTTTACATTTGGATGCTTTTTAGAAGTTGTTGCTCGCCAATCTTGTGTGAGATTTTGAATTTTCTAATAGTCTTGAGTGAGGTTTTGAAAACTTAAAACAATCTAGGGCGAGATTTTGATGTTGTTTAACAATCTACGGTGAGACTTTGAAGTTGACTAACAATCTGGGGTGAGATGGTGATGTTGGTCCACTATTTAGGGTGAGATTTGTTCATTTCCAACAATCTAGGGTGAGATTTATTAATTGTTCATGTATCTTTGGTAAGATTTTGAACTTGTTCACCAATCTAACGTCAGATTTTCAAGTTGTTTAACTATCTAGGATTCTAGGGTGAGATTTTTTCTTTTCCAACAATCTAGGGTGAGATTTTTTTTCCAACAATCTAGGGTGAGATTTTTTTATTTCCAACAATCTAGGGTGAGATTTTTTCATTTCCAACAATCTAGGGTGAGATTTTTTTATTTCCAACAATCTGGGGTGAGATTTTAAAGCTTTCCAGTGTAAGATTTTGAAGCTGACAAACTATCTGGGGTGAGATTTTGAAGCTGTCAAAAAATCCAGAGTGGGATTTAAAAGCTTTTCAACAATCTAGGGTGAGATTTAAAAGCTTTCCAACAATCTAGGGTGAGATTTAAAAGCTTTCCAACAATCTAGGGTGAGATTTAAAAGCTTTCCAACAATCTAGGGTGAGATTTTAAAGCTGTCTAGCTTTAGGTGAGATTGTGAAGTTGAATGATGTTTTAGGGTGGGATTTTGAAGTTGAATGATGTTTTAGGGTGAGATTTTGAAGCTGAATGTTGTTTTAGGGTGAGATTTTGGTGACTTAGATGGTCGTGTTGACTTGGCGGTTTTTCCTCTCGTTTAGGTAGAAAAACTTACTTTCACAAATGCTTATAATTCGAATCCATCTAGGTGGCCAGCTTCCTATGGATGCAGCTGTTCGAGGTATCCATGTCTAACGACGGCGGTGTCAAACGCTACTGGCCTAGCAGCAGCGGCAGTGGCAGCACTAGCGGCTCAGCGGAAACCACGGGCTACGCATTGCTGACCGCTTTGGCCCGGGGTAACTTTGAGACGGCCGTCTCGGCTCTCCGCTGGCTGACTAGCCAACAGGGTGACCTAGGCGGATTCCATTCCACCCAGGACACCGTGGTGGGGCTGCAGGCGATGGCGCAGTTTGCCAAAGGACAGCCCGGTGGTAGCGGCTTCGGCACTGTTACTGTGAGGAGCCTCGCTGATTTTATTTGACGGGATGTCTATGGGATTAACCATCCATTGTACTATCCTCAATCTATGATTATAAAAGATCCATTCTATTCCTTCATCTATGAGAATAGATTAGCAATCCATTCTATTCTTTCATCTATGAAGATAGGTTAGCAAACCATTCTATTCCTTCATCTATGGGAATAGATTAGCAATCCATTCTATTCCTTCATCTATGGGAATAGATTAGCAATCCATTCTATTCTTTCATCTATGAAGATAGATTAGCAATCCATTCTATTCTTTCATCTATGAGAATAGATTAGCAATCCATTCAAATCTTTCATCTATGGGAATAGTTAGCTATGCATTCTATTCTTTCATCTATGAGAATAGATTAGTAATCCATTCTATTCTTTCATCTATGGGAATAGTTAGCTATGCATTCTATTCTTTCATCTATGAGAATAGATTAGCAATCCATTCAAATCTTTCATCTATGGGAATAGTTAGCTATGCATTCTATTCTTTCATCTATGAGAATAGATTAGTAATCCATTCTATTCTTTCATCTATGGGAATAGATTAGCAATCAATTTAATTCTTTCATCTATGGGAATGGATTAGCAATCCATTCTATTCCTCTATCTATGAGAATAGATTAGCAATCCATTCTATTCCTTAATCGATGAAGTTAGATTAGCAATCCATTCAATTCTTTCATCTATGAGAATAGATTAGCAATCCATTCTATTCTTTCGTCTATGAGAATAGATTAGCAATCCATTCAAATCCCTAATCTATTGGAATAGATTAGCTATCGATTCTATTCCTTTATCTATGGGAATAGATTAGCAATCCATTCTATTCCTTAATCGATGAAGTTAGATTAGCAATCCATTCTATTCCTCTATCTATGAGAATAGATTAGCGATCCATTCTATTCCTTAATCGATGAAGTTAGATTAGCAATCCATTCAATTCTTTCATCTATGAGAATAGATTAGCGATCCATTCTATTCTTTCATCTATGAGAATAGATTAGCAATCCCTAATCTATGGGAATAGATTAGCAATCCATTCTATTCCTTCATCTATGGGAATAGATTAGCTATCCATTCTATTCTTTCATCTATGGGAATAGATTAGCAATCCTTTCTATTCTTTAATCTATGGGCTTGCATTTCACGCGGTGGTTCAGGTGACCTGGCCCGGCCAGTCGCAGCCGCTGATTTTTGGCATCGGCCCGAAGAACCGTACGCTGCTTCAACAGCGTGAAGTCGGCCGCGGTAACGCTGCCAGAGCGCTGGCTTCGGCTGGCGGAGAAGTTGTCGTCAGGGGCGTCGGCAACGGCGGTGTTGCCATGGTTACCATAGCCTACGCCTATAATGTGAGAGACGCTCCGCTGGGCTGGATCAGCCCCGACTGGTTTACGTCGGGAGGCGTCGGTCTGCGGCTCTCCGATAGGCCAGGCGAGCTTGGCGGCATCTTGGCCGACTCCGCCGACTCCGGCGTCGTGGAAGTCGCCGTCTGCGCGCGGGCCAGCAACGGCCCAGGCATGTACATTGTGTCGCTGAGTCAGCCAAGCGGATTCGTGGTGGACGCCCACACTCCGATACGCGGACCGGTTGCCAGGGTGGAGACAGAATCCGATGAGGTGGTGTTCTACCTGAGCGAGGTTTGTGCGCCGGTCCTAAAGTACATGGTCTATTTGTTAATCATTACTCTCTATGTTCTATGCTCTATGCACGAGGTCTGTGGGCATTGGCAGATCATTTCGTGGCAGTAGACCCGCTACCATTGTGGAGACAATTCTGCTCGTTCCTTAGCATACAGGGTGTGTACATCTGCCCTTGTACATCTGCCCTTGTACAACTACCCTTGTACATCTGCCCTTGTACATCTGCCCTTGTACATCTACCCTTGTACATCTGCCCTTGTACATCTACCCTTGTTCAACTAACCTTGTATATCTACCCTTGTACATCTGCCCTTGTACATCTGCCTAGGTTTGATCCTCGAGGGCGTAAATTGCACGACAAGCCTCCAAGCCTTCTCTGCGCGGCTGCGAACATGGCCGCGGAATCGAGCCCAGGGACCCCCTCCCTATAGGTGTCAATTTCTATAATGTTCAATCTATAGTGAATTTGTGCTAAATTTCCAGTTAACATCGGAGGTCTGCTTGTCGGTTCGCTGGTTGCGCGAGATTCCTGTTCTAGATTTGAGTGCGCAGCGAATCACTGTGCAGAATTACTATCAGCCAGGTGAGTATATGATTATGTGTTTATTGGACCTCAATATGAATAATCTGGAAGGACTGTGTCACAAGCCTTAGAAGGTCTAATAATCCGTTGATTTCATGATTTTTCAGACCAATCAATAAGCCTGTTTCACCTGCATCACAAGCTGAAGAATCTGACGGAGTGTCAGGTCTGTGCTGACTGCCCGCATTGCCGAAAGACACATAACGACGAACTCTGAAAACTAACCTGTTACGGACTTTTAGACGGCAAAAGATTACAATATAAAATTTTTATGAACTATATCTGATGTGATTTTTTCTAATCATCATTTTGTATACTTGTTTTTGGTTTAAAGTCATACATCGAATGGTGATTAAACGTGATTTTTACATTATTCGTTAACAGTAGGAAGACCACGTGGATGATTTTTTATGTGTCTCCCAAAATATTCAACCAATCGCCATGAAAGCGCAGAACACGGGCTAAAAACAGAACGCGAGATATTCAAAGATTCTCGTCGTGGTGTCTGGTTGAAAAAAACCACAAATAAAGGCGTAACTTTTCTGCTCACGAAATATCATAATTGTAACCATGTCAGCTGGGGGGTCGGTGGCAGAGCGGTTATCGCGTTCGCCTCTTGCACCAAGGTCCCTGAGTTCGATTCCACGGCGAGGCCTCATTTATTTGGGACGCAGTCGCGGAGAGAAGGCTTGGGGCTTGTCGTGCAATTTACGCCCTTGAGGGCCAACCTCCAAGGCACAGTGAGAGTGTACACTGCCTGATGATGAGAAAGTCAGAGCAGATGTACACACCTGTGTGAGCGTGTGCCTGCGTTCAGCATCTGAGTGCGTGTGTGCTCAGGGGTCAGCGAAATGGGCAGAACTGCCTCCTCGCTGGCTGCGGGTCTAGTGTTACCAAAATGATGTGCGATTGCCCGCAGCCCTCCTGCAATTATTATTATTATTATTATTATTATTATTAACTATGTCACCTATCATTGTTAACTATTTCGGAATGATTAAAATGTTACTTTTTCATTTTGAACCCATGTGGATTCGTCATATAGGTTTACGCAGAGTAATGCGTAGTTATCTTTATCGACAAGAAGACCCTGTGATGCTGGCGTCGAACAGCTTTGTAATGCTGGTGGAATTTCACGAAAATCGGTCATTCGGTTTGGTAGCTATCGTGAATTAGGCAGTGTGTATTTGAAATATCCCTGTGATCTTTCTACGAGACTGTTAACAGTTGCACAACCCAGAAAATTTCTCTGCAATTATTTAGCACCTGGAACAGCTCTAATAGCTGTTCATGGGATTTTCTTGTGTACAACCTATAGTTTTATCTTTTGTAATCGGTTAAGTTTTTATATTCGCTACTAATTTAAATCTCGGTCACAACTTTCAAGGCTATTTGTCATGTTTGAACATATTTTTGCCATTTTAAAAGTCGCAGTAAGAATACCAAATTTTATTCCAGTTGCATGTAACTGTAAGTACTTTTTCTGCTTGCAGAATAATAATTATAAAAATGGTTTCTCACTATTTCGTAAGAAAAGTTTGAGCTTGAATCTCCTGTCTTGATAGTGTAAATTTTAGTCCTTAATCTTGAAGTTTGAGATAATATGCAAGCTTAATTGAACGATCAAACTGTAGCATTAATAATAATAATAATAATAATAATAATAATAATAATTGCAGGAGGGCTGCGGGCAATCGCACATCATTTTGGTGACACTAGACCCGCAGCCAGCGAGGAGGCAATTCTGCCCATTTCGCTGACTCCTGAGCACACACGCACTCAGATGCTGTACGCAGGCACACTCTCACACAGGTGTGTACATCTGCCCTGACTTTCTCATCGTCAGGCAGAGTACAATATCACTGGTGGTTGACCCTCAAGGGCGTAAATCGCCGCGGAATCGAGCTCAGGGACCTTGGTGTGAGAGGCAAACTCGTTGACGCTACTACACTTACGCCCATGATTGGAGGTGGCATAATTAAACTGCAAAACATTGCGAATTCAATTTAACAAAGAAAACATTTTATTTCCAGTTGAATTTTTCATATTTATCTTGATCATAAAAAAATAATTTTTATGAATTCTATACTAGATTCGTTTTAGAAGAGAATGTTTTGGAAAACATTACCCGATCGGATGACGTGGACGGAGTCGACGCCCAGCTAGCTCAAAGGCCGCGCCAAGGCACACTTTTGCGGCGTTTGTATTTTTTCGGGCGTGCTCAGGCTGTCGCCCATGGCACCAGGCATCAGAGGACGCCCGCCTTGTCGAGTAGGCCCAGAACAGCAGAATGGTCAGTCAGGGCAGGGCAGTTGATGAGCATGCAGTTGGGCGACAGTCTCCTCCTATGATACAATTTCCGCACGGACAGTCATCGGCGGCAGTCCAGCAGCATCAGGCTCGAGCACCTCCACTCTGGTGTTGCGCGGACACCCAGTGATGATGTGCACGTCCAGGTTGTCGACGGGGTTCGTCTCGCTGCCTGGGCCGCTGTGCACCCTCACACAGCACGCGGAATTGCCGCATTTGCGCTGCAGTGTCCGGCTGCCTATCCAAGTCGTCCATCAGGGTCCAGGTCTCGTCGACGCGTACTGCAGCACGACGGCCGGCAATAGCCGAGTGGCCTGAGCCCGTCCTCCAGAGCCGGATCGGATTGGAGCACTTCATGAGCGCATACAGATCAAACTGCGACTCAGGCCAATAAATATCGTCATTTCACCAGGTCGTCGGCGACATCCGGCCTGAGGCCGCGCCGAGGTAACACAATCATGCACTCGCTGTCCTCGGCAGCACCTTGTCAGTTCGCACCTTTAAGATGACCGGCGATGTTGCCGCCTTCTAGGCCATCCACCAGATGCTTAGCACCTTCAGCCGTCGATGATAGCGCAAGATCGTCCGCGTTAGCCGAGAATGGAGAGCCATTTAAACTAATTTATTTTTTAATTCAAAGAGAATGATGAAGAAGAAATAATAAATTAAAGGATGTACAGCTCGTTGCGGCCCTTTTTCTGTGTCTCAAAACTGAGACTACGCCGCGTTAAAATTATTCTTAACCGGTATCTGAATTGCACAGATGCAGTAATGTTGCTAATTTCTTACAACCTGTGCGTTTAGACTTGATATTACTAAGGGCAAAACGTGCGCTATGGCCCTGTTCGAGCGTACCTCCTTTTGGCGTTTTAGGGGAGTTTCAAGGGGGCAGTTGCAGCCGTACTTAAAGTTACTATCATGCCCTCGATCACCTATGGAGGATCCGTTGCAGCATTTTTGGCATCCATAAAGACGATGATTTTTACACCGGGTTTGGCCCTGCAAAGTTTGTAGTTTTCAGAAATGTGGCGTCTAATACCAGCTGTTGCAGTTGCTTGTTTATTATAAGTTAGTAGGTTAACCTAGTACTTCAGTTTTATTTTCTTTCGAGGATTAAATTTAACTACGTTGATGCCCTTGCTAAGATATTGTTTTTGTTATGCATTACCAACAAGTCGCGCGCTTTTAAACACTTAAACAGACTTTGACTGGGCCATCACGTATGTGCACGATTTGCATTACCTATATAATTCCTAAGTCCATGAAAATCGGCCTAATTATGTATAAGCGATTATAAGATAGACTGATGAGGTCTGCTCTATAGGCTGTACATAGTAACATATAATTGGTATGTCATATATATCCGAATAACATGCTTATTCGCTGAATTAACCGTCGCCGCCCCTACCATACCTGATACCTGACCCAGTCCTAAATCCAATCCAATCCAATCCAAAACCAAACCCAATCCCAAAGTACTAGGCCTACTGACTTACTGTTCTTAGTTGATTTATAAGCTCATAAAATAAATTGATACAGTCTTTGCTGATTCAGCAAGATAATTAGGTTTGTAGATAGGCAGCATATGCCATACTGATCTATTAATAGGCCTATGTTATATCTAGGTAGGGCCTAGCAATTTACATGTGTCTAAGTGCAAAATACTTTATTAACAAATTGTCCAAATGCACTGGTTTTATCTATAGTTTTCTATAATATATAATCCGTACTGATTTGAGATTCTAGTCTTAGTCAGGCTATCAATGGACTAGAGTTGATAGAATTTTGATTGCCTAATCAATCACACTTATTAGAATAAGTTTTAAGTCCTAGACTATGTATCTTATTACATACTTTTTAGTTAAACTTTTACATGTATTCCAATTAACCAACATAAATAAATATAAATTGAAGTACACTTCAGGACATTATAGTTATAAGAAGTTTATTTTGTTATTGGTGTGAATATTCTATAGAAAGGTTTTAGGAATACTGACACAGATAGGCCTACATTAAATTTTTCTATAATATAACAACTTAATTCATGTTTCAACATCCTAAAATTGTTCTTGGTTATAAAACTGTTACATTTTAATCTTAGGTCAGTTGTCATTCTTGTCAAAGAAGTCAGTCTGCTATATTTTTTTGTTTTATGTTTTTTTACTTACTATCAAATTTTCAGTAGCCAAACAACTAAACATAATGGCAGACAAGCTTGCTTTCAAGCAAGGTCTACGCCATGCATCTCAAGCAATTGTTATTACTAGACAGAACTTGTTTGCTGTCTGTAGGTAAGTGTACTTATGTGCTGTCTACAAGTTGTTTGATAAATGTTTTACAATTGTTATCATACATTCTTTGCAGTCTTTGTGTCAAAAGTATATTGGACAGAGCCTGCTTTCAAGTTGTTGATGAGTCATCTTTAGATTTACAGAACTTTCTCAACATCATTGAGACTATCTTCTTCTTTCAGTTTAAAGGTAGGTAACTGCATTGGTGCATTTATCGCCAAGCTTGGACTGCCTAACAAGCAGCATTTTCATTGCAGGAAATATTGATAATAAACGGAACCCCTATTCTGTTTTAAAATATTGTGCTACTAAAAATACTAGTCACCTGTTCCATACCATTGAGAGTCTGGACAAGCTCAATCACTTCATTGGCAAGGTATGTCTATTCGATCTCTTGAGAGTCAAGTTGTAAAATGTATTATGCAGTATTAAATTAATGCAAACTTATTTTATAGTTTCGAGCAGCCATTCGACTTGCATTAATGAACAAGTGTCTCTATATTTTACTAGAGACACTTCTGGCCAAGCGATCAGCTTTAGAGTAAGTAGTTTAGTATTTATTTCAATTTTGTTTATTTTAAAGCATATAAGAAATATTCTATCTTTGTAAAGTCTTATAGTACAGTCATAAAATAATTTGCTAGAAAGGTAATGCAGGCTGATTGTAATTTTGCTGTCTGTATTCGTAGTGTACTGGTATTTTTATATGCCTATTATTCCAACCCACAGCTACAAACCATGAATTAAGTACATGTACTATTGTTTAACATATAAAGTTTCTTAGACTCGACCTTCACTCTTGGCACAGCATCTTAATTTATTAATGAATTAATAAGCTGCTCGTGAATGCTAGTGAAGGTAGATTAAAACTGACGGTAAATCTGCAGTCTGTCTTCGTTGTCTAGCTCTGATTTAAATAGCCTGACTCCGACCTCTGGGACTGCTACATCTTACAATAACACGCTTGAAAAATGTTACACAGCCTTCCTTTGCTAATGCAAGACACGTTTATACAATAAGGCAATTGAATAAACAAACAAAGAAGATATAAACCCTACTGTCGTCCTAAGCACGGCTGATAAGTGCCAATTTTATTAAACAGCCTTCACTCTTGGCATAGCAATAATTATAATTCTCTAGATGTGTTGCTTGTGAATGCTAGTGAAGGTAGATTAAAACTGACGGTAAATCTGCAGTCTTTCTTCGTTGTCTAGCTCTGATTTAAAATAGCCTGACTCTGACCTCTGGGACTGCTACAGACAAACTTCGAGGGGTCTCCAAAACAGTTTTTTTTCATTTTTACAATCTTTTAATTTCCAGCCACTTGCAAGCAGCATCAAAAAGTGCGTGCCGGTGTGATATATCGCCACTGTATTTTACGCTCGTACAACGCTACTTGTGCGAATGTTTTATAAGCTTAAAAAATAAATAGGGTGTGGGGCGTAGGGTGTGAAAGTACGGAATCTTTCATATTAAATCCTCCATCACATTCACTGCACGCTTCGCGGTATGTTGTCGAGCGTTGTCGTGATGGTGGATGTATGGTTTCTCACCTGACCAACGCATGTTCTGTCCATCAGTTTTATGCATCTGCACAGTGGCACCGTAGCAATCGGCGTTGATAGTTTTTCGTTTTTCCGAAAATCAATCGAGAGAGCCACTGCTGTCAAAGAGCTTGAGCGTCAGCATAACCTTCTTGGATTTTTGATCCCGGCACGCCTCGACTGGACTATGCAGGGATTCCCTGAATCCTCAAACTCGGCTCTCTTCCTTGGTTTCTAGATTGAAGAACCATGTCCTGGTCTTGTCTCGACGAATAATAAGTCTGCTGACGTAACCCTAGCCACTATTGTTCAAACTTTCAATTGGACATGGGGATCTCCAAGCACTAAGCCTTGAGGTCAGTTGTAAGAAAGCGCGGCACCCAGTGGCCTGAGATCTCATAAATTCCCAAATCTTATTCAGTACAGAATGTCAGATATCTGGCGCACGGTGACTCAGATATCAGGATTCATCAGAACTTGAATTTGTTGCGTCAGTCTTGTGAGCCAACGCCGGACAATTTAGTCTTTTCCGGCTATCGTTTCCGTGGAGATCTTAATAAAAATGCTTCGTGATTCGAGCGCAACTCTACTCAGCAGACCAGAGTGCAAATATTTGGCTAAGCTGACTCTCGATACTCGAAACAGAGCTCATTATGTCACACAAAACTTGCCTCAGATAATCCTGTGCACGGTAATTTGTTGATTTGGGATTGAGCACTGAGGCAGTGACCAGAAAAGCCACTTGCGTATTGACAATTCGAAACACTGGTACGCACCTATGCACGCACTTTTGGTTACTGCAAGTAAGTGGTTGGAGATAAAAAACTTGATTCAATTTATACGTGCTTACTAAACTTAAATATTTCATTTGCCTTTATACTTGTGAAGGTTTAGCAAGGCATTGTAGAGCTGTTATAGAAATACCGAGAAATTTTTAGACGCTCGAAGATATTAAATCTCTGCATTGAAATCGAAGTACTTCACTCTTGGCACAGCATCTTAATTTATTAATGAATTAATAAGCTGCTCGTGAATGCTAGTGAAGGTAGATTAAAACTGACGGTAAATCTGCAGTCTGTCTTCGTTGTCTAGCTCTGATTTAAATAGCCTGACTCCGACCTCTGGGACTGCTACATCTTACAATAACACGCTTGAAAAATGTTAAATAGTCTTCCTTTGCTAATGCAAGACACGTTTATACAATAAGGCAATTAAATAAACAAACAAAGAAGATATAAACCCTACTGTCGTCCTAAGCACGGCTGATAAGTGCCAATTTTATTAAACAGCCTTCACTCTTGGCACAGCAATAATTATAATTCTCTAGATGTGTTGCTCGTGAATGCTAGTGAAGGTAGATCAAAACTGACGGTAAATCTGCAGTCTGTCTTCGTTGTCTAGCTCTGATTTAAATAGCCTGACTCCGACCTCTGGGACTGCTACATCTTTCAATAACACGCTTGAAAAATGTTAAACAGTCTTCCTTTGCTAATGCAAGACACGTTTATACAATAAGGCAAACAAAGAAGATATAAACCCTACTGTCGTCCTAAGCACGGCTGATAAGTGCCAATTTTATTAAACAGCCTTCACTCTTGGCACAGCAATAATTATAATCCTCTAGATGTGTTGCTCGTGAATGCTAGTGAAGGTAGATTAAAACTGACGGTAAATCTGCAGTCTGTCTTCGTTGTCTAGCTCTGATTTAAATAGCCTGACTCCGACCTCTGGGACTGCTACAGACAAACTTCGAGGGGTCTCCAAAACAGTTTTTTTCATTTTTACAATCTTTTAATTTCGAGCGCAACTCTACTCAGCAGACCAGAGTGCAAATATTTGGCTAAGCTGACTCTCGATACTCGAAACAGAGCTCATTATGTCACACAAAACTTGCCTCAGATAATCCTGTGCATGGTAATTTGTTGATTTGGGATTGAGCACTGAGGCAGTGACCAGAAAAGCCGCTTGCGTATTGACAATTCGAAACACTGAGGCCAGATCGCACCTATGCACGCACTTTTGGTTACTGCAAGTAATTGGTTGGAGATAGAAAATTGATTCAATTTATACGTGCTTACTAAACTTAAATATTTCATTTGCCTTTATACTTGTGAAGGTTTAGCAAGGCATTGTAGAGCTGTTATAGAAATACCGAGAAATTTTTAGACGCTCGAAGATATTAAATCTCTGCATTGAAATCGAAGTACTTCACTCTTGGCACAGCATCTTAATTTATTAATGAATTAATAAGCTGCTCGTGAATGCTAGTGAAGGTAGATTAAAACTGACGGTAAATCTGCAGTCTGTCTTCGTTGTCTAGCTCTGATTTAAATAGCCTGACTCCGACCTCTGGGACTGCTACATCTTTCAATAACACGCTTGAAAAATGTTAAACAGTCTTCCTTTGCTAATGCAAGACACGTTTATACAATAAGGCAAACAAAGAAGATATAAACCCTACTGTCGTCCTAAGCACGGCTGATAAGTGCCAATTTTATTAAACAGCCTTCACTCTTGGCACAGCAATAATAATAATTCTCTAGATGTTGCTTGTGAATGCTAGTGAAGGTAGATTTTAAAACTGACGGTAAATCTGCAGTCTGTCTTCGTTGTCTAGCTCTGATTTAAAATAGCCTGACTCCGACCTCTGGGACTGCTACATCTTACAATAACACGCTTCTTAAAAAACTTATTTCTACCACTGGTCCAGACACGTTTATACAAAAAGTGAATAGCATAAACCAGCAAGGAAGATATAAGCCCTACTGTCATCCTAGGCATGGCTTTAGCAGCTGACAGTTGCCCATTCAATTAAACAGCCTTCACTCTTGGCACAGCAATAATTATAATTCTCTAGATGTGTTGCTTGTGAATGCTAGTGAAGGTAGATCAAAACTGACGGTAAATCTGCAGTCTGTCTTCGTTGTCTAGCTCTGATTTAAATAGCCTGACTCCGACCTCTGGGACTGCTACAAGAATCACTTTAAAGTAGATTTGTAGTATTGGTAGAGTTTTCGACTCGTCCTTCACCATTGGCACATCATCTTGAAACAATAAGCTGTTTGTAAAAGCAAGTGAAGGTAGATAAAAACTGACGGTAAATCTGTAGTCTGTTTTAGTTGACTAGCTGTGATTTGGAATATGCTAGCCTGACTCCGACCTCTGCGACTGCTGTTCAGTTCATGTCAGCTGTAAACGACATCCCTCATACCCCACGTCGTCCTCGCGCAGGCTGCACTACTTTGAGGACTCTGTGTTTCGCTGTCCAGATGCGGCAGCCCTGGTTTCTCAGCTAGCAGGTCTAGATGCTCTGGATCTTAGCTTCGACCTGCGCTCTCCCAGTCTAATTGAACAGCTGTGCTATCCGCGCACCTGCCCAATTGACTATGCCGCCCACATGAAGCTGCTAGTGCTAGACGAGGCTAAACTAGACGATCAGATTGAATTGGCTGCCGACGCCAGCTCGCCGGAGGCCGCCATCCTGACTGCCGAGGACACCTCCGAGCCGCAGCTAGCCGACTGTCCGCATTGCGATTGGCGCAACCGCTACCTGCGTGTGGAGGCCCAGTTAAAGCGAACTGCCGAACAGAAGTCCTACCTAGAGGAGGTGCGTGCACTTTTTGAGTTTTTACATGTAAAGCTAAAATAGGCTTTTATAGATGCCCTTGGATGAAATTTTAGCCTAATAGTTAAGTATTTCATTAAGTGATTTATAGGTCAGTGGTTCGATTCCTTACTCTGCTGGAAAAGATGTGTCATGTAGCAGCAGCTCTATCTTGTAGACATTAAAACTCTTTCTATTCAGCCGTCCGTGGACTGAACAGCCGTATAGCTGCGACTGCTGTTGGGTGACAATCTGGCAGGTGTCAATAGTTGTTTTTTATAGACTAGTAATAACTTTGTTGTTGGCTATCACGTGGTAAGCTTTTTGTCTCACCGGAAGTTAGGAACAGCTGGATGAATATATTTTGTACTGCTTTAATCTTCAGCATTAGCTATCATGTTTAGACACTTGCCGATTTTAATATAGACTCTGTAGTGTATCAGAGACAACATTTAAATCGACTGAATGTTTTCAAATTAAAATTTATGTGGAAATTCCATGGAAAACCCTGCGTTGCTTGATTATTAAAGGTCAACAAGCGCATAACTGAGGAACGCGACGGGGCCAATGCGGCGCGCGAAGCCGCCAAACTTGAGCAGGCCAAGGAGATCAAGTTATATGAGAGTGTGGTGCTGGAACTGCAGGTACAGTTGACTCTACTGCAGGAGCAGTACAATAGGCGGCTAGCCACTGCCTCTGTTGCGGCCAGTGTTCACGCTGGCGACGGTGTCACCAGGCCCAGACTGCCGCAGTTGGATAGGCAGGACTCGGACCCGCTGTGAGTTTCTCATTGTCGACTGACAGTGGCTCTTGTGAATTTTTCAAGTCTTTGTTATGTTAAATCTTGATTCCTTATAAGAAATATTCTTTCATTTATTTTTTCACTCTGTGGCGCCGTCGGTCTATCGCGGCCAGGCGCATTGATAGCCTGAGCGTGGACGGTGCCGCCAATGTCCTTTAACTCTTCACTGACCTATTAACGTACATGCCTATTGTGTGGCACGTGGCCACCGCTCAATAATATCGCACGTTGTACTTGTATCTCGCGTTCTATATAAGTGATGTGACTGATGCACAAATATATTATCGTGTTCGCTCCAAACTAACAAACATAAGAGTCACTCTAAACGACACGACAATGGCATCGCGAGCAGACGACCTGCCGCTGGACGACCCTGCAACGACGGAGGCCTGGTTGAGGAGCTTCGCCGCCATGAGCCGCAATAAGAAATTGAAGGACACGGCAGAGGAGAGACAGGTGACGGACTTGTTCCTTGCCAGGGCAGGCGTAAGCGCAGTTCGTGTCGTAAGTGTGATGGCGAGACCAAAAGAGCTGGAGGAGATGAACTTCGAGGATATCAGAAAGCTGATCTTGGAAAAGGTTCGCCCAAAGAAGAAGCTGATCATTGCCGAGCGCTCTCGGTTTTTGTCCCTGCGCCAAGAAGCAACTGAGTCAGCACAAAATTTCGCCCAGAGACTTCGAGATGCCGCCCGCTTCTGCGAGTTCGACAAGCTGAACGCCGAAGACAGCAAACAGTCAGCAGAGGACGAGCTCATCCAGACAATGCTGGTCAGTGGCCTGCACAATGCACAGCATCGCAGCAAAATTCTTGAGCACATCCAGAGCTCACAGCAACAGGTGACGCTCGAAAACAGCGTGGAGTTTGTCCAACAACTCGAGCTCATCCAGCAATACAGCGGAGCGGAGAGACAGAAGGCACCGGAGCCAGCGACGATCGAGCCGGCGTCCATCGCCAGCGTGGACAAAAACCGCGGGGGCCCGAAGACCGCCTGCAAAGCCTGCGGCCTACAGCACCAGCCTGACCGCTGCCCAGCTTGGGGCAAAACCTGCAACAAGTGCCGCAAGCGAAACCATTTCGCGGTCGTGTGCAGATCCGGGACCAAGGCAGCGCATGAAGTCACGGAAACAGCCGGGGCCGACACCATCAGTAGCACTCATCAGCAGAAGACCAGCAGCCTGAAGACAGTGCTGATCGAGGGTCAACGCATGGAGATGCAGCTGGACTCCGGCTCTGATGCCAGCATCATCCCGAGAAATTTCTGGCAGCAACTGGGCGAGCCGAAGTTGCGGAAATGCCGCCGGCAACTCAGGCAGTTCGACGGATCAGCCATCAAAACCCTCGGCAGCTTCACAGCGGCTGTCGAGCTAGAAGACAAGGTCGCCTGCGTGGACATCATCGTCGCGGCCTGCAACAAGACACACGGTCTGCTGGGCACCGACTTGCTGCAGTTCGACCTGGACGGCGTGTCCCTGCACAACGTCGAGGAAGCACCGGCAGTCACGCTGGGAAAGCTTCGCGGATTCCGGGCCCGCATCGTTCTGAAGGACCAGGCCCGGCCTAGCTACTTCGAGGCTCGACCTGTCCCGATCCACCTGAAACCGCTGGTCATCGCTAAGCTCAGGAAGCTGATCAATGCCGGAATCCTGGAGACGGTCCGCCCCGGAGGGAGCCAGTGGGCATCCCCTATCGTCATCGTGAGGAAACCGGACGGCGACTTGCGGATCTGCGCCGACTACAAAGTGAGTGTGAACCCGCAAATTTGCGCAGACTCGTACCCGCTCCCGAACATCGAGACAGCCTTTACAGAGCTGTCAGGGATGTCCCACTTCGCCACGGTTGACCTGACGAACGCCTACAACCAGATCGAGCTGGACGAGTCGGCCAGGGAAATCCTCACCATCAACACCCCGATCGGTTTGCTGCGCTGGACGAGGATGCCTTACGGCGTGAAAACTGCGAGCGCGCAGTTCCAAGCTGCCATGGAAGCCACGATCGGCGGTCTGGTGACAAACCTGGTGATCTATCAGGACGATGTCTGCATCGGCGCCCGGACAGCAGCTGAACTGGACGCAAAAGTCGAACAACTGCTAGCCAAGCTGAGCAAGTCAGGGATGGAGATCAACGAGAAAAAGTGCGTCTTCAGGAGCACCGAAATATCCTTTCTGGGATACCGAATCTCTGCTGAAGGCATCCGGCCGGACACCAAGCTGGTGGAGAAAGTGCTGCAAACCAAAGCGCCAACGTGTCGGAAGGAACTGGAGTCATTCCTAGGGCTGACGAACTACTACGCCCGCTACATCCAGGCCTACTCCGAGCGAGTCGAGCCGCTGACTGCCTTAAGGAGCCGCCAGACACCGTTCAAATGGGGCCCGAACCAGCAGAAGGCGTTCGACGAACTTAAACGGGCGCTGGCGGCCTATCCGGTGATCCGGATCTTCGACCCGACGAAGCGCACGACTTTGACTACGGACGCTAGTGAGAAGGCGGTCTCAGCCATCCTCACGCAAGACGGCCACCCAGTGCTCTACCTCTCCAGGCGGCTGACGGCAGCCGAGCAAAACTATTCCAACATCGAGAGGGAGGCTCTGGCCATCGTGTGGGCGACACAGCGAGCGAGGCACTTTCTGCTGGGAGCCAAGTTCACGCTAAACTGCGATCATCAGCCGCTCGAGTTTATCTTCAGTCCGTCGAAGGAGCTGCCAAAGGTGACATCGGCCAGGATCATGCGCTGGGCTATCCAGTTGGCTGCATTCGACTACGACATTGTCTATGTTCGTGGCAGTTGCATTCCACACGTCGATGCTATGTCCAGACTGGAGTTTGAGGATTCGTTCGAAAATCCTAAAGAGGAGGTGAGTCGCTTCGTTCATTGGACTGAGACTGACGTGCTGAAGCGAAATGAAATTCAACAGGCGACTGACGATGACCCTGTGCTACGGAGCATCCGACAGCGAATCAAGAACAACGTCTGGAGCAACTGCTCGGCGGCAGAACGGCCGTACAAGAGTGTCCGGCAACAACTGACGGTGGAAGATGGCATCATCTGTCTGGGAGACCTGATTGTGCCTCCGGCAAGGCTGCGCTCTCGAGTCCTTCAAGCGGCGCATGGAGACTCCCACAGCGGAGCGCTGGCGACACGAAACCGGTTGAAGAGAGAAGCCTGGTGGCCCGGACACTGCGACGATGTGGAACGCTACGTCAAGCAATGCGCAAAATGCACGGAGATCCGGACTCCACCGGCTCGCGCCACCCACACCTGGCCCGCGGAAAGCGCCGCATGGCAACGAGTGCACATGGACCACGCGCACGTGCCTGGTGTCGGCTATCTGTTGATCGTCGTGGACGCGTTTTCTGGCTGGCCGGAGGCGGTTCGAGTACCAGACCGGAGCGCCCAGACAACGTTGCGCACTCTGCGGGCCATCTTCTCCAGGCTGGGTGTCCCATGCACGCTGGTCTCGGACAACGCGGCCGAATTCTGCGACGGCGAGCTGCGCGACTGGCTGCGGAGAATCGGCTGCTCGCAGATACACTCACCACCGTACCACCCGGAGTCCAACGGCCTAGCAGAGCGGATGGTCCAGACTGTCAAACGGGGTCTGGTGGCATTTCCGGTGCATCGCGGATCTTTTGATGCGTATCTGGCCAAGCTGCTGCTGAACTACAGGGCGACTCCGAGGAGCGACGGCCGAGGCAGTCCGTCAGCGCTGATGGGCAGACAACTGAGGAGCCCACTGACCCTGACGTTCAGTGTCGATGCGCCTGTCATCTACCAGGCTCGTGCCAGCAGCCCTACGGAGTCTGCGCGTTTCGTGGTACAGGCTGGGCACAACACCGCCGTGGTCACCCGAGAGGATGGTCGGCCGGTGCTCGCTCATCGGGATCAGATCCGCCCACTACCTGACGGCAATGAGCAACCAGTTGGTGACTTGCCTGGGAGGGACGACGGAAGAAAAGATTCCGCCTCCGAGGTGGCTGCACTCCCGGGTTCTGAGGTGCAGGACGGCCCGGCTGGCAGCTTTCAGCCAAATGCAACTTCGGTGCCCAGACGAAGTGAGCGCAGCAACAAAGGTGTTCCACCCGATCGTCTGGTCCTCCGTTGACGGGGAGATGTGGCGCCGTCGGTCTATCGCGGCCAGGCGCATTGATAGCCTGAGCGTGGACGGTGCCGCCAATGTCCTTTAACTCTTCACTGACCTATTAACGTACATGCCTATTGTGTGGCACGTGGCCACCGCTCAATAATATCGCACGTTGTACTTGTATCTCGCGTTCTATATAAGTGATGTGACTGATGCACAAATATATTATCGTGTTCGCTCCAAACTAACAAACATAAGAGTCACTCTAAACGACACGACACACTCTACCTTGACAGTCTAGCAATAATTCCAGTTATTCATTTTCTTTCATTGCAGGCAGCAAGTCTCTGTTAATGACGAATTCTGCGAAATCGAATCGCAAGAATTCGACGAAGACACGGCTGCCTACAGGGCTCCAAACTCCGCTTCTGGAAAGTTAGAGAACTCCAGTGAGCCATTCGGTTATACGGGTAAGCCCTTTTTGTAAGGAATCAAAAGCCGTTAAAAATATCGCCCAAGTGTACAACATCATTGTTACATGATTTATTTGTGTGACTTGCCAAGTATTACACGCTGAATTAAAAGACATCCAACACTCATGCAATATAATACAGCATCCATGTTAAAAAGATAAACTAAAAGCCTTAAATTCAGTCCTCCAGTCCTCGATGGATTTCAGTCCTCCATGCTTACAATAGCTGTAGATTCGAAACAGATTAGCAGCGGCGGCTCTTGCTTGAGCTCTCAGTTTTTCGGATTTCGATGACGTAAGATTTTTGCTAGCTTTCTTGTTGCTGATACTGACCCTTCTTAGCACGCTTTGTACTTAGCCTCATAAACTTCAAATTCTTGCCCAGTTGCTGCTCCGCTTCTCTGTCCTGACGCTGGCGCTCTTCTTGGAGCTGGCGCGCCTCTTCCTGACGCTGGCGCTCTTCTTGCCACTGGCGCACCTCTTCCTGACGCTGGCGCTCTTCTTGACGCTGGCGCGCCTCTTCCTGACGCTGGCGCTCTTCTTGCCACTGGCGCACCTCTTCCTGACGCTGGCGCTCTTCTTGACGCTGGCGCGCCTCTTCCTGACGCTGGCGCTCTTCTTGACGCTTGCGCGCCTCTTCCTGACGCTGGCGCTCTTCTTGACGCTGGCGCGCCTCTTCCTGACGCTGGCGCTCTTCTTGACGCTGGCGCGCCTCTTCCTGACGCTGGCGCTCTTCTTGCCGCTGGCGCACCTCTAACTCTAACTGACGCTGGCGCTCTTCTTGAAGCTTGCGCGCCTCTTCCTGACGCTGGCGCTCTTCTTGCCGCTGGTGCGCCTCTTCCTGACGCTGGCGCTCTTCTTGCCGCTGGTGCGCCTCTTCCTGACGCTGGCGCTCTTCTTGCCGCTGGCGCGCCTCTTCCTGACGCTGGCGCTCTTCTTGACGCTTGCGCGCCTCTTCCTGCCGCTGGCGCGCCTCTTCCTGACGCTGGCGCTCTTCTTGCCGCTGGTGCTGCAAGTATTATATGTATTATAACTGTTTGTATAATAATATATATTATTAAGGTTAATTATAAACTCTGAGGCGTTTTCAAAGTTACCTTTCAGCCTATCGAATTTAAATACTTAAGTATCAATGAAAAGTAATATATAAGACCTCTGATGCAGTGCAACTTAGAAAAATGTCTGAGCAATATTGTTGCGAAAAAAATAAAATAGTGCACGTACACAGTTTCGAATAATGCCACAAAAGCTACGAAAATTATTTACTTAATTGTCACTAGCGCTAGCTGCTTTTAGTTTATTCGACAGATTAATTTTTTATAATTTAAAAACGTCAAAATTTATCTTCTAGAAGATTTCCACCTGTCTGTTGGCGTCCTACACTGGAAAGGTTGCAATTGAATGCGTCATGAATTCTTATTACTCTTAAATATTAGTTTTTATCACCGGGAGACCTGGTTTGTTTTGATTTTTTGCACAATACCTTGTAATCCTTCTACTTAGCATTATGTGGTTTTTGATACTTTTAAACTAGCACTAACTCCCAATTGGTCGTGAGTTCGATTTCGCTGTGAGACTTTAGAGAGATACTTATAGAAAAAGTTTTAATGCTGCGTGTTGTAGAATTTGATGAATGCTGGTCATTATCAATATTTTTCGCGATAAAGCAACATAACATTACTGTCGATATCTGCTCTGGGCGTATGCATATACATTTGTTTCTTTTATTTAAGTAGCTTCCCGCTAAAAAATAGGGATGTTTCTTTGGGTGATTCCAGTTGGAATCGGCGGTGTTTCCAGAAAAAGAAACAGCCGAACGCTGGAAACAGACCAATCGGATGATTCCATGCTTAGAATCTACCCAACTGGGCGTTTTCCCGGTGCTTCTTGGTGGCGAAATGGAATCACCCAAAGAATCCTCAGTTCGGAAGATTCCATGCTCAGAAACCGCAGAGGAATCGCCCGTAAATAATTCTCTGGTTGTCCCATGGGCCACTGGTTCGGGTGATTCTTCGGCGGTTTCCGCACAATTTACGGTTACATCGGCTGCTTCCTGGGTGGTTTCTTTAGCTCTTGCGAGATAGGGGGGATTTTGGTAGATTCCACTCCTATTTTGCACAAAAAACCCGCCGAAGAAGCAGCCGAGTTTTTTACAGGGTTTAAACGCAAGTTAAGCATGTTTTAAAGTTCTGCTTTTGTTGAAGTATAAAAATGCTTTTTTATGAGTTTTTACCTTCAAATTTAGATGAAAGAAAGCGAAATACAACTTGTCGTCATAATTTTACAACGCTAACTAATTTTAGGGAATTCAACGAGGTTCTAACTTAGCGCCCTAGAAGTCAAGAACAGTGTTTCTTTTAAACCGTAAAGTCTGTGACTTCAGAACAAACTGAATTTGTTTTAAATCCGTTTTCACACTTGTGTCTTAGCTTTGGTAATTCGCATTTGCAATCACACTTCTTTTCGTCAGAAGTCGAGCGCAGACTACTTGAAGTAGATGAGTCGGCTGCTGGCTCCAGCGTTGAAGCTGCTAGTGGTTCTGCTCAAACTGCAACCAGTGTGACCCCAACAGCAAGTGGTCTATTAGAGTCGCAGCAGCATCAACGCGAGTCTTCTAATGATAGCTCAGATCTAGTGAGGGTTGACTCTGTTTGCGACTCGGCTGGTAAGTTTAAGGGCAGTTTTTTTATGCTTTTCTTTTTTCTGCGCTGCTTGACGTATATTTAAATAGGTGTGCTGCATGATTTAAATGCTCAATTTTCAGAGGTTCTGTCGAATTCTACAGACCAGGATGACCCGGTACTAGATGCTAACAGTGCCGCCGCAGCCCCTACGGCCGCTGCTTCCGCTGCTGCTGAAGGTAGTCATCATCAGCCGGCTGACCCGTCCGCCTATTACAGCCTCATGCCGCAGTCGACAGGCGCCGAAAATGCTGCTACGAGTTCAACAGAGCAGCCGAGTTCAAACAATTAATTAGTCAGTATACGATTTCTAAATGCTACTCTAGAGGTTGTTGGTTCTCTATTTTTATATCGATAACCATTAAGTATCATGTTTCGCGTTCTATTGTTTTAACTTGCTCCTAATTAATAATACTAATAGTAATAGAGATATTAACATGCGAGAAGCGCGCAATGTGGCCCCATTCCACTGACTGTAGGGCAAGCAGGCACACACTAGGGTGTACCTCTGCCCTGACTTTCTCATAACTGTAAATTGCATGACAAGCCTCCAAGCCTTCTCTCAGCGACTGCGCCCAAAAAATAAATGTGGCCTCGCCGCTGATTCGAGCTCAGGGACCTTGGTTCGCGAGGGGAACGCTGGACGGTGCCACCGACTTCATCACTTTCTTAATCTTAGTCTTAGTCTATATATTCATCTTGTTGATCAAATGCTTATGTATGTAACTCGTAAATACTAATTTGTAATTAGTGCTGGTTCTGTCTATCGTCTTTCTTTGTTTTTTGCGTCATTTGCCAAACACGATCCAAATTCAACTACTTACTTTGTCTCGATTGAGTAGTATTTACAGTAAAAATCTACCTTTTTGTGAGTTAAAGTGCTGTGATTAGTTTTTCTGTTTTAGTCATCAGTCCTGATTACACATTTTATTTAAATCGTGTAGCAAAATCGCATGTATTTCTGCTATTGATTCCAGCAAATTAGGATATTTCATTTTAATTATTCTGGCCTTCAACTGTCTGCAGTTATTGTTTCAGATCCTCATTTTGGATTTAAGGATTTCAGGATGAAGTTATGTGTACAAGTTACTCAATAATAATTTATTTTATTTCTCCTCAGAAAATTAGTATTCCGCTACATTTTGATCATTGCTTACGTGGCTATTGATTTGATTTCTCTATCATTGCTGTCTATTGCTCATCGCGTGTTCTATATTTTTGTGCTAGTTTATTGTTATTTTGTATTAAAATTCACGGAAAATATAAAGTTTAATGCAAGGTTACTTAATTCTTCAACAGATTCGATTTTAATATTCCTATATACGAATTTTTATAGACTTGTGTTACATTATGGAGTTATTGGTAGCTTATTCAAAATAGATTCCAAGTGAAGAATATTTTTAAGTTTTCTCTTTAATCAGCTATATGAAATCTGCATTTGCACCTATGAAGTCGTGCAACAAACAATTGCAGTGTTTCTGCTGTCTTAGTTAAGTCTGCTGACGAAAATTAGCGATGTTGAAATCTACTTCCACGTAATTGTTAGCAGATGTACTACAGTAGAGTAAACTGAATCCATTCTGTTAGCGAATACTAGGTAGCTTTGCCAGTTTGCTGAAAACAACTTACATAAAAGACTAGTTGCTACTTAAATAAATAATAGCAATAGCTAGGCCTATATTTATAATAGGAACACGAAAGTATGATATGAACAGAAAATGACTAGATATGACCACATACTATAAACAGAGATACTATAGTATAGTACAGGGGTCGGCAAACTCCGGCCCGCGGGCCAGATGCGGCCCTCGAAGCTCCCAAATCCGGCCCGTTGCCCCTTCTGACATCTACAGTGTCCTGTTTCATCTCTCTCGTTTCTAATCTCTCCCGTGTCTCATCTCTCCCGTGTCTCATCTCTCCCGTGTCTCATCTCTCTTGTGTCTCATCTCTCCCGTGTCTCATCTCTCCCGTGTCTCATCTCTCTTGTGTCTCATCGCTCTCGTGTCTCATCTCTCCCGTGTCTTATCTCTCCCGTGTCTAATCTCTCCTGTGTCTCATCTCTCCCCTATCTCATATTTATACAGTCAATGCGGCCCGCTGTCGTCTTTTAGTTTCTCTCTTTGGCCCGCCAGCAAATAAGTTCGCCTACCCTGATCTATAGTATAGTATAGATATATCTATACTATATTTATACTATATACTATAGTATATATAACTATAATATACTATAACACAGATACTATATAAACTCAGATACAAAGATACTATAAACAAGTGTTTATAGAATCTGTGGCTATGACCATGATGAAAAAAAATGTGAACATGAGTATAAGCATGAGCTAGCCCTGATGGTATAACGAATCCTATAAACGATTATAGCCAAAAATTACTACTTAGTACTTGCATTAACTACTCCTTGGTTTGTTATTTCGCGCGCCGTCTTAATGCTCAACAGGACAACGGCCGAGGTGTGTTAAAATGACTGGGTGGGGTGTTAAACTGGGGTGGTGGGTCGTTGAACTGACTGGGTGGGTGTTAAACTGACTGGGCCGAGGTGTGTTAAAGAGGGCTGTTAAACTGACTGGGTGGGGTGTTAAACTGACTCGGTGGGATGTTAAACTGACTGGGGTGGGTTGTTAAACTGGGCTTGTGGGGTGGGTGGAATGAAATCGGAGGTGGCAATGAACGACAATCGCATAACTGAAACCATGTTGAAGTGTATGCCCATGTTTTAAGGGACGGGTGGAACCCTATACACCAAATCTAATGTTGTGTCCTACTGTGTGGCTATTGAAATTAAACAGGTTTCCTTGCAGTCAAGACTTTATACGATCGAGTTTCTAGTTCCGCTAGCTTCTGTGTTCCATGCAGGAAACAGCGATCTGCTCAATCAAAGTTTAAAGAAAGATTTTTAGGAATCCTCTCTCTTTGATGGTTGATACTTTACTACACAAATTGTTAAGTATTTGTTAGCAGCTAGAATAAAACTGAAAAAATGTGCTCTTTTAAAGAAAAAATGTGCACGGATCATGGGACCTACTTATGATTAGATCAGCATGTTAAGTGAACCATCTTGATAATTACGGCTTAACACACCAGATCAAACTTTATCAGGATTTTGATAAGTGCATTTTGCTGGGGCGCGCCCTTTGATGATACAAATGCTGCTTAGCATGGATTCGGATCATTCAGAGACGGGATTGCGGACTGCATCTAGAGGACGCGAAGATTAGAAAACTGTGATATTGCTCTAGGCAATGGGACAATTATAAACTACCTAATTGTCTAATTATTCATCCAGCTAATGATTCTGTCAGCTCTTAATGTCGATTCTGTGTCAGTTCATACAGATGATTCTGTGTCAGTTCCCGCTGTCGATTCTGTGTCAGTTCCCGCTGTCGATTCTGTGTCAGTTCCCGCTGTCGATTCTGTCAGTTCCCGCAGTCGATTCTGTCAGTTCCCGCTGTCGATTCTGTGTCAGTTCCCGCTGTCGATTCTGTGTCAGTTCCCGCTGTCGATTCTGTCAGTTCCCGCTGTCGATTCTGTGTCAGTTCCCGCTGTCGATTCTGTGTCAGTTCCCGCTGTCGATTCTGTGTCAGTTCCCGCTGTCGATTCTGTCAGTTCCCGCTGTCGATTCTGTCAGTTCCCGCTGTCGATTCTGTGTCAGTTCCCGCTGTCGATTCTGTGTCAGTTCCCGCTGTCGATTCTGTCAGTTCCCGCTGTCGATTCTGTGTCAGTTCCCACTGTCGATTCTGTGTCAGTTCCCGCTGTCGATTCTGTGTCAGTTCCCGCTGTCGATTCTGTGTCAGTTCCCGCTGTCGATTCTGTGTCAGTTCCCGCTGTCGATTCTGTATTTGTTAATTCTTGAAGAAAATTCTGAACAAGTTTATCCTGTTACCTTCTCTCTCCATTTTTTCTTAGAAGTGTACATCTCATTTCAAAATCAGTTTTAACGGATTTGTTCAGCCTAAAGTCAGCTAGCCAATCAGAAACGAGTTAGTAGAGAAGGCGAAGCAGCTGGGCGATAAGACTAAAATCATATCGACAGTTTGAAATCCAGTTTCTTTTACTAGAAATCTAGCAGACAGTCGCTTCCCGCTGAAAATGGTGAGCAATAGCAGTAGCAATAGCGAGACCGTGCACTGGAGCCAGCTGTTGTACAGCCTGAACCAGACTGCCAACACCGCCCAGCTCGTCACGGCGATCGTCGGCCTCTGCCTCAACGCCTGGCTGGTGTTCTGCATCGCTTGGTCACCGGTGCTGCGTCGAAAGTCCTTCTTTGTCATGTTGGCAAATGTCGGCGTAGCCAATGGCCTTCTCAACGCGGCCTTTCTGTACGTGACAGCGCTGAGAACTGCCGACTTTGCCGCCCTGCAGGGACACCAGAGAAGCCAGCTGCAGTGCCTGGCGGAGGTGGCGCCTCTGACTTTCGGCTTGGACAGCTCGGTGCTGTTCATACTAGCCGTCTGCTTTGACCGGCTGTTTGCCATCAGCCTGCCGCATCGGTACAGTTCCAGTCAAAAGTCCAGAGTTTATCCTTGGGCTCTGGTTGTTGTCATGTGGCTGTTCACAGTTGGTGACACAGTTGCCCTAGGCCTGACCTTGGACAACCCCAACGGCTTATTGGACTTCTGCTTCGTCACGGACGTTCAGGGCGACGTGTTCAGCACGTGGAATCTGTCTATGACGCTGGCACTGAGCTGCCTGGCTCTGCTGTTCAGCGTCGCGTCGGCCGTGCGGCTGGTTTGCATTATGTCCAGAACGGCAACCGCCATGGCTGACAGCTCCGCAGATGGTGCTAGGAAGGCCGAAATGTTTGATAGCGTTGTCAGCATAGCCATAGTGGCTGGCGTTGTGTTCTGCGCCCAGGTGGCGGCCATCGTGAGCCTCCTAATCATCAACAACATGCAGAAATCTAACCGAGCTCGATTTAGCAACTGGGCCCGACTGCCGCAGCTGCTGAGCTCAACCAGCTACTTCTGGATTCAGCTGGCACGGTCCTCGCTGTTTCGCACGGAGTTCTTGCGCTGCCTCAACTGTCGCGGAAGGCGCACCGCGACGGTGCGTCCTTGAGAGACTTCGGTGGATCCTCATCTCATCCTGGGATCCTCATCTCATCCTGGGGATTTTCTCTTCTCATCCTGGGATCCTCATCTCATCCTGGGATCCTCATCTGATCCTGGGATCCTTATCTCATCCTGGGGATCCTCATCTCATCCTGGGGATCCTCATCTCATCCTGGGATCCTCATCTCATCCTGGGATCCTCATCTCATCCTGGGATCCTCATCTCATCCTGGGATCCTCATCTCATCCTGGGATCCTCATCTCATCCTGGGATCCTCATCTCATCCTGAGATCCTTTTCTCATCCTGGGATCCTTTTCTCATCCTGGGATCCTCATCTCATCCTGGGATCCTCATCTGATCCTGAGATCCTCATCTGATCCTGAGATCCTCATCTCATCCCGAATCCTCATCTCATCCTGGGATCCTCATCTCATCCTGGGATCCTCATCTCATCCTGGGATCCTCATCTCATCCTGGGATCCTCATCTCATCCTGGGATCCTCATCTCATCCTGGGATCTTCATCTCATCCTGGGATCCTCATCTTATCCTGGGATCCTCATCTCATCCTGGGATCCTCATCTGATCCTGAGATCCTCATCTCATCCCGAATCCTCATCTCATCCTGGGATCCTCATCTCATCCTGGGATCCTCATCTCATCCTGGGATCCTCATCTCATCCTGGGATCCTCATCTTATCCTGGGATCCTCATCTGATCCTGGGATCCTCATCTCATCCTGGGATCCTCATCTCATCCTGGGATCCTTATCTCATCCTGGGATCCTCATCTCATCCTGGGATCCTCATCTCATCCTGGGATCCTCATCTCATCCTGGGATCCTCATCTCATCCTGGGATCCTCATCTCATCCTGGGATCCTCATCTGATCCTGAGATCCTCATCTCATCCCGAATCCTCATCTCATCCTGGGATCCTCATCTCATCCTGGGATCCTCATCTCATCCTGGGATCCTCATCTCATCCTGAGATCCTCATCTTATCCTGGGATCCTCATCTCATCCTGGGATCCTCATCTGATCCTGAGATCCTCATCTCATCCCGAATCCTGAACTCATCCTGGGATCCTTATCTCATCCTGGGATCCTCATCTCATCCTGGGATCCTTATCTCATCCTGGGATCCTCATCTCATCCTGAGATCCTCATCTTATCCTGGGATCCTCATCTTATCCTGAGATCCTCATCTCATCCCGAATCCTCATCTCATCCTGGGATCCTTATCTCATCCTGGGATCCTCATCTCATCCTGGGATCCTCATCTCATCCTGGGATCCTCATCTCATCCTGAGATCCTCATCTTATCCTGGGATCCTCATCTCATCCTGGGATCCTCATCTGATCCTGAGATCCTCATCTCATCCCGAATCCTCATCTCATCCTGGGATCCTTATCTCATCCTGGGATCCTCATCTCATCCTGGGATCCTCATCTGATCCTGAGATCCTCATCTCATCCTGAGATCCTCATCTTATCCTGAGATCCTCATCTCATCCTGGGATCCTCATCTGATCCTGAGATCCTCATCTCATCCCGAATCCTCATCTCATCCTGGGATCCTTATCTCATCCTGGGATCCTCATCTCATCCTGGGATCCTTATCTCATCCTGGGATCCTCATCTCATCCTGGGATCCTCATCTCATCCTGGGATCCTCATCTCATCCTGGGATCCTCATCTCATTCTGGGATCCTCATCTGATCCTGAGATCCTCATCTCATCCCGAATCCTCATCTCATCCTGGGATCCTTATCTCATCCTGGGATCCTCATCTCATCCTGGGATCCTTATCTCATCCTGGGATCCTCATCTCATCCTGGGATCCTCATCTCATCCTGAGATCCTCATCTCATCCCGAATCCTCATCTCATCCTGGGATCCTTATCTCATCCTGGGATCCTTATCTCATCCTGGGATCCTTATCTCATCCTGGGATCCTCATCTCATCCTGGGATCCTCATCTCATCCTGGGATCCTCATCTCATCCTGGGATCCTCATCTCATCCTGGGATCCTCATCTTATCCTGGGATCCTCATCTCATCCCGAATCCTGAACTCATCCTGGGATCCTCATCTCATCCCGAATCCTGAACTCATCCTGGGATCCTCATCTTATCCTGGGATCCTCATCTGATCCTGGGATCCTCATCTTATCCTGGGATCCTCATCTCATCCTGGGATCCTCATCTCATCCCGAATCCTGAACTCATCCTGGGATCCTCATCTCATCCCGAATCCTGAACTCATCCTGGGATCCTCATCTTATCCTGGGATCCTCATCTGATCCTGGGATCCTCATCTTATCCTGGGGATCCTCATCTGATCCTGGGATCCTCATCTCATCCCGAGTCCTGAACTCATCCTGGGATCCTCATCTCATCCCGAATCCTGAACTCATCCTGGGATCCTGATCCTGGGAATATTATTTTAATATCTGCTTTCGTACGATTTATATTTAGTAGCAAGTATAATGCATTCATGACACCCCAATGCACAGAAATATTACCCATATTAACTTTTTTGGCTGTGTTTTGTTGACTTTCGTTTTCTCTTAATTTTGTCTGGGCGTAAGAATCAAATCTGGATATGAAATCTTGCCGGCCCCTTTGATGTTTTCATGCTGAGCATGTGAATCTAAATTGTATTGAAAGTTGGTCAGAAACCTTGACTTCTCGTTGACCGCGCAGCGACTTACAATTAGTATATGCTAGAACAAGCCTACTGAAAAGAATCCACTTAAGCACGCTCGCGAGTATTTGCATTCAAAAAGTGTATATTTTTCGTTATCCATAAAGAGATTTGAATTTAGAATGTATACGCGTACATGTATAAAAACATTATGTCGAATCGTCGAGTTGACTTTTTTACAACTGTCTCTCATTCATGCTTATGTCATTATACGAGCTCGTATTGAAAGTAACATAATATTATATAATTGATCACTATAGCAAGGCTTGAAGATATACTTCTTCACTTCTTGTTTTTTGTTGAATTGGCCATATTAATCTTTATGAGCCAAGTTAAGATTATTTTGTAACGAAAGTTGTCATTTTACTAAAATTCTCCATAATATATTTGTTATATTTGCATATTTGTTATAATTTTCATAATAACAAAAAATGTGAAATATCGAATCAGATTTTAATTCTTTGTCAATATAATACAATGCTTGTTCTTAAATGGAAATATTTCAAAACTTATAACTTGTAACTTTTGTTTCCAATTAACAATAGCTAGCTTTTCTGAAAACTATAACAGTTGCTAAAGCAATATAAATTATAGCTTCTTTGTGCATATAATACATGTGTTATTGCTGTTTCAGCATCTTGGACTTCAAGTCAATTATAAAAGAAACGATGATCGATCATGAGCTTTATTATTTAACAGAAAATCAAAGGCTTTTAGGGTGAAAATCTTGAATCTGTGTACATAACGTTTTTACGAATCTATAGTACATATTGATTTTTTAAATATTTATTTTTGAAATGTTTATTTTATAATCGTCTCAGCGAAGTGCGATTAAACAAAACTGCAATTCCGGAAAATGTGTCTAAAATGATGAAACAAAAACTATGTACAAATTGTTAGTTGTGTTTACTATAACAGGAATTTAAACCTGAATAATGCGGATTTTACTAGGCCTCAGAGAGCAAATTAATTTGCTGATTAATAATTAGATGATAAGAAGAATTTTCAAGCATGCGTGAAACCTCCCATTAAAATGTGCTTCTGCTAATAATTACTTATACTAATGCTGCGATCCTCATCTTATGCTGGGATCCTCATTTGATCCTGAAATCCTCATCTGATCCTGGGATCCTCATCTCATCATAGGATCCTCATCTCATCCTGGGGATCCTCATCTCATCCTGGGGATTTTCTCTTCTCATCCTGGGATCCTCATCTGATCCAGGGATCCTCATCTGATCCTGGGATCCTCATCTCATCCTGGGGATCCTCATCTCATTCTGCAGGATCCTTATCTAATTTGGGATCCTCATCTGATCCTGGGATCCTCATCTGATCCTGGGATCCTCATCTGATGCTGGGATCCTCATCTGATGCTGGGATCCTCATCTTATGCTGGGATCCTCATTTGATCCTGAAATCCTCATCTGATCCTGGGATCCTCATCTCATCCTAGGATCCTCATCTCATCCTGGGGATTTTCTCTTCTCGTCCTAGGATCCTCATCTGATCCAGGGATCTGTTACTCATCCTGGGATCCTCATCTGATCTTGGGATCCTCATCTCATCCTGGGATCCTCATCTCATCTAATATAAAATATATATTCATTAATTTAAAACTAGGCAAATATGAGGTAAAAATCCCAAACGAATAGAAAGGAAGTGCTGTTGGTTGATTTTCTAAAATCATACCGGACTGTTGGACAGATGCGGGCAGGAATTGTAATTGCAATTCCTGCGACTGACCAGGTGACCAGGTAAAGTCGCAGATGTTTCTAAATAGCTAGAGAATAATTGCGACCCTTTGCAATTCAAAGGATCAAATAGTCCTGCTAGAGAAGCATTGGTTTTGTTGGGGCCTTGCTTTAGTCAGAAATTATTTACAGAAAGGCCCCTACGTAAATAACAATGTTGCTAAATTTCGCGAATGCCTTGTATTTGGGATTTGGGATAGCAGCGATAGCTCACTGAGGGATTTGGGATTTGGGATAACAGCAATAGCTCACTGAGGGATTTGGGATTTGGGATAACAGCAATAGCTCGCTGAGGGATTTTTGGGATTTAGGATTTAGGATTAAAGCAATAGCTCAGGGAGGGATTTGGGATTTGGGGTTAAAGCACTAGCTCAGTGAGGGATTTGGGATTTGGGATAACAGCAATAGCTCACTGAGGGATTTGGGATTTGGGATATCAGCAATAGCTCACTGAGGGATTTTGGATTTGGGATATCAGCAATAGCTCGCTGAGGGATTTTGGATTTGGGATATCAGCAATAGCTCACTGAGGGATTTGGGATTTGGGATATCAGCAATAGCTCACTGAGGGATTTTGGATTTGGGATATCAGCAATAGCTCACTGAGGGATTTGGGATTTGGGATAACAGCAATAGCTCAGTGAGGGATTTGGGATTTGGGATTAAAGCAATAGCTCCCTGGGGGATTTGGGATTTGGTGTGAGACTCCTAATGAAGTGATACACGTAAAGTGCGTAAAAGTATATGGCATGATAAGGAAGCAAATAAGTGCAAAAGTTCTAAATTAGATCCCTGACATTGTAACACTTGAGAATATTGTAACACTGAGCCTCAACTCCTTGAGGATAAAATAAATTTCGTGATTCCCAACTGTCATGCAATCGAACTTGGCTTTAGACAAAGCTGAAAGTAGAAAAAAATTCTTCTCAGGCTTTCAGACACAGTTTAAGATTTTTTATTTAGCCATCAGCTTCATCAGTTTCATTTCGAACATTTCAGCTTAGAAAGGCATTTCAAGGTTATTTATTAGCAGTAGAAAGACCAGGCCATTTCCTAGCTCCCTTGGTAGAGACCTCGGGGTATTTCAAATACCCACCCCTACATCACGATAGCTCCCAGCACGAATGACTGATTGCCATGAAATTTCACCTTGCGGAAAAAAAACTGGCTTTCAAAGCTTTCACTTTGACGAAATGACAATTTTATAAGTCGATTGCTTAACACTTTCTGCATAGTCTATGGTATTTTGTATCCATAGAAAATGCGTAAATTTATGAATGTATTTAAATATATATAACAAATTAAAGAAAAAAAATAAAGTAGCAGAAATACATGTATAACAGTGTATTTTTAGTTTTAAGTTTCATTACTGTAAATACGTTTTCTATAAAAATATATGTAAAAAAATATATAAAAAGAGAAAATTATTTTGTTTTATTTTGTACCGTAAGAAAAATAATGCCGCATGTAAATATTTTGTTTCATTTTGTATCTTGTAAATAATACTATGTAAAAAGTCGCCATTAAAACAAAAGTTAATTTTTTACTGTATATATAGCCGCAATTTTGACTGGGAAAATATAAGTCGTTTAAGTCGTTTGAGCTTGCTAAAGTTTACTAAAGTGTTCTGAAGTTGAAGTTTTCGAAGTGTTTAAGAAGAGTTTCTAAGTGTGTTTTAAATCAAAAGATTCAAGTGTTGCATTGTGTTATTCATTTTAAGAGAGGCTAGCAGTGAGAAATATACTCAGAACTTTACTCAGAACTATATTCAGGACTATACTCGGAGATATACTCAGAACCATACTCAGAATTATACTCAGAACCATACTCAGAATTATACTCAGAACCATACTCAGAATTGTACTAAGAATATTGCAAAAAGGAAACTGCTAAACTCTAATCTCGGGGACGCCTAATTGACTGGAAACGTGTACAGTTGCCTAGTTACCGCTCGTGCAAATACATACGCTACCATTTGAGAAGCTAAAACGGCCCATTTAAGGACCGCCAGTCAAATATCTTTTTAATTGAGTCAACAGCAGTGAAATTGTTAAAATAGCCCGGTTACAACTTTGGTGTCTGAAGTGGGATTTTCTTATACAAGCCTGTTATTAAATATTGTAAATTTAGCCCTAGTACACATGGATTCTTGCGGATTTCCTTATTTCACAATTTCTAAATTTATCTTGCGGATAACTTTATGTAGCTCATAGTTTGTCTATGGCTACAACCCTAACAACTGCATAGCTCAGACAAACCCCAAGCAAAAAATTGTGAAATAATATCATAATAAAAAGTGTGAAGCAATCACAATAAGTGTTGAACAATGACAACAAGAAGTGTTAAGCAATGGCGACTGGGTCTCAGTCAAAGCATTAAAACAATATGTGCTTGGATAGTATGTTGCATCGTTTTTGACCATTATTCAACTCTGCAACATACTATTCAATCTACCATTGCCCTGCATAAACCTCGATGGTGAATCCGTATTGGTTCATAAGCAATAATAAGCAATATAATGAATAATAATAGCCGACATGGTTACATAATGAAATTTTAGGAGCAGCAAATTTATGCATTTATTGGTGGTTTTTGCCAACAAGAAACCCCGACGAGAACCGTTGAATATCTCGAAGATGTCGATGTTTTGTGATTCTAGACGTTTATTTATCGGGTCGTGAATCCATAAGAAAATAAAAATGTACCCCGTGCTCTTTCTACTGTAAAAGCGATTTAAAAAAGAACTTTATTTTTTTTCAAAGAAATTCTTTGTTTGTATTTTTTTGTTAAAATTAAGCCTTATTACAAAATAACAAAATATACTAAGGCTTGCTTGACATTGATTTGCATTTGTGAATTATGTACTCGTACTTTTAATTCTAAGAAATATACTTTATTTTTAACAAACAGTTTAGCGAAAATCATTGATTAACACTCGAGCTGAACAGATTGTGACTGTTCCTGGTGGTCATCTTTTTGACTCCGGTCTCGGTGAAGGACATCGCCAAACGGACCTGGTGCAGCCACGGCTTCTCCTTGAAGCTCTGCGCAGCGCTCAGGCACTGGATGGCGTAATCTCTCGGTGCCATGCCGCGCTGGCGATAGTACAGATCCAGCACCTGCTGCACCTCGTTGGGCTGGCCCTTTTTCAGGTGTAGAAACGGCCTTGGAGTGTCCTGGGATAAATGCCATTCGGGTTATCAATATTCTGGCTTTCAGTTTCCCACTTACAATTTCACCGTGTGCTTTCTCTCCCCGCTACTCCGTTCCACCGTCCCTTCTTCTCAGACCCTGCTCTCTGTCCCTTCTTCTCAGACCCTGCTCTCTGTCCCTTCTTCTCAGACCCTGCTCTCTGTCCCTTCTTCTCAGACCCTGCTCTCTGTCCCTTCTTCTCAGACCCTGCTCTCTGTCCCTTCTTCTCAGACCCTGCTCTCTGTCCCTTCTTCTCAGACCCTGCTCTCTGTCCCTTCTTCTCAGACCCTGCTCTCTGTCCCTTCTTCTCAGACCCTGCTCTCTGTCCCTTCTTCTCAGACCCTGCTCTCTGTCCCTTCTTCTCAGACCCTACTCTCTGTCCCTTCTTCTCAGACCCTGCTCTCTGTCCCTTCTTCTCAGACCCTGCCCTCTGTACCTTCTTCTCAGACCCTGCTCTCTGTCCCTTCTTCTCAGACCCTGCTCTCTGTCCCTTCTTCTCAGACCCTGCTCTCTGTCCCTTCTTCTCAGACCCTGCTCTCTGTCCCTTCTTCTCAGACCCTGCTCTCTGTCCCTTCTTCTCAGACCCTGCTCTCTGTCCCTTCTTCTCAGACCCTGCTCTCTGTCCCTTCTTCTCAGACCCTGCTCTCTGTCCCTTCTTCTCAGACCCTGCTCTCTGTCCCTTCTTCTCAGACCCTGCTCTCTGTCCCTTCTTCTCAGACCCTGCTCTCTGTCCCTTCTTCTCAGACCCTGCTCTCTGTCCCTTCTTCTCAGACCCTGCTCTCTGTCCCTTCTTCTCAGACCCTGCTCTCTGTCCCTTCTTCTCAGACCCTGCTCTCTGTCCCTTCTTCTCAAACCCTGCTCTCTGTCCCTTCTTCTCAGACCCTACTCTCTGTCCCTTCTTCTCAAACCCTGCTCTCTGTCCTTCTTCTCAGACCCTGCTCTCTGTCCCTTCTTCTCAGACCCTACTCTCTGTCCCTTCTTCTCAAACCCTGCTCTCTGTCCCTTCTTCTCAGACCCTGCTCTCTGTCCCTTCTTCTCAGACCCTGTTCTCTGTCCCTTCTTCTCAGACCCTACTCTCTGTCCCTTCTTCTCTCTCGTCTCTGCACGTATGAGAAAGGTATGAAGAATGGTAGCCTAACTGACCTCTACGCTTTGAATGGGCAACGGAATAGCTCCATCATTGCCCTTAGCTTTGGTCAGCTGGATACTGCTACTGGTAGCTTGTGACTTCTGCTTCAGCTGAGCAGACTTTTGGGCCGACTGCTTGCCAGTCTCGATGTACACAGCGCCGCTAGATGACTGCTGCAGCGGCGGTAGCTTCACTCCGCCGGCAGGTAGCGCCTGCTGCTGCTGCTGCTGCTGCGGCGCTGGGGTGGTTGCGCCGGAGTCGACGCGGGCGCCTGGCTGCGTTGAGCTGTCAAAGTCGACCGCTGCACGATTTCCACCGCCAGCCATCTTAGCCCATTTGCTCTGGATGGATAGATAGATGGATAGATAGATAGATAGATAGATAGATATATAGATAGATAGATAGATAGATAGATAGATAGATAGATAGATAGATAGATAGATAGATAGATAGATAGATAGATAGATAGATAGATAGATAGATAGATAATAAATCTAACAGATTGGTTAGTTCGGTGATTCCTGTTTTGCATGCACAAACTAGTCTACTGTAAGTAGCCTACTTAGAATACGCATTTCTTGTCGCTGATCTCACTAAAAATATGTGTTTTTTAAATCGTCAGTTCGTGATAGTGAAAACTACAGCTAAATTGCTAGCTTAGTGGGAACATTTTTATGTGCTGAAGTGCTTACGAGTATATTAAACTTTCAATTGATGATGCATGTCTCACCAATTTTTTATAGGCCATGACGGGTGTCAACTATAGGTAGTGGGGACGGTTTTAAACTGTTAAAAACTTTTACAAACGAAAAGAATCGTCGTAGTTTAAAAAAGTAAACAATTGTTCACCTTCTGCTTTGGTGTCTTCATCATCTTCGTGACCCGCTTGAAGTGGTCCTCGGGGTCACCGCCGTACATGCTGGTGTAGTAATTGTCAACAGCCCTGCTCACGGCTGTCTCACGCTTGCCTGGAGGCGCTCGTGAGCCGCTGTTCAACTGCTGCTGACTGAAGCCGTCAATGTACACACCCTGGCCAACCAGGGGGTAGTCCTTGATTAGCTTCTTCTTCAGAGAAGATCTGATTTCAAATTGAAATGTCAAGAACGACAGTAATTAACAAAAGGTCTAGCACAGTGACACGAGAAAAATAACAAACAAACGAAAATACTTGGTGTATTCGACTCTCGCACCAAGGTCCCTGAGCTCGAATCCACGACGAGGCCTTGATATTTGGTTGCGCAGTCGCGAAGTGAAGGCTTGCTAATTGGGGCTTGTTTTACAACCTACATACCATTGATGGTCAACCCAGAAGGCACAGTTGAGAGTGTACACTGACTGATGATGCACAGATGGTGTACACACCAAAATGTATATGAGTGTGTGCCTTCGTACGGTATCTGTGTGCGTGTGTGCTCTATGTGACTGCGGGTCTAGTGTCACCAAATTATGCACCTGTACCCACAGCCCTCAAGCAAAGCGAAATGAGACAAAAATCGGACTAAATAACGCGTGAAGAAGGTGCTCACTTCTCCTGGCCATGCAGCACTGCCACGCGGTCCTTGGCCTTCTCAGACCAGTTCTTCATCCTGGCGAAGATGGCCAGCGGCACGGTGCCGCTGCCGAAGCCGATGCGGCTCCACTGCTTGGTGAGCAGAAAGCTGGCGCACGATTTCTGCTTCTGCCGCAGAGCCAGGTTGAGCGGCTGCAGGCCGTAGCCGTCGCGCACCATAATTGAGCAGACGTTGTGGTGCACGAAGCCGCGCAGAACAGACAGCTGGCCAGTTTCCACCGCCTCGTGAATCGGCGCCTTCTTCAGGTCCGGATGACGCTCGGCGTTGCACCACTGCTTCAACGGATGCGGGCCGACCGCTTCGTCGGCTCTGACGCCGTGCTGCCGTGTCAGAGTCGTGCTCAGTTCTACCTGGCCGAAATGGGCGGCCATGTACAAAGCCACCTTCAGTTGGAATTTCGCAAGAGCTTCATCTGTCTGGGACACCTTCTCCAGCAAATGGCTGGTGAAGCCCAGAGCGGCGAGTCTGAGCAGGTCGCTCCAACCGTCCCAGGTCTCAACGCGCACCGTATCGCCAGGCCGCACCGAGTACTCGTCCAGGCTGTGACAATCGAACATCTCCTTGCCCTGGCTGGTGGATAGCCGGAAGATTCCAACGGGCAGTCCGCTGCGCCTGGAGGCCATGCTGCGCAGGGCGGACACCGGGTAGCCGGTGAGATTCAGCCGGTCCAGAATGGGAATCATTTCCTCGTTGTAGCCTGTGTGTTAGACGCGAACTGGTTAGGTTTGCTTGACACCAAGGTCGCGAAATTGGGGTGAGTGGCAGAGCGGTTAAAGCGTTTGCCTCCCGCACCAATAAGGTCCCTGAGCTCGATTCCGCGGCGAGGTAACATTCCTTTTGGGCGCAGCCGCGGAGAGAAGGCTTGGGGGCTTGTTGTGCAATTTATGCCCTTGAGGGCCAACCTCCAAGCCACAGTGAAAGTGTACACTGCCTGACGATGAGAAAGTCAGGGCAGATGTACACACCTGTGTGAGCGTAAACCTGTGTACGGTATCTGTGAGCGTGTGTGCTCAGGAGTCAGCGAAATGGACAGAAGTGCCTCCTCGCTGGCTGCAGGTCTAGTGTCATTCATTCATTCGATCGTATTCATTCCGTAGCGCAATTAATGAGGGTCAGCTCAGCCGCTCACCCAGTCGCAGGTAGAGCACTGGGTCCGTCTCCTGTTTTACATAAGCTCGCAGTGTGGAGCCCGGCTTGATACCCATATCCGACATAATCCAACGGTCGTCGAGTTCAGCCCCAGCGTAGGACAAGACGAGTGTGTTGCGCTCGAAGTTAATGTCGCCCAGCTGCACCCGATCAACGCGGATCTTAAAGCGGTCTGTTGATTCGACAGAATGGAAAGCAGATTTGTAATTTTACAGTAAAATTTGTGAAAGTTTTTTAATTCTATTCATGACCCGACCGGAGACGCACCTTTGATAATCTGCTTGACGGCGCCTACAGTTATGCCTTCCGGCACGTCCATTGTATTTCGTCCATTCTCGTGGCAAATAAATAGGCGCATCTTCTTGCGCTGACAATTAAAGAAGGGATTTGTTAATAAGGGTTAGATAATGCGAAAAATCATTTTTGGTAGGAAGATTGTCGTGCTATTTTCAGCACCTAAACATGGATTGCCACGTGGTGGATGCGTGCTAGCCCAAGGCCTCTGTCATGGTCTATTTTTAGCGTTCAAGGTTGTAATGGCACGAGATGCTTGCGTGACACATAAAGTTTTTGGCAGGACGTTTGTCGTGCTATTTTTAGCACCCAAACATGGATTGCCACGCGGTGGATGCGTGCTAGCCCAAGGCCTCTGTCATGGTCTATTTTTAGCGTTCAAGGTTGTAATAGCACGAGATGCTTGCATGATACATGAAGTTGGCGTGTGTAATGTACTTTTAGCAATTAAATGGGCAAAACAAAAGCAGTACCAAATACAATCTACTGCCGCTTTAAAAAATCGGATAGCGACACGCACCTCTCCAACCGAGTTATAACAAGTGGAATCTGCCAGGGTGGCTGCCGACTCGGCGGCCGTGGATGGCCGACTGAGCGCGTCCCGATCGCCGGCTTGCTGCTGCAGCTTTGACAGCTGCTTGCCGGATTTCATTCTTTTTCTTGCGTTTCAATCTTTCTCAAGCAACTGGCTCTTCTCAAACTCTATCTATAGACCTTACCAGGCCAAGTTTGGATCGTTTTATATATAAAAATGTCTCTTAACTGTCATAATTTATGCTTATTCAACTGCTTAAACTCAGGCTGATTCTAGTCTGCTTTTCCTTCTCTCCTAACAATGTCTCCAAGGTAGTCGCTCTGTCTCTCCGTATGTGTCTTTTATGTTTCCATCTTCTCACCTCACTCTGCGAGTGCGGCGAGAGATTTCTTAAATATTTTATGCACATTCAAGAGACAACCTCACCACTAGGTAATTAATTTATAGAGGCCTTCGCAACACAATTATCAGGCATTTACTGAACTCAAACTTTTCTGTTTTTTTCTGCTCCACTAAAGCACTGCCCTTGCTTAAAAAATAATTGTTCGACATTTGAGAAAGCGAGTAGATATATTGCGAAAATTATTTTGTTAAAACTGTATTCTGCTCTAAGTTTGGTAATAAAAAATGTAATTTTGTGACTCAAATTAAAAAAACTTACCGCACACGGTCTCAGACTTGACAGATGACATGCAGTTTGACATACTCATTTCAGAGTAAACAAATGACAGTTTGACAATAGTCTAGTAGCAGATCAATATTAATTAAGTAGGAGATCGATAACAATCAAGCAACAGATCGATAAAAATCTATTACATGAGATCGATAATAATCTATTGTAGGTGATCGATAATAATCTAGAGTAGGAGATCGATAATAATCTAGTGTAGGAGATCGATAGTAATCCAGTAGGAGATCGATAATAATCTAGTGTAAAAAATCGATAATAATCTACTGTAGGAGATCGATAATAATCTCTTGTAGGAGATCGATAATAATCTAGTGTAGGAGATCGATAATAATCTATTGTGGAGATCGATAATAATCTATTGTAGGAGATCGATAATAATCTCTTGTAGGAGATCGATAATAATCTAGTGTAAAAGATCGATAATAATCTATTGTAGGAGATCGATAATAATCTCTTGTAGGAGATCGATAATAATCTAGTGTAGGAGATCGATAATAATCTAGTGTAAAAGATCGATAATAATCTACTGTAGGAGATCGATAATAATATATTGTAGGAGATCGATAATAATCTATTGTGGAGATCGATAATAATCTATTGTAGGAGATCGATAATAATCTAGTGTAAAAGATCGATAATAATCTATTGTAGGAGATCGATAATAATCTATTGTAGGAGATCGATAATAATCTAGTGTAAAAGATCGATAATAATCTACTGTAGGAGATCGATAATAATCTATTGTAGGAGATCGATAATAATCTAGTGTAAAAGATCGATAATAATCTATTGTAGGAGATCGATAATAATCTACTGTAGGAGATCGATAATAATCTATTGTAGGAGATCGATAATAATCTACTGTAGGAGATCGATAATAATCTACTGTAGGAGATCGATAATAATCTATTGTAGGAGATCGATAATAATCTTTTGTAGGAGATCGATAATAATCTATTGTGGAGATCGATAATAATCTATTGTAGGAGATCGATAATAATCTATTGTAGGAGATCGATAATAATCTACTGTAGGAGATCGATAATAATCTATTGTAGGAGATCGATAATAATCTACTGTAGGAGATCGATAATAATCTATTGTAGGAGATCGATAATTATCTATTGTAGGAGATCGATAATAATCTATTGTAGGAGATCGATAATGATCTATTGTAGGAGATCGATAATAATCTAGAGTAGGAGATCGATAATAATCTAGAGTAGGAGATCGATAATAATCTAGAGTAGGAGATCGATAATAATCTAGAGTAGGAGATCGATAATAATCTACTGTAGGAGATCGATAATAATCTAGTGTAGGAGATCGATAGTAATCCAGTAGGAGATCGATAATAATCTATTGTAGGAGATCGATAATAATCTCTTGTAGGAGATCGATAATAATCTAGTGTAGGAGATCGATAATAATCTAGTGTAAAAGATCGATAATAATCTATTGTAGGAGATCGATAATAATCTCTTGTAGGAGATCGATAATAATCTAGTGTAGGAGATCGATAATAATCTAGTGTAAAAGATCGATAATAATCTACTGTAGGAGATCGATAATAATATATTGTAGGAGATCGATAATAATCTATTGTGGAGATCGATAATAATCTATTGTAGGAGATCGATAATAATCTACTGTAGGAGATCGATAATAATCTATTGTAGGAGATCGATAATAATCTAGTGTAAAAGATCGATAATAATCTATTGTAGGAGATCGATAATAATCTACTGTAGGAGATCGATAATAATCTATTGTAGGAGATCGATAATAATCTACTGTAGGAGATCGATAATAATCTACTGTAGGAGATCGATAATAATCTATTGTAGGAGATCGATAATAATCTTTTGTAGGAGATCGATAATAATCTATTGTGGAGATCGATAATAATCTATTGTAGGAGATCGATAATAATCTATTGTAGGAGATCGATAATAATCTACTGTAGGAGATCGATAATAATCTATTGTAGGAGATCGATAATAATCTACTGTAGGAGATCGATAATAATCTATTGTAGGAGATCGATAATAATCTATTGTAGGAGATCGATAATGATCTATTGTAGGAGATCGATAATAATCTATTCTAGGAGATCGATAATAATCTAGTGTAGGAGATCGATAATAATCTATTGTAGGAGATCGATAATGATCTACTGTAGGAGATCGATAATAATCTACTGTAGGAGATCGATAATAATCTATTGTAGGAGATCGATAATAATCTATTGTAGGAGATCGATAATAATCTATTGTAGGAGATCGATAAAAATCTATTGTAGGAGATCGATAATGATCTATTGTAGGAGATCGATAATAATCTATTCTAGGAGATCGATAATAATCTAGTGTAGGAGATCGATAATAATCTATTGTAGGAGATCGATAATAATCTCTTGTAGGAGATCGATAATAATCTAGTGTAGGAGATCGATAATGATCTACTGTAGGAGATCGATAATAATCTATTGTAGGAGATCGAAAATAATCTATTGTAGGAGATCGATAATAATCTATTGTAGGAGATCGATAATAATCTATTGTAGGAGATCGATAATAATATATTGTAGGAGATCGATAATAATCTATTGCAGGAGATCGAAAACAATCTAGTAGAAGATCGATAGTAATCCAGTAGGAGATCGATAATAATCTAGTGTAGGAGATCGATAATAATCTAGTGTAGGAGATCGATAATAATCTATTGTAGGAGATCGATAATAATCTACTGTAGGAGATCGATAATAATCTTTTGCAGGAGATCGAAAACAATCTAGTAGAAGATCGATAATAATCCAGTAGGAGATCGATAATAATCTATTGTAGATCGATACGTGGTAATAATATAACAAAGAACTTTACTTTATACGGAAATAGAGGCGAAATATTACCTGCTTTATTCCGCTAGGTCAGGACTTGAGTGTGATTTAATGACCTGTAGGTAGGGCACATTGTGAGATACTTCTGTATGTTTATATTTGACAACCGTCAAAGCTAGCCAATTCCTGAATATTTATTCATTAATTTGGCAACACAAATAAATATCTACTTGCTAAATTTAAAAAGGAACGCAATCTGGTCCATGTTAATAATTAACTATATTCATTAATTCCTATAGCTTAGCCAATCATATTGCTCTTAGCGCAAAAAAATAAGAGAGATAGAGAATGACAACTCTAATCCCTACAATCCAGCTGTGACAGACTTCAAAATCTCTACAATCCAGCTGTGACAGACTTCAAAATCTCTACAATCCAGCTGTGACAGACTTCAAAATCTCTACAATCCAGCTGTGACAGACTTCAAAATCTCTACAATCCAGCTGTGACAGACTTCAAAATCTCTACAATCCAGCAGTGACAGACTTCAAAATCTCTACAATCCAGCAGTGACTGACTTCAAAATCCCTACAATCCAGCTGTGACTGACTTCGAAATCCCTATAATCCAGCTGTGACTGACTTCAAAATCCCTATAATCCAGCAGTGACTGACTTCAAAATCCCTACAATCCAGCTGTGACTGACTTCGAAATCCCTACAATCCAGCTGTGACTGACTTCGAAATCCCTATAATCCAGCTGTGACTGACTTCAAAATCCCTATAATCCAGCAGTGACTGACTCCAAAATCCCTACAATCCAGCTGTGACTGACTTCAAAATCCCTATAATCCAGCAGTGACTGACTTCAAAATCTCTACAATCCAGCTGTGACAGACTTCAAAATCTCTACAATCCAGCTGTGACAGACTTCAAAATCTCTACAATCCAGCTGTGACAGACTTCAAAATCTCTACAATCCAGCAGTGACTGACTTCAAAATCCCTATAATCCAGCTGTGACTGACTTCAAAATCCCTATAATCCAGCTGTGACAGACTTCAAAATCCCTACAATCCAGCTGTGACTGACTTCGAAATCCCTACAATCCAGCTGTGACTGACTTCAAAATCTCTACAATCCAGCTGTGACAGACTTCAAAATCTCTACAATCCAGCTGTGACAGACTTCAAAATCTCTACAATCCAGCTGTGACAGACTTCAAAATCTCTACAATCCAGCTGTGACAGACTTCAAAATCCATATAATCCAGCTGTGACTGACTTCAAAATCCCTATAATCCAGTTGTGACAGACTTCAAAATCCCTATAATCCAGCTGTGACTGACTTCAAAATCCCTATAATCCAGCTGTGACTGACTTCGAAATCCCTATAATCCAGCAGTGACTGACTTCAAAATCCCTACAATCCAGCAGTGACTGACTTCAAAATCCCTATAATCCAGCTGTGACTGACTTCAAAATCTCTACAATCCAGCTGTGACAGACTTCAAAATCTCTACAATCCAGCAGTGACTGACTTCAAAATCTCTACAATCCAGCTGTGACTGACTTCAAAATCTCTACAATCCAGCTGTGACAGACTTCAAAATCTCTACAATCCAGCAGTGACTGACTTCAAAATCTCTACAATCCAGCTGTGACAGACTTCAAAATCTCTACAATCCAGCTGTGACAGACTTCAAAATCTCTACAATCCGGCTGTGACTGACTTCAAAATCTCTACAATCCAGCTGTGACAGACTTCAAAATCTCTACAATCCAGCAGTGACTGACTTCAAAATCTCTACAATCCAGCTGTGACAGACTTCAAAATCTCTACAATCCAGCTGTGACAGACTTCAAAATCTCTACAATCCAGCAGTGACTGACTTCAAAATCTCTACAATCCAGCTGTGACAGACTTCAAAATCTCTACAATCCAGCTGTGACAGACTTCAAAATCTCTACAATCCGGCTGTGACTGACTTCAAAATCTCTTCTATCCAGCTGTGACAGACTTCAAAATCTCTACAATCCAGCTGTGACTGACTTCAAAATCTCTACAATCCAGCTGTGACAGACTTCAAAATCTCTTCTATCCAGCTGTGACAGACTTCAAAATCTCTACAATCCAGCTGTGACAGACTTCAAAATTATTTTTCTTGCTAGCAAAGAAAAAAGAAAGGACAGCATGATTATTTTAGATTTTCAGATCCCGGTTCCGATGCAGGCGATTCGAAGTCAACGTGTCACTGTGTTCTACAATAACTAACAATTTAACCGAATAACGAAACGCAGAGACACGCATTCTTTCGGTATATTTTTTACACAAAAAAAAATCCGATTACAATTTTGCTGTTAAATATACCGGCAGAAAAAATAAAAAAATCAATCATTACAGGATATTGATAAAGCGAATTGTGAAGAAAACTAAATTAGCTATAACCAAAAAACTTATACTAGATATTACATTACAAAATATAATTATTGATAACCCTGTTGTCACCAACCTTAAAACCATGATGCAAGCGATGATACAATAATCGATATTGAATGGCACAAAAGACATACTCAAGCGAGAATATACGTTTTACTATTAAGAGATAGAGCTCTTGACAGAAGTGAAAAATTTGCCGTTAAAAATTCAACAACAACCCGTTTTCAGTATTCAATTATTTTATTCTACTTTTAATTTTTTCGTAAATATAGGAAGCAAAACACAGTTTCTTCTCAATTGACAGAGCGCAAGAGAAAAAATTGTGATAAAAGGACGACCAACGATTTTTAATAGCATAGCAATGTAGAAATGTAAGAAAAAACTAATAGAAATAAATCGACAGAGAAAAATAAACAAAAATTGTATAGATAAAAACGTAACAATGAGCAAACAAGCAGTTGCAAGCTTCATTAAAACTACTTATAAGTAGTAAATGTGAAAGGTTGCCATTTTTTATTTCTTTGCGAGTGGACGGGGCACAATTTACACGAGTGGGAAAACAACAAAAACAACAAAGACGCAAAGATCAAAAAGGGAAGTAATATTTTGTTCCAAAATGTAAGCAATCGTACAATTTAACAACTTCAAAGGTCTTACTTCCACCCTACTCTGCTTTAAATATGATAAGACATCAATCAAAAACACCTGAAACCGACTTTGATCCACAGTTATTAGAAACTAGCATTTTGCGTAATTGCAACATTTTAAACCTCAAGAACCTTCCTAGAATAATCGACTTAATTTCTTCATCATCTTCTCTCATCCCTTTGTAAGAAAACAAATTTTTGTTAGAAGAAACTAAACTCGTTTCTAAGAAACAGAAACACAGTTTCTAAGAAAATATGCCGAATTATAAGCCTACTTCTTCAACCTTACTGAACCCTAGTTCCATTTTACACTTTTCGAAGCTTTTTGATATTGAATTAAATAACTTCTGAAAGAGTCAAATCTTCTGTATAGCCATCTACATCAGGGAGCACTTCATTTTGCGGCCGCCACGTCTGCGTTTCTTCTCTTTGGCCGGCGGCGCCTCGCGTGGCTGATTGCGCACAATGCGCACAATGGTGTTGAAAGCTTCATCAACGTTGAAAGGCGGGTCTTTTGCGCTGGTCTCGATGTATTGGATCTGGGGGAGTCAGGGATTGTTGCAGTGGGTGGATTTTATCGAACTTAACAAAGCTTATTTTATATAAGCTTTTTGGACACACTACTGAAGGACAAATGGAAAGCTACTGAAGGACAAATGGAAAGCTACTGAAGGACAAATAGAAAGCTACTGAAGGACAAATGGAAAGCTACTGAAGGACAAATGGAAAGCTACTGAAGGACAAATGGAAAGCTACTGAAGGACAAATGGAAAGCTACTGAAGGACAAATGGAAAGCTACTGAAGGACAAACAGATTTAAGCTACTGAAGGACAAATGGAAAGCTACTGAAGGACAAATGGAAAGCTACTGAAGGACAAATGGAAAGCTACTGAAGGACAAATGGAAGCTACTGAAGGACAATTTAAATGCTAATTAAGGACAAATGGAAAGCTAATAAAGGACAAATGGAAAGCTACTAAAGGACAAATGGACAAATGGGCTGAAGGACAAATGGAAAGCTAATAAAGGACAAATGGAAAGCTAATAAAGGACAAATGGAAAGCTAATAAAGGACAAATGGAAAGCTATTGTTGGACCAATAGGACGCCTAAAGTGAAATTTCAAGGAAATTTAATCCGCCTTGGCTAACAAGAAGTGAAATCTACGAATCTGAAAGGCCAATCTAGAATTTCATTATTTCTGGCAGCAATTTTTGTGTCAGTGTGCATATTGTTAAAGCAGAGCGAATATTAAAAACTAGACAGCAAGTTTTAATCCGCGTTAAGATAATATCAGATGCAGCATTAATCTCTGTACGCATTTTGTCGTTTCTAAGACTTGAAAGCAGAAATTAACCTGAAAGCATTTAGTGTAGCAACTTAGCAAAGCAAAAAAATTGTGGTTTTCTTCGCAACACGGCTGTGTACACAATCTTAAATAGAAAGCTTTAGTGTTTTATTGCATAATTCATATGAAAGATTGTTTAGATGAATGCTATTTATTTCGCGTCTTAGTCTTGGCAGTCTTTGTTTACTGGAAATTTTTAACGCTCGTGGCATTTACTTGTAACTTTGAAAGTTTATTATAAAATATCGGCTCACGTCGAAAAGGATCTATAAAAAATATTTTTTCCTTGCTTATCAGAGACCTAAAAAGGCTTTCAAGAAACCGCAATCTATTTCCTATCATTTTCAAATTGTAGAAATTCTAATAAATTTATTTAAAAAGGAATATAGAAAGTGGATCGATTTCGCAAATAGGAACTAATATAACATATAAACAAATAATTTAGTAGAAAGACAATCAGTTTCCAAGAAAGTGAAACATTTTCCAAGAATGTGGATCAGTTTCTAAGAAAGTGAAATATCTTTCTAGTAACGTGGATAAGTTTCCTAGAAAGTGGATCAGTTTTCTAGAAACGAAATTAAATACAGAGAAATTGGTAAAAAGTATTGCATATACTGTCGATACCCAAATAACCTAACAAATTCATATAAACATTTTTTTCTAGAAACCGAATTGTTTTAATAGAAACCTTAAAAATGTTTTCTTATCACGCAATTAGCTCTACAGAAAACCAAGATTTTCTCTTATTGGTTAAGTGTTTTTTAAAAAACCGATTATATTAAAAAAAAACTCATAAGCTTACCTTCAGTTGACTGGCCAATGTCTTGCCCTCGTCTTCAAACACTTGTCGCAGGTGCACCAGATCAACCTTATTAGCCAGTAGGATCATGGGATAATTCTCCCGATCCTTGACGCGCAATATTTGCGTATGAAAATGTCGAATATCTTCAAAACTTTTCCGATCGGTGACAGAGTAGACTAGCAGGAAACCGTCACCCTTGCGCATGTACTGCTCCCGCATGGCCGAGAATTCCTCCTGGCCTGCAGCGATGGGAATAAACAAGCAAATCAAATCCCCAACTACTTGCCCTGTACTCCTAGCATTATGATTAGCTATTCTCAGGCTCTTATAGAAAGAAAATCGTATATAAGAGTCAATACTTAACTGAATCCACTAAGGACAAATGGACAGCTACTGAAGGACAAATGCAAAGCTACTGAAGGACAATTTAAATGCTAATGAAGGACAAATGGAAAGCTAATAAAGGACAAATGGAAAGCTAATAAAGGACAAATGGAAAGCTACTAAAGGACAAATGGAAAGCTACTGAAGACGAATGCAAAGCTACTGAAGGACAAATGCAAAGCTACTGAAGGACGAATGCAAAGCTACTGAAGGACAAATGGAATGCTAATGAAGGACAAATGGAAAGCTACTGAAGGACGAATGCTAAGCTACTGAAGGACGAATGCTAAGCTACTGAAGGACGAATGCTAAGCTACTGAAGGACAAATGCAAAGCTACTGAAGGACAAATGCAAAGCTACTGAAGTACAAATGGACAGCTACTGAAGGACAAATGGAAAGCTACTGAAGGACAAATGCAAAGCTACTGAAGGACGAATGCTAAGCTACTGAAGGACGAATGCTAAGCTACTGAAGGACGAATGCTAAGCTACTGAAGGACGAATGCTAAGCTACTGAAGGACGAATGCTAAGCTACTGAAGGACGAATGCTAAGCTACTGAAGGACGAATGCTAAGCTACTGAAGGACGAATGCTAAGCTACTGAAGGACAAATGGACAGCTACTGAAGGACAAATGGAAAGCTACTGAAGGACGAATGCTAAGCTACTGAAGGACAAATGCAAAGCTACTGAAGGACGAATGCTAAGCTACTGAAGGACGAATGCTAAGCTACTGAAGGACAAATGGACAGCTACTGAAGGACAAATGGACAGCTACTGAAGGACAAATGGACAGCTACTGAAGGACAAATGGAAAGCTACTGAAGGACGAATGCAAAGCTACTGAAGGACGAATGCAAAGCTACTGAAGGACAAATGCAAAGCTACTGAAGGACAAATGCAAAGGGGCTCTAATGAAGGACAAATGCAAAGGGGCTCTAATGAAGGACAAATGGAAAGCTACTGAAGGACATATGGAAAGCTACTGAAGGACGAATGCAAAGCTACTGAAGGACAAATGCAAAGCTACTGAAGGACAAATGGAATGCTAATGAAGGACAAATGGAAAGCTACTGAAGGACAAATGCAAAGCTACTGAAGGACAAATGGAAAGCTACTGAAGGACAAATGCAAAGGGGCTCTAATGAAGGACAAATGCAAAGGGGCTCTAATGAAGGACAAATGGAAAGCTACTGAAGGACATATGGAAAGCTACTGAAGGACGAATGCAAAGCTACTGAAGGACAAATGCAAAGCTACTGAAGGACAAATGGAATGCTAATGAAGGACAAATGGAAAGCTACTGAAGGACATATCTGTCATGTCTTTGTCATGTATATAAAGCTTCTAAGCCGGATTACTAACAATCTGATACAATAAAACTCTTGAAAATCACATAGACTATGTAATACAACACAAACAATATTCCTAAAATGCCTTCTATTTTTAAGCACTTAATCTAATATACTAAAAATACAAATTGAAAGTTACCAGCTGTATCTAGAACATCCAGCAGATACCATTCGTTATCAATCATCTTGTACTGTATATAGGAGTCCTCAATAGTTGGATCGTAGTCTTGAACAAACATCTTCTGGAAATACTGAATAGTTAAAGCGCTTTTGCCGACACCGCCATTTCCAACCACAACCAGCTTAAAAGTGGTTCCGTCATCACAATTCGGTGGTCGGCCAGCCATTATTTATATAATTAGATTCGATTTAAAAATCTGAAATAGGATTTTATTAAAACAATTTTGAAAGAATTCGTTACATTAGTTAGCAGTATGCACAAGCATATGGCTTGCTGACAATGAATAGGACTAGCTTTAAATTCTTTTAGCTAGCCAAGTCTGTACTCTGTAAGCCCAATGTCAACATAGTAAAGGGTAGTCTAATAAATTAGTACTTAAAAACTGCAGCACACATTTAAAGATAAAAAGTACCTATGAATTTGGGTCACAAAATTAGCTATTTTAGTTGAATAGGCCTACCATTTTTTGCTACCCTATTAAATATACAACTAATGACAAAAGAAAATTCTTCGCATTGTAACCTGGGTTTTTAATCAAAATTGTGTTTCCATAATTCCATTTGGCACTTTGGGTCGAAAGTCAGGGTGCTGATATTCATCATCATTTTTCCTTAATAACAACAACAAGCTACGCGGCCCGCTAGCTAGTGGCAGAGTTCAGCGTCAAAAGTGGGGGCCGTGTCAGATGGCGCGCCGCATGGCCAGCGATCAGACGAACTCTGGTCCGTTGGCAGTGTCGGGCGCTCCGGCGTTGCTCCGGCCAGAAGTCGACGCCGGCGCAGGATGGTGAACGGGCGTTGCAGCTGGGCCCTTTCATACAGGGCCATGGTCCCGACACTTTCGTCAGCTTGAAAGACAGCGCGGAGCAGCTCCGAGTGCGTCGAGTCCATTCTAGCGTAGCTGTCAGCGTCCACGTCTCGGCGTTGTACAGCAGGACGATCTCAACCACCTCCTGCCACAGTCGAGCCCTCTGACGATCGGGCAGCGCTTTGGACTGGAGGATGGCGCGTACCGAGGAGGAGTCCTCTGCCTGGTCCTCCTCCACGTGGGCACTAGACCACCGAGGTAGGTGAACCGCTGGTAGCGTGCGAGCGTGGTCGTCTGCCTGTCTGCGCCGCGGCATGTTGGAATGCTGTCTGGCAGAGTCAGCTCCTCGGTCTTCAGCATGTTGACGACTAGGCCGACGCTTGCCGCAACCTCGACTAGCCTATCTATCTGGCTTCAACACGACTACAACACGGTGTAGCCCAGCATACTGAGGCACTTTTCGTTGTAGCGGCGGCCAATGCGTCTGTGCAGCAGGAAGCCGTCTTGTGCTGAGGGGAGTTCGATCCGTAGCACCCAGTCCAGGAGCAGCACAAAGAGGAACAGCGCTAGCGTGACGCCCTGCTGGACTCCAGACGAGGTGTCGAACAGGTTGGCAGCCCATCCGTTGTCATGACAGCAGTGTGTGTGCTGCTGTACAGCGACATGATCACGTTGACAATCTGCTGCGGTACTTGATAGGCCTGAAGGACGACTGGGAGTGCAGCTCTTAACACTGAGTTGAATGTCTTTTGAAAGTCAACAAAGACAATGATGCATGCCTCCTTGATGACATGGCAGAGTACAAGGATCTGGGTCATTGTGCCACAACAAGGCCGGAAGCCATTCTGCTTGTACTGCAGGAAAGGATCCAGCATGGACTGCAGGCATTAGAGAAGCAGTTGGTTGAAAAGCTTCACAGTAAAGGACATCAGTGAGAGATCTAGCAATGATCTTCTTTCTGCATCAAAGCATGCCAACAAGCACATGGTTCATAACCTTGTGTCTTATGATGCCACATAGTGGAGATGTAGTGCCTCAACTGGAACCTCATTGGGGCTAACCTTTGCCACCTGGTGTTCTTCAAGCAATATCCTCTGTTGTCACTGGACCAGTTCAAAAGCCCTCTGTGGCTAGCAGTAGTCTCAAAACAATTTGGCTCAATGTTCAAATTTTAACATTAACTTTCATCAGCCATCAATTGTAATCTTAATATTTTCCAACTACCACAATTTCAGATTAAATAAAATTGCATTAGATACCAAACAGTGAAAAAATGTACTGAGTTTTTTATTGAACTAAAAATAAAGGTCTGAGCTTCTGAATCTAAAAGTTCAATTTGCCATTTTACCCCATGGCAATACTATAGTACAGGTCCAAATGCTGAATGCCATGAAGTTTTGAAACAACTTGAAATAGCAAAAAAATCCTAGGATTCTAACAATTCAAAGCATTCAGTTTCAGTTTTGTTCACTTTCTTAAAAAATTAAAACCAAGGCCAAAATACACATATATTCATAAACACCAAACAGAATGCAGGTAGAAAGTAAAGAAAAATATCTTCTGGGGACCTTTAAAATCTATACCTAATAAAGCATTTAGGCTTTGTAATTCACTATTTATTATTTATAATAGCTAGTACATACATTGCAGTAGGCCTACAGAATAGTTTGAAACTAGGCCTATTAGTTGCTTTCCTAGAATCCTAGGCAATGTGGTTTCTATGCTTTTTATGCTTATGACTGGGTGTCAGTAAGCTAGGCCTAAACAATACTGGTAGAAACAAATTGTAATGTCATTTTCAATGCGTCATGTCTATAGAAGTATGATTAGCCTAATACTAGCATAAATAGAAAAACTCTAAAAGTTAGGCCTATAGAAAATTGTTTCATTAGCAATTAACAAGCAGGAGTAAAAATGAGATGGCAATTTGTAAGAATATTTATTTGGAGACTAGCTAGGCCTACTAGCCGTTTTTTAGGCTTAGTATCTTTATAAATACATTACTAATTTACTGCCAGACTTTCGCTGGAACCTTAAAATGATTAAGCCTAACAGTAGGCCCTACCCAAAAGATAAAAGCAAACGAAATTAGACTTAGTCATTGGTGGCCGTTTTGTTTTACGTCCCTAATTATAACTTAGACATTAAGGTAAGTTATAATAAACCACGATTTATTTAAAACACACACTCTATATTTGAATAGAATTTAGAATAGTTCTTAAATTGAAGAAATCGTAGATTTTTGTTTTATCTAAGTTAATATTAAAAATACGCGCTCGTTCAAATTACTGCTACTTAACTTCGCCGGGCGAAGGTGATCCTTCCCTATCTAGTCATTAAAGTGAGTAGCGAGTAAAAACTCGCCTTTCGCTCACATTACGCATTTTGAAGACGCATTTTTTACAGTGGTTTTATCTATACCAGGCTATAGCAAGTTGCTGCTGAAGAACCTACAATATCCGTGTTTTAACGCTTAAGCAACTAATTCGATCCTGTCTTCGTTTATGTACCAACATCAGCATAAATGTGGTATAAAGTGACAGTGCTTATTTTTTACGCTCCCTGAATGCCCGTGCTAAATGAGGATCAGCACAGGAAAAGTATGGATTACATTTGTTCTTTGCAGTGTTGTCTGGTTGGTACTATCTGTGTCCTTCTTTTTTATTAATCATACCTCTGACCTTGGAGGCTGGAGAAAAGAAATTCAGCGCCTTATGTCACGTAACTTGTTGGCACCTCCGGGTGACAACTGTACAATCAACATGGTTTTCAACGATCCTATATTTAAAGAAGAGAAGCAACTCAGAGACTGGCATAAAAGTGAATTTCATTTTTGCTCGCACAATATTTTCGTAGTTCCTTACGGCTTCGCTCGTCTTTTTAATGTACTATTTGATCCAAACAAAGCAACTGGTCGAACGGGAGGCGAGGAAATCTCACAGGCAAGGAGTTACATTAATCAACTCGCATAAAAACATAATTTCCGGTAATTATACACATACATTTACTAACCTGCGCACTTATTAAACCGTAAAGTCAAATGATCCTCGACTCCTCCGCAGGTGATAAATCAACCAGAAAAACTGGAATATTGGAAGCTAAAACCTGGAGCATTTCGCGTTCTCTGTCCAGACAAAGAGCCGGGCACAAAGCTTCTAAGCTTTGTTCACCCCATCAACAATGCAAGATCCTATTTAAACACTGAATATTTTTCATCCACAACAACTGCCAGTTCGGAAGAGCTCGAGGAATTCTTTAATGTTAGTTCAGCTACACATGAAGATGGGCAGAGGCTTAAAGATACCACAGTATTTGCCCTGACAAGATACGAGTACGCCAATCTATATCACACTGTCACTTATTTCTATAGTATTTTCGCTAACGCAATATTCTACGGCGTCGACTTGTCAAATTTGACAGTTCTATTTATCGATGGACACCCGCGTGGCGCATTGGATCAAGCTTGGCGCACGCTATTTACTAGAATAGTTCGCATTGGTCAGTTAAAGAAACAGCAGTTCATCAGCGACCTGGTCCTAGTAATGATGGGCTATGATTCGCCGATGTTTAGCAATCAAAAAGATCTGCCTATGCACGAACTATTTCGTCAGTTTGTTCTAGGAAGGCACGGAATCTCATCTGAGCACAATGAGACTCAATCTCGCCTGGACTGTAGGGGCAGTCGAATTTTAATCGTCTGGCGTCGCGACTACGTGGCGCATCCCAGGAACCCGCGTGGCAGCGTGCAGCGCAAGATCGCCAACGAGGCTCAGCTCCTGGCCGAGCTGACAGCCGCTTATCCCAGGCTGCGTCTTCGCGTTCGAGGCCAGGCAATGGAGAGCCTGACATTTGCCCAGCAGCTCAGTATAGTGGCCGACACTCGGGTGCTAATCGGCATGCACGGCGCCGGCCTGACGCACGCCATGTTCCTGCCAAAGCGGGCTGGCCTTATTGAACTATTTCCAAAGTACGGCAAGCACGCCAACGCGCACTTTCGCAGCATAGCCCAATGGCGCGGACTGGCCTACGAGCGCTGGGTGAATAAAGTGCAACGCGACGAGCTGCCGGGATTCAGGACCCGAATACCAAACGGTCTAGTTGCCAAGCTGCTGGGAAGTGTGCTGAGAAATTTGAGATGCCTCTGAGCTGCCCGAATTATTGAAGGATTTTTTTACATGTAACGAGCATTTTCCTCTTGCCGATGAAAATGTGACGAATTTTGCGTATTTTTTTCTCTGGCTCAAATACGCTCGTAAGCGTAAAATTATTACTAACTAATCGTTGCCTTCATATTAATTACAAAGATTAGCAACTATTATTAAACAACAGTGAGAAAACTGCGGCCATTTGCTTTTAGAATTTTATCACGCAATGCGCATCACCGCCAGAGTTTGGGCGACAACGAAAGAACTTTCAACAAAAGAAGAACAAACACGACACACGGGCAGAGGGGAAAGAACCGTAAAGCAGGCCACAATAGGGATTAGATGAAAGAATAGGACATTGTTAAGTGAAGGAAGAGAGGCAATGACTGGGATATGCCTTTGTGATTGCGTACAGCACGCACAGCTCTCTCCCACTCACTCGCTAGACTATTCTAGTCTGATTATGCCCCGTGACAGTTGTTGATTGATGCTTAACAATGCTCCACAAGGATAGCATCAATGTTGTGAGTATAGTTGTACCTAAACCAATAGAGTTCACTTAGTTCTGCGGTGCCACATGCACTTTAATTTTTTTAACACTGAAGGCCGCTTGCGCTGTTTGCATATCGTTTATATCTACTCGGTACTTAATAAATACCTGAATAAATAGTTGCAACTGAATAAGTAATTCAGACCTGTTCCATCTGTCCGACTCTCTCCCATCTGATCTGTCACTCTTTATCCAATCTATTAAATTTGAGAACAAAGCTAGTGTCTAAATCCATAAGTAAATTAAAATTAAGAACAGTCTGGCTGTCTCGGGAAAATTCAATGGACCGGATGTCGCCGCTGATCTATCGCAAAAATTGATTCCCTGTTGAACTGTGCCGCATGAATTCAACTGGGAGACAGCGCTAAAACTGTGCCACACTTCCCCAAGAGCTTGAAGATAGAAAGAATTGGAATTCATAAATAATCATTTTTTTTCCTAGCATTTACTATGAGTAGTAGGCGGCAGATATCGGGCAAAAATGCAGAAAAAAACTTAAAACTCACAACTGAATTTTAAGAATTAAAAAATCATTTTAAATTCGTGCTCTTTGCAGGAAACAACAATTACGAGTATTAACTTTAAGCGATACGAGCTTAATACAATTTCAGATTGTTTTCGGTGGGTTCATGGATAATAAAATTTCTGCTCACGTGATTTGGATTATAAAGTGCATTTCATCTAGCTAAAGCCCTGGCGCCTCGTTACCGCATCCGATAAAAGGCTGAGTAATCTGGCTTCTCTGTTTCCATGGCGACAGGATGGCACAATCTAGTTGCCTCGGCAATTAGACGCACTGAGCCTTCGTTGGGATAAATTAACAATGAGATAAGCTTCACCCAGCTAGGAAGTTTTTTTCGGCGATTATAAATATTTAATTAGAAGAGAGTTGGAAGGTTGAAGAATCTTAAAAACACACCGATCGACGTGAGTTCTGAGTTTCGTATCGCAGTTTGAGCGACCAGAAAGATAGGCAGATATACAAGTGTTGCGTTATAGAAATGGCGAAACTTCGATTGCCTGTTGTGGGATATTTGCTGGTCTTGGTAGCAGCAAAATTGACGTTGGCTACTGACGATATATATTTGCAGTTCTACATGAATCAAGTTAAACTGGTAAGTGTTATATTTTCATTTACTAAAAAGACACGGATCAGTTGACAAATGAAAGGATAGATTAGGATATTGGCTAACGAAGAGAAAATCAATAGCATAGAATCAACAGACAACAGTTAGACATAGATAAGACACATGTTAGACATAGATAAGACACCTGTTACACATAGATAAGACACCTGTTAGACATAGATAAGACACGTGTTAGACATAGATAAGACACGTGTTAGGGATATATAAGACACATGTTAGATATAGATAAGACACATGTTAGACATTAGATAAGACACCTGTTAGACAAAGAGAAAACACAGGTTAGAAAGAGACAAGACACCTGTTATATAAAGAGGAGTAATAAGTGGTATTAGAGGTATAAGTGAGCATTAAAAAATCGATTTCCCAGTGGGACCAGCAAGGCCAGCAGGCCAAGCTACAGTCGGCGATGCTAACCGGCCTTCGTGAGTACTGTTCCGTAACTGCCAATTTTGCCAACTGCGGCATCAACTCGACGGCGGATGTGTGAGTGGCTATTCTTCTGAAAAATAATAAAATTCATAAGAAGGGTCGTTTTATACAATAAAATGGTATTCCGCGGAAGGAGGAGTTCAGGTTTAGCAATCCGTGGCCCAAAAGTAAGTCAGTAAGTAGTATATAAAAGAGCACTCATGCCTCACAGTCACGGAAGCAATTTTACTTTCCACGCAGTACATTCACAGCTGCCGCAGTGGTGATAAGTCCAGGATATCCGACTGATGCAAACTCTCGCTACCTGGACGTTCGCATCGGAATCGAGTACTCAGTCGGCTCCACCCCGGTGCGCTTGCCAGCCGCTGTGGTTAAAGGTATGTTTTGGTTTAAGTGAGCTCTGACTATCGACTCAGTTCAAAACGAGGTTCGAACCCAGTGATCACTGATTTGAGCAAAACCGTGAATAAGACAATAAATGCCTCATGGTTTCAGTGCACACAACGGTAAATATAGAACCAGCAATAGCTGGGTAGGAATTAGGAAAGGAAATAGGAAAGGCGGCTGTCAAGTCCATGGACTGAACAGCTGTACACATGCAGTCTTTAGAAACGCCGCGAAAAAACTGCCGTTGCGCTACCGGATGTACATCTGACCCAGCTGAGACTGGGAAGCGATGAGACAGGAAGATTATTTTGGTATTCAGTCGATTGAAGCTCTCAACACCCGAATTTCAGAGATCGCAACCAGCCGGCGAGAGTCGCTCTCGTCCTCTGTCGGTTATTACTTGGTGTACATTAATAAAGACTTCTATTCGATTCCACCGGCTAGCCTAGCCAATAAGGTGATCGTGCCGATATTTGTGCTGGGTACTCTGGTTCTAATCATAGTGGCCCTGGCGCTTAGGCATCGCCAGTAAGTGAATGAGACTTGTACATCCGGCTTGTATATCCGGGCTGGGGGGACGATGCGGGTATTTAATTTCTTCTATTTCTTCAGGCTCCGCGAACACAACAAGCGCATGAGAAGTTCCGGAAGCGAGCTCAAACCGCACCGGAAGTCCGTTGGCGGTGGCGACCAATTAACCAACCGAGGCGACAACAAAGTGTCGGCCGCCGACTTGAAAACTAACGACCAGAAGCAGCAGAAGAAAACGGACTCTGTCCCGCTTGACGAGCAGGACACGGGAAAAAAGAAACACAAGAAGAATTCCAAGCTGAAATCCAAGTCGAAATCAAAGGCCGGCAACAAGACATCGGAGAAAGCTACACCGGGCGCAACTATCGACTGGAGCGGCGGCGGCGGAAAGAAGGCGGCCGGAAATGGAGAGTTTAACAATATTGGGTGAGTTAAGTCCTTTGCTGCTTGCTCCCGGACGTTAATAACAATAGAAAGACCATGGGGGTACATAAAATACACACAATTTATTTTTATCTGTACGAGTATATCATAAAATATTCCACTAAACAGCGTGAAAATCCAAACATTGTCTAACATTTTCCGCTCTATCCGATGAAAAAACTTCAATAATCACAAAACATCGGTATCGTAGAATTCAACGATTCTATTCTGCTCACAAAATAGCATCATTTAACCATGTCGGCTGTTACTGTTGATTTATTATAAACATTATATTATTGATTACTACACTATAGAAACAATATTGATTCGCTAGGTTATATGTTAGCTGTCCTTGTCACCAGGGTCTTCGACAAGAATCGCTGAATATCTCGACGATGCTGACTCGGGCGGCTTTAAAAGTTATTTCGTCGTAAAAGGCGGAAAATTTTGATCCATATGGTGGTGGACTTTAACGGAAATCGGACATCGGTTTTGGAGCTATTATGAAGGGGACACTGGGTAATTGAAATACCCCGTGGTCTCTCTACTGTTAAGGCAACCAGTACAAACGGACGTTTGCCCGTTGGCAATTCGCTCGTCGACATTTGCCTGTCGTCTTGTCATGTTAAGTTGTACAATGCAAACAAGCTTCAATCGATGCTCGTTCCGTCAGCGGGGAGCTGCGCTTTACCTTCCCCCCAGTTCAAGCGTGTCATGGTGTCATGGATACAGGACTTTAGATACATTGTTAGCAAGGATGACCTGTTTTAAGAAATTCAAGGTCACTGTATTGTATTTTTCATTTCAGCTTCGAAAAGTCCATCAACGAAGGCGATCTACGCGCCCGTCAGAGCGGCGCAAGTCACTCTGAGCATCAGCATCAGCAGCCGCTTTCAATGATCAACCAGTCGGCTAGCAACCTGTCCGAGATCATCCAGGTGCGCAGCGGAGCCGCTTCGCCAATGAGCAAAGGCCAGGACAAGGGCAAGAAGCAGAAGACCAGAAAGCGCACAGGTGACGCCGAGGAGGACAACCTCATGGACAACAGCGTGTTCAAGCCGCCGGAGGGTAACCTCACCGACGCTGAGCGGGAACTGTCGGCTAGCGAGGACGACGGAGTGCCAACACTGAGGGACTCTTCCGACCAGCAGATGATCTGACCGATTAGAACGACGTTCTAATGCTTAGAAATGTTGGAAAAGATGATCTCAGTAAAACAACACGAGAAATTGACTCTCATGCACTTGATTAAAAGCTTGATTATCTTTTTTATGATTTCCTTAACCACTGAAACTTATTTCTTATGTTGAGCAACAAGATTTCTTCACTTTTAAGAGTTCCCCATAAACTAGCTTGCTCTAGTAGCGTAAAATTTACATCAAACAAGCATTAACTAAGCTTTAACAGCTTCACAAAAACAAGAGAAGTCACACTTTTGCTGCTAATTTATTCGTCACCTACGATGAACAATACACGCGGGTTAGTTGTCAATCACAACACCATTAATGGCTTTTAATTATGAGAAGGATTTGTGAATCGAAATAACAAATACGAAATTTGAGGATCTAACACTGTGTATGGCTTCAATTTGTACAAATCTGAGGATCTGGGATTGCGAAAGCTACAAATCTGAGGATCTGGGATTGTGAAAGCTACAAATCTGAGGATCTGGGATTGTGAAAGCTACAAATCTGAGGATCTGGGATTGTGAAAGCTACAAATCTGAGGATCTGGGATTGTGAAGCTACAAATCTGAGGATCTGGGATTGTGAAAGCTACAAATCTGAGGATCTGGGATTGTGAAAGCTACAAATCTGAGGATCTGGGATTGTGAAAGCTACAAATCTGAGAATCTGGGATTGTGAAAGCTACAAATCTGAGGATCTGGGATTGTGAAAGCTACAAATCTGAGGATCTGGGATTGTGAAAGCTACAAATCTGAGGATCTGGGATTGTGAAAGCTACAAATCTGAGGATCTGGGATTGCGAAAGCTACAATTCTGAGGATCTGGGATTGTGAAAGCTACAAATCTGAGGATCTGGGATTGTGAAAGCTACAAATCTGAGAATCTGGGATTGTGAAAGCTACAAATCTGAGGATCTGGGATTGTGAAAGCTACAAATCTGAGGATCTGGGATTGTGAAAGCTACAAATCTGAGGATCTGGGATTGTGAAAGCTACAAATCTGAGGATCTGGGATTGTGAAAGCTACAAATCTGAGGATCTGGGATTGTGAAAGCTACAAATCTGAGGATCTGGGATTGTGAAAGCTACAAATCTGAGGATCTGGGATTGCGAAAGCTACAAATCTGAGGATCTGGGATTGTGAAAGCTACAAATCTGAGGATCTGGGATTGTGAAAGCTACAAATCTGAGGATCTGGGATTGCGAAAGCTACACTTCTGAGGATCTGGGATTGTGAAAGCTACAAATCTGAGGATCTGGGATTGTCAAAGCTACAAATCTGAGAATCTGGGATTGTGAAAGCTACAAATCTGAGGATCTGGGATTGTGAAAGCTACAAATCTGAGGATCTGGGATTGTGAAAGCTACAAATCTGAGGATCTGGGATTGTGAAAGCTACAAATCTGAGGATCTGGGATTGTGAAAGCTACAAATCTGAGGATCTGGGATTGTGAAAGCTACAAATCTGAGGATCTGGGATTGCGAAAGCTACAATTCTGAGGATCTGGGATTGTGAAAGCTACAAATCTGAGAATCTGGGATTGTGAAAGCTACAAATCTGAGGATCTGGGATTGTGAAAGCTACAAATCTGAGGATCTGGGATTGTGAAAGCTACAAATCTGAGGATCTGGGATTGTGAAAGCTACAAATCTGAGGATCTGGGATTGTGAAAGCTACAAATCTGAGAATCTGGGATTGTGAAAGCTACAAATCTGAGGATCTGGGATTGTGAAAGCTACAAATCTGAGGATCTGGGATTGTGAAAGCTACAAATCTGAGGATCTGGGATTGTGAAAGCTACAAATCTGAGGATCTGGGATTGTGAAAGCTACAAATCTGAGGATCTGGGATTGTGAAAGCTACAAATCTGAGGATCTGGGATTGTGAAAGCTACAAATCTGAGGATCTGGGATTGTGAAAGCTACAAATCTGAGGATCTGGGATTGCGAAAGCTACAAATCTGAGGATCTGGGATTGTGAAAGCTACAAATCTGAGGATCTGGGATTGCGAAAGCTACAATTCTGAGGATCTGGGATAGTGAAAGCTACAAATCTGAGAATCTGGGATTGTGAAAGCTACAAATCTGAGGATCTGGGATTGTGAAAGCTACAAATCTGAGGATCTGGGATTGTGAAAGCTACAAATCTGAGGATCTGGGATTGCGAAAGCTACAAATCTGAGGATCTGGGATTGTGAAAGCTACAAATCTGAGGATCTGGGATTGCGAAAGCTACAATTCTGAGGATCTGGGATAGTGAAAGCTACAAATCTGAGAATCTGGGATTGTGAAAGCTACAAATCTGAGGATCTGGGATTGTGAAAGCTACAAATCTGAGGATCTGGGATTGCGAAAGCTACAATTCTGAGGATCTGGGATTGTGAAAGCTACAAATCTGAGGATCTGGGATTGTGAAAGCTACAAATCTGAGGATCTGGGATTGTGAAAGCTACAAATCTGAGGATCTGGGATTGTGAAAGCTACAAATCTGAGGATCTGGGATTGTGAAAGCTACAAATCTGAGGATCTGGGATTGCGAAAGCTACAATTCTGAGGATCTGGGATTGTGAAAGCTACAAATCTGAGAATCTGGGATTGTGAAAGCTACAAATCTGAGGATCTGGGATTGTGAAAGCTACAAATCTGAGGATCTGGGATTGTGAAAGCTACAAATCTGAGGATCTGGGATTGTGAAAGCTACAAATCTGAGAATCTGGGATTGTGAAAGCTACAAATCTGAGGATCTGGGATTGTAAAAGCTAAAAATCTGAGAATCTGGGATTGTGAAAGCTAAAAATCTGAGGATCTGGGATTGTGAAAGCTACAAATCTGAGGATCTGGGATTGTGAAGCTACAAATCTGAGGATCTGGGATTGTGAAAGCTACAAATCTGAGGATCTGGGATTGTGAAAGCTACAAATCTGAGGATCTGGGATTGCGAAAGCTAATACTAGAGGATGTTGGATTGTGATGAAGGCCAAAAATTAGTACTGTATCCGAGAATAGCTAAAGAAATTTCTAAAAATATCAGCTAAAATTAAAATTCAAGGTTAGCGGTAAAAATATCACAAAATGAAAAATTGTAGTTAAATTTGGGTTTTACTGAATGCTTTTTGGATCAGTTAATTCCCCACTAATAAACAAACCAATTTGATGAATTATATTTATGTTTTTCACAAACTTAGAGCGGCTGGGTATTAATTAATGAATAAGTTAACTGTTGCACAATTCGAACAAATTGTAACGAACGCAGACACAAAAAGGCGGCACGTGTGGCAAAAGCAGCGGTGAGAAGCATTTATTGTACTGAACTAAAACTTATCGTATTATTTTAGGATAAAAGTGTCTGAATATTGGTTCCGAAAAAATAGAGAGAGACGACAAGAAAATGGTTTAGACACCCGATTTCAAAGTTAGGAAGGCTGTCACACATCTATCAACAATTAGACAAAGAAAGCATTCGTTAGACGCAAAGACGCAAAAAAAAATAACGCAGTCTGGCGACTGGAGAAAATCAGATCTTCAGAAAAATGGACAAAATAAAATCGAGAAAGAGCAGGAAACTATTTCATAGCACACACACAACAGCGAGCACGCTTCTAAATGCTTCAGAAAACATCATCAACGGGCGTAGAAAAAGTAGATGCATCATAATGACAGAATGTCGGAAGCAGTAAGAAGCAGACAAAAGAAACACACACACACAACTAGGTCAAAGAAGGTCACAAGAAAAAACTATCATATTAATTAGCAACAAGAAAATAGACAAAATTGATAGCGAAATAAACCAAACGCTTGCGTTTTACTATTACAAGTAATACTAGTAGTTTAAAAATACAATACCCACACAGAGCCGACACTTTTTGCCCTTTGAATCGGAATGCAAACTAAAGATTTAGATTTAAGCCACAGGAGGTTAAAGTTAGGGAGGGAATAAAAAGAAAATAAAAGGGACAGGGAGAAAGATGAGACAGGAGAGACATGAGACAGGTAAGAGAAGAAACACGGGAGAGATGAGACAGGTAAGAGAAGAAACACGGGAGAGATGAGACACGGAAGAGAAGAGACACGGAAGAGAAGAGACACGGAAGAGATGAAACAGGGGAGACAGAAGACACGGGAGAGGTGAGACAGGTAAGAGAAGAGACACGGGAGAGATGAGACAGGTAAGAGAAGAGACACGGAAGAGATGAAACAGGGGAGACAGGAGACACGGAAGAGATGAGACAGGGGAGACAGGAGGAGACACGGAAGAGATGAGACAGGGGAGACAGGAGACACGGGAGAGATGAGACGGGGAGTGTCAGAAGGTGCTTCAGGAAGGATTTAGGAGCTCTTGAGACACTATTTGACCTGCGGACTCCTAGATTAAGTGGTTCGTTTTTTGTATAAGAAAAGAACAATGTTTATTGTTTGTGTCTGGAATACATGAACTATTATAGAATAACTACGAGATACAGGCAAAAACAGCATCATCGAAATAGAAAAAGTAATAATTTTATTAGCTGTTCTGACAATTTAACGGGGAATTTTAGGTTCTGCTACAATCGAAACATATTAAAACTAGGTAGGCTTTAAGCGCGATTAAAACGTTAAATGGCATTAAGTTACTTCTTCAGCAGTCATACAACTGGTGTCCAGTTATCAGAGCATGTTTTGGATGATTGAGTTCACTTTTCCGGAGCGTTTTCGGATCCGTTGGTGCCAGCCAAGTTGTCCGCTTTGTCTGGAATGAACAGTTAGTAACGTCGCACTGAATTGATGAATTGTGACTTTTCTTCTTGCGTCTTCGCACAAAATATTGAACTAATGTAGACAAGTCCCCATTGTGCACACACTAAATAAAAATTGATAATAATTGATTACACCCGTCCCAATCGGGCCAGATGTGCAGCCGACAGCACAGCCGCAGCTATTGCGCGGCGCATCTGAAGGCTGCGTACAGCTGTTCAGTCCATGGACTGGGGGGACGCCACACCCACCTTCAATTATCCCAGCTAATGCTGAGTACCCATTTAACGGCTGGGTGAACTGAAGCAATGCAGAGTTAAGTGTCTTGCTAAAGGACACCAATTGTTTCAGTGGAGTCGGGAATCGAACCCCCGACCTTCAAGTCCGACGCCCTAACCACTAGGCTACAACCTCTACAACCGAGAATCGCACACACACTAAGCAATATACACAAATCCCCAGTGTACACACACTAAGCAATATACACAAATCCCTAGTGTACACACACTAAGCAGTGTACACAAATCACAGTGTACACACACTAAGCAGTGTACACAAATCACAGTGTACACACACTAAGCAATATACACAAATCCCTAGTGTACACACACTAAGCAGTGTACACAAATCACAGTGTACACACACTAAGCAGTGTACACTAACTACTGTACATAAATCATTGTCAAAATTTGCACACAAGTTCAGCTATCAGGACGACTGCCTAACAATAACAGTAAAACAAGTCAAACATTGTGCCTAATGCACACGATAGCCAGAATACAGTAAACAAACATCTACTGTACAAAATCGTCACCAACCGGAAGGTCGAGCATCCGCGCAGACTTTCAAAAACTCGGCCAACTCCTCCTTTGTCTTGAATTTGATTGCCAGCTGCTCGTTGCGGCCATCTGGCGCGGTCTCGTCGGAGAAGTCCACGCAGTACCAGCAGACGCTTGTGGCCGAATTCGGCATGGGTTTGAATGCCAGCGAGGCGGTCAGGCGGTGATTGCAGCACAGCTTGTGAACCTGATCGCGTCGCATCACTAGGCGACAGGCGCCGGTTCCGTCCTTCTGTTGCAGTACCTTCATCTGGCCGATGCCGCGCTCCTTCCATTGGCCGTCTGTCCAACGGTAGAGCCTGGCCCGCTGGCAGAATAGTGTAGTTTCGTCCTCTTCGCCGGATTTCACCGTCACCAGATCGGGCAGGGCAATCACAGGCTCGTAATGCGGATCATGCTCCTCGTCTTCCTCGGCCTCATTATCGTCGGCAGCAGCAGCGGCGCCGGAAATCTTCGACGGCTGCGCAGTGGCGGAGCCGAAGAGCACCGAACCGGCACCCGACCAGGAGAATGCTCCGCCGGATGATGAGGCAGTGGCAGCGGCTGCTGCGGGAACGTCGGCAGCAACGGCGCTAGACGCCAGACTAGCAAAGGAGAACATACTATTGGCCTTCTCGCCGAAGATGCCCATGGAGACAGTGTCCAGTTTGTCTTGTGTCTTGGGAGTATTTTTATTCATTGGCTCAGACTGCTTCTTTTCGTCAACGACGGTAGATTTCGGATTAGTGTAAGCTCCCTCGCCATCGCTGTCAGTCTGATCTTGGCGATTCTCGAAGGCGTAGAAATTATCCGGCAGCTTCAGTTGGCGAGCCCGACGAATCTGTTCTTCGCTTACGGGCGGGTCGTAGGCGACAAAGACTACTTCGCCTTCTGAGTCTTTGTCCGTTGCCGACTTGGTGTCATTGCCGGCGCTACACGACGGCTGCTGTGCAGCATCAGTGGAAGCGGACTGGTTTGCGGCGCCAGAGATGGAAAACTTTGGCCCCTGCTGATCGGCAGACGATGAGGCGGATCCGAAGCCGAATTTGATTCCGCCCTCGGCGGCTTTCGGGGCGCCGAACGACAGGCTGGTGAACGGTGACGATGAAGCCGCGGCGGTGGTTGCTGCGCCTGGCTTGTTGGACGGCTGACTGGTGCCAAATGTCAGGCCGCCAAAGGAGAAGCCCGGGGCGGCGGTGGTGGCAGGGGCGCCTGCAGTGGTGGCAGGAGCGGCTGCGTTGGTGGCAGGAGCGGCTGCGGTGGCGCCACCGGGCTTCGCTGTGGAGCAGCAAGGACAGACGGTCTTGTCCTTGTCGTTCTGCACAGCGCAGGTCGGACAAGACCAGCTGCCAGCCGGTGGCTTCAGACGATCCAAGAAGCTTGGCGCGGCAGCAGCGGTGGTGGCAGGAGCGGCTCCGGTGGCGGCAGGGGCGGACGTGGCCGCAGTGGGAGCTTTCGCGTCAGTTTGCTTTCCCGCAGTCTGCAGCGCTTTCTGGCACTCGGCGAACTTGGCTTTGAAGTCAGCCAGCTGCTCGGGAGTCTTGAACCTGACGCACAGGATTTCCATCTTGGCCTCGCCGTCCGAGAAGTCGTTGGCACTCCAGGAGACAGCGTTGGCCACGTTCTGAACATCAGTGAGCTTCATGGCAGCATCGATCCAGTGATTGGCGCACAGCTTCTTCACCTGGTCACGCCGCATCACAATGCGATACTTGGCGCTGTCCTGGTTATGCAGAATCTTCAGTTCGCCGACTCCGCGCGACTTCCACTCGCCGCTGACGAAGCGGTAGAGGGCGGCACGCTCCGTGAACAGCCGCACATCCGACTCCTCGCCCGTCTTCAGGTCCACCTGGGCAATGTGAAGCAACCAATGTTAAGTTACGGGACCTTTTAATTTGGAATAGTCGAGTGAAGTGGCTGTAAGAATCGTGAGTATAGGTTAATTGAAAAAGGACAACAATGAGCTAACCTTATCCGGCAGGCTAACAACGGGAGTGAAGTCTACCGAAGGCTCGAAATTCTCCGGATTGTCAGCCGAGTCGTCCGCGGCGGCAGCGGCCGAAGAGGCTGGCGGAGGCGCCGCAGCAGCAGCAGCAGCAATTGATGCACTGGCCGCAATTGGAGCGGAAGTCGGCAATGGTGGCCCACCGGCAGCCGAAGTTGAGCCGAACGAGAATGAGCCGAAGCCGAAGGTTGCGGGAGCTCCGGCAGCGGGACCGGCGCCAGTTGCAGTTGCTGGCTTTGGCGGCATGCCGAAAGAGAAGCTGGCAAATGTTGAAGGTCCGGAAGACGCCGAAGCGCTTGTTGTTGTGGTTGTATTAGCTGCACTGCCGCTGCTAGCAACAGCTGTCTTTGGAGCGCCGAACGAGAAGGTGGTGAACGGTGACGATAAAGCCGCGGCGGTGGTCGCTGCGCCTGGCTTGTTGGACGGCTGACTGGTGCCAAATTTAAAGCCGCCAATGGAGAAGCCCGGAGCTGCGGTGGTGGCAGGGGCGCCTGCAGTGGTGGCAGGAGCGGCTGCGTTGGTGGCAGGAGCGCCTGCAGTGGTTGCAGGAGCGGCTGCGGTGGCGCCACCGGGCTTCGCTGTGGAGCAGCAAGGACAGACGGTCTTGTCCTTGTCGTTCTGCACAGCGCAGGTCGGACAAGACCAGCTGCCAGCCGGTGGCTTCAGACGATCCAGGAAGCTTGGCGCGGCAGCAGCGGTGGTGGCAGGAGCGGCTCCGGTGGCGGCAGGGGCGGACGTGGCCGCAGTGGGAGCTTTCGCGTCAGTTTGCTTTCCCGCAGTCTGCAGCGCTTTCTGGCACTCGGCGAACTTGGCTTTGAAGTCAGCCAGCTGCTCGGGAGTCTTGAACCTGACGCACAGGATTTCCATCTTGGCCTCACCGTCCGAGAAGTCGTTGGCACTCCAGGAAACAGCGTTGGCCACGTTCTGAACATCAGTGAGCTTCATGGCAGCATCGATCCAGTGATTGGCGCACAGCTTCTTCACCTGGTCACGCCGCATCACAATGCGATACTTGGCGCTGTCCTGGTTATGCAGAATCTTCAGTTCGCCGACTCCGCGCGACTTCCACTCGCCGCTGACGAAGCGGTAGAGGGCGGCACGCTCCGTGAACAGCCGCACATCCGACTCCTCGCCCGTCTTCAGGTCCACCTGGGCAATAAATAAGGAATATTTATTATATAAGATCGGGACTCTGATAATAGTCACACAGAAAAAATCCCCCCACTGACCTTATCGGGCAGGTTGACAACCGGAGTAAACTCAATGGACGGTTCAAAGCTCTCCGGATGATCAGCCGAGTCGTCTTTGTCCTGAGCGGCTGTCGATGAAACTGTCACGGGTGGAGTCGCTGAAAAAGCCGACGGCGCAGCAGTAGCAGCAGCAGCGGTGGCAGCCGCGGGCGCGGATCCAGGAGCGACAGAACTTTTGCTGACTAGAGACAGGCCGGAGAAGAGTGACGGAGGCGGCTGCTGCTGCTGCTGCTGCGGCTGCAAAGGTGATGTCTTGCTAGCCCAGTTGCCAAGCAGTGACAGTTGCGGCTTTCCACCAATTGCGGCGGCCTCAGACGATGCGATGGCTGGCTGCACGTTGCCAGGCGAAGCCGTAGTGGCAGTCGGTCTGATGACAAAAGGCTGCGATGGAGTCGGCTGCGGCTTCGGCGTTGAGGAAGACTGCAGAAGCGATGGCGGCTGTTGCTGTTGCTGCAGCGGAGTCTGCTGACGCAGCGGCGCTGGAACGACTCCGGGAACACCAAAAGCAGGCGGCGTAGGCAGAAGTCCAGGCCTAGCAGACATGGTGAAGGGAGCGGCCGGCAGCTGCTGACGCGGCGGTTGAGGCTGGATCACCGACGACTGCGGCGGCTGGCCAAACAAACTGCCACCGATGTTGAAGAAGCCGCCGTCAGCTGGCAACGACTGCTGCTGCTGTCCAAATAGTTCAGCGCCAACGTCGTCGATTTCACCTCCAGCTGCGCCAACTTCATCATCGTCGTCATCATCGAATGCGACTTCTTTAATGACGCCGGTAGGCGTTCGGCCAAGCATTAGCGTTGGAATAGCGGCACCGGCAACCTGAGCATGAGGAAGAGATACTGGCAGAGAGTGGGCATGCGGATGCTGCTGATGGCCAACGGGCGGACGAAGCGCGCCAACTTGATAAGCGGCAGCGGCCGCAGCGGCTGCGGCTGCCGAGCCCTGCAGGAAAAATTGCGGAGGCAGCTGTGGCTGGGGTGGTAAACTGTGAAACTGCTGCTGTTGTTGCTGCTGCTGCTGCTGTTGCTGAATCTTCATTTCGGAATAGAAGCGCTCGAGCTGCTCAATCTTGTTAGCATCCTGCCTCTGCTGGCTGAGAATGCGAATCAGGTCCTGGTTAGTGTTCATGAGCTGTTTGTTCTGCTCCATCAGCTGACGATTCTGTTCCATCAATTGGCTAACCACTTTATCGTTGGCTGCGCTAATTGAACGAACAACGGAATCTACGCGATCCGGCGTGATAACGCGACTCTGGTAGGCTGAACGATGAAGTTGAGCTGGCGTGAACGGGGTGGACAGCTGCGGAATGCTTGGCTGGTGCTGCTGTTGCTGACAAGTCAGGCCGTTAGTCAGCATTGACTGGTTGGCTGGGGCGATGGCTACTTCTAGCCGATCTTCAACCTCCTCCAATGAGGCGCAAATGTCAGCATAGAGCGGATGAGCCGGACTATTCCAGGTGCGGTCCAGGGCTTCGCGCAGCTTGTCGCGCGATTTTACTAGCAGGGCGCGACGATCAGCGGCGGTCGCTGCGGTCTGATCGGCTGTGGGTTTTAATTACAGGAAAGGTCTAAATCTAAAAAAAAGTTAATAAGGAAGGTCGAGAGTTCGATTCTTAGCGACCTACGAGTCGTGAATCAGACGCTCTAACCGCAGGGCTAGAAACCTTTCTGTGAATTGCACAGAAAATTCGGGTGGTGTGTGACGGCCCTAGTCCATGGACTGGGTAGCCAGAGTGGCTAGGGTATCATTTCTTTCTATCTCTAAAGACAGGGTACTCACAAGAGCTGAGCAGTAGTTTGCCAGCATTGTAGGCGCCATCGGCCGTCCGCATCTCTGAGTAGAGCTCCAAAGCGGTTTCCACATCGCCAGAATTAGCAGCGGCTGCGGCTCTGAATGCCAAGCCTCTGGATAGCCAGTCGTCCAGCTCGGAGCGGGTGTAGGCAGCCAGGCCGCCGCAGCTGCCGCCCATGTCGAACATGGCGGCTGGTCGAGAGCCACCGTTGCCGACGCCATCGGAGCGAACAATCTGCAGGACACGCTCCCACAGTCGGCCGGCCGTGGCCGCAGCAGCTTCATCGTCGGCATTAGCAGCAGCCGAGCCAGAATCGGCTAGAACGTCGGCTGACCAGAATTCGGCAAGGCGGGCCAGCAGCCTCAACGGCATCAGGCAGCAGCGCAGAGCCTCCAAGCCAAGGGTGAGGCAGCGCCGCTGACGGGCGTCCAAGGAAGACGCCGAGCCGGTCGACATACTAACTGCGGCTCGCCAGAAGGCGACGCAATCGTCGTAGCCGGACCAGCGTCGACCCCAGGGCAGCATTGGCGGCATCGGGATGACCTGCTGCTGCGGCTTGTCGTTGTTGTCCTGAGATAAAATACAGACAGCTGACAGGAATAGGCGAATATCGGCTCGGCTGAGGGACTCCGGGCTGGCGTTATTGGAGTCGTCATCGCTCGCATAGTCGCGCAGACGCGGAAAAGCGGCCAGAACCAGCGAACGAATGCCCAACGGGGAGCGCCAGTGATCCAGGCACCAGGCCAGCTGGTTCAGATCGCGCCAGTTGCCGCCAGCTGAACAACCGTCGGCATCCAGACGGAGCTGCTGGTCGCGGCCAGGCGCCGAAAGTGACACAGACCGGTGCAGCGGAGAATCAGATAGGCGAGATCTAGAAGCCGCGTCGGCAAGCTTAGCATCCGAATATACTAGATCGGCGATTCCGCTGCGACGAGCCGACGAAGACTCCGCGAAGTGGGCGATGGATTCTGCTACAGACGATGATGACGTCATGGCTGTAACCATGTGGCCGACAATGCTGCGTCGCAGTGCCGAATAGTCGGGCAGCGATATGCCGGCACCGGTGCCACTCGAATCGCTAACTGTGGCAGTGCCGGTGAATGCCGCTTGCATCAGGTAAATTAGCGGCTGTCTGGTTGACTCGGCTGCCAGCAGGCGCACAGTGGCCCGCTTGCACAATAGAAAGCCAGACAGGGCAAACAGTTCAGCGTCCATATCGGCAGAGAATGCATCGCCAACTAATCCGTACAATTGCTGCAGCATGGAGTCCAGCTTGGCTATCTGGTTAGCCAGTTCCGTCACTGTCGCACCAGAGGCGAAGCTGAGCCAGATTAGCCTGCGCTGACAGTGCAGCCGTTGTTTAGCAAGCTTCACAGCGTCCGTAGCAACCGTTGCGGAGCCGACGCTGCTAGCGGACTCGCCAACTCGGGCAATATCAGCCAACAGACTGGAACAGCGGCGATACCAGTCGATGGAATCGTAGTGCAAGCCGGCAGCTTCAGCGTCTAGACAGCACCTGAAGGCTTCGTTAAGGCGGCCGAGCTTGGCCAGCTGGTCGATTAGGCGAATCCGGCGATCGGCTTCGCGAGGCGCCTTCGCCACTTCGGCAGTTAGAAGATCGACAGCGGCGGAGGCTGCAGCAGCTCCACCATCGGCAGTAGTTGTAGAAGCTGCCGCAGTTGCAGCCAGCAGTCTAGCCTTCAGCGATAGAACAGCCGGACTGCTGGGAAAGCTAGCCTCAGCCTGTTCTAGCCACATCCTTGCCGATTCAAGATCCGCTAGGCAACCAGCGGCAGCCTGGCGAGTCAGGACGGAGCAGACGGAGATCAGCAGGGACTTCTGGCCCCGATCCAGCTCATAAGCTTGCCTATAGGCGGACAGAGCGGCCGAGTCGTCTTTCATCGCTTCGGCAATTTGACCGCGAAGTGTGTGAGCAGGGGCAAAGTCCAGATTGGCCTTCATATAGAAGTCCAGGTGTTGCTTAGCAGATTGGTAATCTTTAACATCGTAGTAGAGCTTGGCAAATTGAAAGCCGCGCGACTGTTGCTCCCTGGGATCTTTGGATCGGCTCAGTATGCTGGCCACCTGTTTGTCAACCTGTTGCTTAGTCCGAAACATGCCGACACCGGTTTGGACTTGTCTTGTGTGAACCAATTTAAAATTCGATTTAGATTAGCAGTAGTTTAGCTGAAATGGGGCACAAAATTAGATGAGAATTTTAGCGATCTGCGTCACTACGAATTGCAGGGAGGATTCGAGTCTAGGCTGTAGCCACATAAGCACTGCAGCCACATGGACTAAAGAGACTAGGGTGTGTTCTCTGAGCATAGATTTGAGCACTGCAGCCACATGGACTCAAGAGACTAGGGTGTGTTTTTTGAGCATAGATTTCAGCACTGCAGCCACATGGACTCAAGAGACTAGGGTGTGTTTTTTGAGCATAGATTTCAGCACTGCAGCCACATGGACTCAAGAGACTAGGGTGTGTTCTCTGAGCATAGATTTGAGCACTGCAGCCACATGGACTCAAGAGACTAGGGTGTGTTTTTTGAGCATAGATTTCAGCACTGCAGCCACATGGACTCAAGAGACTAGGGTGTGTTCTCTGAGCATAGATTTGAGCACTGCAGCCACATGGACTCAAGAGACTAGGGTGTGTTTTTTGAGCATAGATTTCAGCACTGCAGCCACATGGACTCAAGAGACTAGGGTGTGTTCTCTGAGCATAGATTTCAGCACTGCAGCCACATGGACTCAAGAGACTAGGGTGTGTTCTCTGAGCATAGATTTCAGCACTGCAGCCACATGGACTCAAGAGACTAGGGTGTGTTTTTTGAGCATAGATTTCAGCACTGCAGCCACATGGACTCAAGAGACTAGGGTGTGTTCTCTGAGCATAGATTTCAGCACTGCAGCAACATGGACTCAAGAGACTAGGGTGTGTTTTTTGAGCATAGATTTCAGCACTGCAGCCACATGGACTCAAGAGACTAGGGTGTGTTCTCTGAGCATAGATTTGAGCACTGCAGCCACATGGACTCAAGAGACTAGGGTGTGTTTTTTGAGCATAGATTTCAGCACTGCAGCCACATGGACTCAAGAGACTAGGGTGTGTTTTTTGAGCATAGATTTGAGCACTGCAGCCACATGGACTAAAGAGACTAGGGTGTGTTCTCTGAGCATAGATTTGAGCACTGCAGCCACATGGACTAAAGAGACTAGGGTGTGTTTTTTGAGCATAGATTTCAGCACTGCAGCCACATGGACTCAAGAGACTAGGGTGTGTTTTTTGAGCATAGATTTGAGCACTGCAGCCACATGGACTCAAGAGACTAGGGTGTGTTTTTTGAGCATAGATTTCAGCACTGCAGCCACATGGACTCAAGAGACTAGGGTGTGTTCTCTGAGCATAGATTTCAGCACTGCAGCCACATGGACTCAGGAGACTAGGGTGTGTTCTCTGAGCATAGATTTGAGCACTGCAGCCACATGGACTCAAGAGACTAGGGTGTGTTCTCTGAGCATAGATTTCAGCACTGCAGCCACATGGACTCAAGAGACTAGGGTGTGTTCTCTGAGCATAGATTTCAGCACTGCAGCCACATGGACTCAAGAGACTAGGGTGTGTTCTCTGAGCATAGATTTCAGCACTGCAGCCACATGGACTCAAGAGACTAGGGTGTGTTCTCTGAGCATAGATTTCAGCACTGCAGCCACATGGACTCAAGAGACTAGGGTGTGTTCTCTGAGCATAGATTTCAGCACTGCAGCCACATGGACTCAAGAGACTAGGGTGTGTTCTCTGAGCATAGATTTCAGCACTGCAGCCACATGGACTCAAGAGACTAGGGTGTGTTCTCTGAGCATAGATTTGAGCACTGCAGCCACATGGACTCAGGAGACTAGGGTGTGTTCTCTGAGCATAGATTTGAGCACTGCAGCCACATGGACTAAAGAGACTAGGGTGTGTTCTCTGAGCATAGATTTGAGCACTGCAGCCACATGGACTCAGGAGACTAGGGTGTGTTCTCTGAGCATAGATTTGAGCACTGCAGCCACATGGACTAAAGAGACTAGGGTGTGTTCTCTGAGCATAGATTTGAGCACTGCAGCCACATGGACTAAAGAGACTAGGGTGTGTTCTCTGAGCATAGATTTGAGCACTGCAGCCACATGGACTAAAGAGACTAGGGTGTGTTATTTGAGCATAGCCCTGAGCACAGTTAAAAAATATAGAAAACAGCAAGTCAAGGCCACAATTAGAAAATACGCATTTAAAATGAAAGCCAGTATTTCAACTTTTAATTCACATGTGAATCTAACACAAAAATTGTTTTTTGCAGATCTTACGAAACAAACGAACCTAGCTAAATTCCTAAATGTATAGTTAAAAGTACGAGTTACATAAAAACTTTTTCTTAAAGCAAAGCAAAGAAACTTTGCAGAATTACAACAGCAAGAAGCCGTTAGCTATCAAGGTGATCAATATAATAGAATTAACATTATAGAAAAAAACTAAATTTTCAAAGCGAAATGGCTACATTGCTACATTAAAACAAAACAAATTATTAAACATCTAAATCTAAGCAATAGGAAATACTGTAGCGATTGTAGCTCAACTAGTCATATCTGACCAGGGTTATTATTGCGGAAAATTCTTCAAAACATCCATGGCTTCAATTACTTTACAGTTTATAGATAGAGAAATTAAAACTTGTAACTATAGGTGATAATCAAACGATCATGATTCTACGAACGCATCGATCGCCAGGCAAAAAATGCTAGAAAATATTAAAAAATTAGGTTTTAAAAATTAGCTCGTACATAACTGATTTCTCTTAAAAAATTGACGCATAGAAACAGTTATAAGAAACGATTGCATAAAGTAAAATCTAATTTTGTCAATTTGTCAATCACATTCATACAAACATTTTGTCACACCTGTTTGTGCTCAGAATGCGGATGATGGCTAGACTCATAGTCCAGGTGTACAAAGGCGCGCTCAACAAATTCTAATCGTTCCAGCTTGCACTGCAGCGATTCGCCAATATCGTGCGACTCTTTTAGACTCATCTCGGCTGGCAGGACAATGTCCACTTCGACTAGGAAATTGTTGCCTATGTGGAATGCTCGCACTGTGTCAATCTCTCTTACTAGGGGATGATGATTTAGGCACAGGTAGGTGATCTGTTTGAGAAAGTCCGGATGAGCAGTGTAGCCAGTGAGCAGACGGACCTGTTATGAGTTAGAGTACATACTCTGATAAAGTACAAAGTAATTAGTTGAAAAATAGTTTGACTGCAGCAAACACACACAAATAAGTATGTTGCTATTGGGTGAAACAGCTATCATTATTAGTATTCTTGTAAATAGAGGGTCGGTGGCAGACCGGTTAACGCGTTTGCCTCTCGCCCCACGGTCCCTGAGTTCGATTCCGCGGCGAGGCCACATTCATTTGGAGCGCAGCCACGCAGAGAAGGCTTGGGGGCTTGTCGTGCAATTTACGCCCTTAAGGGCCGACCTCCAAGGCACAGTGAAGTGTACACTGCCTGACGATGAGAAAGTCAGTGCAGATGTACACACCTGTGTGAGTGTGTGCCTGCGTACAGTATCTGTGTGCGTGTGTGCTCAGGAGTCAGCGAAATGGGCAGAATTGCCTCATCGCTGGCTGTGGGTCTAGTGTCACCAAATGATGTGCCATTGCCCGCAGCCCTTTTGTAATAATAATAATGATTATTTTTGTTATTATCGTTGCAAATACAAGCCATTAGCGGTGGTGGCCTGAAACGAGAGGTCATAAGTTCGAATCTTAACCAAGGAGTAAGACACTTAATTGCAGATTGAATTCACTCAATCTACGAAGACTATTAGCTGGAGTCAGTATATGGACCGAACATTTGCAAACAGGTCTTTAGATACGTATTTGAATTATGTAATGCGGCTGTTCGTTTAGCTGACCAAATAACAGTTGTGTACAAACATTAGATTGCATATCAAATATCAAATTAGATTCTCATTGAAATGCTTAGACTTGCGCTAAACTGCATTAGATTTTTTGTAACTGCATTAGATTCTTGCTGAACTTCATTAGATTCTAGCTTAACTGCATTAGATTTTTGGTGAACTGCATTTGATTCTTGTTAAATTTGAATTAGATTCTTGGTAAATGCATTTTATTATTGTTAAAATGCATTAGATTCTTGATAAAATGCATTAGATTCTTGGTAAAATGCATTAGATTCTTGGTAAAATGCATTAGATTCTTGGTAAACTGCATTAGATTCTTGATAAACTGCATTAGATTCTTGTTAAATTAAAGTAAACAGAACTGCCTAAATTTAAACAGACGTATTTTTTCGTATCGAACTATCCAAATTTGGTTTGATCTTATTCCATACGGTCAGTTTAAGTGCTAGTAATTATTTTCATAGTAAAATAAATAATTTTCAAACTAACCTGCTCCTTAAGCGTTTGAACCCAGGTGTAAATAATGTAGACGCTAATGCCTAAAGCACCGATGGCGTCAAAATAGGGCCAGAGATAGCGAGATAGAACCGTCATAATCAGCACGGTGGAGTTAGAGATGCAATCATTTCTGTGGTCCTGAGCTAGCGCCTCCGTACTATTGGTTGAGCCTAGCCGGCTGCACAGAAGGTATAGAGTCAATTTGATGGCAATCACAGAGCCGACGAGAAAGAACACATAATAGGAGAACATCTTCGATTCTGGAATGAGTTTTTAGTTTTATTAAAGTGCATAATTAGGCACTTCGCTTGGCGCTGATTACAGTGGCAGAGAGGTCGGACATTCGCACCAAAGTCCCTGATCTCGAATCCGCGTCAAGATCACAAATAACATTATTTACAGTAGAAATACCATACGAGGTATTTCAAATACCTTTTTTTCATAATTTCGGTATCTCCTAAAAAATTCAACCAATCGTCATGAAAAGTTGGATCACGGGCAAAAATTTTCTGCTCTATAAGATAAATCAAATCTTCCAGAATTGCATCGCAAAACATCGGCATCGTCAAGATATTCAACGATTCTCGTCAGGGTGACTAGTTGCCAAGGCATCATTTTCTGCTCACAAAATTTCATCATGGAACCATATCGGCTCAACAAACTTTTAATCAGTCGCCTTCAGAACCTTTAACAAAAGCACCCGATCGGCATGTCAAAGACGGCTGTTTTTATTGAAGGACCCGACGGTCGCCGAATAAGATGATGAAGGGGACTCTGATACCTGGGATCCTTACTATTGAACCAATATAGATTCGCCATACATGTTTATAAAGACCAATTCAAGTTGTGCTTGTCACCAGTCTTTGAAAAGAATTGCAGAATATCTAGACGATGCTGTCGCCATACAGGTTTATAAAGACCAATTCAAGTTGTGCTTGTCACCAGTCTTTGAAAAGAATTGCAGAATATCTAGACGATGCTGTCGCCATACAGGTTTATAAAGACCAATTCAAGTTGTGCTTGTCACAAGTCTTTGAAAAGAATCGCAGAATATCTAGACAATGCTGTCGCCATACAGGTTTATAAAGACCAATTCAAGTTGTGCTTGTCACCAGTCTTTGACAAGAATTGCAGAATATCTAGACGATGCTGTCGCCATACAGGTTTATAAAGACCAATTCAAGTTGTGCTTGTCACCAGTCTTTGAAAAGAATTGCAGAATATCTAGACGATGCTGTCGCCATACAGGTTTATAAAGACCAATTCAAGTTGTGCTTGTCACCAGTCTTTGAAAAGAATCGCAGAATATCTAGACAATGCTGAAAGTTTGCTAATCGTTAAGGGCCGAAAATTTTGATCTAAATGGTGGACTTTCACGGAAATCGGTAATTCGGTTTCGGAGCTATCGTGAAGTAGGCAGTGGGTATTGGAAATGCCCCCGTGATCTTTCTAATGATAATGATAGGCGCTAACCTTCAGTTTCGTCGTTAAAGTAGTACATCGAGGAGAAATTCTCGCTGCCGCTGCACCAGACACAGCAGCTGCTCAGAATGCTGGAGGCGTTAAAACTAGGCGGAATCTTAGCTCTAGTTGTTGCCATGGTGATAATGCTCTCCAATGCCTTAATTATAATCTGCACAGTCGAAGTTGACATTATAACGGCGAGGATAACAATGGAGATTGGCTCCAAGCGTGTCTTGCCTTGCGGATAATAATAAGGATTCCTAGTCTTCACCTGACGATTAGCGATCCAAACAACAACACCGCTGACCAAATCAATCATGGAATCAATCAGTGAGCTGATAACGGACAATGAGCCAGACAGGCCGATAGCAATAGCTTTGATAATGGCCAGGGACAGGTTGACAAAGAAGCTTAACTGAGCCAATCGAATAGCACAGGCAGTTGCGTTGGTGTCCTCGTTATCTTTTAATTCGCCGTCCGACATGACAATGTCCGAATAGATTCGATCGAACTGATCAATCAGATTGTCCTGCTTTTTGTAGAATTTTCGCACCGACTTGTCCATGGCTTTGGTCTCGGCAGTTTTGCCGCGCCGGCGCTCGTTAAAGACGGCAGGCGGCAGCATCCAGGACAGGCCAGCGCTGACGCCGGCCAGGCGATCGAAATCTGGCAGCCAGGAGGCGCTGACTTTGCGCAGACTGCCCAGGCTGCGCCAACGAGGCGGGCGACGCGCGGCAACAGCGTTGGCATTGTCGGCGTCGCCATTTTCAACAGTTTTTGGAGCGGTGGCAGCATTAGTGGAGGACAGATTCTCTGGCACGCTGGTTGATGTTGAACAGCGAGCAATAGTACTCTTAGACGGCTGCTGCTGCTGCTGCTGCTGTTTTCCTGGTTGCACAAGAGCCACTCTCACTTCAGAATCGTCTGGTGTAGTATTGCCATTTTTCTTTGCACTCATTTCAGAATCAGAATAAAAAAAGTAACTCTGAAATTGTTTAAGGTTTACATGTTAAGGGGGCAGTACTGAACATATATGTTAATGAAAATATGTCTATAATAGATACTGTGAGAATCAAGTAACGTTAGAAATTCTGAACAAGAGGACGGTAGTTCGAATTTTGGCCCAAGGTTAAACAATTTGTGACCTTGAATGCGACACTTTTTTCCTAGAGCTTAAATTATAAAATTATAAGCTATAAAATTAGCACCACTATCAAAGCAATAATAAAACAAGAGGTTGTAGCCTTGTAGTTAGAGCGTCGGAATCGCGACTTAAAGGTCGGGGGTTCGATTCCCGACTCCACTGGAACAAGACAAGACAAGACACTTCCCTTTGTTTTGCTTTAGTTCACCTAGTTATTAAATGGGTACCAGCAATACTTGGGAAAACTGAAGGTGGGTGTGGCGTCCCGCCAGTCCATGGACTGAACAGCTGTACGCAGCCTTCAGATGCGCCGCGCAATAGCTGCGGCTGCGCTGTTGGCTGCACATCTGACCAAATTGGGGCAGCATTAGCCAGGATAGAAATTATGGTGGGTGGGTGGATAATTTCTCTACAATTTTATATTGACTCGTCGTAAACAACGTTTCTTCAAATAAGCAACTTAAAAAATTATGGCGCACAATGTTTCAAACTGCAGTAGGAATATTTTCACATAAACAAAATAAGTTACCAATCAATTACACAATGCATTATTAACAAAAGAAGCCATTAATAACAGAGAAAAGTTTAAGCTGCTTGTTAATGATTGTTTGTCAGTTCAAATCCGCACGATTTCACAATGAAGCCGCACTAACCGGAAATAAAATTCATAGATTTAAATAAAATGCGATCCACAAGGCTCAGGCAGCACTACTTAATAGTAATGCTAACAATGCGAATATCCTCCAGCGGTTTATCAGTCTTGGTGCTGGTTTTAACAGACGCAATCCTTTGCACAACATCCATGCCCTGTTTGACTCGGCCAAACACGGTGTGCTTATCATCTAGCCAAGGAGTTGGAGCCACAGTGATGAAGAACTGCGATCCGTTAGTATTGGGCCCGGCATTGGCCATGCTCATTGTGTAGGGCCGGTCGTGTCTAAGGCTGGCGCAGATTTCGTCTTGAAATTCGCCGCCCCAAATAGATTGGCCGCCGGTGCCGTTGCCAAGCGGACATCCGGTCTGCACCATGAAGCCTTTGATAACGCGATGAAAGATCAGGCCATTAAAATAGCCGTTGCGGCTGTGCACTGTGAAATTCTCCACCGTTTTCGGGCACTCTTTAGGAAACAGAGTGAATGCAATGTCGCCCATTGTGGTGTGCAGAATACCGCCATTGGCTAGCCGACTGTGATCAAAGTCTTCGGTGGCGGCCAGAATCTCCTCTTTAGTTGGCTTCTCGTTGAGCACATCGCGCTCGGCTCCGCTGTGATCGGGTTCCCGGCGGCTAATCATATAGAAACGATTGCGCTTGAAGCCGGTGCAAAATAGGGTGGGATCCGGCTCCGGCGTCCTTAGCAACGGATTGCCGGCAAGTTCTAGTTCCAGACGATGAAGTCCGCTGTCGCCGGCTGTGACACTGTTAAACTGATTGGCATTCGGCAGGCTCTGGCACAGGGCTAGGCGGACAAATCGTACATTCTCCTGCTGGCAGAGGAAGCGAGACACCCTATTGGTGACTAGGTTGACCACCTTCACGCCAATCGGAGTGGCGTAGATTAAAAAATTGTTGCTCTCATCGAAGACGGCGTTGCCAAATCTGGCGTTCTCTTGGCTGCGCTCGAGCTCTTTTTCTACGGCCATTCGTTTGCCAAACTCCATGTCGGCTACGATTGGCTTGCGCTGTTGCAGCTCAGAGTAGGACTGTGCACTCTCGTCTATTACCTAGCATAGTAGGGCAAGGATGCGGTTCATTGCTGGTAGGTGCATGGGTAGGTGAATAGATAATAAGGATAATAATAATTGCAGGAGGGCTGCGGGCAATGTCACATCTTTTGGTGACACCTGACCCGCAGCCAGCGAGGATGCAATTTTGCCTCATTTCGCTGACTCCTGAGCACACAGATACCGTAAGGCAGGCACTCGCCAACACATATGTGTACATCTGCCCTGCCTTTCTTATCGTCAGGCCTAAATTGCATTACAATTCTCCAAGCCTTCTCTCCGCGGCTGCGCCCTAAATTAATGTGGCCTCGCCGCGGAATCGAACTTAAAGACTTTGGTGCGAGAGGCAAACGCGTTATCCGCTCTGCCACCGACCCTCCTTTTGGTGAATAGATAAATAAGTATAAGTATATTGTAGTCTAACCTTCCGCAGTTTGCCAGTGGCGAAGTTAAATATGCGTATCTTGGCATCGCTGCACAGTAGCACGAGAAGACGGCCGTCGCCAGACACGGTGGCAAACGTGGCATAGGCTTTAGCCTGACAGCAGGCGAACAGATCTGTGTCTGTTTTGTACTGCCACTTTAACGAGTGCTCAGGAAATGAGTAGCTGCGCTTCGGCCCTGACCAGAATTCGATCATGCCGTCAGTGTCGGCCGAGACAACCACCTCTAAACGGGCATTGTAGCAAAGTGCTGTCACCGGGGCGTCGTGACCGGCGCCTTCTAGCACTTTTAGCGGCTCGCGCGATCCGCGACCATCGAAGATGTAGACTCTAGGCGAGTCGCGATCGCTGACCGCTAGAGCTGCAACAGGATCGCCGCTGGCAAAGATCCAGGCTAGACGATGCGGGTAGAAGTCTAGACGACACATGTTGATCATGTCAAAGTTGCCAACGTCAAACACCTGGACGATTTAGTTGTCAAAACTATTTTTAAGTTTGCATTAAATATTTTTTATATCTTAAATATTCCATAGAAGCCAAATAAATACGTGACACAGTTCGAGTATCTCAGCCAGTAGAGTATCGACCTAGCTTGAGAATCTCAGTAGATCAAGTCTTGACACAGCTTAAATATCTCGGTAGGTTGAGTCAAGACCCAGCAAAGTATCTCAGTAGGTCGAGTCTTGACACAGCTTGAGTATCTCAAATAGGTCAAGTTTTGATCCAGCTTGATAATCTCAGTAGGTCAAGTCTTGACACAGCTTAAATATCTCGGTAGGTCGAGTCAAGACCCAGAAAAATATCTTAGGTCGAGTCTTAAAACAGCTAAATATCTCAGTAGGTCGATTATAGACCGAGCTTGAGTATTTCAAATAGGTCAAGTTTTGATCCAGCTTGAGTATATCAGTAGGCCGAGTCTTGACCCAACTTAAGTATCCCAGAAGGTGAACTGTTGTACAAAGTTGAGGATCTGTGCATGACGCATCTAATGACGCGGTATATATTAACTCGTATCTAACACGATTAATTAGAGAAGGGAGTTCAATCTAACCTTCAACGAGCGATCCTTAGGATCGGCGGCAGCTGTTGAGCATAGCTCGCCATTCCAACTGACTGCCAGATCGCAGACCGGAGCAAGATGAGCACGAAAATGCTTTACAAATTCAACGCCGGGGTCCTGCTTGGCCCATAACTTTAAATGGCCATCATTGCTAGCTGTGACTAGCACTCCGCACTGCTGACTATAGCCGACATGAGTGACAGGCGCCCTGTGCATGTAAGAGCGCTCGTAGTACTGACAACAGGGCAGCCGGTCCAAGTACACTTCTTCGTGTGGCAGAACTTTAGTTGTAGCAGAAGACTTTGTTGTTTCCTGTTGTCGAGACGGCGATGCATCGTCTGAACTATCGTGTTCCGAAGATTTCCTTGGCCGTTTCGATTCTGGAGATTCACTAGTGTCTTTTCTACTTTTGTCAGTAGTATCAGCGTTTATACTGCCATCCTTCCTGCTACTGTGAGTAGTATCATGCTTCCTACTACTACTGTGAGTACTATCATCCTTCCTGCTACTGTGAGTAGTATCATGCTTCCTACTACTGTGAGTAGTATCATCCTTCTTACTACTGTGAGTAGCATTATCCCTCCTACTACTGTGAGTAGTATCATCCTTCCTACTACTATGAGTAGTATCATCCTTCCTACTAGTGTGAGGCACGTTTTTCTTTCTGCGGTGAGCAGCAGCATTATCTTCTTCTTCTGACTCGCTTGGCTCTTCTACAATTTCTTTATCTTCTTCTTCTGAGTCATTATCATTTCGACGAGAATGACTCTTGCTGTGCGATTGCTTCTTGGCTTCATTGTCTGAGTCGGACATTTCAACAATCTGTTTGGATCTGCTTAGTCAAGCTGAAAAAAGCCAAATACATTAATTAAAATGTAAAACTATGAGTACATTTCTATTTCGACACTAATATCTGCCTAAATTGGCGCAACAGTTAGCCTAATTAAAATAAATATATAAAACTAAGTCCAACATTTAGAAAAATTTATTTAACATGCACAAGCGAACATTCTATTTTAATTTCTTTTAAGCATGTATATAACTACGACTACAATTTGTATCGGGTCAGATCGTAGCTATCATAGGACCAGCAGAGTGTGCATTAAGAGTCATACGATAGGCTAGTAGCTAGGGTCGGAAGCTTCACTGAAGCGCACACGTTGTTAATATGTACTTTTCTTCTTAGCAAAAGTCATCTTCTTGTCCACCTCGAAGCTGTACCGATAGCTGGGCGTTACGTCGCGATAATCACCATCAACAGCGTCAAATGTTTCAGCCGGCTGCGGCTGGGTGAACAGCGGACCAGACAATGACAGGCCGAACAATGCTTCGTCCGGCTGATTGGCCGCTTCGAATAATGCCAAATCTAGTGACTTCAGATGCTCCATGGCTCTGTATAGCTCGGCTTTCTGATTGGACAATAGGGTGCACTCCCTGTACAACTGTTGCCACTTGTATTTGGTCCACTCTTTCATTAGTAGGGCCCGGCGTTCCACCTCTTCGACAGTCAGAGCTTCGTGTTGACGCTCTCGGCTATTTAGCGTCTTCATAAATTGCCGTTCGCCTTCAATCTCTTCCAGAGGTTTGAGATAGCGGCCGCGCTGCTCTAATCGTTTGATTTCTTTTTCGATTCGACGCGTCTTCTTGCGAATTCGTTCCAGCTCCACCTGGGGATCCACGCGCTTCTTCTTCTTCAATGGCTCGGATGGCAAGACGAAGGTTAGGTGAAAATTGCGCACACAGCATAGCCGACCGCCAGATGACGATGCGGCATACGCTACTGTAAGTAGCTGTTTAGCGCATGTTGCTAGCATTTGATAGCGACTAGGCGATTGGTAAGGTGAGGTTGACTACGGTGGCTGAAAAAGCATGGTTTTTGTGACAAGATAATAAAAGTCTAACGAAACACGAATGTCTATAAATGAAGGCTGAGTTAATTCTTTTGCAAAGCTCTAAACACTGGCTTCCCTCGTCAAATTTCTCCCCTTTTCGTCTGGCTGAGTCTCCATAATCTCATCTCTCCTCTGAAGCATCTATGCAATGTCTATTCTTAACATTGTCTCATTTCTCACGTGTATTATATCTCCCCGACCAGAATAATCTTATGGCACTTATTGTTAAACCTTACTTACCTTAAAAATTCTTTAGTTTAAAATAAGGAAAATCATATTAATACACACGAGTAGATAGTGCCAGAAGAAAACACAGTGAAATTCGCAACTTGGCAGTATTTTATTTACAAATGAAAACTAGCAGACAAAATGATTGAACAATTGTCATAAAAACTATGCCTAGAAAGTTAAATACGCCTATTATAGAAAAGCTGGGTTTTTATGCGACAAAATTCAACTGGCTCAATTAAAATGTAACTAGAAAAATTTTAAGATTTACAAATGTTATGATGTTGCAGAAAATTCGCACTAAGAGACCATAAATCCCGGCCTTTTGCCTGGCCACGCCTCCTTGGCGTATTTCTTCTTTCTTGGCGTGTCCAAAGAAGTGTCACCGCTGCCGGTTCCTTCGTGTGCCTCATCACCAGGAGCAGCCGAAGCTGCAGCGGCGGTGGCAGCAGTTGGCAGAGTCGGAATCGGTGGAGGAGCTGGCGGTTCAACATCGACATCCGGCGTCAGATTTGGCAATGCCAGTCCAAGTTTAGCTGCGGCGCTAAACGCGCCCAGACTTAAAGCAGACGCCGACAACGAGTCGCCCATAACGCCGGATGAAGTCATTGAAGAAGCCGAGGCTGTCGCAGAGACGGACTCTTCGTCAGCCGAATGACTCTGCTGGTGATAGTGCAACTGACTCTGGCCAGTTGGCTGGGAATCGTCCTGTCCAATAAACTTGGCTTTCTTGCCAGTATTTGGTATGAAAGTCTCGTAGACTAGATTTCTAAAACGGCCCACTGTGGGATCCACATCCTCAGGGTTGATGACGTCATCCTCGTCCGCGAATGTGATGCAACGACCGCGACGACGCTTCCGCGAGGCGATGGCCTGATAAAGTATTAGATTAGATTTTAACGACTGCTATTACCCACTGTCTCCTAGTTTATTATTACCCACTGTCTCCTAGCCTGTCATTACCCACTATCTCCTAGTTTATTATTACCCACTGCCTCCTTGTTTGCTATTACCCACTGTCTCCTAGTCTGTCATTACCCACTATCTCCTAGTTTATTATTAACCACTGTCTCCTTGTTTGCTATTACCCACTGTCTCCTAGTCTGTCATTACCCACTATCTCCTAGTTTATTATTAACCACTGTCTCCTAGCCTGTCATTACCCACTGTCTCCAAGTCTATCATTACCCACCGTTTCTTAGTCTGTCATTACCCACCGTTTCTTAGTCTGTCATTACCCACTGTCTCCTAGTCTGTCATTACCCACTGTCTTCAAGTCTGTCATTACCCACCGTTTCTTAGTCTGTCATTACCCACTATCTCCTAGTTTATTATTAACCACTGTCTCCTAGCCTGTCATTACCCACTGTCTCCAAGTCTATCATTACCCACCGTTTCTTAGTCTGTCATTACCCACCGCTTCTTAGTCTGTCATTACCCACTGTCTCCAAGTCTGTCTCTAAACAACGTTTCTTAGTCTGTCATTACCCACTGTCTCCAAGTCTGTCATTACCCACCGTCTCCTAGCCTGCCATTACCCACTGTCTCCTAGTTTATAATTACCCACTGTCTCCAAGTCTGTCATTACCCACTGTCTCCAAGTCTGCCATTAGCTGTACAGTCTCCCAGTCCAAAGAAGGCATACCCCAAGCTCATCAGCAGCATCTGGATCCTGATTCTGCGCAGCGGCAGCAACAGCAGCGGCAACCACGGAAGCGATTCGTCGATTCTGCGCCGTATTAAACTCAGTTAGATTGTCTAATTCCGATTCAGTCTGTGGCAGGCCCAGATAATTGCCTTCTCGACCGCCGCCTCCTCCTCCGATACCGTTGCCAGAGATGCCGCCGCCGTCCTGATCGGTGCCTTGATCAGCGCCGATGCCTTCTAAATATCGCTGCCTATGCTGGGGTTTTTCTCTAATAATGTGCATACGACTCGAGGCGCCAAAATGAATCTCGGAGTCGATTGGCACCTGTTTAAATTGAAATTCCATGACGAAAAGGCTATCCATGTACCAAATTATCAACAGTCACAATTTGCATAGAAGAGACTAAAGAATCAAATAGCCGTAGCCCACCTGCTGCGGCTTGTGCGGCTCCAGTCGATAGGTGCCAATGAAAGTACCGTGTGTGCTGCCTAAATCAATTAGAAACGGTCTGGACACAAATTTATGCCACAGCAGCGCAGCGTGAACACGCGAGCAGGACTCGTGATCAATTGGGAAGTCGCATAATTGCCTATTGCGGCCAAAGAAATAGCATTTCTTCTCGTCGATCATGAGCTTCTGAACTAGTTTGCCATCTTTCAACACGTCTAAATGTAGACCCATCTGAGGTCGGCCGGCCCTAAATTTAAATTAAGAATTGTCTTTCTACTCAATTCCATTGTTGCATTGCATAGATATTTATATATGCCTAATTATATAATACTATAATATATATCATTGATGCCACTACTTATAGTTATGAATAATAAAATTTGCAATGAAATTTTCTTGTTGTAGTTCATTATGCATTTTTATATAATGGTACAAATATTTGTTTTTATTGAATATATTAAAAACTGTAAATTGATTTCTTAAATCAAGTAAAATTGAGTTGAAGATAGTGTAGATAATAATATTTGGATCTTGATCTTTGGATTCGAATATTTGGGATTTTTAAAAAAGGGTCTTTTAAATTTGAATAAGTTTTCCAAATGTGCTTTCAAATGTAGAGCAAAAAAGTTACAGAATTTGAAATTTGTAAATTCAGTTGTTCTTGTTGCCAACACATCAAGGTTTTCTTGTGTATTTGAATTTACTGATTGAAAAATAAATAGCTAACCATTAAAATATATTACCTTAAAACTATTTTGTTCATGCAATTGTTTTGGATCAACACAATCAAACATGGGCCAAAATTTATATATCTTCTTATAGAAAAATAAGAAGATACTTAAGAAACAAATATTACTAGGCCTACTTGGTAATTTAATTTAACAAAATCTATATCTATAAAAGTGAAAACTCTTGCTTTAATAAAAAATCAATTGATCCAAGGTTAAAGGTTCCTAATTGCAAATATTCGAGGATATACATGTGGATTTAAACAAAACAACACTGCGGCTTGTGACAAATCCATCAGTGGCATTGCAGTTGCACATCTCTACTTGATCCTATCTGGCATTTGTTACAGCCTGATGTGGAGGCTTAAGGCTCTTTTAAAGTTTTAATTGTAAAATTCACTAGAAATACTGATATACTCACTTGTACCACTTACACCTCTAACCATTTTATAGGTGCTACATTTGCCACTGATCAACAATGCACTTCCAATATTTATTTTAACTTGGCATAATAAGGACACATTATGTTTAAACTTTGACAAACTCAAGTCCCTTGGCTGTTGCTAAGCTTCAGTCATGACTCATTAACAATTGCATACAACACATGCTTAAAATAAATAATAATATTACTTATTGCTAGGCTATGTTGAGCAGCAGGTGGGTAACTATAATCAATTATGTCAAATGCATGGGTGACCACTATAGTTAAAGGAAGAAACTAAAAGTAGTCTAGAATACTATATAGGCTGAATAACTAAGAAAAAGCATATATATTTAGAGAGAAGGAAAGTGAGCCATTAGCAAAAGATCACCTTAATATGCAAACTCTTATAAGAGCTTTATTTGTTCTTATGGCTCAAAACTCTTTCATATTATTTTAACATACATAACTATGTGCTAACTTTGTGCTTATACTGACTATAGAAGCTAATAAAGCCTTTAAAAATGTCATTTTGTTTAAATAAGCACATTTTTAAGACATGACACATAATAAAATAATAGTAGGCCTGTGAGCTATACCTTGTTCTACTATAGTTTGAAATGCAAGAGTAATTTCCCACCCCAATCTTGGCCAATTAGAAAATGGCTTATGTGCCAACCTCTTCTTATCCATGGAGCTAGTCAAAACTATGGCGGTCTCAGTCATGTGCCAAAGCAACTAGAATTCAAACATTTTCTATCAAATAGAAAAAAATAAATTATAATTCATAAGACTATTGGAATCAACAGGCTATTGAATTATACTAGCTAATAATGAACATGTGCTTAATAGCTTATTGTTAACATGTCTAGCAAGCTAAGCAGGAAAATTTAAATACTAGACAAAAAGTTCTAAAATAGCCTTTTCATTTATTACATTTCTTTCTAACATGATACATAACAGAAAAACACATCAGAAGTACCCACATACAGCACTGTAGGCCTGGAAATTATAATACTTACCATGATGGAATTTTGAAGTTGTTAAATAGTTTTTCAGATAATTCGGCCTTCTCTTTTCTATTGAGGTGTGTTGCCATATGTTGCTCTTCTTTTACAATAGAGCTACCTACTGTTCAGCAGTACAATTTTTAGGCAGATAAGCTATACTTCAAAAGTTAATTTAATTAAACTAAAAAGCATATCTAATAGAATATTAACTGATAATATTACTGAAAAATTTTCCGTAATCAGGGTTAACTTTATAAAAATCCTTACAAGCAAAAACGAGTGCTTATGGGTGGTATTTTTTACTTGGTCAATGGATACATAAAGCGTTTGTAACCTGTTACTTTGCTAAAACTAGATGCGGATCAATAAAAAGAATAAAGTGAAACACTGGTGAATACGAGACGGCGAATTTAGTTTTAATAGAAAACAGAAATGTGACAAGCTTGTATTATTTTATGCGCAATTTGTTTTGCTTTTAAAAAGCCGCGATTTTTAGTGCTAAATATAACAAAATAAGATTAAAGATTCAGCTTTCTATTTTTCGCATACATTGTGCCTCTCGCCTAACGGCACATGACCAAGTGTGAAATCGGAAATAAGTGTGAAATATTTTTGCAAAACTTTAGTTGATATAAAATTGTGTGACGAGTATCTGACTAAAATCCAAATACTGATGCTTACATTTGGAGTCTTACTGTAAATATTTCTTCTTAACATAACTTGGATGATTGTATGATGATCCGGATTAACTCCTCTCTCAAAATTGTAAATCTCTGCCCAATTAAGGTCGAACTTAGGGCCGCAAGCCTTAGATAACGAACAGCGAGGACGGTATAGTTGGTGGTTGGAAAATTCGTCGGTTAGTCTTATTTTTTTCCGTGCAGAAATTTCTGCAATATACATGCACTTAATGTGTAGATTTTCAACGGTAATCAAATAAGAAGAAGCGAGCAAATCAGAGATTTATTTCGATAAAAACGTTAGATTTTTAGAGAATTTAGGGAAATTTAGGCGTATTTATAGATTTACCTTTAGCTAGGATACAAATCGTAAGAGTCGGTTCGTAGGGTAGATTTAGATTTAAGTAGGTTACTAATATGAACAATAAGCAAAGTAGATTTAGGCTATAAGAAAAGCCTGTTTAATTAGCAATCCACGACGCTTCAAGGTGAGAATTTAGTGGTTTCGCCTCCGGATTGGTCACGGGCCGGTAGCAAATCTCCACCAGCTTTTCCATGTACTCCTCGACTAGCAGGGACAGGTCCTGGCCGTGAAATTCTGTCATGTTGTACTCTTCTGCGAATTGAATGAGAAAGTTTGCTTTCTTCTGCTACGTTGCAAATACAAGATCTTTTGCTAAGACCCATTGAAGTCCATTTTTTCTGCATCTTTCAAGATATTCAAGCGCTCGCCATGAAAATCTAGCACATGACGTAAAAGTTCTCGCTCTATTCGATGAAACAGCTTCCAGAATCACACAACATTGCCGCATCGTCTTAATATTCAATGACTCTCGACGGGGTGTCAGATAAAAAAACAACCAATTGTGTGCGAAATTTTTCTGCTCACAATATTTTACCATTGAACCATGTCGGTGACACAAGCTATGTCAGATTATTGAACCAATATAGATTTGCCATAGAGGTTTCATACAGAGCAATGTTTATTGTCCTTGTCACCAGGGTATTCGACAAGAATCGCTGAATATCTCGATGATGTTAACGTCGGACGGCTTTTAAAGTTCCTTTTTCGTAAGTTTTGATCCGAATGGTGGACTTTCACGAAAGAAAATTGAAACGAAAAGAGAACGAAAAGCTGAAGGATGCATCGCATGCTTCTCGTGATATACACGGCTGCTACTGCTCGAGCTGTGTGCTTGTGTTTTGTATTCCTCCATTCAGCTTTGTTAATATTATTGTAGTTGTTAAGACGCTTACTTTCCGTGATCTTCTAATTAAACATTGTGACACGGCACGTTTCTTTTCGAGCTTGTTAAGGACTAGCCAAATTTTACCGCAGTCTCGACCTCGCTTACTAAATAAAAAAAAGAATTGTTTACACCTGCTCCAACTGGTCCACATGTGCAGCCACATGTGTTGTCGAATCGAACAAAAATATATTGTAACTCACGTCGCTTTGATACCGCATCGTCAGAATAATCCTTGTCGGCGTTCGTACTGAAAGAAAAAGATGCATGGACAGCATGGATTTAATTAGTTTTTTTTTAATTAAACAATGAGGCTTCTTAACAGTAGAAAGACGACAGTTTTTTTCATCTGGGGAAAGATCTCAAATACCCACTATACCTACTTTACGATAGCTTCCAAACCAAATGACCGCGATTTTTGAGAGTCCACAATATTGATATAAATTTACCGCCGCTTACGTGACAAGGACAACTAGCATTGCTCCGTATAAACCTCTATGGCAAATCAATATTGGTTCAAAAGTGAAAAAATAGTAGCAATTTATTCAATCCAAAATTATAATAAATGATAGCCGACATTGATGAAATTTGGTGAGCCGGAAAATATGCCGAAAGTTGTTGGTTTTTGCCAGCAGACTCTTCGATGAGAATCGTTAAATATAGCTACGATACTGATGGTTTTGTGATATTGTTTAATAGGTAAGAACTGAGGATTTTAAGCCTTAATCTGGATTTTCATAGCGATTGGATGAATATTTTGGGAGATACAGAAAAAATGTGGGCCTGTGGTCTTTCTACTGTTAATAATCTTTGAACTCGCGTACCAGTCGGACACCTCGGTGAGAATCCTGCCTCTGTCCAGCTCTTGCCTTCGCCCGCCCCAGTGCCTGGTCAGGTCGTACAGGCGCTCGTACTTTGGCACATCGTCTCTACCAAGCTGGTAGCAGATGTTAATGAACTCCTTCACAGTTGGTGGCAGATCTGTGAACGGCTTGCACGCGCGCAGGAAGCTTTCGTCCCGAATCAGCTGGTTGAGCACTCGCTTCTTCTCTTCTTCAATCTGTTTGGCCTCCATCTTTTGGGGCAGGAAAGTTTTGAGCTGGTTCTCTAAGAACTCGCGCTTCTCCTCCGGGCTCCACGTGCTGGTCTCAATCCCCAGCTTCTGCTGCTGGCAAGAAACCTTCGGTGCGTCATTTTTGCCCTGCCGAATCTCTTCAATGGCAGCCAGAATAGCTTCGGATATCTCTTCAGCCGGTGAGTAGAACATGTCTTCATTGTCTTCGCTGTAGACAAACCCGATCTGCGAGTTAACAAAGTTTCGAAACGATTGTAAACTTTAAAAATGTTTAAAACTTCAAACTTCACGGAATATTCGGCTTTTTGGTTGACGCCGACAATGAAGCTGCATGCTAGGCGAGTTCTACAAGCCGCACATCCATCCACCCCCATGAGTAGCCCTCCGCCCCATGAGTACCCATCCACCCCCATGAGTACCCATCCACCCCCATGAGTACCCATCCACCCCCATGAGTACCCATCCACCCCTCATGAGTATCCATCCGCCACCCATGAGTATCCATCCGCCACCCATGAGTATCCATCCGCCACCCATGAGTATCCATCCGCCACCCATGAGTATCCATCCGCCACCATAAGTATCCATCCGCCCGCATGTGTACTTATCCGCCTGAGTCCGCATGTGTACTTCTTGACGTCCTGGGATTCGTGACACTATAAAGACAAGCTGTTTATATAGGTATTCAATTTAAGCAAGCGAAAGCCTTACAGCCCTTTTAGGGTCTTGATCGAAGACCTTCTCCCAGCCGTTGATGATTTTGTTGTAATCATTGGCCTTCAAAGCGCTCGTGCCGCCGCCGACTCCCGACTTAACCGGCCTAGCATTGGTCCTTGACGTGTAGCTGAGGCTGCTCCGCGGCCCTGTGTCAGTCGTATTGCCTTCGACAGCGCTGCCTCCGACTTCGGCATTGTTGATGCTGCTACTACCACCGGCGCTAATGCTGCCGCCTTTTAAAATACTGCCGGCCTGGGCTGTACCCGGCGTAGGCTGCGTGCCGCTGCGCACACCGCCGAGAACGAACTTTCGATAGATGACCAGGAATAGCTCCTTGAGCTCGAAGCCGATGTCCTTGTACTGCAATCTCATCTCCATGAGCGAGTCGCACATCTGACGAACATTCTCTTTTGTCTGCATCTGTTTGTCTGCGAATATCGAAGCGTTTGATGTGCACATTGTTCATGATACTTGATAATCCGTTATCTATCTGCGGATCACACTATAAAAATGGACAGTCTTCATTATCTAATCTCTAATCTAATCTAATTGTGGCAAAGCGGGTGAGCCTCTCCTCAGTCGTTCTATAGGCCATAGACAAAAAATTCAAGTTGGGGGGTATAAAATTTAATCCCGAGACGATTATTTAATTGGCCCGGCCATTAAACGGCCAAGTCTAGTCTGGACACACTTAAACGGGTGCTTTTCCGCCATAGACGATTATTTAATTGGACCGGCCATTAAACGGCCAAGTCTAGTCTGGACACACTTAAACGGGTGCTTTTCCGCCATAGACGATTATTTAATTGGACCGGCCATTAAACGGCCAAGTCTAGTCTGGACACACTTAAACGGGTGCTTTTCCGCCATAGACGATTTAATTGGCCCGGCCATTAAACGGCCAAGTCTAGTCTGGACACACTTAAACGGGTGCTTTTCCGCCATAGACGATTATTTAATTGGCCCGGCCAATTGTTTGTCTTGCTGTCTATGACACGAAAGCTAGCGTTCAATTCCGAGAGAGATTGCTCAGACAGGTTTCCCCATAGAGTGTCAGTTATATTTATTTAGTTTTATTTAGTTCATCATTTTTGGGTGCACAGAAGCCCTAATTATTTTGTAAAATTACAGTGCAAATCGAAGTGTATTTTTGCACATCAAGAAACATTTCAGTTGTTTGAACTGCTCTCAGAGGCTGAACTTGACCCAATTGCCGCCATTCTCAATCCACTGATCAACTTGAGCATCAGAAAACAGCAGCACGCGACATTTCATTGACTTGGCGTTGTACAGGACGTGTTTGGAGCGACCGTCGGCCATTGCGGCCGCCACGCAATCGATGAGGCTATTCACGTCTACCTCAGTGAAGCAGTAGTCGGTGTTGGGATTGTACTTGGTGCGGCTGAAAGCGGTCTGAGTCCACATGGTGCGCCTGAATGGACCGCTGGCCGATGGCTTGTCGACATACTCGCAGACATAGCCGCGTAGATTTGTGCACTCGTTGTCGATGAAGTTGACGGTATCGGTCGAGCTGGCAATGCAGTCCTGGTTGCCCAAACTACTCGGCATGCCCATGTACCACATGGAGGTATTGTAGGGTAGGAGGCCATTGTCGTTAACCAGCTGCCAGCCGCGCATATCTGTGTTTCTCTCGTCAGCTAGGTCGCTAATTCCGTACCAGAGCCGGCAGCTGGCGCAGTTCACGCTAGGCATCTGGGCCAGCAGCTTCAGCGAGACGTACTTGTTGATTAGCTCCCCACCAATGGCCTGGCACTCCTGGTTAGCCTGGCACCAGGTGAACTTTTCCGCCTTCTTAACGAACACACACCTGCCAGCCTCCATACTAAATGGGCTCGGACAGTTCGACTGTGCCGACAGCGGCTGGCCATTAAGCAGCAGCAGCAGCAGCAGCGACAGCAGTTCGTTTAGTTTAAAATCTGGCATTAGTTGTCCAGTTTCACAAGAAGCGACAGACGCAATATCCCATAGGATTTCCCTTAAGTCGCTTTTATAGATTTTTTGCTTCACAGTTTTCTAGCAAAATAATACACAAATGCCTGAGTTTTTCGGGGAAAACTTTGAAGTTTTTCATGCAACAATTTTTGTCTCGCTTTTGTTCATTCTAAATCGGCAAAAACGGCTTTGAAGTTGATTCGATTGTTTTTTAGTAGAGCCAGCAGTCAAACGAAAGCCGATAACCATTGTCTGCCAAATTTTGCATTCCGTTTTGCAATGCCGCGGGGCCATTTGTCTTACGATAAATGGTTTGAAACAAATATTTTCAGGCAAAGTAAACACAATGGCAGAGCCAACCGTCATCCACCGTCAACCGCCACTGACGGGGCATTTGTGTCCATTTCGCTGTCTCCTGAGCACTCACGCAAACAGGTACCGTACGCAGGCATACGCTCACACAGGCGTGTACATCTGCCCTGACTTTCTCATCCTGAGGCAGTGTACACTCTCACTGTGCCTTGGAGGTTGGCCATTAGGGGGTAACTGCACGAAAATCACCCAAGTCTTCTTTCCGCGGCTGCACCCCAAATGAATGTGGCCTCGCCGCGGAATCGAGCTCAGGGACCTTGGTGCGAGAGGCAAACACGTTAGACCGCTCTGCCACCGACCCCCTAGGCCAGCCCCAATCGTACCCCCAGTGGTTCTTACTGACAATCTCCTTGGCTGTCAGCTCGGTCAGGGCGCCAACCGACAGATTTATCAAATCGCGATCCATAACCCGATTCGTGACGTCGATGAGAACGGAGAACAGTTGTCGGCGCAGTTTGATGTAGCGCAGCCGGTCTCTCGCAACCATTCGCTCATCCTGATTTTGAGAAATTTCGGCTAGTCTTGAGTAGGCCTTCTCGCGACACTTTTTCAGACAAATCTGAGCGAACTCGTTCTGATAAATTTTACTTTTCAGCTCCGACGGGGTCAGTTGGACGAGCTTGTTGAAGACCTCTTTGATTGACAGCGACGTTTCCGTGGTGTAAACTGCGAGCATTTTTCGGTCGGTTTGGGTGAGTTTACCAACTGTCTCTATGAATTTCAGTCGCGTAAAAACAAATTCGTACCAAGCAGAACACTGAGCGCTGCTTGAACCAAACTGGGACATGGGTACCGCCAGTCCATGGACTGAACGGCTGTACGTAGCCTTTGCATTTGACAAGTATACTCACAAGTCAGATGCTTGATGAACTCAATCTCATTGTTAAGCGCCTTGTTGACACCGCTTAACTCCTCCAAATCGTAGCTAGTAGTTCTGGAAGCGAACAGCTGCTCAGCTTTCTCTCGCTTCATTTCCAACAGTCGCTCAGGATCCCATGGTAGGTAGCCCTTCCACAGGTAGATAATTAGATAGGATATGCTAATTAGGTCGTCAGCCCGACTAGGGCTCCACTGTTGAAGGATGAACGGGCTGGCGAAAAATGAGTCGTTTAGCGACACTTGGCGGAGCTTCTGACCGCTGGTGGCTCCCTTAAAGCCTTGGGTGTCGCTTAGAAATCTGCATTTTAAGCGGGTGAAAGTTATAATTAGAGCGGCAGGTGAGGTTGATACTAATGGGGGTGGATGGATACTCATGGGGGCGGATAGATGCTCATAGGGGCGGATGGGTACTCATAGGGGCGGATGGGTACTCATGGGGGGCGAATGGGTACGTATGGGGGCGGATGGGTTCTCATGGGGGCGGTTGGATACTCATGGGGGCGGATGGATACTCATGGGGGTGGATGGATACTCATGGGGCGGATGGATACTCACGGAGTGGATGGATACTCATGGGGTGGATGGATACTCATGGGGGTGGATGGATACTCATGGGGTGGATGGATACTCATGGGGGTGGATGGATACTCATGGGGGTGGATGAATACTCGTTGCTATTTAGACAAAAATATGAGGGTGGCAAGTTGAGCAGTAGAAAGGCAGTTGGTTTCCAATAACACTAAGGTCGGGTATGCAATGTGTAGGCCAAATCTGTTTAAATTCACAAACCGTTGCGCATGCGAATAGTTGACTAAGAATAGTCGGCCCTTGTGCCTGGGATAAACGCCAAAGTGAAACGATTCCAGGCTAATGTTGCTGTGGATGAAGCCTTTGTCGTGGAATTCTCGGATTCTGTCTAGCATTTCACGCACAACGCGACCAATATTGGCTTCGTCCAAGCCTATAGGGTGTTTTAAGATTTAACAATCTTTAACTTGCTTTCAAATTTGAAGGCACTAGACTTTTACTTCAGAAGTAGATAATACCATTTAAAATGCTTCATTTTCATTCCCATACCCCGTTTAACACCCGCTTCCTCGTTGACACAGACTGAACTTATCATGCAATGCAAATAGCTCACCAACGTGCTGCCTGACATTGTGCATGCCTCTAAGAATGCTAGAATTGTTTGTGTAATTCGCAGTCACCCTGCAAACGTAGTCTTTGAAGATCTGCTCGAGCGAGGGCCCAACCAAAGTGGTAACTAATACTGCATGCTCGCATCCGCTGTGCCTTTGAGTCTGCAATTTGAGCAGTGTAAAGACTCAAACAATGTAATGAAAGTTTTTGCTGGTCAATAATATGTAATACACACCGTGTCGCATAGAATCTGCGGATAGCTGTCAACACCCTCAAAGAATGACAGCAGATGAGCCTCTTTTCGCAGATGGCAGTCCTCGAAGCGATCCTGATAGTCTGCCGACGCGCCCATAGCTGTGGAATTGCTCTTGGCTTCCAGCATCTCAGTGCGCACCAGCACCCATGGCAGCTTGTACAACATCAGCTCTGCCAGTGTGTGTTGGGGATCAGTGTGTGTGTTGGGGATCAGTGTGTGTTGGGGATCAGTGTGTGTGTTGGGGATCAGTGTGTGTTGGGGATCAGTGTGTGTGTTGGGGATCAGTGTGTGTGTTGGGGATCAGTGTGTGTGTTGGGGATCAGTGTGTGTTGGGGATCAGTGTGTGTGTTGGGGATCAGTGTGTGTTGGGGATCAGTGTGCATGTTGGGATCAGTGTGTGTTAGGGATCAGTGTGTTTTTGGGATCAGTGTGTGTGTTGGGGATCAGTGTGTGTTGGGGATCAGTGTGTGTGTTGGGGATCAGTGTGTGTGTTGGGGATCAGTGTGTGTGTTGGGATCAGTGTGTGTGTTGGGGATCAGTGTGTGTGTTGGGGATCAGTGTGTGTGTTGGGGATCAGTGTGTGTGTTGGGGATCAGTGTGTGTGTTGGGGATCAGTGTGTGTGTGTTGGGGATCAGTGTGTGTGTTATGGATCAGTGTGTGTGTTGGGGATCAGTGTGTGTTGGGGATCAGTGTGCATGTTGGGGATCAGTGTGTGTGTTATGGATCAGTGTGTGTGTTGGGGATCAGTGTGTGTTGGGGATCAGTGTGCATGTTGGGATCAGTGTGTGTTAGGGATCAGTGTGTGTGTTGGGGATCAGTGTGTGTGTTGGGATCAGTGTGTGCTGGGGATCAGTGTGTGTGTTGGGGATCAGTGTGTGTTGGGGATCAGTGTGTGTGTTGGGATCAGTGTGTGTGTTGGGGATCAGTGTGTGTGTTGGGGATCAGTGTGTGTGTTGGGGATCAGTGTGTGTGTTGGGGATCAGTGTGTGTTGGGGATCAGTGTGCATGTTGGGGATCAGTGTGTGTGTTGGGGATCAGTGTGTGTGTTGGGGATCAGTGTGTGTGTTATGGATCAGTGTGTGTGTTGGGGATCAGTGTGTGTGTTGGGGATCAGTGTGTGTGTTGGGGATCAGTGTGTGTGTTATGGATCAGTGTGTGTGTTGGGGATCAGTGTGTGTTGGGGATCAGTGTGCATGTTGGGATCAGTGTGTGTTAGGGATCAGCGTGTGTGTTGGGGATCAGTGTGTGTGTTGGGGATCAGTGTGTGTGTTGGGGATCAGTGTGTGTGTTATGGATCAGTGTGTGTGTTGGGGATCAGTGTGTGTGTTGGGGATCAGTGTGTGTGTTGGGGATCAGTGTGTGTGTTATGGATCAGTGTGTGTGTTGGGGATCAGTGTGTGTTGGGGATCAGTGTGCATGTTGGGATCAGTGTGTGTTAGGGATCAGTGTGTGTGTTATGGATCAGTGTGTGTGTTGGGGATCAGTGTGTGTTGGGGATCAGTGTGCATGTTGGGATCAGTGTGTGTTAGGGATCAGTGTGTGTGTTGGGGATCAGTGTGTGTGTTGGGATCAGTGTGTGCTGGGGATCAGTGTGTGTGTTGGGGATCAGTGTGTGTTGGGGATCAGTGTGTGTGTTGGGATCAGTGTGTGTGTTGGGGATCAGTGTGTGTGTTGGGGATCAGTGTGTGTGTTGGGGATCAGTGTGTGTGTTGGGGATCAGTGTGTGTTGGGGATCAGTGTGCATGTTGGGGATCAGTGTGTGTGTTGGGGATCAGTGTGTGTGTTATGGATCAGTGTGTGTGTTGGGGATCAGTGTGTGTGTTGGGGATCAGTGTGTGTGTTGGGGATCAGTGTGTGTGTTATGGATCAGTGTGTGTGTTGGGGATCAGTGTGTGTTGGGGATCAGTGTGTGTGTTGGGGATCAGTGTGTGTGTTGGGGATCAGTGTGTGTGTTGGGGATCAGTGTGTGTGTTAGGGATCAGTGTGTGTTGGGGATCAGTGTGTATTGGGGATCAGTGTGTGTGTTGGGGATCAGTGTGTGTGTTGGGGATCAGTGTATGTTGGAGATTTGTGGGTGTTAGGATAAGTATTTGTAAGAGACCAGTGCGTATTGGGGCTTGAGATATATTAAAAGTACTAATCAAGGTCAGAAGCTACTCACGCTGCAGCTGCTTGCCGGCTACTCGAGACTTGTGCAAGATGAGCATGTTAAGCTGATTGGAAGGCAGAGCTTTGCGGTCGTGCGCCAGCATGATGCGGCCGTTCATATTGAACAAACCGATTTGGGAGAAGCACTGGAATTGTTCCAGGCGATCTTTGAATGACTCGGCAGCTGATTCTGTGTCGCACAGCGCAGATTGGCTGTTTCCCATTTTGCTGTGTAATTTTATTTTTTGTGCAAACGAAAATTATCGGCTAGAATTTTCGCGAACAGAAAGTCTTGTAGCATACTGTTGACAACATAGAATTTGCTAACTCTTTGATTCAAGGATACTTTAATTATTCGAATGCCATTTATTTGTACTCTATTAGTCTATGGGTTATTCGTATTACGAAAAATACCTGTGGTGAAGATGGCCTTCAAGAAACAAATGAATACTATATTAGAAATGTACAAGAATTAAGTCCAGTTTGCTAAAGATTTTTGTCTTGAGTCCTTCAGTCATTATACTGTCCCCTCAGTCATGCAGTCATTAGACTGTCCCCTCAGTCATGCAGTCATTAGACTGACCCCTCAGTCATGCAGTCATTAGACTGACCCCTCATTCATCCAGTCATTAGACTGTCCCCTCAGTCATCCAGTCATTATACTGACCCCTCAGTCTTTTTGTCAGAGGTCTGTGTAACAACATAAGGGCAAGTCAAATTTCAGTCAATGTCATTTTACTCACACTTCACGTCACGAAAGACACAACATAAAAACGAGTATATTTAAAGTCATGTCTTTTGGAACAGTTTATAAGGATAAAAGTAAGCATTGTAAATACTATCCACGTAAAACAAAATAATTATGCCATATTTTTGTGTGTTCATGAAGAAAAAAATAGATTGTGTAATGAATCAGTTGTCGGAATTCTAGAAATGGAAATCTGCAAGTTAAAAACAGTTTAATCACATAAGAACTTATCTATTTAAACACAGTAAACCAATAGAAACAAGGGGAATAGATATACCGAGATTCTAACAAAAACTATCTGGTCGAAGAAGATATTGAACACAAGTTAGAATGCAGAAAAGTTAAAGCAATTGATATAATGCACACCAATATAAAATATAAATTATACACTGTAATAAAAGTCATGCTGACACTAAAACAGCTAAGCCGATAATGAGAAGTTTAATGCTCGTTCAAGCACTACTTATAATAATGCAATTCGTAAAAGTTAATTACATGTACTTGTGACAACACATGATTTACACGTAGCTTTGTGCGATTATACTTGACAGCTTTTAGCAGCGAAATCTAACAGAAAGTGTATATTGGCAAAGGAAGACACAAGCAAATGTTAAAGCATAGTTTTTCTTTTATAAACAAATGCTTGAGAAAAAAAGAGGCGTACAGCTTTTGCAACAGAAACGACTATAGCGAGCTATAAAAAACAGGACAATACACATGATATAATTTCTGACACAGCACATTGATCTCATTGAAACTTGACGACTAAAAAGTTATCAGTTGTTACTATTTTTAGAACTTGCTGTGACAACCTAAATTTAGCCCCAAGCAACCTCAAACGCGTGACTTAGCTCAGCCAATCAAAGGTAGTCTTTCGCAACAAGGAAATCATGGTATTTCTATCCGAATTCATTTTTATAACTATAAAATGACACAAACTGATACATTAAGACGAATATTTTTTAATGGGTTTCACAACATATACTGTAGACGCTGTGCTATTCATAGTCAGTCTTTGCTATCAAACAGTTGCAATCTAGTCAGTTCTTGTCGACCAGATTAGTACGAGAATTGTTCATCTCCGTGTCATTACTGCCGGCCGCAGTGTCACCCGAGCAGCAATCACTGAAAATGTGCTATTTTCGTTATAGGTTGTCTGCTTTCCGAATAACTGTTTAGCATCTGACACACTGTTTGGTCAGCATTAAAAGAACTTCAGTAGTTCATATCCAGTAAAACAAAGCTTTAATATGGTACTCACCTTCCTCTACGCAAAGCAATGATGCCATAGAGAATGCCACAGCCAGCCATTAGTGCACAGGCCACCCACATAGAGATAGATGTGGCGCACAGAATCAATGGAATTATGGCAACCCTGAGAAGTAAAAAAAAGCGAATTCAATTTTTTACTTATAAAATAGCAAATAGTATTAGACATGAAACTTGTCTAAATAGTTAATAACTTACACAATGTAGGCTACAGCTTTAAGTATAGGTGAAAGGCGTTGAGAAAAAATGTACAATTTGTCTGTGAACTCAAACATCAGACAGCAGTAGGGTGCTTCAAAGGCAACCACAATGAAGCCAAATATTCTGAAACAAAAAAGCTTTATGTTAACTTCAGAATTAATGGTTAAGAGTAAAGCCATATACATAAAACACATCATTGAGTAGCTATGAGTTAGCTACTTACCCTAAAAGGATGCCAGCTATAAAGCAGTTTGCCCTAAAAGTCACACAATTGTACACTCCCATGGCAATGGAAACTGAAATTTTTTGTTTATACGAAACAGACATACAAAAAGAGAATAGTTTATTCTAGAATTAAATAAAGGCATGCACTGTAATTTATGAATTCAATAATAACTTAACATTTTTTGCAATGAATTAAACTGCTATAAACGAATAAAAATTCTCAGCATATGAACTTCATTCAGTATTAAAGACAGAGCAAAATAAAAATGTAAAAAAGCCAGTACATACGGACTCCACCAATGCAACCAACTGCTTGGGCTCCATAGACAAGAAATTTATCGCTAGAATTGATGTTACTTAAGTCTTTATTGTCCATAATAGATATTCTTTAGGATATGGGAAATTTATTTTAATGGAAAGAGTTCGATAAATTGACTGATTTGATAAAATACTAACAAATCACTTCGCATGCCACAGTGCTTAACGATACGAAAGATTATAATTGATAAATAAAGATAGGTTATTTCAATGAAAAAAAACGGAATAATACAAGTTAAATTTCGTAGCATGGTAATTGTTATGACAAAAAAGAAGGTTTTTGCACTTTTTAATAAAGTTAAATATAATTTTGGATACTCTATTAGCCCCAAAGCTTAAAGGCTAACTTAAAATTTAAGGTTTGCTACAAGTTTTAGTTTTAATGCACAGAGGCATTATTATTTAGGCCGACTTTTTAATTTACAATTTTGCAGGAATTCAAACTCGTGGGCAAGCCTTTGGAATTGCCTCTATTCATCATGCGTGGAGGTCGCAGTTTTATTATACCTTTTAACTTTTTTCTAATAATCTCTGTGCCTATTTATATTGAATTTTAATCCTGCCCGAATGGCTCATGATTCAAAACTAAATGGCTTTTGCGGTTGGCTTCAAACTGGAGGCATGTTTTACAACTTTTGTGTTTGTCGTTTTACGGTTTAACAAATAAAGACTTTACTAAGTTTGAAGAAGATTTTATAATATTTCTTTAGGATTCCGTTTATTCATTTCTTATTGGCTATTAAAATGCAATCGCTCGCAGTGAACTTAATTTGGTAAAAATATAGATTACCAGCTTTATTATAGGATATCTAAGACATGCTGCTTGGGTGAGGTCTGAAGCGTCCCAGGTCATTTCGGTGACAAGACATTTCGGTGACAGTCTTCTCATTTGTGTTGTAGGGCTCCTTTTTTCTTTGTAAATTACTTACATTATTCACTGCAAAATGCTTATTGTTAATTATTAACTTTAATTATATTTAAATTTACCTAAAAGGGAAATATAACACTTTATTATATATATATTTCATAACTGTGGTAGCAAATCACAAGTGCCCGAGCACTTGTGAGACAAGACACTTTAACTCTCAAACTGTATAGAATCACTCTTTAATATTTTTTGGTTACAACCAGTCTTTAAAAGGCTCCAATGGATCAGAGGGCACCATTCAGACACAATGTATATATTATTTACTCTATTGCTCTACTCATATAACTGGCTCTAAGTCTCTGATAACCAATCAGCTTTCACTTTTACCACCAAACATTAATACAGAACACGAGTGAAATTTAGTGAAAGAACTTATTGCTTACAAAACATATATTTGTGAACTCCCATCTCATGGACCTTGCCTTTTAGTTTGGAAAACGTGCGCATATATTATAGAATAAATTGAGGTGGGCAGACATAGTTAAACAAAATGTTACAGCCTATTCAAACAAAGAAAAATTATTTGCATATTTTTATCAACTTTCTAGGAATCATACATACGGTAACTTTATAGGCCTACAATATCATGGGAGCAAAAGTAAAAACTAACCTACCACATTTGCAATAAAAATTATCTAGTAGACTGAACCCAAAGGATTAGCTATACATTAATTTCTAATTAAAGTCAATTTTGCAAACCTTAGATGTTTTGAAGACAGTAACTATATCATTCATGTTATCAATCTTGCAAGCATTTGTAGGTAAACATGGTTAGGGTTGGAAACAAATGTCCATAGACAGCTCTGGGCTAATATTTATATGCAAACGTTAGTAGGCAAACTATTGGTATGCAGACATGCATATCATCTCCCTTTGTACAATCAAGTGCTATGCTAATTTAAATCCATTCCGCTAATGCATGCCATCACAGCCATTTTTTGCCAATACTTAATAGACTTTTAGAACTAAGTAGATAACAGCTTAAAGTATATTAGCTACCTTAGCTACCTAGAATTTTTAGCAAAGCTTCTTCTAGAGCAGTCATTTTTTCTTGGAAGATTTTTATTATTTAATGTAAACCTTCTCTTTTAGTATTTTTTTCTTGATTTAATTTTAGGTTGTAATATTCCCAACAATTTGGGTCATTTAGCAAGATACTTAACTCTGCATTGCTTCAGTTCACCCAGCTGTTAAATGGGTAACAGCATCAGCTGGGATAATTGAAGTTGGGTGTGGTATCCCCCTAGTCCTTGGACTGAACATCTGTACGCAGCCTTCAGATGCACCCTGCCATACTTGTAGCTGCTGCTGTGCTGTCAGCTGCACATCTGGCCCAATTGGGCCAGGTGTAATGAATTAGTTGATTAGGTTTTTTAGTATTTAGTAAATTATATGTCAAGTCTTAAACTCCTATATATAAAATTTTATAGAATCAAAAGATTTGAAACTTAAAAGTTAAGACCTATGACTTTGACTTAAAAGAATGGTAAATAAAAATGACAAATTTTAGTGAATTACATATCCACAGTATTTAGCTATCAACATAGCCATTTTTTAATAACTAGGACTTTGCTTTGCTAACATATTAAGTAGCTATCACAGTACTTGTATATAGACATCAAGACACAAGCTGATAGATGTAGCGGTAACTAATACAGTGAGGACTATGAATACCACACCAGACCAAATATTTCATTGTCTTGTTGAGCTCTACAAATTTTCAAAAAATTTTTAACTGACTAGTCTACCTATACAATCATACTTGTATGTAAAGCTTGTATGTAAATAAGAGCTTGTAGCCCAGCCCATTTCTTAGAGCTTCAGACCTCTAACCAATAGGTCGAGAGTTCGATTCTTAGCCCAACAAAAAATTGTGTCCATGATTTAGGCACTTTAAAATAATTCTTTGCAGCACAGATTAAGGCATCCTTTTAAGTTAAAAGTTTCATAAATTTGTCTTTAAAAATTTTAGAGCTAGAAGTTTCGTTGGATCGGAACCAGTCCGGCAATGGCTCGATTATCAAACCCAATTGGTTTCCACAGTTCTGCATGGTGCTAGAAAAGTTTAGACAATTCTATTTCTTCAATTCAGAAGAGGTAAGTGCGATTTTAACGTTTGATCTTAGAAATTAACCCTTTTTTCTTGATATATAATGCGCATTTAGCAAGTTAAACAGCATTTTAATAATTTTTCTTTACATTTAGCCCTAACTGCGTAATTCCGTTAGCCACAATAGGTTTTAGAAAGAATGCAGTCAAATTTAACACGATGTTGAACTCCAGCAGCAAAGTACTTGTAGTTGATTTTATAAGGCACAATGAGAGGTTGATTGTGTTATAATCGTGTGAAGAATAAAAATATTGATCTAGTAATGTATTTAGTAGTAATTTCGGTTTTCAAGATTGTAAAATATTTTTTTTCGATAAAAAATTTTTTCTTGTATTTTTTTCAGATCGGTTTACTTCCGTCTTGTAACCAATAATGTTTGTGTTTTTTGTGTCGCGTAATAGCCTATGAGCGATGTCTCAATGTTAATGTCAAAGTAACTATTATTTATAACAATACATTCGGTGAATTAACTTTAGTGAAAAAGTTTCGTTTACCCACCTGCTCATTTTTTCCATTCTTGTTGTTTCTATACAGGCAAGTCGCATTCCTTCAGACAAGACACAGTTCCTTCAGACAAGACACATTTCGTTCAGACAAGACACATTTCGTTCAGACAAGACACATTTCCTTCCGACAAGACACATCTCCATCACACAAGACACATTTCCTTCCGACAAGACACATTGCCCTCAGACAAGACACATTGCCCTCAGACAAGACACATTGCCCTCAGACAAGACACATTCCCTTCAGACAAGACACATTCGCTTCAGACAATGCACTTTGCCCTCAGACAAGACACATTTCCTTCAGACAAGACACATTGCCTTCAGACAAGGCATTTTGCCCTCAGGCAAGACACATTTCTTTCAGACAAGACACTTTCGATTTAGAAAAAAATGCATTCCGTTCAGACAAGAAACATTCTCTTCAGACAAGACACATTTCCCTCAGACAAGACACATTTCCATCAGACAAGACACATTTCCTTCAGACAAGACACATTTCCTTCAGACAAGATTTCGATTTAGAAAAAATGCATTCCGTTCAGACAAGAAACATTCTCTTCAGTCAAGACCCTTATAATAAAAGTGCAGAACAATAATTAATTTGTGCAAGTCTTCAGCTGTGCATGTTTTTTGCCGTTTAATAGCGAGTTATTTCCTTACGATAACAAAGAGAACAGTCTGTCGATTCTAATTAACTAAATAATTTAACCATCATGTCGAAGTTTTGTCTCGTTACTGTCATTATAACTTCATGTGTTATTGAAATTGTGTTCGTTAGTACGAAACCCTTACTCTCAGTAGTATAAATGCAATTTGTCTGTATTTCTGTGTAAACCAAAAAAAGCTGTTTTCAAAAATTGTATTTTTAGTGGTGATAGTTTCTAGCAAGAGATAATCGTATACTAACATTAAATAACGACTTATTGGGCATTTACTTGTAATTGACACTAAATTACATTTTTTTAATTGTTTGCACTTTTCCTCGCATGTCCTGTAATCTGAAGTCTAAGCTAATCTTTACTAAGATTCACAGCAATAGAACATATTTTTTCCATTTTTGGGTAATCCTTATTTGAAATGCCAAAATTAATAAATTTCACTGTCCTAATAGTTTCAAAGATGTTACTAAAGCACAAGCTAATCTATTTCTCTCGAAAATCCCAAAATTTCTCTTCTCTCTTAAGAATCTTTTTCTATTAAAGATACACATTTTCACATAGTGATTTCAATTTTAAACACCTACGTGTATTTACTCTACCTAATATTACGAATTAGTTTTTCTATTTTAAACATCCCAAATGAGATTTCATATTTCGAAAAACCTAAAATAATATTCATTAATTCAAAGAACTGAATATTATATTCCTCCTTTTTAAAATCCCGCAAAATAGAACTCTAGATGATTCCAAGTTCAATTCCAATCCCTAGTTTTTTTAGGATAAAATATTATCAATATGAGATTTCTTTCTTTTTTAGAACCCTAAATCTAATTTCTTAGATAAAATATTCACACCCCTAATCACCCAGATCCCTAATTTAAGCAATTTTAATCCCTTCAAATTTCCGAAATTCCAGTACAGACGTTGCTCTACTAAATCCTGTCCTTTTTATGACCTATTGGCCATAATATCTATTGGCCATAAGTTTTGTTGCTATCAGCAAGTTCTTATCCCATATCCCATCGCTAAAACCCCGCAGGAGGCGCAAGCCTTTCTATCTAGCCAGCAGAGTCGCTGGCAGCTGGCCTCGCTGACTAGAATAGATTCGCCCGGTGGACTGGCGCAATTTCAACAATTCTGGACTAGCGCGGAGGAAAAACGAGATTTCTGCGGTGAGGGCTTTTGTTAAACATCTTCGCTGGGTAACCGAAACACCGACGAACGTTCAGGCATCACACTCACTGATGAACAGGGAGGGCATCACACTCACTGATGAACAGGGAGGGCAACCCACTCACTGAGGAACAGGGAGGCCATCACACTCACTGAGGAACAGGGGGGGCAACCCACTCACTGAGGAACAGGGAGGGCATCACACTCACTGAGGAACAGGGAGGGCATCACACTCACTGAGGAACAGGGGGGGGCAACCCATTCAATGAAGAACATGGAGGGCAACTCACTCGCTCAGGAACAGAGAGGGCAACCTACTCACTTCAAAAAATGAATGAATGGCAACCCAATCATTCAAAGAATGAATGAATGGCAACCCAATCATTCAAAGAATTAATGAATGGCAACCCAATCATTCAAAGAATTTATGAATGGCAACCCAATCATTCAAAGAATTAATGAATGGCAACCCAATCATTCAAAGAATTAATGAATGGCAACCCAATCATTCAAAGAGTGGATGAATGGCAACCCAATCATTCAAAGAGTGGATGAATGGCAACCCAATCATTCAAAGAATTAATGAATGGCAACCCAATCATTCAAAGAATTAATGAATGGCAACCCAATCATTCAAAGAATTAATGAATGGCAACCCAATCATTCAAAGAATTAATGAATGGCAACCCAATCATTCAAAGAATTAATGAATGGCAACCCAATCATTCAAAGAATTAATGAATGGCAACCCAATCATTCAAAGAGTGGATGAATGGCAACCCAATCATTCAAAGAATTAATGAATGGCAACCCAATCATTCAAAGAATTAATGAATGGCGACCTAATCATTCAAAGAATTAATGAATGGCAACCCAATCATTCAAAGAATGAATGAATGGCAACCCAATCATTCAAAGAATGAATGAATGGCAACCCAATCATTCAAAGAATTAATGAATGGCAACCCAATCATTCAAAGAATTAATGAATGGCGACCTAATCATTCAAAGAATTAATGAATGGCAACCCAATCATTCAAAGAATTAATGAATGGCAACCCAATCATTCAAAGAATTAATGAATGGCAACCCAATCATTCAAAGAATGAATGAATGGCAACCCAATCATTCAAAGAATTAATGAATGGCAACCCAATCATTCAAAGAATTAATGAATGGCAACCCAATCATTCAAAGAATGAATGAATGGCAACCCAATCATTCAAAGAATTAATGAATGGCAACCCAATCATTCAAAGAATTAATGAATGGCAACCCAATCATTCAAAGAATTAATGAATGGCAACCCAATCATTCAAAGAATTAATGAATGGCAACCCAATCATTCAAAGAATTAATGAATGGCAACCCAATCATTCAAAGAATTAATGAATGGCAACCCAATCATTCAAAGAATGAATGAATGGCAACCCAATCATTCAAAGAATGAATGAATGGCAACCCAATCATTCAAAGAATGAATGAATGGCAACCCAATCATTCAAAGAATGAATGAATGGCAACCCAATCATTCAAAGAATGAATGAATGGCAACCCAATCATTCAAAGAATTAATGAATGGCAACCCAGTCATTCAAAGAATTAATGAATGGCAAACCAATCATTCAAAGAATTAATGAATGGCAACCCAATCATTCAAAGAATTAATGAATGGCAACCCAATCATTCAAAGAATTAATGAATGGCAACCCAATCATTCAACTAGAATGAATGAATGGCAACCCAATCATTCAAAGAATTAATGAATGGCAACCCAATCATTCAAAGAATGAATGAATGGCAACCCAATCATTCAAAGAATTAATGAATTGCAACCCAGTTATTCAAAGAATTAATGAATGGCAACCCAATCATTCAAAGAATTAATGAATTGCAACCCAGTTATTCAAAGAATGGGGTACAATCAACAATCCACATTGCCTTGTTAATTGTCGATCTGTTTAGCCAAGCGAAACTAACCGTCGTTGAAAATAAGTTGATCATGTGAATTGTTTAAACATCGTGGTAAACATTTTCAAACGCCATGTATGTATTTGTGCATACTTAATAAGTATTTGCAGTCTGGCAGTACAATTAATGTCAAGTGAATGTCCCGTTTTAGTCTAGTTGTCATATTTATAGTCCTTAGAAGTTTTTGTTAAATTTCTTGTGTTAAATTTTCTCTTTTCTTAATAGCAAAATTTTCAAGCCATCCATAAAATAATGCCATGCAAGTTAGTCAGTTACAACTGCATATCTTCATCCCACAGGTGAGAGATAACGATATTATAAACTACTTCTCTCCTAGCTTTCGCTGTACAATTTTCGCTCACCTGCGGGGCGAAACAGATTATTGTACAGTGGTCTAATTCTCATTCTCTTTATTTATCAATCTAAAACCCGAGTCGACGGCTTTAATGTACACAGAGGCAATGGCAATAACAACTGGATTCATTTTAGAATACGAAAAATAAGTTATTTGGTTCTTGTAGTCTGCGCCTCACTATGTGCGCACCGCTTGTCGGGGGGGGGGCGTTAAGACCAACGCAATTTACTAGGGCTAGTAACCAACCCCTCCTACTTGGCTCGACGCAGAAATTTTGTGCTAAATATTTCTCTCTCTCTCTGTGTCTCACCCCCCTCTCTCTCTTCATTTATTCTCGCTTATACTCAAAAAGCTGACTCAAGCAATATAAGCCCGCTGTAAAATAAGTTTTCGACGAAAAAATAGAACTTTTTATTTCTAATATAGATGAGAATATACTTCTTTCCTAATTAAATATGCTAATATAACACAAAGATATTACCTTATTTGGTTAGAGAAGTTTCTTGATTTCGTCTGTCCTCATTAAAACCAAATAATCGGAGCAATGTCCAGTCCGTTTAAACGGTTAGCATCGTTGCGTCGATCGGACACCAGACTGCAGCGTTATAAGGAGCCAGCTGTTGAAATCGGCAAATCAGATTTTGTCTACTTTCCGAGTGAGATTTTCGCTAATAATATCTAAATCTTAAGGTGCCATTTTTAGATATGGGAAGTTGCATTTTGTAATCTTGGGATTTGCCATTCGTAGATATGAGATGTGCCATTTTGAAGATCTGGGAAGTGCCATTCAGTTGATATGGGATGTGCCATTTTGAAGATCTGGGAAGTGCCATTCAGTTGACATGGGATGTGCCATTTTGAAGATCTGGGAAGTGCCATTCAGTTGATATGGGATGTGCCATTTTGAAGATCTGGGAAGTGCCATTCAGTTGACATGGGATGTGCCATTTTGAAGATCTGGGAAGTGCCATTCAGTTGATATGGGATGTGCCATTTTGAAGATCTGGGAAGTGCCATTCAGTTGATATGGGATGTGTCATTTTGAAGATCTGGGAAGTGCCATTTAGTTGACATGGGATGTGCCATTTTGAAGATCTGGGAAGTGCCATTCGTAGATATGGGATGTGCCATTTTGTAGATTAGGAAAATGCCATTTAGTATGTCTGGGAATCGCCATTTTGTAGAACTTAGAAGTGCGATTTTGCAAATCTGAGAAGTGCCATTTTTATCGAGCTGGGAAGTGCCATTTTGTAAATCTTGGAAGTCTCGATCCTAAGCGCCTTGCTCAAGGACACCAACAGTTTATTCTGAGTTGAGAATCGAACTCCCAACCTCTTTGTCAAAAGACCCCGAAGCTCTAACCACAGCGCTAAAAGTTGCTGACATTGTCAATATGAGATTATCAATCGATAATCTATCGATCTATCGATAATCTAAATTCAGGCGTTTAAGTACTACTATTGTGCCTAATAAGCATAATTTTATGTTTTTTCAGATTCCTCCTATGCTTCATCGGCGGACCTCACTTCCGGTCAGTATGATCCCAGTTGGCGGCGGAGCGTGGCTCAGTTGCAACAGTCGAGCCGAAATCCTGCATTCGGTAGCAGCCAGCAGCAGCAGCAGCAGCAGCAGCAGCAGCAACAACAACAGCAGAGTACTGGCGCAAAAATCAAAGTAAGGCGCATTTAATTGTTTTCGTAGAAATTAAAAAGATTAGCAATACACTCAAATAAGACTCAGATTTCTGGAGATCACAGTATTCTCCCAATTACATTGTTAAGCTCTCGATTTCCTGAAATGCCAAAATTAAGGTCGCTATCTCTCAAATCCCCAGAATGAGGTCTCGAATCCCTCAGATCCCTAGATTAAGATCTCGATATCCCCAGATCACCAGGTTAAGGTCTCGATTAGCTCGAATCTCAAGATTAAGGTCTTGATCCCATTAAATCCTAAGATTAAGGTCTGGATCCCATCAAATCCCAAGATTAAGTTCTCGATCAACTCAGATCCCTAGATTATGGTTTGAATCCCATCAAATCCCATGATTAATGTCTGGATCCCATCAAATCCCAAGATTAAGGTCTTGATCAACTCAAATCCCAAGATTAAGGTCTTGATCAACTCAAATCCCAAGATTAAGGTCTGGATCAACTCAGATCCCTAGATTATGGTCTGGATCCCATCAAATCCCAAGATTAAGGTCTTGATCAACTCAAATCCCAAGATTAAGGTCTTGATCAACTCAAATCCCAAGATTAAGGTCTGGATCAACTCAGATCCCTAGATTATGGTCTGGATCCCATCAAATCCCAAGATTAAGGTCTGGATCCCATCAAATCCCATGATTAATGTCTGGATCTTATCAAATCCCAAGATTAAGGTCTCGATCAACTCATCCCTATGTTAAGCTCCTTTTTCCTCAGATTAGTTTTTCCATTCTACCAGAGCCTAACAACCGTCTCCTTCGCCAACAATTCATCAGAGCCTGTTCCGCGGCATCAGCATCAAGCGTACGCGCAGCATTGCCAAGCTGGACACCGGCAGAAAGCAACAGCAGCAGCAGCAGCAGCACTCAGGTGCCTCGCGTGAGAACAACTCTTCGGATAGTCACCATAGCAACACGAATGACTCATCGCTGGCTAGCGGCGGCGTCATTGCTGATACGAACAGCTGGCAGTCAGGAGGCATCTGGCACGATAGGCAGGCGTCTGCTGGCGGACTTCAGGGACCAGCGTCCAGACTGCATGCCGATTCAGATGAGTGAGTTTGCTGTCTAGATTGTCCATTTCATGATCCTTTTGGGTAGGATTTCATGATCCTTTTGGGTAGGATTTCTGATCCTTTTTGGTAGGAATTCATGAACCTTTTGGGTAGGATTTCTGATGCTTTCAGGCAGGATTTCATGATACTTTCATGTAGGATTTCATGATACTTTGGGTAGGATTTCTGATCCTTTAAGGCAGGATTTCGTTATCCTTTTGGGTAGGATTTCGTGATCCTTTCGGGTAGGATTTCTGATGCTTTCAGGCAGGATTTCATTATCCTTTTGGGTAGGATTTCATGATCCTTTCAGGCAGGATTTCATTATCCTTTCGGGTAGGATTTCATGATCCTTTCGGGTAGGATTTCTGATCCTTTCAGGCAGGATTTCATTATCCTTTCGGGTAGGATTTCATGATCCTTTCGGGTAGGATTTCTGATCCTTTCAGGCAGGATTTCATGATCCTTTCAGGCAGGATTTCATTATCCTTTCGGGTAGGATTTCATTATCCTTTCGGGTAGGATTTCATGATCCTTTCGGGTAGGATTTCTGATCCTTTAAGGCAGGATTTCATTATCCTTTCGGGTAGGATTTCGTGATCCTTTCGGGTAGGATTTCATGATCCTTTCGGGTAGGATTTCGTGATCCTTTCGGGTAGGATTTCATGATCCTTTCGGGTAGGATTTCATGATCCTTTCGGGTAGGATTTCATTATCCTTTCGGGTAGGATTTCATTATCCTTTCGGGTAGGATTTCATGATCCTTTCGGGTAGGATTTCATGATACTTTCGGGTAGGATTTCATTATCCTTTCGGGTAGGATTTCATGATCCTTTCGGGTAGGATTTCATTATCCTTTCGGGTAGGATTTCGTGATCCTTTCGGGTAGGATTTCATGATCCTTTCGGGTAGGATTTCGTGATCCTTTCGGGTAGGATTTCATGATCCTTTCGGGTAGGATTTCATGATACTTTCGGGTAGGATTTCATGATACTTTCGGGTAGGATTTCTGATCCTTTCGGGTAGGATTTCATGATCCTTTCGCGTAGGATTTCATGATCCTTTCGGGTAGGATTTCATGATCCTTTCGGGTAGGATTTCATGATACTTTCATGTAGGATTTCTGATCCTTTCAGGCAGGATTTCATTATCCTTTTGGGTAGGATTTCGTGATCCTTTCGGGTAGGATTTCATGATACTTTCATGTAGGATTTCTGATCCTTTTAGGCAGGATTTCATTATCCTTTTGGGTAGGATTTCGTGATCCTTTCGGGTAGGATTTCATGATACTTTCATGTAGGATTTCTGATCCTTTTAGGCAGGATTTCATTATCCTTTTGGGTAGGATTTCGTGATCCTTTCGGGTAGGATTTTTTTCTTTAAGGCAAGATAGATTAGTAAACATTAAATTTCTCGAAACTTTTTTTTTACTTAAATCCCGTGTTTAACTATCTGTGTCTTACCTTCAGCTCATCAGCAGCTATGAAGCGATCTATAAGCATGGGCCGAATCGGCCGCCAATGGCCACAGCCGCAGCCGCAGCCGCAGCAGCGTCAGCCCGCGTCAAAACGAGGCGAAAGCGGCTCCAGCGGCGGCGTCGGCGGCATTGTAACAAGCTGTGTGCCAATCAACAGTCGCGGCAGAGGCGAAGATTTTGAAGTCGATGACGATCATAATGAGCAGAGACTTGGCGCATTCAACAATACGCCACCAGATGTTGCGAGTAGCGGGTGAGCTAGTTTTCATTAATTATCGTTTTTGCCAATAAATTTCCTAGGATTTTTTATTTCAAAATTTCGAAACTCCTGAGATTTAGGAATGATATATAAAAGTTTCATGGAGCTGTGGGCGATGAGGCGATAAGACTCCTGGGCACACACTTACACAGGTGTTACATCTGCCCCCCCACTTTCTCATTGTTATGATGTGTACAGTCTTACTGTGCCTTGATTGTTAGAACTGGTGGACTGATTAGCATTCGTTTTTAAGTTGAATGGTTAATTAATTAAAATAATTAACTACACCTGCCCCGACTGGGCAAGACAGCTGAAGGCTGCGTACGGCTGTTCAGTCCATGGACTGGGGGGACGCCACACTACCCTCAAACACCCCAGATCAGGCTAGCACCAATTTAACTGTTGCGTTGAACTGAAGCAATGCAGAGTAAAGTGCCTTGCTAAATGATACAAATTGTTCCAGTGGAGTCAGAAATCGAACCCCTGACCTTCAAGTCGTAAGTCTGACGCTCTAACCACAAGGCTACAACCTCCTAACCGGAACCTAAGTTTTATGAATGCTTCTTAGGTAACTAAGAAATATTTTCTGGTACTGAAACAATACTAATTATTTTAAAATACTAAATTCTAAGTTGTTGCCCCTTGGTTACAGTCAAATCTTAATCGAGAGGTCGGGAGTTCGAATCTCATGTCGTGGAAAAATGGTGTCGTGTAGCTTTAGATCTTAGGCGTATTTCCTTCAAATTCGTGACCCTAAATTATCGCTATGCTTTTTCATCAAGAGGTCAAGAAGCCTCACATACCCTCTATTGATGCGTTTTTGGGTCACAAAAACTTGCACGTTGGTGTAGGTAGCCTTATTGTTTAATATCGCGTATATTTAGCAGCATAAACATAACATACTTTTCCTGCTTGTCACCTAGGCGCTCTTAATTAGCCCCTGACGCATGCTACTCCTATATTTACATTTCTCTGATGGCGTATTTTGCATTTGAAATTAGGGAGACTGACTGAGTCATCGCGTGACATTTTTACGAGCTAAAGAGTGTTAAAATCTATTAAGTTCTTCCTTGCTCGATTATCTACTTCTAGTAGCGTATAAGCGCGTCAATATTTATCCTTAAAAAATACCTGCTATTCTTTATCTGAAATATTTCTCGATTTTCAATGTAATCATAACAGTCGAATATTTAACAGTCGAGTAGCTAATTTCTTGTCTTCGATAGTGACAGTCGAGTCTTGATTCGCTAATTTCTTATTATCGATAGTGACGGTCGACTATTGAGTTGCCGTTATCTAGTTATCGATAGTGACAGTCGACTATTGAGTTGCCGTTATCTATAATAGTTATCGATAGTGACAGTCGACTATTGAGTTGCCGTTATCTAGTTATCGATAGTGACAGTCGACTATTGAGTCGCCGTTATCTAGTTATCGATAGTGACAGTCGACTATTGAGTCGCCGTTATCTAGTTATCGATAGTGACATTCGACTATTGAGTTGCCGTTATCTAGTTATCGATAGTGACAGTCGACTATTGAGTCGCCGTTATCTAGTTATCGATAGTGACATTCGACTATTGAGTTGCCGTTATCTAGTTATCGATAGTGACAGTCGACTATTGAGTTGCCGTTATCTAGTTATCGATAGTGACAGTCGAATATTGAGTTGCCGTTATCTAGTTATCGATAGTGACATTCGACTATTGAGTTGCCGTTATCTAGTTATCGATAGTGACATTCGACTATTGAGTCGCCGTTATCTAGTTATCGATAGTGACAGTCGAATATTGAGTTGCCGTTATCTAGTTATCGATAGTGACAGTCGACTATTGAGTTGCCGTTATCTAGTTATCGATAGTGACATTCGACTATTGAGTTGCCGTTATCTAGTTATCGATAGTGACAGTCGACTATTGAGTTGCCGTTATCTAGTTATCGATAGTGACAGTCGACTATTGAGTTGCCGTTATCTAGTTATCGATAGTGACAGTCGACTATTGAGTTGCCGTTATCTAGTTATCGATAGTGACAGTCGACTATTGAGTTGCCGTTATCTAGTTATCGATAGTGACAGTCGACTATTGAGTCGCCGTTATCTAGTTATCGATAGTGACAGTCGACTATTGAGTCGCCGTTATCTAGTTATCGATAGTGACAGTCGACTATTGAGTCGCCGTTATCTAGTTATCGATAGTGACAGTCGACTATTGAGTCGCCGTTATCTAGTTATCGATAGTGACAGTCGAATATTGAGTTGCCGTTATCTAGTTATCGATAGTGACAGTCAACTATTGAGTCGCCGTTATCTAGTTATCGATAGTGACAGTCGAATATTGAGTCGCCGTTATCTAGTTATCGATAGTGACAGTCGACTATTGAGTCGCCGTTATCTAGTTATCGATAGTGACAGTCGACTATTGAGTCGCCGTTATCTAGTTATCGATAGTGACAGTCGAATATTGAGTTGCCGTTATCTAGTTATCGATAGTGACAGTCGACTATTGAGTCGCCGTTATCTAGTTATCGATAGTGACAGTCGACTATTGAGTCGCCGTTATCTAGTTATCGATAGTGACAGTCGAATATTGAGTTGCCGTTATCTAGTTATCGATAGTGACAGTCGACTATTGAGTCGCCGTTATCTAGTTATCGATAGTGACAGTCGACTATTGAGTTGCCGTTATCTAGTTATCGATAATTACTGGTAAAATCAATGAATTCATGGGTCCGCAAATTGGCCGTAACATTGAGCCTACCGGATTATTTCAGTCTTGTCAATTCTGAACTTACGAAAGACTCAAAGCAATTTGAAATAAAGAAAGGGATATCCGCTTACTAGGAAAAATATTACAAGTATCTATTTTAGGTCAGACAGTGTGACTTCAATGAATGAAATTCAGAAGCAATCTCAGTAGGTTCTCGAATTTCGATTGCTAAGCATAAAAATATAGTTTGGCATTGTTATTTAGATAGATTTTAGACACGCTCGAAGACCTTTGGAACGTCAGTCCCTCCTGAAAACCTGTTCGATTAAATTTCTGTCCTCATTTTCGGCGCTGGCCACTTCTGAAATTCTATCACAAAAACTGTTCCGTTAACAAAAGAGGTCTAGGAGGATGGGGTGGGGTGGATGGCTACTCTGAGGCCTTTAAAAGAAAATAAGTAATTCCAACATTTTTATTTTTAGGCAGTTTTCTCTTGCGCTGTTGCTGTTGCAGCTTTTGAAAAGATTTGTTTTTTTAAAAAAGCTTTGACTATTGCCATCAAATGGATTGCTGCTCAAATTTTCTTCCGAGACTGCGAAAGTGAGCTTCAAGTGTTCCATCTGATTTATACTATTAGAAATAATATATTTCTACTGTTAATTGTGTCAGAAGAGGTCGAGAAATAGAAACTCAGCCCATTGAAAAAACCCCGTTCGTGTCCTTGAGAAATTCCACATTTCGACGGGAAGGTCGTGTGTTCGATTCCTGGCTCCACACAAACAATTTGTGCCATTTGGCAAGTTACTAAACTCTGCACTGTTTCAGTTCACACAGCTGTTAAATGGGCATCAGCTGGGGTAATTAAAGGTGGGTGTGGCGTCCCACCTAGTCCATGGACTGAACAGCCGTACGCAGACTTCAGATGCGCCGTGCAATAGCCGCGGCTGTGCTGTCGGCTGCATATCTGCAACCCAATTGGTGTAAGAGGGAGTAATCAATTCATTGTTTGGTTCAACCAGCTATCGTCCCTATCCCCAGTCCATGGGCTGAGCAGATTTTTTCACTGATTATTGATCGACTGAACATATTCGATCTACATAACATTTAGATTGTACTATTTTGTTAAATAAATGAATTCAGCTTGGTGAAAATAATCCACTGGAATTCTGGCCTCCCAGTCCACTTTGTTTTATCTGCATAGTTTCACGAATTCAATTTCACCAAGCTGAACAGCGCGCTGTATCCGCATCATGGTCATCTTAAGATCTTTGTGGACCCCATGTGCCTTGAAATCAGATATAATTTAGAAGATTTGTTCCTGTGGACTTTTCCATATTTTATTCTTCAAGCTTTGCACAAGTGTAGCTTTCTTAAAAATATAGGCATTTTTAATCCACGAGTACTTCACTTGGCCAGTGAGAAAATTATATTACTTTATCGAAATCCTACATTACCGAAATCATGCATTACCGAAATCCTAGATTACCGAAATCCTACATTACCGAAGTCATACTTTACCAAAATCCAACATTACCAAAATCCTACATTACCGAAGTCATACTTTACCGAAATCCTACATTACCGAAGTCATACTTTACCGAAATCCTACATTACCGAAATCATACTTTACCGAAAACCTACATTACTGAAATCCTACATTACCGAAATAATACTTTACCGAAATCATACTTTACCGAAATCCTACATTACTGAAATCATGCATTACCGAAATCTTACATTACTGAAATCTTCCTTTACCGAAATCATACATTACCGAAATCCTACATTACCGAAATCCTATATTACCGAAATCATACATAACCGAAATCCTACATTACCGAAATCCTATATTACCGAAATAATACTTTACCGAAATCATACATTACCAAAATCATACATTACCGGAGTCATACTTTACCGAAATCATACATTACCGAAATCCTAAATTACTGAAATCATACTTTACCGAAATCCTACATTACTGTAATCCTACTTTACTGAAATCATACTTTACTAACATCCTACATTACCCAAGTTATACTTTACCGAAATCATACATTACGGAAATCGCATTTACCAAAACTCTAGTGTACTCAAATACCCGTTTTTTGAAATCCCATGCAGATTGGCGAAAAGCCAGGTCACCGAAATCTCAATTTACGTAAATCCCAATTATCTGAAATCTTATTTCTACGAAACACTAATTCGATGACATCCCAATTTCCTGAAATCTCTAATTCGTGTAAGTCTAGTCCCAACTGATCGAAGTGACCTAATTTTAATTTTGAAAACGAATTTGCTCTGAACATCCTGACCTGACCTTCTCTATATTACTATAGAGAACCGTTCATACTTGTTATACATTATAAATGTAATGTTGATAAGTACGATTATCAGGCGTTCATCGGAACATATGGCTCTCGTTAACGTTCAGTTGGCCCCGATAAATAAAGTTTGTTTGGTGGAGAATTCGCATTAAGTTCAGTAAGAGTATATTATCCCTTCGCTGTTAGCATTTCTTCCTAACTATAGTTGATTGATGGCTCAGGATAGCAAATTCATCAATTTTAACTGTTCGTGTTTATAAACGCTTATTGATATGGCGCGCATGATTGTTCTGGTAGAATGAGAGGGAAAATCGTTATAGATTATTATAATATTCTTATTATTCGACTGACAAGTAGCCAACCAACAGAGACCCGAGGCCCAAAAAAATTTGGGTGCCGAGAAAGTTATAAAGCGGTAGACGCGAAAAATGGGTTTGGCCTTACCAATGAAAACACTGCGAATTGCACGTACATACATAATTGCATCGCTTCTGCTGCTGCTGCTGCTGCTGTTACTGTGGCCCGTTTAAAATAAAATCTACCCACAGATTTGGCCACACTAGCTAGAAATCAAATTTGGTCAGTTTGGCAAATTGAACAATTTTTAAGAGCGTATTATGCTGCAACTGTTCGATTAAAAGCAAAGACTCTAAGCAAAAGCTAAAAAACAATGATCTACCTTAAGAAGCGTCTTGGTGTTAAAGACAGACGCGATTTTGCACCAACAGCCAGGCCAGATGTTCAACTGCATGTGTTTAGCGATCGATTTCGTTCGGAAACTGAACCAATCAATCTAGCTAATTTAGCTAATAGCAGCAGAACCGCTAAGAGACCAGTTAGCGTCTATTGTTCGGCTAGTTGCGGTGACAAAAACATTGAGCAGCCTAGACCCGTCAGGCCAGTTTCTTGTATCCTACTGCCGTCTCCAACGCTGTCTCATTATGATAACGTGAACATTGCTGCCGCTGCCGCTGCCGCTTCTGCTATTTACGATAATCCGTCAGCGATTGGACAGGCAACAAACAAGTGGTGAGCTCACATTAACTAAATAAGCAATTATTGGTCAACTCCTAATGTGGAAGAAGCATGACCATAGACTATTCCTTGGCTAAATCATAAAACCATTGCACTCATATTATGACACTAGCTATGGTCAGTTGTAAGTGCTAACTGGTGTTAATAAGCCTATTGTGAACTTGTAAGCACTTTGTTTAAAGCTTTGGACTTCTGACCGGGGGTTCGTGAGTTCAAATCTCACCACGAGAGAAACAATTTATGTGCTTCAGCAAGACACTTAATTCTTCATTGCTTCAGTTAAGCCAGCTGTAACGTGATTACGAGCGTCACCTTTACAAAGCCTCTTTCTCCTCTGGATGTACTTCTGACCGGAAGGTAGTGAGTTCGAATCTCACCACAATGAGAAACAATTTGTCCTTGAACAAGACACTTGATGTTTCATTGCTTCAGCTAATCCAGCTGTAACATCACCTGCACACAGCCTATGTGGCACAGACTTTTAATCCAAAATACTGGAGAAATTTCTAGATCTCCAATCAACGCATTGACAGAAGTGAGAAGCAGCACCTTTCTGGGGACTTTGTCAATGTTCAATAGTTTTCACCTGACCTGATAAAAAACTGATGTACAGTTCCATTAAAAAATTGTTTAAGTAGAGACTGCACATTTTAAACTATTAAAACTAGAAAACTGTCAAATGTCTGACAGTGCGATGAAGCATGGCTCTTTGTGATGAAATGTCCAAATCTGGTATTTGCACCCACTCTGTCGTTAATGGCATGACAGGTTACAATTCTGGAATTGTTCAGCATAGGTATATAGAATGCAACTAGATGTGAAGTTAGCTTTTCGTAAATTGCGCATTGTTCGTTGTCAAGCTTAAGCAGCAATCTACAAATTGGGCGCTGGTGTATCAGATACTTTTTCTCGGCTGGTTGTGTTTGTAGTATTTGCACACTATTTTCGCTCGAGCTACTAATATTGACCAGAGGTATTACTACTTCTATAAATCTAGATAAGACTCAATAAATTCCTGCTTTATATGATTTATTATCTATTTTACACAGTCGCTGTACACACACTAAGAGTGTATGGGCCTAATATCTTGCAGCACTGTACCATGCACATGAAATCTTTAGATAAATCGTTTACTTATTTTGTTATTTTTATGTAGCACTGACGGCCGTGTACACTTGTTTTTAACTCTTACCAAGCAAAGCCAATAGTATTTAGACAGCAGAAGTTTCTAGTGTATGAAAACGATCTAGCTTTGTCGTGAAATATTTTGCATGAATTCCTGTTTTCTGCTGGCATCACACAAACTAATACACGATATTTTACACCAATTGGCGTGATTCTGTTTAATGCGGACAGGAAAACACCCGACAGACCAAATCAAGAAAGCTGTTTTAGTTATACAGCATAGTAAAATAGTTGAATAGAAATGGCTTGATTTCTAATTGCTAGGTCTTGCCGCATGAGTGTACCTACAGTGAGTCACCGACCTTCTAGCTACGCCCGTCTCCATTAAATCTCTCACCAAGGTGCGGCCTCTTTTTGGCAATCTGGAGGTAAATTAAAAACAGTTACAGAAGAAAAATACTTTAACTCAACCGCCAACCAAAATTCGAGGACGTTTAATTTGTATTGTCGGCTCTAACGATTAGAGCATATAGTCGGCAACTTGCAGTTTGTTGTCTAAAGGAAATAGTTACTTATCTTCTAGAAGCGGAAGCATATATAAATACTACACTGCAGTACAGTCTTTGCCAATGAACGATCTACTATCAATGCTGGCCAAGTTTGGCCGACTAGCTGAAGAAAATCGTCAGCGCAAGTGTCAATCTCAGTCTGTATTCTATTTCTCCGTTGTGTAAGTAGCATCTTCTAATAAGCCTACTAGTGTATAGAGATTGAGATGAAAGCGAAAACCAACATTAAATTAGTTGTACGACGCGTTTCGCACTCCTAGGTGCATCTTCAGGTTTATTTTTTTTTAAACGAAATGAAACAGGTTTTGCGAATAAATATGTGTAATTGGTTGACAAGAAAAGTAGAAAAATTATTAAACAAATCGATAGTGCGAAGCTTAATAAAGACGTTACTGTGAAACTTTCTCATTGACGCAATCGACTAGTTAAAGTTCAATTTCCTCATTTTCTTAGGTTAATTAGAAAGTGCCTTTAGGAAATAATCGACTGAATCTCCTTACTTCTTGCCCAGTTGAAAAAAAGATTGTCTAAATTTTCACCCCTCATTAGTGAAGAAATCTGTTTGATGATCTTCCACATATCCGGATTTTCATACCTATCTGATATTTCCTGTTCGATCATATTTATATTTTCAATTGGAGCTTTAATATCCGGGTCCGACTTGAAAAATGAAAGATTTAGTATATATGTGAATGTAGATTTTCAACTATATGCTGTCTGTCTCATCGATTCTAGGGGCAACAGTCTGCGCTCGGCATTGTCCCACGAATCTCTTTTGTTGATGGCATCGTCAGCGACTGGAGGTAGCTCAGCGGCACCGTTGCAAATGAATCCGGGCACCGAGGTGCGGCCCGTGCACCAGTCGCTGATGCCCGGCTTGCCGGCAGCCTCGGCCGCCTTCGCATTGACGCCAGCCGATCGATCCGGAGTGAATCGATGCTTTGCCGCGCAGTCTGCTGACGAGGCTAGGAAATGGCAGTACGGGTGAGTCGGCTAGATGCGGCTGCTGTTGATGTTGGGCCATCACGGGTTTGGCATGTCGGGTGTGCAACAGGTAAGCAGGTAGGGCAACTGGTATGGCATGTACGAGCTAGCTTAAGAGGTAAGGCTGGTAGGTAGGGGAGGCTAATAGGTTAGTTAGCAGGTGAGGCTGGTAGGTTAACCGGTAAGGCTGGTAGGTTAACCGGTAAAGCTGGGAGGTTTACTGGTAAGGCTGGTAGGTTAACCGGTAAGGCTGTTAGGTTTACTGGTAAAGCTGGTAGGCTTACTGGTAAAGCTGGTAGGCTTACTGGTAAAGCTGGTAGGCTTACTGGTAAAGCTGGTAAGTTAACCGGTAAGGCTAGTAGGTTAACAGGTAAGGCTGGTAGGTTTACTGGTGAGGCTAGTTGGTTAGCAGGTGAGGATGGTAGGTTAACCGGTAAGGCTGGTAGGTTAACCGGTAAAGCTGGTAGGCTTACTGGTAAAGCTGGTAGGCTTACTGGTAAAGCTGGTAAGTTAACCGGTAAGGCTGGTAGGTTAACAGGTAAGGCTGTTAGGTTAACTTGTGAGGCTAGTTGGTTAGCAGGTGAGGCTGGTAGGTTAACCGGTATGGCTGGGAGGTTTACTGGTAAAGCTGGTAGGCTTACTGGTAAGGCTGGTAGGTTAACCGGTAAGGCTGGTATAGGTTAACCGGTAAAGCTGGTAGGCTTACTGGTAAAGCTGGTAGGCTTACTGGTAAAGCTGGTAATTTAACCGGTAAGGCTGGTAGGTTAACAGGTAAGGCTGTTAGGTTAACTGGTGAGGCTAGTTGGTTAGCAGGTGAGGCTGGTAGGTTAACCGGTAAGGCTGGTAGGTTAACCGGTAAGGCTGGGAGGTTTACTGGTAAGGCTGGTAGGTTAACCGGTAAGGCTGGTAGGTTAACCGGTAAGGCTGGGAGGTTTACTGGTAAGGCTGGTAGGTTAACCGGTATGGCTGGGAGGTTTACTGGTAAAGCTGGTAGGCTTACTGGTAAAGCTGGTAAGTTAACAGGTAAGGCTGGTAGGTTAACTGGTGAGGCTAGTTGGTTAGCAGGTGAGGCTAGTAGGTTAATAGGTGAGGCTAGTAGGTTAACAGGTGAGGCTAGTAGGTTAACTGGTCAGGCTGTTAGGTTACCCGTTAAGACCGTAGTCGGCATCTCTAAGCTAAGCAATTTTTAATTTAATTATTGTTAACAATAGCATAGTTATTCTAGACATTTCTCTCAATACCCTTTAGCAGTTTATAGTTAGTACTTCCTAGTTCTTAGTTCTTAGTTCTTAGTCGCTGCTACGACTCTTGAAATGCTATTCGCATATTTAATAAGTGGGCCTGTGTTTTTCCATTTTGTTTTTCGTGTTTCCTTCTTCTTCTAGTTCGCACTTCTGTCGTTCTGTAGCGGAATTTTCTTAAATTCTCTTTGGGCGTATGTCTCCAAGGGAGAAAAACGGAAAGCAGAACTGTCTCTCTTTTTTAGATCTCTGTGTGCGTTAGTGTCAGTTTACTGTTGTTTTTTAAGACTTTTCGACTGCCTTAACTGTTTTTTTAACATTTCTATAGCAACTTTAACGCATGTGAACAGCAAAGTTTTAAGAAACATACTGCCAGCATTTTTACGGAAGTTAATTGTGTTTGAACTAATAAGTAAATGAAGGCGGAAATTTACTGAAAAGTTTCCGAAAATTCTGTCAAAAAGGTAACAAATCATTACTTGAGATAAACTCGGCAATGAAAATAGACGAAATGAGATTAGATTGATAAACTGCAAGGAGAGAGATTAGACGGGATGAGATTAGATGGATAAACTGCAAGGAAAGAGAATAGACGGGATGAGATTAGATTGATAAACTGTGAGGAGAGAGAATAGACGGGATGAGATTAGATTGATAAACTGTGAGGAGAGAGAATAGATATGATGAGATTAGATAGATAAACTGTGAGGAAAGAGAATAGATGGGATGAGATTAGATTGATAAACTGTGAGGAGAGAGAATAGACGGGATGAGATTAGATTGATAAACTGTGAGGAGAGAGAATAGACGGGATGAGATTAGATTGATAAACTGTGAGGAGAGAGAATAGATATGATGAGATTAGATAGATAAACTGTGAGGAAAGAGAATAGATGGGATGAGATTAGATTGATAAACTGTGAGAAGAGAGAATAGACACGATGAGATTAGATTGATAAACAGTTTGTGAAGAGAGATGTGAGACAAAAATATGAATTTCAATCCCTAGATTTCAATTTCAATCCCTAGATTTCAATTTCAATCAATAGGTATAAAGTTACCCCCAGCTGTCTCTCTCAGTCGTATAAATAGACTTTCCAAACACCGGAAATTATTTCGGTGTAGCAGTATCGCCCAATATGCGACATAGCTACTCATTAGTAGTATGTAAGATTTTTTTAGTTAGGCATGATTATTTTCCCCATGACGTCATCATTACGTCCTTAGCCTGTACTCAACTTCTCCCCTTATTCTCCCCTCTCTCCCCTTCTCTCTGATCTGTACTTCTCACCTCAATTTCCCCTTCTCTCTGATCTGTACTTCTCACCTCAATCTCCCCTTCTCTCTGCTCTGTACTTCTCACCTCAATCTCCCCTTCTCTCTGCTCTGTACTTCTCACCTCAATCTCCCCTTCTCTCTGCTCTGTACTTCTCACCTCATATCCCCCGTTATCTCTGATCTGTACTTCTCACCTCATATCTCCCCTTCTCTCTGCTCTGTACTTCTCACCTCATATCCCCCGATATCTCTGATCTGTACTTCTCACCTCATATCTCCCGTTATCTCTGATCTGTACTTCTCACCGCATCCCTCTGATCTGTTCTTTGAATCTTTCCATTTTTTCTTGGGCAGTTTTTTTTAGTATTTTCTTGTTTTTTTGATACGGGATCTCTACATAAGTTTTTCTAGCTTTCGCCTCTCTTCCCGTCTCTGCTTTCCTGTTTTTTGTTGTCACCGTGTCTGTCTTTCTCACCCGATCGGCTTACATAATATATCCTGCTATTACTTGAATTTGGCAGAAATTGCGTGTGACAGCAGCAGCAGCAGCATAGTCTAGAGTGAAGCTTCTTTAGGATCTGCATTTTTTTCCTCGAACAATTTTTTCGGTCACAGAATGACTAGCTACCTACCCAGTGACTGGAAGACTGTAGGGCCCAGCCATGGTTTAAAGCCTTGCTAATTAGATTTATTTAGCTATCGCGCAGGGAACTGTAGGACGTGGCTATTGACTAAGAACCGGCCGGGGTCGCTTCCTATGTGTTTTTGTACCCCTAAATTTCTCTCTCTTTCTCTCTCTTTCTCTCTCTTTCTCTCTCGCCCCTATTGACTCTATAATCCTTATTACCTTTGTGCGCCCTAATCCCTTTCGAATAATAATGACTTTCAATTTCTTAAATGTTATCTTGCAGAAACTTTCAGAAGATTTCGTAAACTTCAAAACTATATTAATTTGTGTTTTTTTATTTAAATCCTAGAAAAGAGTTTTAAGAGTACGGATACAGAAAATTTTCTGCTAGATTATTTATCTATTAAAATAGTAGACAGGTAGACTAGTCTAGGTAGGCATTTAATAGTCTGGTAGATTGACCGCAGTCTTACAGTCTTACAGTCTTACAGGGTAGTAATTTCTCTGAAAATATTCTGACCAATCTCTGTGGCAGCTGTTTCTGTATTTCAGGTAGTTTCTAATTTGATTTGGAGTTCGAGAGATTGCATCCTCCCAGACAGTTTATTTATCTTAGCTAGGCACCTGTTGGGGCTTAGCTATTAGTAATACACACACACACACTTATGACTACGAATATACAGATGGTTGGCTCATGGCAAATACGAAAATAGTCTGCCCTGGCCTGGTACGCTGACCAAAAACAGATATGGACGGCCCCTGGTCACCTAGTTTTACTCGCTGGTGTTTCGGCTTATCTAGATTATTGACCTTGGATATTAGTATATGCAGCTGCTGCATTGGCCTGTCGCATGCAGTAGAAAACAAATTGCAAAGGTTTTTTTGCCTGATAATATTGTCTCTCTTGAAGTTATGATCAAGTTCAATCATCGAGTTAGTCTATCTGCATTTAAATAGTTTTAATTTAAGTTAGAGTTTCAAGGAAATCTTCGTTTACTTTATATCTGTGCCGTTGAATCTAATAATTGACCGATATGTATTGAAATAGTTGTTAAAATTTCCAGGAGAATTTAGATTTCAAAACAAAAACAAACAGGATTAAAAACCTGAGTATTAAATATTTTGCCGATGTTTATAAATGGTTGTAATTTAGTTTCAAACTTTCAGGCAAACTTTTTCTACTTCATATCTAAAGTAACACGAAATTTATTAATTTGCCGATATGTATAGAAATATTTGTTTAAATTTCCTGTAAATTTCGGAATTTAGGTCAAACTGACTTAAGCTAAAAAAAATTTCCCGATGTGTTTAGAAATAGTTGTAATTAAATAAAAAACAACGAGGAAATAAGTATTTGGCTCTTTTGTATTAAACATGTCTAAAACACTGGATTTTATTTACCAGTCGATATGTATAGAAACTTATGTGATTGTGTAAATTAAATTTATTCGAAATGATAAATAATCTGTTTTAGGGATGCCATCTAGAGCTGATGCTTGACTGGCGCCATTAGCAATAGATAGATAAAATGATAGAGGCCCTATTGACTTTACTGTACTGATCTTGTGGCTTCTTCGGTGGGCCATAGAGACAGCGCGGCTTCTCTCCCTCCGCCTTTCCCTCCCTATTCCCTGTGTTCAATTCCAAACAGAGCCGTACCAATAGTGCCAGTTCTTCCTACATTACACCCCAGCCCCAGAGATACAGATATATAGTCAGCCTGATTAGTGCGTACAATCTGACTGCTAGATATCTGTACCCTTATTCCCTTGGGATATAATCCCATTCAGCGTTATCCCCCTGGCTACTATACTTTCTATACTCTCTCTAGAGAGAGAGCGCGCACTGCGGAAATCGAATTTCTATCGTCGGACTCAGCCTAAACTGATAGTTCTGTTGAGCGCTGTTTTTTGTTGTTATCTCAGCCTTCCATGCCATCTGAGCATACTAGTTAGCGAGACTGAGACTGAGCAGTCGGTTTTAAAAAGCACACGAAGCTTTATTTTTCTAATATGATTCCAATCTCAATCAGTTTTGTGTCTAGGGAATTGCTTAGCAGCATTTGGACTGGCCCGCTGATGTAAGAATTATATATATGCCTACTCATATTTTATTATTGTTTATAATCTCAAAACTTTAACAAATATTATTTTACTTTCTTCTTCTTTAACAGCTTGAAGAAGGTCAACAGGCCGGATTTGGAGAATGCCAGGCACAAAGAGAACTCACTGAAATTGTGGATCTTTGAGGCTAAACGACTGCCGTCAAAGAAGAGGTAAATCGATTGCTTAATAAGTTAAATGTACATGTCGCTTTTAAATTCAATCTTGGAAACAATTGCAGATATTTTTGCGAAATATGCCTCAATCATATTCTGTACGCGAGAACCACAAGCAAAGAGAAAACAAACGACTGCGACCCGTTCTGGGGCGAGCCCTTCGAATTCAGGTGTGTTAATATTGCTGCGCTAATCCTTATTACACTTTGCTAATCCCAGTCTCTACTCTGCTAATCCCTGTCCATACTTTACTAATCCCAGTCTCTACTTTGCTAATCCCAGTCTCTACTCTGCTAGTCCTAGTCTCTACTTTGCTAATCCTAGTCTCTACTTTGCTAATCCTAGTCTCTACTTTGCTAATCCTAGTCTCTACTTTGCTAATCCCAGTCTCTACTTTGCTAATCCCAGTTTCTACTTTGCTAATCCCAGTCTCTACTTTACTAATCCCAGTCTTACTTTACTAATACTGATTCCTACTCTGCTAATCCCAATCTCTACTTTACTAATCCCAGTCTCTATTTTGCTAATCCCTGTCCATACTTTACTAATCCCAATATCTACTTTACTAATCCCAGTCTCTACTTTGCTAATCCCAATCTCTACTTTACTAATCCCAGTCTCTATTTTGCTAATCCCTGTCCATACTTTACTAATCCCAGTCTCTACTTTGCTAATCCCAGTCTCTACTTTGCTAATCCCAATCTCTATTTTGCTAATCCCAGTCTCTACTTTTTAGTCTCTACTTTATTCTACTTTATAATTGTTAAAAACGTAGTTCCCACGATCTTTGACGCGAATGTTTTTTGTAAGCAAACAATATTTTCTAGCTATTTTCTCATGCACTGTTTTGTTGTAACAAAAAACATTATCAGCCAACCGTGGCAATGCTCTTATGGTAATGTAGAGATAAGACATTCCGCCTGAGGGAGAAATCGTGTGCGGATTATAAAATCAGGAATTGCAAAATCCCTTTTGTTAAGTTTGGCAGGAGATCAGCGCAAATGTCACATAGCTTAGAGCCTTTTCTAGCCCACAGTAACTGAGCGAAAGCTGGGGTCCCTAAAAGACTATTTTTCACTGAAACACTTTCTGTCCTTCTGCAACAGCGTCTGCGCTTGCGACCAGATTTTAGCCAGAGAAAAAATACCCGCAAACTATGCCCTCTACTGCCTTCCTTGTTTTGTCTGTCCTGTGACTGACGCACTTACTAAGATACTATATTTTAATGGCCAGCTTTTGCATAGCAAAGTTATTCGTAAAAATTACGGATATAATAGTCTATTAGCTCCACATGGTTACTAATATAGTCTACTAATGTTCTATATTGTCTGGAATGCATTATATATTTTATATAGTTTTTGTGTAACCATTTAACAAGTATTACTTTGCTATTAGATTATGACTATAGTATGGTATAATATGAATACGATTAGTCAGATTATATAATCGATTAGTCATGTTAAAGAATCTTTTGGTCAGATTAGATAATCGATTAGTCTGATTAAATTAACGATTAGTGAGATTGTATAATCGATTAGGTCAGATTAGATAACCGATTAGGTCAGATTAGAAAATCGATTAGTCTGATTAGACAATCAATTAGTCAGATTAGATAATCGATTAGTCATGTTAAAGAATCTTTTGGTCAGATTAGATAATCGATTAGTCTGATTAAATTAACGATTAGTGAGATTGTATAATCGATTAGTCAGATTAGATAATCGATTAGGTCAGATTAGATAACCGATTAGGTCAGATTAGACAATCAATTAGTCAGATTAGATAATCGATTGGTCTGATTAGATTAACGATTAGGTCAGATTGGATAATCGATTAGGTCAGATTAGATAATCGATTAGGTCAGATTAGATAATCGATTAGGTCAGATTAGATAATCGATTAGGTCAGATTAGATAATATATTAATCACGTTAGATAACCGATTAGGTCAGATTAGATAACCGATTAGTCAGATTAGATAATCGATTAGTCAGGTTAGATAACCGATTAGGTCAGATTAGATAATCGATTAGGTCAGATTAGATAATATATTAGTCAGATATAATCTCTAACTAGTCTGATTAAATATCAGATTTCTGCAGTATTTAAGCTTTCATTATTTCACAAGCAACTTGACATTTGACTCGCGGCTTCAACCTCGCACCTGCAGCAATCTGCAAGACATCAGCCTGGTTACCGTAAAGGTATTCCGCGAGGCCAACCGCAAGAAGAAGAAAGATCACAACCAATTAGTGGGCGAAGTACACCTGCCGGTGCACGAGATTCTCTCCCAGACTGAGCAGTGGTACAGCCTGCAGCCGACCAGCAGGTCCGGCAATGCGTCGCCATCGCTGCGAGTGAAATCCCGCTACCTGAGCGTCGACGTCCTGCCATTGTCCTGGTACGCCGGGCTGCGACAATTTCTCCTGGCTGACTATTGCCAGATTGTGCGCCTATTAGAGCCAAATCTGCCTGTGAGGACCAAGGAGGATTTCGCTTGCGGCCTGGTCGCCCTGGCCCACTCCGGCGGCCTGTCCGAGACTCTGGTGGCTGATCTTCTTCTGCAAGAATTCGAACACTGCGGCAGCAGCGAGGCATCAGCTGTTGTCGCCTTCCGTGGCAACTCCATAGCAACCAAAAGTGTGGAATATTATTTAAAACTAGTCGGATCGGATTATCTTCGTTCGGTCCTAGCCGAGCCTATTTCTATATTGTTGCGCAGCGACGAATGCTGCGAAGTAGATCCCGTTCGAGTGTCAGGCCCAGCCGAATTGGACTCAAACCAACGCTCGCTGCGCCTATTCGCTGAGCTGTTCTGGACTCGGGTGTACACATCGTCAGAGCGTTTGCCACCTGAATTCAGCCGCCTGTTTGCCGGCATCCGCAGGCGCAGCGGACAGCGACTCTGCGATCAACTGGTCGGGGCCAGCATCTTTCTGCGCTTCATCTGTCCGGCCATTCTGGGACCCTCGCTGTTCGGACTGTGCCAGGAGCTGCCGGGACCGAGGGCAGCGAGATCGCTCACGCTCATTGCTAAGACGGTGCAGAACCTGGCTAACGGTGAGCGTTTGCCGGCGGAACTGAAAGATTCTCAATGGGGGTCAGTTGACCTCGGTGTGTCGTTGAACTGAAAGATTCTCAATGGGGGTCAGTTGACCTCGGTGTGTCGTTGAACTGAAAGATTCTCAATGGGGGTCAGTTGACCTCGGTGTGTCGTTGAACTGAAAGATTCTCAATGGGGGTCAGTTGACCTCGGTGTGTCGTTGAACTGAAAGATTCTCAATGGGGGTCAGTTGACCTCGGTGTGTCGTTGAACTGAAAGATTCTCAATGGGGGTCAGTTGACCTCGGTGTGTCGTTGAACTGAAAGATTCTCAATGGGGGTCAGTTGACCTCGGTGTGTCGTTGAACTGAAAGATTCTCAATGGGGGTCAGTTGACCTCGGTGTGTCGTTGAACTGAAAGATTCTCAATGGGGGTCAGTTGACCTCGGTGTGTCGTTGAACTGAAAGATTCTCAATGGGGGTCAGGGGTCACCAAAATTAGTTTAAGGGGGTCAGGTGACCTCGTTGTGCCGTTAAACTAGAAGATTCTAATGGGGGTCAGGGGTCACCATAAGTTGTTTAGGGGGTCAGTTGACCTCAGTGTGTCATTGAACTGAAAGATTCTCATATGGTTCAGTAGATCATGGAAGTTATTGTAGGTCAATGGGTCAGTGGACTTGGCATTGCCTTAAAGTAGTGGGGCTATGGTAGTCCATTGACCATAGCATTCTTAAGGTTTAAATGCTAAATGATAACTCGTATTTACTAACAAGCATTTCACACCTTTTTTCCTGACATTTCTACTTAAAGTAGTCAAAATCGCGAAATAAGCATTTCTTCTTTTTACCAAACAATTCAGGCGCCACATTCGGCGGCAAGGAGGCGTACATGAACTTCATGAACAAGTTCTTGGAGCAGCATCAGGCCAACATGGCCAAGTTCGTGGCTTGTCTGCAACGGTCTGCCAGACCCAACGACGAAGCCTCGGGCGCGTCGGCAGCCGGCGCGACGTCGTTCAGTTCTTCGGCCGACTCTGTCGACGCAGGATTTGAACTGGCTCAGATTCACACGCTGCTGGCGTCCGCGCTGGACCTTCTGGCGCGTCAGGGCGGCGGCATGGAGGCAGTGGTTAGCAACCAGCCATGCCTCTCTCAGTTGGCCAATCACCTGGCAACGGTGTCTCTGTGCATCAAACAGAATTGTCCGCCGCCGCCTCCTACTCAGCAGCAGCAGCAGTCTCCGCCGCAGCTTCAACCGCGCTCAGCTTCTTTGGCGTCTAGCGGTAGCAACAGTGGCGGCGGCGTCCTTGACGACAGCCAATCGGCGACTAGGCCGATAGTGCGAGAATGGCGGCAGTGGCAACCGTCGTCAGGTGAAATTACCAATGCCAGATCGACGGAAAAGGTAATTTGTTAAATGAAAAGATTCTCAGGAAACGCCCGATTCTCAGATTCTCAGGAATCGCCGAATTCTCAGATTCTCAGGAATTGCCCGATTCTCAGATTCTCGGGAATCCCTTAATTCTCAGATTCTCAGATATCGATGAATTCTATGATTCTCGGGAATCGCCGATTTCTCAGATTCTTGATAATTGACGAATTCTCAAGTTCTCAGGAATCGCCGAATTCTTAGATTCTCGGAATTCCAAAATTCGCAAATTCGCAGGAATCGCACGATTCTTTAAAAAAAACGCCGCACTTTAACAAACAGGTAACCATGACAACCGCATCAGCATCGCCAGCGTTAGCCGTCAACTCTCGCCCAATCTCAGCAATGGCCATCCAGGATGACTGGCGCCGCGTCTTAGACGAAGCTGCGGCCTCGGCGGCTGCCACCGTGGCGACAGCCTCGGCAGCTGTGGCCGCTGTTAGCTCGGCTACCGCCTCCAATACGGATAGCAGCGGCTACCAGAGTGGCAATTATCGCCGTCAGCAGCAGCAGCAGCAACAGCAGTCACGCCTTGACGCTTCAAAGTTGTCGAACTCTCCGGTGCAGTTTCACAATCCTTCATATCAGAAGCCGGTCACCGCTCTGCAGTTGCCAACTGATTCATCTGGCAGCCTGCAGGCCTTCCAATCCGCTAACACTGCTTTTAGAAGCAGCAGCATTAGCGACAGCAGCAGCGACAGCAGCGACAGCAGCAGCGGCACTAACAACAGCAGCGAAATTGTGGCTTCCAGCAGTCCTGAAAGTGGCAGCGGATTCAACAGCGGAGATCCGGTGAATCAACAACCACAGCAGCAGCCTCCGCCTCTTCCTCCGCACCGAGTTCGCATGGGTCTGAACTCGGTGCAGCATCCGCATCATAATCAGCAGCAGCAGCAGCAGCAGCAGAATCAGCTTCAGGACTCGGAGCTGCTGGAGCTTCAGCGCCAGCTCGGTGAAACCCGCCAGAGACTCAAGGAGGCCGAAGATCGACTGCGCGAAAACGAGCGGGAGAAGCAGCTATTGCTGCAAGACTTTCACCGCGGCGCCGAGGAGCGCCAGCGTAGGGAAGCCGACAACAGTCGACAGCTGGCTGAGATTATGGAGCGCCTGCGGCTGCTGGAGAACGGCCTGCCCGCCGCGCCGCGATGATCTGCCCGCGTTCAGTGCCGACATTGTGGCGCGCTTGCATTCCTCAGTTTGAGTAGCTTGTGCAGCGCTCAGTGAATGAGATAGATTAGCAATCCATAACAGTAATAATTAGATATTATAATAATTGCAGGAGGGCTGCGGGCAATGGCACCTCAGTTGGGAACAGCAGATCCGCAGCCAGCGAGGAGGCAATTCTGCCCATTTCGCTGACTCCTGAGCACACACGCACTCTCACACAGGTGCGTACATCTGCACCGACTTACTCATCGTCAGGCAGTGTACACTGCCACTGTGCCTTAGAGGTTGGCCCTCAAGGGCGTAAATCGTACACGATGCCTTCAAGCCTTCTCTCCGCGGCTGCGCCCCAAATAAATGTGGCCTCGCCGCGGAAACGAACTCAGGGACCTTGGTGCGAGAGGCAAACGCTATGGGTGAAGCAATGCATAGTGTTAAGTGTCTTGTCAAAGTTCCATGGAAGTCGAACACCTGACCTAGTCGCGATTCTGAGCTCTTACCACTAAATCCTTTAAAAAGACATCTGGTGGAATAGATTAGCAATCCAACAGTATTTTCCCCTACTACTGCGAATGGTATAGCTTAGGCAAACCATTTCTTGAACGCAGCAAAAATCTATGACCTGTACTTTGCTCTACTGACTACTCGCCACAAAAGTAAGTAGTATGTTCGAAATTCTACATAAAAATGCAATTCAACGAAAATTGTTTTATTGTCTCTGTTGCTATATTGTATTTGTAAAGCTTGAATTGTGTGAGTATTTTTGTTGATCTTTCTGGCTTAACTGTGTTAAAATAACATAAGCATCGTCACTTCAGTGTAAAATGTTATATTACTACCTGTTGCAGGTAGTATGAAATTTACGTGTTTTTTAATAGTTTTTATGATTAGACAAATAATTAACAATAGTCACTTGTCGCTTGCAGACTACTATTAGTAGAAGGGATTTCTCTTGCAATTTCCGCAGTGCCTCTAATCAGTCCTAACTTGACTTTAGTTGAAGCAAACGTGTGATATTCGCTGCAACGTTTAGTAAAAATTGACATTTGGTTAATATGGCACTTTTTGCTTGTAAGTAGCATCTCATTTACTTTATTATATTATTAGCTTTAACTATAAACATACCTCTGTTGATTGATAAGAAATTGATGCAATCGGGAGCCTATTTTGCTATTATTGATGGCTTTTTTATTTTGTTAAAATTCGAGTTAATGAATCTCCGAAATCGGTTTGAGCAATCCATTCTCATAAATCATGGAGTTCTTAAATTCCCAGTAATCGTCGAATTTCTCAGATTCTCAGGAATCGCCGAATTCTCAGATTCTCGGGAATCGCCGAGTTCTCAGATTCTCAGGAATCGCCGAATTCTCATATTTTTTTAATCGTCAAGTTCTAAAATTCTTGGGTATCGGCTAATTCTCAGATTCTCGGGAATCGCCGAATTCTCAGATTCTCAGAAATTGCCGGATTCTCAGATTCTCAGGAATCGCCGAATTCTCAGATTCTCAGAAATCGCCAATTTCTTAGATTCTCAGGAATCGCCGAATTCTCAGATTCTCGGGAATCGCCGAGTTCTCAGATTCTCAGGAATCGCCGAATTCTCAGATTCTCAGAAATTGCCGGATTCTCAGATTCTCAGGAATCGCCGAATTCTCAGATTCTCAGAAATCGCCAATTTCTCAGATTCTCAGGAATCGCCGAATTCTCAGATTCTCGGGAATCGCCGAGTTCTCAGATTCTCAGGAATCGCCGAATTCTCATATTTTTTTAATCGTCAAGTTCTAAAATTCTTGGGTATCGGCTAATTCTCAGGTTCTCGGGAATCGCCGAATTCTCAGATTCTCAGAAATTGCCGGATTCTCAGATTCTCAGGAATCGCCGAATTCTCAGATTCTCAGAAATCGCCAATTTCTCAGATTCTCAGGAATCGCCGAATTCTCAGATTCTCGGGAATCGCCAATTTCTCAGATTCTCAGGAATCGCCGAATTCTCAGATTCTCAGAAATTGCCGGATTCTCAGATTCTCAGGAATCGCCAATTTCTCAGATTCTCAGGAATCGCCGAATTCTCAGATTCTCGGGAATCGCCGAGTTCTCATATTCTCAGGAATCGCCGAATTCTCATATTTTTTTTAATCGTCAAGTTCTAAAATTCTTGGGTATCGGCTAATTCTCAGATTCTCGGGAATCGCCGAGTTCTCAGATTCTTGGGAGTCGCAAAGGATTTATTCAAATATCACGACAGTCAAAATTCAAAGAAAATAAATTTTCTTTGGGAATTCGTCGACTTTCTTAGAATCAGTGAAATCTTCGATTCCGCATATTCTATAATTTATAGTTTCTTTAGGTTTTACACTAACAAACACATTTCTCTCGTGATTGTGGTGTCAGGGGTCGGAAAATTATTGTGTTCAGTCGCACGTCACTGTTCAAGTTCAATTGGTTCTAATCTCTACTACTTAGCAGTTTTATCATGTCATATTGTGTAAATGTGAAACGCTTTGAAAAACTTCACATTTTTTGTGTCATGTAAAATTTTATTTTCAGTTTTTTTAAATACAGATGTGTTTCTTCTTATTTTACGTTTTGTAAAATTTGCATTCAAGGTTCATATTTTTCATTCGAAAGTAATTGAAAGTTGGTTTATTACAAATCGAAACACAAGGTGACCTTTATTCCAAGCAGTACAATGATTATCTTCAGCCTCTTAAATTGGAAGCTATGCGAACCTTGTTTCATGTACTCCTGTATTTTTGGATATTTATATTTAACATGTAACTTTATTTTATTTTATGTGTACTATTGCTTCATAATAAAATACTTGTAACTATCACAAAATTAAAAAACAGCATCTATAGCTTGAACTTGTTTTTGAACTTGTTGAGTTTTAATCGAAAACCGTGAATTTCTAGTTCAAAACAATAGAATTCTAATCGAAAACTGTAGAATTCTAATAGAAAACTGTGGAATTCTAATGGAAAACTGTAGAATTCTAATGGAAAACTGTAGAATTCTAATGGAAAACTGTAGAATTCTAATGGAAAACTGTAGAATTCTAATGGAAAACTGTAGAATTCTAATGGAAAACTGTAGAATTCTAATGGAAAACTGTAGAATTCTAATAGAAAACTGTAGAATTCTAATCGAAAACTCTAGAATTCTAATAGAAAACTGTAGAATTCTAATAAAAAACTGTAGAATTCTAATCGAAAACTGTAGAATTCTAATTGAAAACTGTAGAATTCTAATCGAAAACTGTAGAGTTCTAATTGAAAACTGTAGAATTCTAATTGAAAACTGTAGAATTCTAATTGAAAACTGTAGAATTCTAATTGAAAACTGTAGAATTCTAATTGAAAACTGTAGAATTCTAATCGAAAACTCTAGAATTCTAATAGAAAACTGTAGAATTCTAATAAAAAACTGTAGAATTCTAATCGAAAACTGTAGAATTCTAATTGAAAACTGTAGAATTCTAATTGAAAACTGTAGAATTCTAATTGAAAACTGTAGAATTCTAATTGAAAACTGTAGAATTCTAATTGAAAACTGTAGAATTCTAATTGAAAACTGTAGAATTCTAATTGAAAACTGTGAAATTCTTATAGAGAACTGTTGGATTCTAATCGAAGCGGTAGGATTATCAGAAAAAACTGTATTCCTTATTGGAAACTGTCGAGACACTAAAGTATAAATATATATATAACTTTTTTCAGTCTGATTAGAATATTAAAAATGATTTCAAATGTTTTCCTTTGACCTATGTCAGAGAAAAAAAACGTCGAGACGTGCATGTCAGCCCGTAAACATGGTTACCGATTATAGTTATTGACGAACTGAGGCAATTAAAATGCATTTTTCCCATTCCCGTCAGCTACAGCTGCGTGAGGCATGCTCTGCAGTCTGTTTCTATGGCAACTTAATGCTCATTCAGAGTGTGCAAATTTGCTACCCTGTGTGTACATAGTCTATAGAGAAATGGGAATCCCTCGCTGTTTCTGTCCCATAGCCAGAATTCAGATGTACGTGTCTAATTTTTTACCATCTAAAAAGCTAGATAGATTTTATCTCTAGCTATTCCAGTTAGAGATCTTGTGATTCTAGTGAGGGTTCTTGCTGCGATTCTAGTTAGGGATCCTGCTGCGATTCTAGTTAGGGATCCTGCTGCGATTCTAGTTAGGGATCTAGCTGCGATTCTAGTTAGGGATCCTGCTGCGATTCTAGTTAGGGATCCTGCTGCGATTCTAGTGAGGGTTCTTGCTGCGATTCTAGTTAGGGATCCTCTTGCGATTCTAGTTAGGGATCCTGCTGCGATTCTAGTTAGGGATCTAGCTGCGATTCTTGTAAGGGATTCTGCTGCGATTCTAGCTTGGGATTCTGCTGCGATTCTTGTTATGGATCTTGCTGCGATTCTAGTTAGGGATCTAGCTGCGATTTCTAGTTAGGGATCCTGCTGCGATTCTAGTTAGGGATCTAGCTGCGATTCTAGTTAGGGATCTAGCTGCGATTCTAGTTAGGGATCCTGTGCGATTCTAGTTAGGGATCTAGCTGCGATTCTAGTGAGGGATCCTGCTGCGATTCTAGTTAGGGATCTAGCTACGATTCTAGTTAGGGATCTAGCTGCGATTCTAGTTAGGGATCTAGCTGCGATTCTAGTGAGGGATCTAGAGTCTGCGATTCTAGTGAGGGATCTTGCTGTGATTCTAGTTAGGGATCCTGCTGCGATTCTAGTTAGGGATACTGTTGCGATTCTAGTTAGGGATCCTGCTGCGATTCTAGTTAGGGATCTAGCTGCGATTCTAGTGAGGGTTCTTGCTGCGATTCTAGTTAGGGATCCTGCTGCGATTCTAGTTAGGATCTAGCTGCGATTCTAGTTAGGGATCCTGCTGCGATTCTAGTTAGGGATCTAGCTGCGATTCTAGTTAGGGATCCTGCTGCGATTCTAGTTAGGGATCTAGCTGCGATTCTAGTTAGGGATCTAGCTGCGATTCTAGTTAGGGATCTAGCTGCGATTCTAGTTAGGGATCCTGTGCGATTCTAGTTAGGGATCCTGCTGCGATTCTAGTGAGGGTTCTTGCTGCGATTCTAGTTAGTGATCCTGCTGCGATTCTAGTTAGGGATCCTGCTGCGATTCTAGTTAGGGATCTAGCTGCGATTCTAGTGAGGGTTCTTGCTGCGATTCTAGTTAGGGATCCTGCTGCGATTCTAGTTAGGGATCTAGCTGCGATTCTAGTTAGGGATCTAGCTGCGATTCTAGTTAGGGATCTAGAGTCTGCGATTCTAGTGAGGGATCTTGCTGTGATTCTAGTTAGGGATCCTGCTGCGATTCTAGTTAGGGATACTGTTGCGATTCTAGTTAGGGATCCTGCTGCGATTCTAGTTAGGGATCTAGCTGCGATTCTAGTGAGGGTTCTTGCTGCGATTCTAGTTAGGGATCCTGCTGCGATTCTAGTTAGGGATCCTGCTGCGATTCTAGTTAGGATCTAGCTGCGATTCTAGTTAGGGATCCTGCTGCGATTCTAGTTAGGGATCTAGCTGCGATTCTATTATAGTTAGGGATCTAGCTGCGATTCTAGTTAGGGATCCTGTGCGATTCTAGTTAGGGATCTAGCTGCGATTCTAGTGAGGGATCCTGCTGCGATTCTAGTTAGGGATCTAGCTGCGATTCTAGTGAGGGTTCTTGCTGCGATTCTAGTTAGGATCTAGCTGCGATTCTAGTTAGGGATCCTGCTGCGATTCTAGTTAGGGATCTAGCTGCGATTCTAGTTAGGGATCCTGCTGCGATTCTAGTTAGGGATCTAGCTGCGATTCTAGTTAGGGATCTAGCTGCGATTCTAGTTAGGGATCCTGTGCGATTCTAGTTAGGGATCTAGCTGCGATTCTAGTGAGGGATCCTGCTGCGATTCTAGTTAGGGATCTAGCTACGATTCTAGTTAGGGATCTAGCTGCGATTCTAGTTAGGGATCTAGCTGCGATTCTAGTTAGGGATCTAGAGTCTGCGATTCTAGTGAGGGATCTTGCTGTGATTCTAGTTAGGGATCCTGCTGCGATTCTAGTTAGGGATACTGTTGCGATTCTAGTTAGGGATCCTGCTGCGATTCTAGTTAGGGATCTAGCTGCGATTCTAGTGAGGGGTCTTGCTGCGATTCTAGTTAGGGATCCTGCTGCGATTCTAGTTAGGGATCCTGCTGCGATTCTAGTTAGGATCTAGCTGCGATTCTAGTTAGGGATCCTGCTGCGATTCTAGTTAGGGATCTAGCTGCGATTCTAGTTAGGGATCTAGCTGCGATTCTAGTTAGGGATCCTGTGCGATTCTAGTTAGGGATCTAGCTGCGATTCTAGTGAGGGATCCTGCTGCGATTCTAGTTAGGGATCCTGCTGCGATTCTAGTGAGGGTTCTTGCTGCGATTCTAGTTAGTGATCCTGCTGCGATTCTAGTTAGGGATCCTGCTGCGATTCTAGTTAGGGATCTAGCTGCGATTCTAGTGAGGGTTCTTGCTGCGATTCTAGTTAGGGATCCTGCTGCGATTCTAGTTAGGGATCCTGCTGCGATTCTAGTTAGGATCTAGCTGCGATTCTAGTTAGGGATCCTGCTGCGATTCTAGTTAGGGATCTAGCTGCGATTCTAGTTAGGGATCTAGCTGCGATTCTAGTTAGGGATCCTGTGCGATTCTAGTTAGGGATCTAGCTGCGATTCTAGTGAGGGATCCTGCTGCGATTCTAGTTAGGGATCCTGCTGCGATTCTAGTGAGGGTTCTTGCTGCGATTCTAGTTAGTGATCCTGCTGCGATTCTAGTTAGGGATCCTGCTGCGATTCTAGTTAGGGATCTAGCTGCGATTCTAGTTAGGGATCTAGCTGCGATTCTAGTGAGGGATCTTGCTGTGATTCTAGTTAGGGATCCTGCTGCGATTCTAGTTAGGGATCCTGTTGCGATTCTAGTAAGGGATCCTGCTGCGATTCTAGTTAGGGATCTAGCTGCGATTCTAGTGAGGGTTCTTGCTGCGATTCTAGTTAGGGATCCTGCTGCGATTCTAGTAAGGGTTCCTGCTGCGATTCTAGTTATGGATCTTACTGCGATTCTTGTTATGGACTTTGCTGCGATTCTTGTAAGGGATTCTGCTGCGATTCTAGCTTGGGATTCTGCTGCGATTCTTGTTATGGATCTTGCTGCGATTCTTGTTAGGGATCTAGCTGCGATTCTAGTGAGGGATCCTGCTGCGATTCTAGTTGGGAATCTTTCTATAGTATCAGGGATGTGGAGGCTTAACTTCATCAGCATATAAGTTAGTTTAAAAAGTATGTTTTGTTGACTCGAAACGCAAAGCAATTGAGGCAGAAGCAATTTCTGATATCACTGCTTTGCATTTATTCCAATTGGATGCCTTGGTAATTTCTATTTAACTCATCAATAATGCACAGAGTACACTGTATTAAATAATATTTTAAGTTTGGGGCCTCTGAGCTGCATGTATGGCACACAAGATCAGAGCTGCCTGACCTTTATGCTTTTGAAAGCAGATATAACTAGCAATATTCAGCTTTTAAATCATTATTTAAGTATTCGGATGCTGAAGGCCATTTAACATTGATTAATAAAGCACACAAATGACGCCATGCAATTATTCTAAGCGAATGCATTCAGAACAAGAAAGAATTACAGTAAAATATTGTCTAAGCGACACGATTGACGCACTGTCTGTTACTTCTTCACAGAAAATATTAGGTTTGCTTTGAAATGAACAAGCTTTGTATTCTGTTGTTTTGTCTTATTGTGAACTTTAAAACTGATAGTCAGGAATTGAGACCCATGTTTCATTCTAAGCAGCATAGCATTTCAACAAGATACGTTAGTTTATCATGTTACTCAAATTCTCTATTTTGAAATCTTGCTGCGATTCTAGCTAGGGTTCCTGCTGCGATTCTAGTTAGGGATCTTGCTGCGATTATAATTAAGGATCCTTCTGCGATTCTAGTTAGGGATCTTGCTGCGATTCTAGTTAAGGATCCTGCTGCGATTCTAGTTAAGGATCCTGCTGCGATTATAATTAAGGATCCTTCTGCGATTCTAGTTAGGGATCTTGCTGCGATTCTAGTTAAGGATCCTGCTGCGATTCTAGTTAAGGATCTTGCTGCGATTCTAGTTAAGGATCCTGCTGCGATTCTACTTAAGGATCTTGCTGCGATTCTAGTTAGGGTTCCTGCTGCGATTCTAGTTAGAGATTCTGCTGCGATTCTAGTTATGGATCTCGCTGCGATTCTAGTGAGGGATCCTGCTGCGATTCCAGTTAGGGATCCTGCTGCGATTCCAGTTAGGGATCCTGCTGCGATTCCAGTTAGGGATCCTGCTGCGATTCTAGTTAGGGATCCTGCTGCGGTTTTATAGTAAGGGATCTTTTTGTATAGATTAACTGTTGCTATGCCATAGAATAGAAAGTTAGGCCATAGACTATAGAAAGCAATTAGGAAACGCGCTAAACTAGAGAAGAAAGACTTCTCCGATTATTCTGTTGGTTGTGCTCGTTTTCTTAATTGATGTAAATCAATGCGCTCATTTTTGTTTTAATAAAATGTCGTACACTATACAGGCGGATAGTTATATGTCGCGACAGTCTCTCAGGCCACAGCTTGCGGCCCGCCCGATTTGTCCGCCTTGGACTGCACTGGCAGGTACAGCTTGAACTCGGCCGGCAGCTCGTCTTCGCTGTAAAGCCGGTCGCAAAAGTACACCCGTCGAATGCGGCAGTTGGCGTGAATCTTGAACAAGTGATTTGTTTTAATGCTGTTAGTTATTAATTGACGTTTTTAACAGTAGAAAAACTACATGGGGGTATTTCAAATACCCTCATGTATTTTCTTTTTTGTGCTTCCTAAAATATTCAACTAATCGGTTTGGTTTGGAGCTATACTGCGTGTATAACTATAAACATTATTAAAAAAATTATTTCTACATGACTAAAATGGTCCAGACAGCTTTTAAATTATTTCAATAAAAAAATAAAGACATATATTTAGACTAGAATTTCACCTGGATTCGCAGTGTCTCAATATAGTTGGTGCCGTAGGCTCGCCTAGTGAAGTCGGACAGGTTAAACTGGATCTGATTCCAGCCCTCGTCTAGGCGCATCGGCATTGTGCAAATGAACGGCTTCACTCGAGTTGTGCTCTGGTAGTTTGATGCCCGAAATCTGCGCCTCACGTTCTTGTCGTCAAGGATCTGTGAAAAATGACAAATAATTTATTCACATTTTATAATACTTTTTCTATTTTTATAAAAAAAACAAATCTACAAACTATATAAAAATTGCTCTCAGTCTAAATTTCAATTTCAACTTTCAACAACCAAAATTTAATATATAAAAGAAATATTATATTTTAGTACATGATTTCTTATTATAAATTTGTATTCAAATTTAAAACAGACATAAATGTGCTAAACTTACCTGTACTTCAAAAGTGAAGTACTTCTTCAGATTCTTAATGATCATAACTAGGAATGGCAGCTTGATGCCCAACGTCTTCTTGGGATCCGATGGGCAGGTGATGAATGTGGTGCTGACATTGGTGCCCACAATTTCTAGCACCAGGGATTGGATATCGTTGTCAGTGATTCGCTTGATGTGGCCATTTTTAACCTAGAAGAAAAATATAAAATTATATTTATGTAATATAGGTAAGTATAATAGGTAAAATAGGTAATATAAATATATTGGTTATGTTTCAGATAATTCCGATAAATAAATGTGAGGCATTCTAAAATATGTAAATGTAAGACACATTACAGGTATGTACTTGTGTCTATAATGCAACATAAAACTTCTAGATAACAATCAGTTCTTGGCTGGATGCAAGTAATAAAAATATTTACTTACGTTTTTATCCCAGATCATCAGTGGCTTGCTGCCAATACTGTATAATACTGAAAGAAAACCACTTTGGAAAGTATTCTTAAACATGTCACTGTCTTTTTTTATAAACACGCCGAATATATCAGTGTCGTAACTTATAGTTAACAATCCAAAATGTGATTGCGGTGGCGAATAGTTTCGATTCGATCAAATAAAGACCGTATTTCAAATTACCGCGCTAGTTGCTAGTAGATACTGCAAATGTACTGCGTTTAGAAAATTTCCCCGTTGCTAAACACTTTGCACTAATGAAATGATAATTGCTTAGTTGAATAGCTACAAAATCTTTTTATCTCAGAACTGTGAGCTTTTGCTGAATCTTAGTCGCTTGCGAACATAAAATGGGAAAAATGTTTTTATACTACAATAAAACGATAAATTAAACAACCCGGTACTAAGTGATGTTCAGTCCCAAAAAGCACTCGCAATTATTGATAATTGATCCGGTTAGGGAGCTAAAGTTCTGAGATATGTGATTTATAATATTTTTAACTCCTACTTTTGTAGTAATCTTTAGAAATCGGGTAACGTCCTTAATATATAGTCGGAGTAAAGAGAACAAATATTTTTATGCTATTAACCGGTATTATTATTAGTCCTATTTTGTTTTTTTTTCGTAGCCTGACAATCATGACACAAGTTATAAGAGAAGAAGTGACGGCTAGAATTCTGTACTAGCTTTTTTTAATCCGATTAGATGCTTCGAACAAAAGATAAGTGTTCCGTATATTTTAAAATAGGCTAAATACACATGTAAAGAAATTAATTTATCGTATTATGTCCACATCATTTCCTTATACGCTGAGAATACAAAATAGTTTGAATATAAACAGTACTGTTTATTTCGGATTCAGAGAACTGCATCATCGAGGCAAAAAACGTACCTGTACCAAAAGAGAAATTTGCTGATCGATGAGATAAATGAGCTAGATTCGCTGATCGTAATAAACGTTTAAGTAAATCAATAACAGCCATTCAATATAAAAATGGACTACATGGTAGAACAGTGATAAAAATTTTAATCATTGAAAACTGACTAAAAAATAAAAAGCAACTAAACGGAACAAAAATTTGGACTTAAATACATAAAAGTTTTAATTAAACTTGGCTGCCAAACACAAAGTAGGAATATATACGTTCGTCTAGCAGAATCATAAATCTTACAATTATTCTTCCCATCTATCTTTTCATTCGCACATCAGCAGCAGTATTTTGCAGCAAATGAAGAAGTGTCATTTTTATACTCTTATATATTGTGTTTTTGTGTGCCATATATATATGAGCGGCAAGTGACATGTATGGGGATCGTAATTTATTCTAAGATTGCGTCAACAAATAAAAGCTTGCAAACAAATACACAACACAAAGCGGGACAATAGGATTATGGGTAGTAGAGTATAATAAGCTAAAGGTGTTGTAAAAAAATCTCCCAAGCGAAGTCAATCCCCTTGTGTCAGGCCGTCACAGTGTATCGGACCAAACCTACTCGAGTCGTAAATTAAGAAACCTGCTGGACAACGCAACGACTATATAGTATTTCCTCTGAAAGTGTCAACGACTGGGAAAAGAAAATTAAGCCTGCCTGGTGCTTTATGTGCAGAATTATTGCACCGCTAATATATGTAATATATGGACCACAAACACAAGCCTCGCCCATGGTTACATAACACACTGTTAAACTCTTCCCCTACAGAGCTAACATCCCGCACTGACTAACTGGACAGCCACTGACCGCGGGGATTTGAAAAACCTCCTCCCCGCCATACCCAAGGGGATCTGGCAGCTGAGGATCACACTAAACCTATTTCTCCCCTTTATACTGTCAACAGCGGCTGCTTCTATATATGTAGCTGGAATTGGGAATTGGGATAATGGCTAATTGCTACTACTAATATTACTATGCGAGAATGCGATATCCTCGAATTCCCTTTCGCTGAGTGAATTCGGCCACTTGCTACTATCGGATCGATACAGTTAATTGACTGCGAACTAATTTGCATACATTTGATTCTTTTTGCGATTGTGAAAATTTCTGTTGACAATCCACGATGCCATGCGTCTAGATTGCATTAATTTTGAACAGTAGTTTTGTTGATGAAAAACTGACGACTTTGAATTTCCCAAAGGATTTATTTTAGTTCGCAGCTCACTTTTCATTATGAGCACAGTGATAAACAGTCCACAGGATCCGCTCCCTCCTGACAATGCACTCCACAGGATCCGCTCCCTCCTGACAATGCACTCCACAGGATCCGCTCCCACCTGATGACAATCCACTCCACAGAATCCGCTCCCTCCTGACAATCCAATCCACAGAATCCGCTCCCTCCTGACAATCCAATCCACAGAATCCGCTCCCTCCTGACAATCCAATCCACAGAATCCGCTCCCTCCTGACAATGCACTCAAAAGTGACGCCTTTCCAATAAAGTTTTTTGTTAACAGAGACACTAAAATACCAGCACTAGCCGGCATGCCTTCAGCACTGGGAGCTGCAGCCGAAGGCTCGCCTCACTTCCGGCAGCCTGCCGAGTACCGCATCGACAAACTTCTCCGATCTGACAGGGTCCGATGCGGACTCTGACAAGACCGCAGCCGATGTGACCTTCCGGCAGGTCAACTGAACGACGCCTAGGATTGTCGGCCTAGCCTGATCATCGACCGGCTTCTTCGAATGAGCCGACAGGGCTACTCGAAGGCTGAGCAGACTGGTCAGCTTCTTGGTAGCGTCATCGGAGTTTAAGTTGAATCCGGCAGAGCCCGGACAGCTGCCGCTGCTGGTCAGATTGCTCAAAAGATTAGCCGGCAATTGTTCCAACATTCTCTGCTCACTTACAAAATTCTTGAGCAATTCGTAGGCTACGAGAAAGTTCATGGATGGCTCGGAGGGCAGGGCCGCGAAGTAGAACTCCATGGGATATGGGAATCTGCGCCAATCGCGATTCAACTCGGCCCTGATGAAGCTTGGAGGCTGGAATCCGCTAAACTCGGGATCGAAGCTAAAGGCTGACTTGACATCTGCGGCGGCTGCCTGGGGGCTCCAAGCCAGCCTGTAGGCAATACGCCTGCGCTCTCTCAAGGCGTCCAGCAGGTTGTTGAAGTAGGAACCGGTCCTGGGAAAGTACATCTGGCCATAGACAATCCGCATGCGCTCCGAGCTTCGAGTCCAGTCGGGCAAGTCGCCGACAGTCGCAGACAACGCCGCGACGCCGAGCTGAGATCGAATTATTTCAACAGTCGAGCTGAGCTTCGCGTCCAGTTCTAGATGATCAACGAACAGTCGAGCCGTAGGCTGCGGATAGAGGCTGAGAAGCGTTGCTAGGCAAGCTTCCGGCTTGCCAACCGTCGAAGATTCGATCATCGTAGCCGCGTCCAACGAGCCGAGCAGATGCGGCTGCAGGGCGGCGAGAGCGTTGACAAACGCGTAGCCAATCAGAGTATCCGGGTCCTGTCGGGCGGCGAGCTCCAGAACTTCGCGAACCGAGCGGCGACCGACAATTCGAAGGCCGTCGTACTCAACGCTAGCAGCTTGGTCGGACACTGTGTCAGGGAATAGAACACGACGAAAATTGCTCCAACCGGTGGCGCCGTTCGGAAATAGACTGGCCACTTCGTCGAAACTGATGTAGCTGCTCGGCATTGACGTGGAATTTCGGCCCTCCTCCGCCGTCCAAGAGTCCAACACTCGCCAGAGTTCCTCGTGCAGGCTCACAACCTTCTCAACGATGACGAAGGGCAATCCGCGGCCAAGAAATTTGAAGGCCGACTCGACAGCCCGGGTGGTGCGGTCGCGGCTGCCGCGGCCAAGGCGAGGCGGCGTCGGCTGAAGTCGCAGCGGCAGCGGACGGCCGGAACTTGCAGTCGTCGCACAGCCGTCGTCATCGGGTCTGACGTCCAGCAGCGCAGGCAGATCGTGGATGGCGAACTGCGCCAGCACAGCCTCCGGCGAGTGCTTGAAGCCCCAGAGGATGGACTCCGAGCCGAAGACGGACATTGGCGTGAATCGGTTTGAGTCGGCGAACGCCGCAATGAGCTGGTCGGGTTTGAGTCGATCAAACACAAGACACGATTGAGTCAGATTGCTCAACGCTTGAGCCCAGCTTGGCGGCGGGCTCTGCTTTTGAGACTTCGGCAGCAGGAGCATCAGCTCGAGCAGCGAGTCCTGGATTCGAAGCTGGGCCTGACGAATCGCGCTTGTCTCGGTGTCGACCGCGCGACCATTCCAGGAAAGACTGACAACGTCGGCAAAGCGACCGCAGGCGTGTCGGTAGAGACTGACGCACGGATCAGCCTCCGGCGAGATGAAGGATGCCGCCTCCGTTGATAGGAGCGGAGTGCGTTGGAGCTGCTGATAAAGCCGCGCCTGCTGCTGCTGACAGTTGATCTGTGAGGGCCTATTCGAATCCCATTTTACTCGCTGGCCGTCAGCAACCAGAAGGCGAGGGTCAATGTAGAAATAGAACAGGCAGAGGATGGCAAACCCAGCGGCCAAAAGCGCCAGTAGGATGGCGAGGATCCAGGTGCTCAGGCGGCAGCGGCGTGCTCCGCCGACGCGCGAAGACTTGCCGACAGCGTTGTCGGACTCAATGCGGATGTGGGCCTCGTCAGATGTTTCGCTGTCGGGTTGGAGTGGGTGATGCTGCTGTTGCAGCTGCTGCTGCTGCTGCTTATGGGTGAGAAGTGATTCCTTTTCAGTTTCAACCGGGTGGCAATTGTTGCCAGGGACAACTTGCTTATTGCTATTGGCCATTGTGCTAAACTTCTAATTGAAGATATTGAAGAATGTGAACCGGTTTTTAAATAAAAAAGATTCTTAACTGTCTAAATATAAGTGTCCACAAAATGGATTTGAATCTTTCAGCTAAACAGCCTCCAATTGGTCGGTTGGGCTTCAGCCAATGGCGTTGCTGCATGAAATGGCCCAGTATACAATAGCCACATTCAACATGTTATCACACGCAAATGAGCTATGAAATATGTAGGTCTTTTGTCTGCTAGTCATGTTGGGCACTGATCAATTATTAATCAATAACTGATTTTATCGATTCCGCTATATTGTGACAGATAGTGTTTCTGTGTGTCTGTATGGGTATTTATTTTACGCATTCTGTCACAATAAGCTTGAAGATTTTCATGATAATTATTGGTGATCAATCACAGCCATAGATGATGACGATGATAAGTACGAGCGAGTCAATCTGCGAGTAAATATCGAATGAGAATTTATGTCAGCTCCAACGACCGACAAATGCCATCAAAAGCAGCTTAGCAGATCTCAAATTAACAAAAAAAACGCAAATGATATGGAAAACTAAATATTGATATCTATTGCCTTTTCCTAACGATACGGTCATTATTTCGGGACAGAGAAAAATGAGGCGATAAATCGATAGATGCTGATTAATGACTATCATTGGCTTCCATTGTAGCTATTACTCACTCCACTGATTGTGAGTCTTGCCGTAGAAAATGAGCACTAACCTCAGTTGAACTCGCATCATGTAGCCAAGTCAGCAAAGTTTTGATCAACCTGTGCGTCGGCTCAGAAATATTTTCCTAATGGCATCGTTGTTGCAATATGGGTTTTAGTCCAATGCTCACGTTTATTAAACTGCTCGCAAAAGACATTCATTAGGGATATTCGGTCATTCATTAGGGATATTCGGAAAAATTTGGCCAACAAAACTTCTAGTTGTTGTCAATCATAAAAAATTATTCTAAAGGCAATGAATAGCGAATTTGTAGTTCTCCTATACTGTGCCTTGATAGCAACATATGGCTTGGCTTGTGAACGAATGGGAATTCTATGGGAATATTTTCGATTCTATGAGATTCTATGGGATTACTTTAGATTCTATGGGATTATGTTAGATTCTATGGGGTTACATTAGATTCTATGGGATTACATTAGATTCTATGGGATTACATTAGATTCTATGGGATTACATTAGATTCTATGGGATTCTATGAGATTCTATGGGATTCTATGAGATTCTATGATGATATTCTTTGTGATTCTATGGGATTCTATAGAATCTACATGAGATTCTTGGATGAGATTCTATAGGGATTATTTGGGATTCTATAGGATTCTGTAGAATTTATTTGAATTCTATGTGATGATCTTAATCCGAACCCAAAACTTTAAGCGCAATAAATGTTCTAGTATAGCCTACTATAAATTGGTTGTCTAGCTACGTCGAATCTACGGTTGCTATGCTGTATCTAAGCCGCATTTAGGTATCTCAATGGACATTAGTTAAATAACCCAGTAATTAAATCACAGTGTGCCTCGCGTGTCGCTCCAACTATCCTAGGTGCGTGCAATCACTGATTTTGACCATATGGTTTTGTAATTATTCTTGACACTAGTAGCTCATATTTTTATATTCCATTTGATGATGTCTTTGAACAGGTTCCTAAAACTGAAAATTAAACTGCCAATCAAAAGCTTCTAACTATCTAATCGAAAGTGTCAACCGCGATGTTTGTAAAGAATTATTTAACAGCTATTTTTCAATTACACAGATAGCCATGGAATTCTAGATATCATATTGAAATTCCACGTTCTACATCTAGAGTTCCATTATAAAAATTAAATCAGAATTTAGTCAGTTATATAAACACAAAGCTAGTGTGTATTATTGTATTCGGCGTTTATTAAGAATAGCGAAAATTGCGCAATGTGCTAACGAAAATGTGATGCAAAGAGCAGACTCGGCAATTGACGAATGAGCCCCCTTCAGTTTGAAGCTGCCCTGTCTATTGCATACAGACCCTGGTTAGATCCTTGGACACGAACTCGGAGCTCTGAGTGCCGACAAAGCTGTGACAAGCTCAAGCAAGCACATATTTAACTTGAGTTGCGTCTGGCTTTGCTTTTAGAATTAAGTTGCTGCCGCTGCTTTTAGAAGACAAATTTGCTTAGGAATTACAGCACACTATTTCCCGTCCAAGGGTCCTAGGTTCCTTAATATAAATTAAAAGCTATCAACTTTGATTGATGACTGATTGATAAATTGATAAATGAATCTGTCTCATTTGAAATTTCTCTAAAAATGATTGACATTTTCCTGTACGAGACAGGTTCTTTTAAGATTTAAGCAAACAATTGTTGAATGGATTTCTAATTTAAAAGGCTTTCCCACTTGAGTTCTGCTTCCATTGAATAGTTAAGCATATTAACAAAATTTGCTTCACTAATACTACGAGCTTGTATCAGCGCTAAATTAACGATGCAAGTCGGGTCATCAAATTGGCAATATAAGATTAATTAGTCATTTCATCTCTTGTTGTCAATGTGAAACGTGAGAAGTGATTTGTCACCTGTTGCCTTCTGCTCTGATTTTTTTCATCTAGCGTTTTTTTGACGCAGATGTACCATGCGGCAAGCGCTAATGTGTAGCGACAAGAGATTCTATGGGAGTGACTAGAGATTCTATGGGAGTGACATAAGATTCTATGGGAGTGACTAGAGATTCTATGGGAGTGACAAGAGATTCTATGGGAGTGACAAGATATTCTATGGGAGTGACAAGAGATTCTATGGGAGTGACAAGATATTCTATGGGAGTGACAAGAGATTCTATGGGAGTGACAAGAGATTCTATGGGAGTGACAAGAGATTCTATGGGAGTGACAAGAGATTCTATGGGAGTGACAAGAGATTCTATGGGAGTGACTAGAGATTCTATGGGAGTGACAAGAGATTCTATGGGAGTGACAAGAGATTCTATGGGAGTGACTAGAGATTCTATGGGAGTGACAAGATATTCTATGGGAGTGACAAGATATTCTATGGGAGTGACAAGATATTCTATGGGAGTGACAAGAGATTCTATGGGAGTGACAAGAGATTCTATGGGAGTGACAAGAGATTCTATGGGAGTGACAAGATATTCTATGGGAGTGACAAGAGATTCTATGGGAGTGACTAGAGATTCTATGGGAGTGACAAGAGATTCTATGGGAGTGACTAGAGATTCTATGGGAGTGACAAGAGATTCTATGGGAGTGACAAGAGATTCTATGGGAGTGACTAGAGATTCTATGGGAGTGACAAGAGATTCTATGGGAGTACCAACAGATTATTTGGGAGCGAAAAGAGATTCTATGGGAGTGGATAGTTATTTAAATAGACCGACAAGACATGGAAGAAGATTGAATAGATATTTTAACAGAGTGACTATATATTTTTAATGCATATTCAAATGTCCATGACAAATGTCCAGCAGGTTGACAGATGTCAGTTAAAGATAGAATTTATTTTTAAAAGCAGACCGATTTCTTAGAGCTAGCAAAGAGACGATAAAACTAAAAAGTCGATATGTGTACAGAAATATGGATTCACTCAGATCCTTATCCAACTGTCTACATTTTGCGGCGATGTGGCAACGTGCCGTGCCGATCCCCTAGAAGACGTGCCTTTTTCTTGAAGCAAAAAATAAAGAGGCACGTTGAAAATGGGATTACACAATTCGGCATGGCTAAAAGAAGATGGACATACCGCTAGGCTAATTACAAGTGTCAGCTATGGGCAATGATCTCTGCAAGGCTAACATTTATCATCACCCCACCCCCTACAAAAATAGATTTCCGTGGGAGAAATCTTGATTAGGAGAAAAAGGGAGCGTTGGTCCGTAGGTCACTGATATTCGGCTGTGTCAGGAGCAGCTGGTCGGTGGGTCTTCGCTGGTTTCGTGTCTCCGAGCGCTGTCTGTCCAATGTCGACTGGCTTCCCCAAATCGGATGATGGATTGTGGGAAAAATTGTTGACGTTTAAATCAGTTAGCCGCGGGGGTTCTGTTCTCATCCTCATTCTCTATGGAAGAACTCTGTGTGGGGGGGCAGAAACAAGGTTGGCGATTGCATTGCGTCATCGCTTGAAACATTTTCTTCTCTTTGCCCAACTAACAATTAAAGCAGACAGTTGAAGCTATGGAAAGAAAAGATTTAATTTCTGCGCACCCCAAAATAGAGGTATTTGAGTCAATAAAATCCTCTAGCTGTTTTATTTGCTGTCTGGAAAAAAATTGCCTTCAAAGTCAAAAGACGCAGGCCGATCCTCGGCGATGTAGGCGGAGCAGTCTTGAAGTCGATTTTGTCTGAGACTCTCGAGTGCCATCACTTCAAGCCCTCCAATCTCTCCCAGCTTTTTGCCAGGCCTGCTTTTTTGCTTCTGTAGCTTCTACGAAGACTTGCAGCTTATATGAGGAGTTAAATATTTATTCTATTTTTTTCATAGAGCTGGTGCCTGGTGAGGAAGACACTTTGGCAGGACTTTAAGAAGCAAATTTAATCAAGTTTTTTGTTTTTCAACTTTTCAAAAACTTCTCAATCAGGGGCCGTTTCCCATTGATTTTTTACCGAAAATTCGCCAATTGGCCATTTGGAGTTACCTTTGTTCTCCTGACATGAGGTGGAACAGTGACGAGTGATTCAGTGGGAGTGACAAAGAATTCAGTAGGAGTGATAAGAGATTCAGTAGGCGTGATAAGAGATTCAGAAGGAGTGATAAGAGATTCAGAAGGAGTGAGAAGAGATTCAGTAGGAGTGACAAGAGATTCAGTAGGAGTGACAAGAGATTCAGTAGGAGTGATAAGAGATTCAGAAGGAGTGAGAAGAGATTCAGTAGGAGTGACAAAGAATTCAGTAGGCGTGATAAGAGATTCAGTAGGAGTGATAAGAGATTCTGTAGGAGTGATAAGAGATTCAGAAGGAGTGATAAGAGATTCAGAAGGAGTGAGAAGAGATTCAGTAGGAGTGATAAGAGATTCAGTAGGAGTGATAATAGATTCAGTAGGAGTGATAAGAGATTCAGTGGGAGCGACAAGAGATTCAGTAGGAGTGATAAGAGATTCAGTAGGAGTGATAAGAGATTCAGAAGGAGTGAGAAGAGATTCAGTAGGAGTGACAAAGAATTCAGTAGGCGTGATAAGAGATTCAGAAGGAGTGATAAGAGATTCAGAACGAGTGAGAAGAGATTCAGTAGGAGTGACAAGAGATTCAGTAGGAGTGATAAGAGATTCAGAAGGAGTGAGAAGAGATTCAGTAGGAGTGACAAAGAATTCAGTAGGCGTGATAAGAGATTCAGTAGGAGTGATAAGAGATTCAGTAGGAGTGATAAGAGATTCAGAAGGAGTGATAAGAGATTCAGAAGGAGTGAGAAGAGATTCAGTAGGAGTGATAAGAGATTCAGTAGGAGTGATAATAGATTCAGTAGGAGTGATAAGAGATTCAGTGGGAGCGACAAGAGATTCAGTAGGAGTGAGAAGAGATTCAGTAGGAGTGACAAAGAATTCAGTAGGCGTGATAAGAGATTCAGTAGGAGTGATAAGAGATTCAGTAGGAGTGATAAGAGATTCAGAAGGAGTGAGAAGAGATTCAGTAGGAGTGACAAGAGATTCAGTAGGAGTGACAAGAGATTCAGTAGGAGTGACAAGAGATTCAGTAGGAGTGACAAGAGATTCAGTGGGAGTGACAAGAGATTTCGTGGGAGTGACAAGAGATTCAGAAGGAGTGACAAAGAATTCAGTAGGCGTGATAAGAGATTCAGTAGGAGTGATAAGAGATTCAGTAGGAGTGATAAGAGATTCAGAAGGAGTGATAAGAGATTCAGAAGGAGTGAGAAGAGATTCAGTAGGAGTGATAAGAGATTCAGTAGGAGTGATAATAGATTCAGTAGGAGTGATAAGAGATTCAGTGGGAGCGACAAGAGATTCAGTAGGAGTGATAAGAGATTCAGAAGGAGTGAGAAGAGATTCAGTAGGAGTGACAAAGAATTCAGTAGGCGTGATAAGAGATTCAGTAGGAGTGATAAGAGATTCAGAAGGAGTGATAAGAGATTCAGAAGGAGTGAGAAGAGATTCAGTAGGAGTGATAAGAGATTCAGTAGGAGTGATAATAGATTCAGTAGGAGTGATAAGAGATTCAGTGGGAGCGACAAGAGATTCAGTAGGAGTGATAAGAGATTCAGAAGGAGTGAGAAGAGATTCAGTAGGAGTGACAAAGAATTCAGTAGGCGTGATAAGAGATTCAGTAGGCGTGATAAGAGATTCAGTAGGAGTGATAAGAGATTCAGAAGGAGTGAGAAGAGATTCAGTAGGAGTGACAAGAGATTCAGTAGGAGTGACAAGAGATTCAGTAGGAGTGACAAGAGATTCAGTGGGAGTGACAAGAGATTTCGTGGGAGTGACAAGAGATGTTTTAGGAGAGTGACAAGAGATGTTTTAGGAGTGACAAAAGATGTTTTAGGAGAGTGACAAGAGATGTTTTAGGAGAGTGACAAGAGATGTTGTAGGAGAGTGACAAGAGATGTTGTAGGAGAGTGACAAGAGATGTTGTAGGAGAGTGACAGTACTCTCTGTAAGATCAACAGCAGTGATCCAACCAGAGCACACTTATAGGTACGAACTCAAGTTTTTTATTTTTGATTCAATGAACTAGTTTTGGCTCGTCTACCCAATGTTCATTAACCCCCACCAAATTTATTTTATCTCGAACCACGTCCTCATTTTTCTTTTTCCTGTTCAAGCATCGCAGAGTCCAACAAATCCATCCAGCCCCATTCTGGTGGAACCCAAGCTGGCACCGCCGATAAGGGGAAATAGGCAATTTCGGTTCTTCAGCCAGTCACTGATCCTCATCGTTGGGCACCGATGGCTTCCTCCAGGCTCAACCATTTTGAAATCTGAGAATAGAGAAAAATATGAGTCACAAATCTTGACCTTATCTTTCGAGAGACAGGCGACCCGTGGCCTGCCTGACAAAGTCGCCGCCAAAATACGAACCTTCGGTGTCCACTTCTTTGGCGAATAAATATAGATCGGTACTGAAATATTTCACCGCTACTTCATTCCCAATTTCTCCCTCTTTTCTCCCGTCTTCTCTCATTCTTTTCCCCTTCCTTTCTCTCCCCTCTCATCCCTTTCCTCTCCTTTATCCTCTTCCTCTTCCATTCCTCTACCCTTTTGTTTTTGCTCTCCTCTTCCTCTTCTTTTCCTCTTCTTTTCCTCTTCTTTTCCTCTTCCTTTCCTCTTCTTTTCCTCTTCCTTTCCTCTTCTTTTCCTCTTCCTTTCCTCTTCTTTTCCTCTTCCTTTCCTCTTCTTTTCCCTCTTCTTTTCCTCTTCTTTTCCTCTTCTTTTCCTCTTCTTTTCCTCTTCCTTTCCTCTTCTTTTCCCTCTTCTTTTCCTCTTCTTTTCCTCTTCTTTTCCTCTTCTTTTCCTCTTCTTTTCCTCTTCCTTTCCTCTTCTTTTCCCTCTTCTTTTCCTCTTCTTTTCCTCTTCTTTTCCTCTTCTTTTCCTCTTCTTTTCCTCTTCTTTTCCTCTTCTTTTCCTCTTCTTTTCCTCTTCTTTTCCTCTTCTTTTCCTCTTCTTTTCCTCTTCTTTTCCTCTTCTTTTCCTCTTCCTTTCCTCTTCTTTTCCTCTTCCTTTCCTCTTCTTTTCCCTCTTCTTTTCCTCTTCTTTTCCTCTTCTTTTCCTCTTCCTTTCCTCTTCTTTTCCTCTTCTTTTCCTCTTCTTTTCCTCTTCCTTTCCTCTTCTTTTCCTCTTCTTTTCCTCTTCTTTTCCTCTTTTTTTCCTCTTCTTTCCCACGTCTTTTCCCTCTTCTTTCCCTCATTTTTATCCGCTTCCATTTCCTCTTGTCTCTCCTCCCTTCTGTCGCTGCTCTCATTTCTATTTTTAAATCAGTTTTTAATTCAAGCTTCACTAAATCAGCGCTTAAGTTTTTTGTGCACCCCTAAATGCATTTAAAAAGATTTTTTACCTGGCTTAGCAACTGAAATTTGGTGAGCAAAAAAGTTAAACTTAATAATTAAAAACAGGGTTAGGTCTACGCATCTTCCGATTCACGGTTGAACGGACTTCGAATGCCCAGACAAGAAGAGTGTTAAAACAAGATCGATATAGTAAATGCGCAATTTTTATATATTTTTTTTGTTTAAATTATATGCTTTGCCGTTTTCTAAGCTTTCACACCTACCCTTCCAAAGAAGAAAATAAAGTTAAGTGTTTAATTTTTCAGCAAAAGTAGGGAAATATGCCAAGCTGAAGAAAATGAGTATTTATATTCGCAACATACAAGGTCACACACTAAGCTAGGAGAGATAAGGTTTTTTATGCAAGCCGTAATTTCAATGCCTATTATTTATAGAGGCTGGCTGGGGCTTATTGGCGCTGTCAGGGGTTCGAATCCGCGTGGGTACTAGCGACAATAATTTGTAGGGCTTTTAATTTTAGATAATTATCCTTGCCCAGCTGGCAAAAGTAGGCCGATTTTTTTAGTTTTTAAACTTTAATTTTTTTACATTTTCAATTAAGCCGATATGTATTGAAAATGTTAAAATCTAACTTTAAAGGCTTGAGAATATGTCGGACCAACACTGTAAATTGCAACAGGTTGTCATGCGTGTCCCATTTTCGGGAGTGAGTTCAAAATTGAATTGAACTGCCCGCAATATTTTTAGCTAATCTGGCACGCAAATCAACCGGTTGACTATTTAAAGTGGGCCACAATGGACCAGCATTCAAGATATAATACGCCATTATGTTAAGTAACATTCATTTCTGGACACTAACTGTGTTTATTGTATGAGAAAAAAACTGAAAACCTGACACGCGATTCGCAAAATTTAGTTAAACATTTTTCCCCAACAAATCCTATTTAACTAGCAGGTCTATCACGCGATAATTCGATACAAACATTAATATTTTTGAGACAGGCCTTTCTATTACATGTGAAAAATGTTCGGAAAGTAATTGTACTGTTTTTTCAGTTCTGCATGTTAGCAACCTGTTGTTGGGCACAATGCATTACAGTGAAATAGTCTGCCTGCCTAGAAGTATAGGATCAATGTGGACACCATAACTTAAAATATGAATATAAATTCACAAACTTGCTCAAAAACTACATCTCTTCTACTCTCTTCCCATCTACTCCATCTCTTCTACTCTCTTCTCATCTACTCCATCTCTTCTACTCTCTTCTCATCTACTCCATCTCTTTTACTCTCTTCTCATCTACTCCATCTCTTCTACTCTCTTCTCATCTACGGGTCCATCTCTTCTACTCTCTTCTCATCTACTCCATCTCTTCTACTCTCTTCCCATCTACTCCATCTCTTCTACTCTCTTCCCATCTACTCCATCTCTTCTACTCTCTTCCCATCTACTCTATCTCTTCTACTCTCTTCTCATCTACTCCATCTCTTCTACTCTCTTCCCATCTACTCCATCTCTTCTACTCTCTTCTCATCTACTCCATCTCTTCTACTCTCTTCTCATCTACTCCATCTCTTCTACTCTCTTCTCATCTACTCCATCTCTTCTACTCTCTTCCCATCTACTCCATCTCTTCTACTCTCATCCCATCTACTCCATCTCTTCTACTCTCTTCCCATCTACTCTATCTCTTCTACTCTCTTCTCATCTACTCCATCTCTTCTACTCTCTTCTCATCTACGGGTCCATCTCTTCTACTCTCTTCTCATCTACTCCATCTCTTCTACTCTCTTCTCATCTACTCCATCTCTTCTACTCTCTTCCCATCTACTCCATCTCTTCTACTCTCTTCTCATCTACTCCATCTCTTCTACTCTCTTCCCATCTACTCCATCTCTTCTACTCTCTTCTCATCTACTCAATCTCTTCTACTCTCTTCCCATCTACTCCATCTCTTCTACTCTCTTCTCATCTACTCCATCTCTTCTACTCTCTTCTCATCTACTCCATCTCTTCTACTCTCTTCCCATCTACTCCATCTCTTCTACTCTCTTCCCATCTACTCCATCTCTTCTACTCTCTTCTCATCTACTCCATCTCTTCTACTCTCTTCCCATCTACTCCATCTCTTCTACTCTCTTCTCATCTACTCCATCTCTTCTACTCTCTTCCCATCTACTCCATCTCTTCTACTCTCTTCTCATCTACTCCATCTCTTCTACTCTCTTCTCATCTACTCCATCTCTTCTACTCTCTTCCCATCTACTCCATCTCTTCTACTCTCTTCTCATCTACGGGTCCATCTCTTCTACTCTCTTCTCATCTACTCCATCTCTTCTACTCTTTTCTCATCTACGGGTCCATCTCTTCTACTCTCTTCTCATCTACTCCATCTCTTCTACTCTCTTCCCATCTACTCCATCTCTTCTACTCTCTTCCCATCTACTCCATCTCTTCTACTCTCTTCTCATCTACTCCATCTCTTCTACTCTCTTACCATCTACTCCATATCTTCTTCTCTCTTCCCATATACTCCATCTCTTCTACTCTCTTCCCATCTACTCCATCTCTTTTACTCTCTTCTCATCTACTCCATCTCTTCTACTCTCTTCCCATCTACTCCATCTCTTCTACTCTCTTCTCATCTACTCCATCTCTTCTACTCTCTTCCCATCTACTCCATCTCTTCTACTCTCTTCTCATCTACTCCATCTCTTCTACTCTCTTCTCATCTACTCCATCTCTTCTACTCTCTTCCCATCTACTCCATCTCTTCTACTCTCTTCTCATCTACGGGTCCATCTCTTCTACTCTCTTCTCATCTACTCCATCTCTTCTACTCTCTTCTCATCTACGGGTCCATCTCTTCTACTCTCTTCTCATCTACTCCATCTCTTCTACTCTCTTCCCATCTACTCCATCTCTTCTACTCTCTTCCCATCTACTCCATCTCTTCTACTCTCTTCTCATCTACTCCATCTCTTCTACTCTCTTACCATCTACTCCATATCTTCTTCTCTCTTCCCATATACTCCATCTCTTCTACTCTCTTCCCATCTACTCCATCTCTTTTACTCTCTTCTCATCTACTCCATCTCTTCTACTCTCTTCCCATCTACTCCATCTCTTCTACTCTCTTGCCATCTACTCCATCTCTTTTACTCTCTTCTCATCTACTCCATCTCTTCTACTCTCTTCTCATCTACTCCATCTCTTTTACTCTTTTCCCATCTACTCCATCTCTTCTACTCTCTTCCCATCTACTCCATCTCTTCTACTCTCTTCTCATCTACGGGTCCATCTCTTCTACTCTCTTCTCATCTACTCCATCTCTTCTACTCTCTTCTCATCTACGGGTCCATCTCTTCTACTCTCTTCTCATCTACTCCATCTCTTCTACTCTCTTCCCATATACTCCATCTCTTCTACTCTCTTCCCATCTACTCCATCTCTTCTACTCTCTTCTCATCTACTCCATCTCTTCTACTCTCTTCCCATCTACTCCATATCTTCTACTCTCTTCCCATCTACTCCATCTCTTCTACTCTCTTCCCATCTACTCCATCTCTTTACTCTCTTCTCATCTACTCCATCTCTTCTACTCTCTTCCCATCTACTCCATCTCTTCTACTCTCTTCTCATCTACTCCATCTCTTCTACTCTCTTCCCATCAACTCCATCTCTTCTTCTCTCTTCCCATCTACTCCATCTCTTTACTCTCTTCTCATCTACTCCATCTCTTCTACTCTCTTCCCATCTACTCCATCTCTTCTACTCTCTTCTCATCTACTCCATCTCTTCTACTCTCTTCCCATCTACTCCATATCTTCTTCTCTCTTCTCATCTACTCCATCTCTTCTACTCTCTTCCCATCTACTCCATCTCTTCTACTCTCTTCCCATCTACTCCATCTCTTCTACTCTCTTCCCATCTACTCCATCTCTTCTACTCTCTTCCCATCTACTCCATCTCTTTTACTCTCTTCTCATCTACTACATCTCTTCTACTCTCTTCCCATCTACTCCATCTCTTCTACTCTCTTCTCATCTACTCCATCTCTTCTACTCTCTTCTCATCTACTCCATCTCTTCTACTCTCTTCCCATCTACTCCATCTCTTCTACTCTCTTCTCATCTACGGGTCCATCTCTTCTACTCTCTTCCCATCTACTCCATATCTTCTACTCTCTTCCCATCTACTCCATCTCTTCTACTCTCTTCCCATCTACTCCATCTCTTTACTCTCTTCTCATCTACTCCATCTCTTCTACTCTCTTCTCATCTACGGGTCCATCTCTTCTACTCTCTTCCCATCTACTCCATATCTTCTACTCTCTTCCCATCTACTCCATCTCTTCTACTCTCTTCCCATCTACTCCATCTCTTTACTCTCTTCTCATCTACTCCATCTCTTCTACTCTCTTCTCATCTACTCCATCTCTTTTACTCTTTTCCCATCTACTCCATCTCTTCTACTCTCTTCCCATCTACTCCATCTCTTCTACTCTCTTCTCATCTACGGGTCCATCTCTTCTACTCTCTTCTCATCTACTCCATCTCTTCTACTCTCTTCTCATCTACGGGTCCATCTCTTCTACTCTCTTCTCATCTACTCCATCTCTTCTACTCTCTTCCCATCTACTCCATCTCTTCTACTCTCTTCCCATCTACTCCATCTCTTCTACTCTCTTCTCATCTACTCCATCTCTTCTACTCTCTTCCCATCTACTCCATATCTTCTACTCTCTTCCCATCTACTCCATCTCTTCTACTCTCTTCTCATCTACGGGTCCATCTCTTCTACTCTCTTCTCATCTACTCCATCTCTTCTACTCTCTTCCCATCTACTCCATCTCTTCTACTCTCTTCCCATCTACTCCATCTCTTCTACTCTCTTCCCATCTACTCCATCTCTTTTACTCTCTTCTCATCTACTACATCTCTTCTACTCTCTTCCCATCTACTCCATCTCTTCTACTCTCTTCTCATCTACTCCATCTCTTCTACTCTCTTCCCATCTACTCCATCTCTTCTACTCTCTTCTCATCTACGGGTCCATCTCTTCTACTCTCTTCCCATCTACTCCATATCTTCTACTCTCTTCCCATCTACTCCATCTCTTCTACTCTCTTCCCATCTACTCCATCTCTTTACTCTCTTCTCATCTACTCCATCTCTTCTACTCTCTTACCATCTACTCCATATCTTCTTCTCTCTTCCCATATACTCCATCTCTTCTACTCTCTTCCCATCTACTCCATCTCTTTTACTCTCTTCTCATCTACTCCATCTCTTCTACTCTCTTCCCATCTACTCCATCTCTTCTACTCTCTTGCCATCTACTCCATCTCTTTTACTCTCTTCTCATCTACTCCATCTCTTCTACTCTCTTCTCATCTACTCCATCTCTTTTACTCTTTTCCCATCTACTCCATCTCTTCTACTCTCTTCCCATCTACTCCATCTCTTCTACTCTCTTCTCATCTACGGGTCCATCTCTTCTACTCTCTTCTCATCTACTCCATCTCTTCTACTCTCTTCTCATCTACGGGTCCATCTCTTCTACTCTCTTCTCATCTACTCCATCTCTTCTACTCTCTTCCCATCTACTCCATCTCTTCTACTCTCTTCCCATCTACTCCATCTCTTCTACTCTCTTCCCATCTACTCCATCTCTTCTACTCTCTTCTCATCTACTCCATCTCTTCTACTCTCTTCCCATCTACTCCATCTCTTTTACTCTCTTCTCATCTACTCCATCTCTTCTACTCTCTTCCCATCTACTCCATCTCTTCTACTTTCTTCCCATCTACTCCATCTCTTTTACTCTCTTCTCATCTACTCCATCTCTTCTACTCTCTTCTCATCTACTCCATCTCTTTTACTCTCTTCCCATCTACTCCATCTCTTCTACTCTCTACCCATCTACTCCATCTCTTTTACTCTCTTCTCATCTACTCCATCTCTTCTACTCTCTTCCCATCTACTCCATCTCTTTTACTCTCTTCTCATCTACTCCATCTCTTCTACTCTCTTCTCATCTACTCCATCTCTTCTACTCTCTTCCCATCTACTCCATCTCTTCTTCTCTCTTCCCATCTACTCCATCTCTTCTACTCTCTATTCTTATCTACTCTATTCTCATATTCTCTATTCTCATCTTGTTTCTCCCTTATTCCATTCTTATCTTCTGTTCTCTTCTCTCCAGGGGTTGAAATAAGACAACCGTAAGTTGATCGGCACGTTTTTGATTACATTTTTCGATTAAAAAAACTTTATCAGGTTTCCATTAAATTAAATAGCTTTCTAAGAATAGATTAACAATCTATAATTTCAGACCCACTGCTCAGTTTTGATACGATTGTTAACAGGCCAGGACCAATTCTTAGTTCTGTAGATGTTCAATTTCAGGGTGGAATTAGATAGACAAATTAGCTGCTCAAATTCCTCCCTACTTACACACACACTGATGAGCAACTGTGAGGGGGTGTGTAGCGAGCTCCGAGTTCGCCCCTAAAGGTGACGAAAATATAATGCAATTTTCCGAACTCGACTCATGCAGAGAAAAGTATCGGTTGCCCGTGTGGGGACCTCGAGCCACAAAGCGCGTTGCCTGCTGCTGCTGCCGCTGCTGCTGCTGAACCATGGTGGATTATTATAATTATTGCGATTCCGGCAGGAAGTAGGCCAGCCAGGCCTAGATTTCCATTCTTGATAAAAATACTGAAGATATTTGCTGCTTTGCAAAAATTTATTAGGGTGGAAATTTAATATTTATGTGCTTTACTATTTACTTAAAGTAGCTATCAAAGAGAAGATGGACGACATTCATACTGACACGGAAGATCTTTGTAGTAGTGAGATTGGTCATACTGGGAGTCGTTGCGGTAGAAGACTGGCAGATTGAAGGTCATTGGGGTAGAAGACTGATCATACTGAAGGTCATTGGGGTAGGAGACTGATCATACTAAAGGTCATTGGGGTAGGAGACTGATCATACTGAAGGTCATTGGGTAGGAGACTGATCGTAGCGTCGGTCATTGGGGTAGGAGACTGATCATACTAAAGGTCATTGGGGTAGGCGACTGATCATACTGAAGGTCATTGGGGTAGGAGACTGATCATACTGAAGGTCATTGGGGTAGGAGACTGATCATACTGAAGGTCATTGGGGTAGGAGACTGATCATACTGAAGGTCATTGGGGTAGGAGACTGATCATACTGAAGGTCATTGGGGTAGGAGACTGATCATACTGAAGGTCATTGGGGTTGTAGTAGAATGAGTGGCAGAGCGGTCTCCTCTCGCACCAAGGTTTCTGAGCTCGATTCCACGGTGAGGCCACATTCATTTCAGGCGCAGCCGCGGAGAGGCGCCTTGGGGGCTTGTCGTGCAATTCACGCCCTTTGAGGGTCAACCTCCAAGGCACAGTGAGAGTGTACTCTGCCTGACGATGAGAAATTCAGGGCAGATGTACACACCTGTGTGAGTGTGTGCTTGCGTACGGTATAGGTGGGCGTGTGTGCTCAGGAGTCAGTGAAACGGGCAGAACTGCCTCCTCAATGGCTGCCGGTCTAGTGTCACCAAATGATGTGCGATTGCCCGCAGCCCTCCTGCAATTATTATAATTATTTGATTTGGAGATTTATTATATTGAGGGTCCCCGTGGCAGGATACTGGCAGGTAATTTGCAATGAGACTATTACTGTAAAACCATTTTGCGAGTTGAAATTAATTGCAGCCGCCTTCAGTTCTGATTCACGCTACTCATAGTAGCACGCACTAAATTTTTAATAAAAAAATTATAGAATATCCACTATATACTCCAGGATTCTCATAGTGCACAGAGGAATAAAGCTAGAAATAGCGCACGCACTCTCCGGTTGTCCGATGAAATTTAATTTTCTCTCGTCTGCAAAATTCCTCCCCTCCCCAGTCAGTGACACTTCGGGTGCGCCTTTGTCGGCGAAAATGCATCATTTATTTCTCCTCTCCAGGGGGGGGGTTGGAGAGTGCATAGTGAGACTTCGATCCCCATACTCAATCAGAGGATATCCCTACCAGTAATCTAGAATCTCTAGGACAATTCGTTCACAGATTCTAATTTTAGCTTCTGATTTCGCTGAGTCAATGATTCCCCTCCACCAAGATTTTGTGTTTTTTTAAATAGAAGCGTTCAAACAAAATATATATGTTCTGACATTTTTAGTGACGGGCGATAATGGACTGATTCGATTGAATAAATCTAATCGGACCTACCGCGCGATCATGCAGCAACGAACCGTGCACACATCCCATGCCGCCCACGCACTATTGGTCAGTAAAAATCCACAAATGGATGCATTTGTTATACTTTGGGAATGGGATGATTAATCTGAGCATCAGATCCTTTCTGTTTATTTAATCTTAGACAAGTACCTGTTCCTTCTCTGATTTGTAATTATTACTTGGCAATATCCTTGCGACCATTAACAAGTATAATATAAGACCATCTAGTTTATAGGTTTTTACACCCTTGATTTAGCGACAAAAATGAGCTTATCAACTGGTTCCCTGAACGCCCTATTTATGACCCACTCATAATAAGACCTAGCACTTTCGATGACATGTGTCATCGTGCATTTTTTTCTTAGAGCCTGGGCAAAATGACCCACTGTTTTCCATATTGACCCACTATTTCACCCACAATGACCCACTGTTTCCACTCAATCACCCACTGTTTCCACTCAATGACCCACTGTTTCCACTCAATGACCCACTGTTTCCACTCAATGACCCACTGTTTCCACTCAATGACCCACTGTTTCCACTCAATCACCCACTGTTTCCACTCAATCACCCACTGTTTACACTCAATCACCCACTGTTTCCACTCAATGACCCACTGTTTCCACTCAATGACCCACTGTTTCCACTCAATGACCCACTGTTTCCACTCAATGACCCACTGTTTCCACTCAATGACCCACTGTTTCCACTCAATGACCCACTGTTTCCACTCAATCACCCACTGTTTCCACTCAATCACCCACTGTTTCCCCACAATGACGCAGTGTTTACCACGCTATGACCCACTGTTTCCACTCAATGACCCACTGTTTCCACTCAATGACCCACTGTTTCCACTCAATGACCCACTGTTTCCACTCAATGACCCACTGTTTCCACTCAATGACCCACTGTTTCCACTCAATGACCCACTGTTTCCACTCAATCACCCACTGTTTCCCCACAATGACGGAGTGTTTACCACGCTATGACCCACTGTTTTCCCAAACTATGTCCCAATATTTCTTATTAATGACCGACCATTCTATCAATATGACCCACTTTGACCCATATGCTTTCTATTTTAAAATACAATTTATATAATTTTTCTATGCATTAGAAAATTTTGGGATTTTTTTATGTGGGACTTCGAAATGATTTTGAAATATTTAGGATAAAAAAGAACAGTTTCATGAACACCGATTTCAGCTTTCAGAAATTAAAAAATCATTTAATTCGGAATCAGAAACAAACTTGGTTTCAACCAATTGTGGCTACCAAAATATAATCAATATATAAGCACAAAAAACTCATACGTCCACGTCGTGCCCCTGGACCCAGCGGTCATGCCACGACACCGGCCACCGCTGGGAGTAACCAAGAGTCTCCCCTTCCAGCCAGGACACGCAGATCAACCTCCGACCCAATATTATCTCCCACGCCCACGAGTTTCCTACTAGGTTGGCACGGCACGGTACAACTAGAGGAAGTTGAAAAAGCGAAAAAATAGAATTAAGGGTAAAGGTGCGCATTTTGAAATCAGTTTAACACGCGTAGCGAGCCAGAAGGTGCCTTTAAGTTTTCTTAGACAAAGGGGGCACCCAAATATGGACAAATGCGCAAATATTAATAAGACACGCTACGCAAGCCTACGCATCGACTGTTACCTAATTCCATAATTGGTTTTCTATTTCAAGTTTTTTTTCAAGAAAAAAGAAATCTGTTTTTTATTATAATCTTGGTCAGCTTTTAAATGAGCGCCCACACGCGCGAAATCAGGAAAAAATAGATAAAAAAGACACTTGTAGAATTCTGATTAGATATAATAAATTCTTCTTAATACAAAAATGAAGAAAAAACTAGTTTCAACTTTACTGTTCGTGTTTAAATGACACTTTTGTTAATTTGCGACTAAATTAGCCATAAGTAAACTATTGTGAATCACTATGAACAAGTATATTTTATGATGCTTGACCCTATTTGACCCACTTTGACCCAATAAGGACACACTTCAACTCACTTTGAGTTAGACTTTCATTTATCTACTTTGACACACCCTTACCCAATTTGACACGTTTTGACCAACTTTTACGCACCTTGACACTTTAATTCGCTTTAACCCACTTTGACCCACCTTGACACACTTTGGCACACTTTGACCCACTCTGACCCACTTTGACCCACCTTGACACACTTTGACACGTTTTGACCAACTTTTACGCACCTTGACACTTTAATTCGCTTTAACCCACTTTGAACCACCTTGACACACTTTGGCACACTTTGACCCACTTCGACCCACTTTGACCCACCTTGACCCACTTTGACACGTTTTGACCAACTTTTACGCACCTTGACACTTTAATTCGCTTTAACCCACTTTGACCCATCTTGACACACTTTGGCACACTTTGACCCACTCTGACCCACTTTGACCCACCTTGACCCACTTTGGCACACTTTGACCCACTGTGACCCACCGTGACCGACTTTGACACACTTTGGCACGCTCTGACCCAATGTGACCCTTTTTGATTTACTTTCAGCCACTTTGATTCACTTTAAAATCACATTGCTACGCGTTAAAACTAAAGAGATTTTAAACTGTCGCAAAATATTTCCCGGAAGAACTTCACTGTCTTAAAGTAGACGATTAGTCATAGTGAACTCAACTGAACTCAACTGAACTGTTACAAATTACGGCGGTGCATTGTCGATGAGGGCGAAAATTCCACCCGCCCTAAAACGCAGTTTTCCTTACCCTGAAATTTCCTCACTGACTCTAATAAATCCTTCAACACTAACGCCGTCTCCGCCACCACCGGTCGCCGCAGCCGCCGCCTCCTCCTTTGATCTTTTCTCTCTGTCTCTCAAGAAGGTCCGGCGACTAAAAAAAAAAGCTGAACGCACTTTCACAATTCCTAGCCTTGCTCTCTTTCCTCTTTTTTGGCGGCTACCGATGACGCGATGACTCGTTCCCCCACTCGCCACCCACTGCATGGCCAACCAAAGGAAGGCTTGACAACAGCAAGAACTTGTTGAACCAAGCCTGGCCCCCCGCCGCGACAATGTGTGTAGGTGGCTTTTAAGGGGACAAACTTTGTGTCTGTGGGCTTTTTTTCAAATCCTTTTTGTCGGCAACTATATCTAACCGACAGCGGGTTAGTCACAAAAGGGTTTTGTTTTACTGACTGCCTGGCGATGGCAAGTGCTGATAAATTATGGAATTTTAATTTAATTGTTTAGTTTCTTCTGACAATTTAACAGTCTGTCTTTTAATGGACACATAATATGTAATTAAATATATATATGGATTACAATTTGGAAGATTAAATAAAATTTAATACTCGTATAAACTCAAATATGAAAAGTTTACCATAAATTAAATCATGGAATAGATCATGGAATAGATCATGGAATAGATCATGGATTAGATCATGGAATAGATCATGGATTAGATCATGGATTAGATCATGGAATAGATCATGGATTAGATCACGGAATAGATCACAGAATAGATCACAGAATAGATCACAGAATAGATCATGGATTATATCATGGATTAGATCATGGAATAGATCATGGATTAGATCACGGAATAGATCATGGAATAGATCATGGATTAGATCAAGGAATAGATCATGGAATAGATCATGGATTAGATCACGGAATAGATCATGGAATAGATCATGGATTAGATCAAGGAATAGATCATGGAATAGATCATGGAATAGATCATGGATTAGATCATGGAATAGATCAAGGAATAAATCATGGAATAGATCATGGATTAGATCAAGGAATAGATCACAGAATAGATCATGGATTAGATCATGGAATAAAAAATGGAATAGATGACTGAATAGGTCATGGAATATAGCATGGAATATATCATGGAATATATCATGGAATATATCATGGAATATATCATAGAATAGATAATGGAATAGATCATGGAATAGATCACTGAATAGATCATGGATTAGATCATGGATTAGATCACAGAATAGATAATCTAATAAATGATTTAATAAATGATGGAATATTTCACGAAATAGAAGGTTAGAAATCAGATGAGAAAGACAATGTAATAGATGATGGAATATTATGGAATAGAATATGATGGATGGATTAAATAATGGAATCGATAATGAAAAATGATGTAAAAATGTAAAGAAAATTGGCTATTGAATTTAAGAGGCGGCTATAGCCTCTATAACTCAAGAGAGAACTTGAGTAATGTGCGTCAGCGAATTTGTTAAAAATAGCGGTTACAAATATGATTTAATTAACAACGTGCAATAATTTGGAGGTTTGTTCAATATTTTTTACCACTTTCTCTAACGGTGTACTAAGTGTACTAAGTGTAATAAGTTTTTCTCATCTAAAATTTATTACGTACACCTTTGTGACGCATTGGCTGTTTCTAACGTATGTTCTCGTCTCCAGCCGTTGCGCGGCTAGATACAACCTTAGTTTATTGAAACTATTAATTGGCAACTTTAACTTGTTACCGCGCGTAGATCTATTTTTGTATTTCTAAGCGATGTATCATGTTCTTAGCGATACCCGGAAACAAAAATGACTTAACTAGAGTATTTTCTTTTTTTAAAGAAATCTTCTATTCGCGATTCACGAGCTAGAATACTATGTTTTCAGAGGCTATCAAAGTGGATTTCAAGGGATTTCAGGGTGGAGTTCATCGGATTTGAGAGTGGATTTCTAGGGATTTAAGAAAGGATTCCATGGGATTTCAGAGTGTATTTTAATGGATTTCAGAGTGGATTTCATGGGATTTGAGAGAGGATTTCTAGGGATTTAAGAAAGGATTCCATGGGATTTCAGAGTGGATTTTATGGGATTTTAGAGTGGATTTTATGGGATTTTAAAGTGGATTTTATGAGATTTTAGAGTGGATTTCATGGGATTTTAAAGTGGATTTTATGGGATTTTAGAGTGGATTTCATGGGATTTTAAAGTGGATTTTATGGGATTTTAGAGTGGATTTTATGGGATTTTAAAGTGGATTTTATGGGATTTTAGAGTGGATTTCATGGGATTTTAAAGTGGATTTTATGGGATTTTAGAGTGGATTTCATGGGATTTTAAAGTGGATTTCATGGGATTTCAGAGAAGATTTCATGGGATTTGAAAAAGGATTTCATGGGGATTTCAGAGTGGATTTCGGATTTTATGGGATTTTAGAGTGGATTTCATGGGATTTAAGAGAGGATTTCTTGGGATTAAGGAAAGGATTTGATGGGGATTTTAAAGTGGATTTCATGGGATTTGAAAAAGGATTTCATGGGGATTTCAGAGTGGATTTCGGATTTTATGGGATTTTAGAGTGGATTTCATGGGATTTTAAAGTGGATTTCATGGGATTTGAAAAAGGATTTCATGGGGATTTCAGAGTGGATTTTATGGGATTTGAGAGTGGATTTTATGGGATTTCAGAGTGGATTTTATGGGATTTCAGAGTGGATTTTATGGGATTTTAGAGTGGATTTCATGGGATTTGAAAGTGGAGTTTATGGGATTTAAGAGGAATTTCAGCTGTTTTCAGTGGAGATTTTTAAGGGATTTCAGTAAACAAAATTTTTTTTCGTAATGTTTTTGTTTATTTTGCTAGAGCTTAAGGCAAGTAAAAGTTTATAAATGCTTTCGAATCCAATGTAAGTGTCAATCAATCAAACTTAAATCAGTTTAATTCAAATGAAAAATGTATAGTTTTTATTATAAATGTAACTTTGCATGAGTATACCGCATAGAAAAAGAGCAGACTATCTGTGTGGGTGGATAATTGCAGACTTTTTTCCTCTCCAATTTTCTCTCTGTGAAGTGGTTCTCGCATTGGTTATCTGCCGTTTAGTTTCAAGCATTGGCAGAATAAAAGAACAAAATTTTCCTGTCCGGCTAAAATAGACGCCAGCCTAAAACAATTAATTTGATTCAATGAGCGCCCGGTCGGCTAATTAATGTGGGCTTTAATTGTTAAACTGGTTGGCCCACGCTTATTTTAAATTTCAAATGGCGAGGGAGGTCCTTCCCAACGCCTGCGCAATTTCCGCCCTCGGCTGGCTGGAGAGAGCGAGCGAGAATTAGAAAATGGCTGACGCTGAAGCTATTTTTAGCAACACACAGCGGAGGGAAATCCCCTAACACCATCTACGCCCACACCTAAATTGGTGGAGAGTCCCGCTATTTCCATTGAGGGGGAGGCCACTTGGTCGCGGCCAGCCAATCCGAGCGGGCGGCGATGACGCGACCTTTTATTTTGTCCCTCATCCGCTCCCTATAAATAAGAGGGCGGAACGCGACAACGCAAAAAACGGTAGCAATAGCAAACAAAACTCAAGCTAACTATTTATAAAGCTAAGGAAAGCCATTCGAGAAGCATCATTCGAGGAAATCTCGGCTAAAAATGATCAACTTAATTGACCTACTGGAGACCCAGCAGATTACAACTGAGTCTGTAGCCCCGGCGGCCTACAGAATTCTCGGCGGTCCATTCGCCGGCGTTCTCGCCGCCGCCGCTGGCACCCTGCTGATCTGCTACCTGTTTGGCGAGCGGCAGAGGTAAATAACAGAAATTGTCTATTTTATCATTCGTTTGTTTAGCAATGAAAAAGAACAGATCGAAAATAATATGATAATTTCGATTTCGACTTTCAGATCCGATTCCGAGCCGCCTCTGGTTCCCGGCCATAGACTATTCGGCAATGGGCCGCAGTTTCAAGCGAATGCCGTGCAGTTCCTGCTGGATGCCAGGCGCAAGTTTGGCAGCCTCTTCACCATCAGATTTCCCGGACACCACATTCACATGCTGATGAACCCGCACAGCATCGGCGACTTCAGCAGAGCCAGAAGTCTGGACTTTGGGCCAATTCACAAGCAGGTAACCACCAATGTCTTCAGCTTCGAGATGCCTGACGCTCACAGGATGTTGCGCGACGCTTCCAAAGCGGCTAGGGCCGCCCTGAAAGACGACGTCTTCCGCTACCAGATCTTCGTTGACGAAGGCTTCGATGCCAAATTGGCCAACCTGGCGCCTGGCCAGTGGCGCAGCGAGATGCTGGACGACTTCCTGGGTGACACCCAGTTCCGCGCCATCTTTAATTCCATCTTCGGCCGCTCCGACGAGCACCAGTTCAATCATCGCAGCGCACGCGGCTTATTCGCCGACATCCACGCCTCATTCAACTACGTCTGGCTCGGCTTCCCCGTGTGGATGTTCCCGAAGACTCGGAGGGCCTGGCAGACTGTACACAGTGCTCACCCGGCGCCACAGGAGCTGCTGGATCGCGACGACTGCAGCGTCTACATCAAGAGCGTCATGAGCACCATGATTGAGAGGGAGCAGCCGATAGCCAGCATGGTCGGACACAATATGGTCTACCTGCACGTGAACTACAACACCAAGAAGGCCACCTATTGGGCTATTAACAATCTGCTGAAGGACCGCGAAGCCTACTCGGCCCTCCAAACCGAAGTTGACGCCGCTATCGGTGACAAGATTGGCGAAGCCAGCGACCTAGCCGAGTTTACTAGCGAAGAAATCGACCGCCTGCCGCTGCTTGGTAAGCCTAATTGAAGTCCACAATAGGCTAAACTGTCAGAAAAGATTTTGAAGAATAGCGCAGAGTTAACTATAAAAAAACAAAATTATTTCAAATCATTGCAGACAGCTTCATCAAGGAGACCTTTCGTTTAGCCTCCGGCGTTTTCATGATCCGCGCCGTCACCGAGGACACTGTCCTTGAAGTCGACGGCAGGAGCTATCTATTGCGCAAGGGTGACAAGGCGGCCGTTTATCCACCGGCCCTGCACCGCGACCCGGCGATGTACGACAACCCCAATGTAAGCACCAACAATGTCTATGAAATTGTATTTTTATTTTTGCAGCACCGATCTAAACTGGCAGATCTAATTAAACATTCTCTCGCTTCCATTTGACAGGAATTTCGACACGATCGTTTCATTGACAGCGAAATCAGCTACGAGGGAAAGCGTGTTGCCAAGCCTATCCTGCCCTATGGCGTCCTCTGCCCCGGACAGCGACTGTCGCTGATCCAATTCAAATGGTTCATGTTCGCCATGCTGGCCAGATTCCAGTTCAAATCTGACGAATCCGGCTCCACGGCCGAGTACGACTTTAATAGCTACGGGCACGAGATTCTGCCACCAGTCAAAGACATCCCATTCAGCTACGCGGCCAGGGATCTTCCAGTACACCTGCAGCTCTGCTAAATGCCTGCGCTAGCTTATTGAACAATTAGTCAGCGAAACGGTCTATAGTGCGATTTTCAGTCAGTCTTTGTTTACAAAAGACCAAGACCTCAATCGACTTTTTTTCGAATTCTTAAGCATTTAAAGTGCGCACAAACCTCAACCCAATGGTCCATTTGGCATTGGGAATTGTTTTTGCTTCTTGCCCGCATTGCACTTTTATAGTCATCTCAGCGCTTCCTGAAAAACTCGCTAATTGCCTATAATCGATTAACCTGTCAAATGGCGTCGCAAGTTGTAGATTTAGTCGCTTGTAAATTGGCTTCATTATCAGCGCCTGTGAATATTGAATCGAATAAATTCATAGTATACAATAATAATAAACTCGTATTTATTAGTGAAATTCTTTTTTTTGCCTTGCCGTGTTATTGATGCGTCAACCGACCAAATCGAGGTAAACAGTGGCGTATAAAACTACCTTCTGATCTTGTCTACTTGGTTTTTTTTCACGGAGATTGCGCAAGTACAAATGCCAAGTTTCCGAATAACAATGTGGAAAAACAATTTTCGGAAGATCGGCCCGAAAACAACCTTTCAATGTTAGCCCACTAGGCTGGTAAATATTATGGCACTTCTGGCCAACGATTCATCCAGGATGAAGCCAAGTTGCAAAGGTGCAAATCTAAAGATAGTTGGAAGAATTGATGTACTATTCACTGGATCTAAAATTAGCATCCATCGTCATATGGGGTTATCCCGCTATTTATGAATTAGCGAATCTTATTCATATTAGATCAACTAGGGACGAAGTCATCTTTTCCTCATGTGCTTTATTTTAACAAGAAAAATAACGGCACTCGACACATCACGTGGTTTCTGACCGATTTTAAACAACCAATGCGGCTTCTTAGAAAACGCGTCAGCGACAACCACGTGACCCTTGCCTGTGCGGTCACACCCTCCAACTGTACCTGAGAAAATATTTGCACTTTTAGTTTGTTTTATTATTTAATTTAAATATGCATAGAAAAATCGACCCTCAGATCCTCCTTAAAAGCACGGGATATCGACAAATTTATGTTTTAAACAAAAAGCCATCGGATAATTTGTTTGTGTGGGTGGCATCCTGGGCTGAAAATTTGAGTAATTTAGTACGAAGACACGATGAAGAGATGAGCAGACACATTAATCACACCACCAGCTCTGCAATTCAACTGACTGGTTTTCACATTGAAATCATTTTGTTCCGATCAGGCCAATTGCCGCCCACATGTTCACCACGATGCTGCACTTTTATATTATAATCCCTTAGAGAATTAATCAAATCAATGATCGCAACTGTCACTGTAACTTTGCTATATACTTTTTTATATTATACGACTATAAAAATGCGTATTTTCTGCGAGTTATTCTTCCGTATATTATAATTCGTAATAAATGTTTAGAGTAGCTTCAGTAAAATAGTAAGCTTTTGTGTTTGGAATGAAACTGCGTGGGCGGTGAGTGGGTGTTGACTAATGACTAATTTTAAAGTGCTCCACAAAATAAATTGCATCAATTTTAATTATTGCAAGGCCCCACAGTGGATGATATGATATGGCAAATCGGATGAAATTCATCACAAATGTACACTTCCCTTTGTGTCTTATTTATCCCTCCTGTGTATCGTCATCACATCTGTATCTCATCTCTCTGCAACCTGTCTCTCCGTGTCTCCTCTCTCCTAAGTGTCTTATCTCTCCCGTGTCTCATCTCTCCCGTGTCTCATCTCTCCGTGTCTCCTCTCTCCTAAGTGTCTCATCTCTCCCGTGTCTCATCTCATGTGATCTCTCATGTGTCTCATCTCTCCCGTGTCTCATCTCTCATGTGTCTCATCTCTCCCGTGTCTCATCTCTCCCGTGTCTCATCTCTCCCGTGTCTCATCTCTCATGTGTCTCATCTCTCATGTGTCTCATCTCTCATGTGTCTCATCTCTCCGTGTCTCCTCTCTCCTAAGTGTCTCATCTCTCCCGTGTCTCATCTCATGTGATCTCTCATGTGTCTCATCTCTCCGGTGTCTCATCTCTCATGTGTCTCATCTCTCATGTGTCTCATCTCTCATGTGTCTCATCTCTCCCCTGTCTCATCTCTCATGTGTCTCATCTCTCCCGTGTCTCATCTCTCCCGTGTCTCATCTCTCCCGTGTCTCATGTCTCCCGTGTCTCATGTCTCCCGTGTCTCATCTCTCATGTGTCTCATCTTTCCCCTGTCTCATCTCTCATATGTCCCATCTCTCCCGTGTCTCATCTCTCCCGTGTCTCATCTCTCCCGTGTCTCATCTCTCCCGCGTCTCATCTATCCAGTGCCTCATCTATTCCATATCTCATCTTTCCTGCATATTCTCATCTCTATCAAATGTCTCTTCCGTGTCATAAAAAGCCACCAGAAGTACATGTAGGTCTGACTGGAACTCTAGTTTTACTTTGTTAAGTCCAGAAAAGGCCGTATAGTTTTTGTATTGCTCACCTATACTCTTGTATGACGACCAGAACTATAAATTGTTCGCGAAGTAATTAACATGCCTCCCACCTTGGTTGGCGATGCGTTGGAATTGATAAACTTCAATAAAAAGGTTTTCTTTTGCCGCTAATTCAGCTTGCTTTGGCCCCGGTATCGCAGTAACTGCAGCTGTGCGTAGGCGGCAAATCTCTTTCTTTTCACACACTTCTGTCCTTCTTCTTTGCATTTCTATTTAGATATATTCGTCGGGGTAAGCGCGAGTGTGGGTGAGTCAGCTAAGAGTTCTCATGAATTGTAATAGATTGTTATGGATAATAGTCTTTTTCAAAAACATTTTACAATAGAATAGGATTGTAGGGTAGGACTGTGGCGCAGCCACGAACGCCACTACCAGGGGGGCGCCACTACCAGGGGGGGGCGCCACTACCAGGGGGGCGCCACTACCAGGGGGGGCGCCACGACCAGGCGGGAGCCACTACCAGGGGGGCTCCACTACCACTACGAGGTGGTGGGGTCCGCGGCCCCCTTGCCCCCCCCCGCCTGGCTACGCCCCAGGGATAGGAGAGTAGTATTAGATGTCCCTCTTTTCTGGAAGGGAGTTGCATGTAGCCCAGTGGCTAGAGCGTTGCATGGACTCATGACCTAAAGGTCGGGGGTTCGATTCCCGACTCCACCGGAACAGTTATAGTTTCCATTAGCAAAACACCCAGCTGTTAAATGGGTAGCAGCATCGTAGTAAGGCTGGGTGGTGTGTCACCAGTCCATGGACCTGCGCAATAGCTGTGCTCGATCGGTTGCACATCTGGCCTGATTGGGGCAGATGTGATAAAAAATTATTGGAGATTGCCACACTGACCTCATCAACTGCAGGTCTTTTAGTAGAAGGTGAAAAAATATTTTTGTTTCTTTCCAACCATTTTAACTTCTTTTGTGGTATAAACAGGGCAAATTTCTGGCGCAGATGACAAGAAATATTAATTCCAAGCTTAATTCAGTCACAATGCATCAGTTAAATGAAGCCGCGAAGTCTAAAAAATTGGCCAGCTAATAAAAAATTAAAAAGTTAAAGCGGTTATTTAGACGAGCTACTCTTCCCTTTTGGGCTTTTTAAAGCACGAAAAAGAATTTCAAGAGCCAGTTTTTTTCTGGCATCTAAATTTAGACTCAAATTGATAATAAAATATATTAATGAGTAAACAGAAACTCGTTCTATTTTTATATTCATCTGGTTCTCTGTAGGCAAAAATATGTTTAGCATCCTAGGCCTGTAATGCGTCATCACCGTGACAAGCATTTGTGCATGAACTAAAACATTCTACAAATATTTTGAAGAGTGGTCAAAGTTTTGAAATATGCAGTAAACAAATAAGACAGTGTCACATGAACATATAGTCGACTTAGTTAATCGTTACTATTAGTAATAATTAAAGGAAATGCGAGCTATACTACACCGGAGAAATTTAAATTACCACAGTTTTTATTTTAAATTATAACATACCTATAAATTGTCCTAATTGTGCAACTTTGGACTAATAATAAATTTAAACTCTGCAAGTACAACAGCGCAATGAGATGCCAAATACGATTGCGATAAAAAGGGACTACTTTAGTAGTTAGCTTTACTTATTCTACTTTCGTAGTAGTCCTTGAGTTGCAGTCTAATGATTAATATGAACAACATGCACCTGAATAAGTGAAGGGTTGGTTTCCAATAAATTTAATAGAATAAAAGTACCCACCATTAGTTCCATTTAGCTGCCAATATTTTCAGAAAACAAAATATTTTTCGGCTCCAAAAGTACGAGCGTAAAAAAATTTTTTTTTCAACGAAAAAAAAGAGCACATTTTTAGTTTAGAAACCGAAATTTCTGGCTACTCTAAATAAAAAAAGAAAAAAAATTATTAAAATTTAAGTTTTTAGAATTATTCTGCCAAAAGTTCAGTCATGCGTTCCTGTCAATGAATTACGTAATAAACGATTAAGATTTTTACTTTTTCGTGTCGCACGAATACGACTTTTGAAGTTTTCTTAAAAAGCGGAGGGAGCTACGATTAAAATCAGCTAAGAAGACGTAAGTGAAAGTTGCACAGCTTATCTGCGACGTGGCTTCTATACTTGTTATTGTTCATAATGTATTTTAAATATTTATTGGCGAGTGATTGATTTGTGTTAAAAGAAATTATGAAAGCAGTTTATGTCAATTGTTTGCCTCTTGTCTTTTGTAGACGATACAATATTTGGGTAATTTTTAAAACAAGATATATTATACAATAAAACTTGTGTTTTTTAGAAAATGATTTAATTGTTTTCATAGCCTTTAAAGTGTGTAAATTTGCTAGCTTGTAATCATAATTTTTATGTAATATATCGATAAGTTATATCTGAATAGTTAAAATTTATACCTATACCTATATATGTATATCTATCTTCATCAGTTAAAAGCTCAATAATATTGATGCTCTTCTTTTCTGTAGACCTTTAAGAAAAAAACACAATAAAAATATTTTAACTAGAGACATTATATTTTGCTTTGCTTTGCTTTATTTGTGTTCAAATATTGTCAATCATGAAAATTCTTATATAAAAAATAGCTTTGTCACTTGGTAGAATATAATATTAATTTTAAGATATGGTTATAGAATTATTTAATTAGATAAATTTTCTCTTCTTTAAATTTTTTATATTAAAACAAAAAATACATTTTGATAATGAATCAAATTAACGATATATTTTATAATTACTATCTTGATATAGATAAATCAAAATTTAGAGTTTTATTATAGATTTTGTATGTTAAATGTAACATACTAACATATACTCGGCTCTATTAAAAAAAACGCTGCTGTTGTTTACATAAAATTTATTTATTTTCTAATTTCAGCAAGTAATAAGTAGGTTCCACCTTTGACGCTCAACAAGATATAACAACACCTAGCATCTTTAGTTAACAATAGCATCATGGTGGAGCTACACGACAGCTATCGTGGCATTCACTGGGAATCGGATCTGCTAACAACTGGAGACACAGGCTTTGTTGACCAGTCCGTGGAGTTTAGCGAAGACTTCGAAAGTGGCAACCTCTGCTCCAAGCTGTTCGAAAGATCCCGCATCCGAGCTCTGGCCGAGGAGAGAGAAGCTGTGCAGAAGAAGACCTTCACAAAATGGCTCAACTTGCACGTATCTCGGTTCGGTCTGCAGGTTCAGGATCTTTTTCTGGAGCTAAGAGACGGCAAGGTGCGATATGTTTAAAAAAACTTACTGTGTTCGCCTTCCCCTGATCCGAGCCCTCGGCTCCCTACCTAGCAGGTCAGGTACCCAATCTAACAGGCGAGGTTCCTTATCTAACAGGTAAGGTCCCTTATCTAACAGGTCAGGTTCCTTATCTAACAGGTCAGGTTCCTTATCTAACAGGCGAGGTTCCTTATCTAACAGGTAAGGTCCCTTATCTAACAGGTCAGGTTCCTTATCTAACAGGTCAGGTTCCTTATCTAACAGGCGAGGTTCCTTATCTAACAGGTAAGGTCCCTTATCTAACAGGTCAGGTTCCTTATCTAACAGGTCAGGTTCCTTATCTAACAGGCGAGGTTCCTTATCTAACAGGTCAGGTTCCCGATCTAACAGGTCAGGTTCCCGATCTAACAGGTCAGGTTCCCGATCTAACAGGTCTGGTTCCTTGTCTAACAGGTCAGGTTCCCGATCTAACAGGTCAGGTTCCCGATCTAACAGGTCAGGTTCCCGATCTAACAGGTCAGGTTCCCGATCTAACAGGTCAGGTTCCCGATCTAACAGGTCAGGTTCCCGATCTAACAGGTCAGGTTGCCGATCTAACAGGTCAGGTTCCTTGTCTAACAGGTCAGGTTCCCGATCTAACAGGTCAGGTTCCCGATCTAACAGGTCAGGTTCCCGATCTAACAGGTCAGGTTCCCGATCTAACAGGTCTGGTTCCTTATCTAACAGGTCAGGTTCCCGATCTAACAGGTTAGGTTCCATTTCCAAAAGGTCAGGTTCCTGATCTAACAGGTAAGCTTCCTTATCTAACAGGCGAGGTTCCTTATCTAATAGGCGAGGTTCCTTATCTAACAGGCGAGGTTCCTTATCTAACAGGTCAGGTTCCCGATCTAACAGGTTAGGTTCCATTTCCAAAAGGTCAGGTTCCTGATCTAACAGGTAAGCTTCCTTATCTAACAGGCGAGGTTCCTTATCTAATAGGCGAGGTTCCTTATCTAACAGGCGAGGTTCCTTATCTAACAGGTCAGGTTCCCGATCTAACAGGTCAGGTTCCCGATCTAACAGGTCAGGTTCCTTGTCTAACAGGTCAGGTTCCCGATCTAACAGGTCAGGTTCCCGATCTAACAGGTCTGGTTCCTTGTCTAACAGGTCAGGTTGCCGATAAATCCTTCTGCCAAATAAAGGCCATATCAATAGTCCGCCAATCCGCTAACAGTGAAATATCTTATCTAAATTCTCACATTATAAAACGATGATTTCTACAACGATAAAACAAATTTTCCTCGCCAGGTTCTGCTGAAGCTTCTGGAGTCGCTCACAGGCGACCAACTGCCGCGCCCAACTCGCGGCCGGATGCGCATTCACTGCCTGGAAAATGTTGACAAATCGTTGTGCTACCTGACCGAACAGTGTGTACACCTGGAGAACCTCGGCGCCCACGACATTGTTGACGGCAACGCTAGGCTAACCCTGGGATTAATCTGGACCATCATATTGCGCTTTCAAATCCAGACTGTTTTAGAAGAGCAAGAGGACCAGTGCAGATCCGTGTCGTTGATGGCGGCGCCGCTGTCAGACAGTCGGCAGGCCAAGGACGCCCTGCTGCTCTGGTGCCAGATGAAAACTGCCGGCTATGCCAGCGTGAATGTGCGCAACTTCACCAGCAGCTGGCGAGATGGCCTGGCCTTCAATGCCATCATTCACAAGCACAGGTGAACACTGGCTGAATTGCTGCTTTCACTGTTGTCACTCACAGCCTCACCCTCAGTCTCAGTATCACTTAAACTCATTCTCACTCTCACTCTCACTCTCACTCTCACTCTTACCCTCACTCTCACTCATTATCACTCTCACACGCACTCTCACTCTCTCTCACTCTCACTCTCACTCTCACTCTCACTCTCACTCTCACTCTCACTCTCACTCTCACTCTCACTCTCACTCTCACTCTTACCCTCACTCTCACTCATTATCACTCTCACACGCACTCTCACTCTCACTCTCACTCTCACTCTCACTCTCACTCTCACTCTCACTCTCACTCTCACTCTCACTCTCACTCTCACTCTTACCCTCACTCTCACTCATTATCACTCTCACACGCACTCTCACTCTCACTCTCACTCTCACTCTCACTCTCACTCTCACTCTCACTCTCACTCTCACTCTCACTCTCACTCTCACTCTCACTCTCACTCTCACTCTCACTCATTATCACTCTCACACGCACTCTCACTCATTATCACTCTCACACGCACTCTCACTCTCACTCTCACTCTCACTCTCATTCTCACTCTCACTCTCACTCTCACTCTCACTCTTACCCTCACTCTCACTCATTATCACTCTCACACGCACTCTCACTCTCACTCTCACTCTCACTCTCACTCTCACTCTCACTCTCACTCTCACTCTCACTCTCACTCTCACTCTCACTCTCACTCTCACTCTTACCCTCACTCTCACTCATTATCACTCTCACACGCACTCTCACTCTCACTCTCACTCTCACTCTCACTCTCACTCTCACTCTCACTCTCACTCTCACTCTCACTCTCACTCTCACTCTCACTCTCACTCTCACTCTCACTCTCACTCTCACTCTCACTCTCACTCTCACTCTCACTCTCACTCTCACTCTCACTCTCACCATTAGTCTTACACTCACTCTCACTTTTTCTCACTCACTCTCACTCTCACTCTCACTCTCACTCTCACTCTCACTCTCACTCTTACTCCCACTCTCACTTTCACTCGCACTCTCACTCTCACTCTCACTTTCACTCGCACTCTCACTCGTTCTCACATCCACTTTCACTCGCACTCTCACTCTCACTCTCACTCTCACTCTCACTCTCACTTTCACTCGCACTCTCACTCGTTCTCACATCCACTTTCACTCGCACTCTCACTCTCACTCTCACTCTCACTTTCACTCGCACTCTCACTCTCACTCTCACTCTCACTCTCACTCTCACATTCACTCTCACTCTCACTCTCACTCTCACTCTCACTCTCACTCTCACTCTCACTCTCACTCTCACTCTCACTCTCACTCTCACTCTCACTCTCACTCCCACTCTCACTCTCACTCTCACATTCACTCTCACTCTCACTCGCACTCTCACTCTCACTCTCACTCTCACTCTCACTCTCACATTCACTCTCACTCTCACTCTCACTCTCACTCTCACTCTCACTCTCACTCTCACTCCCACTCTCACTCGTTCTCACATTCACTCTCACTCTCACTCTCACTCTCACTCTCACTCTCACTCTCACTCTTACTCTCACTCTCACTCTCACTCTCACTCTCACTCTCACTCTCACTCTCACTCTTACCCTCACTCTCACTCATTATCACTCTCACTCTCACTCTCACTCTTACTCTCACTCTTACTCTCACTCTTACTCTCACTCTAACCCCCACTCTTAATCTCAATATAACTCTCCCTCTAATCCTCACTCTCACCCTCACTCACTCTCTGAGTCTCACCCGAACTCTCTGTCGCACTCTCTCCGCTCAATGTTAAACCAGCGCTTATAAATTGTTTTGCTTATTATTTAACTACAGTTGCACAGCGCATTCAGTTGCTTAATTGAGAAAAAAGGAAACATAAATAATCCATATTTGGTTGCCAATTTATTTTTCTGACAGAGTCAAAGAAAGAGTCAAATTGAAAGAGTGTTAAGGAGTCAATTTCGGACATAAAAATTAACATAAACCAAGTAGATATAAGCATAGATTTTCCGCATTGGCATTCCGTGTGACTGTGTATATATATGTGTGTATTGTGTTTGTGACTGAGGGAACACAAGTGCATGTCAAAGCTGACACGATACACCTAGGAAATAAATATAAACAATTTTGCTTTCCTGCTCGGCTGCGGAGACCGCCAAAATCCTTCATTCAGATTTAGTTTCTGCTGCTATAGAAGAAATGAGATCAAGAAAATTAGGAAACAGTGAGAAACTCGCTTCTGTGAGAATTGGAAAGTCTAATAGAGCATTAGCTAATGCTTCTTGGGTTACTGTGTAAGGCGTGCAGCCAGGTGAAAGTAATTCAGTTCGTTTAATTAATTCGTTATGCGGTTAAGGTAGACTAGTTTAACTGCCGAAATTTCTACTTGCTTTGGAATACACGCCGTAGTTACAATGAATACCCGTGAAAGTTTAGTCTAACAGTTATCTGATCTGTGTCGAACAGGTGTTTGAGCTGTCTAACAGGTGTGAGAGCTGTCTAACAAGTATGTTAGTTGTCGAACAGGTGTGTGAGCTGTCTAATAGGTGTACGAGAGCTGTCTAACAAGTATGTTAGTTGTCTAACAGGTGTGTGAGCTGTCTAACAGGTGCGTTAGTTGTCGAACAGGTGTGTGAGCTGTCTAACAAGTATGTTAGTTGTCGAACAGGTGTGTGAGCTGTCTAACAGGTGCGCTAGTTGTCGAACAGGTGTGTGAGCTGTCTAACAGGTGTGTGAGCTGTTGAACAGGTGTGTGAGCTGTCTAACAGGTGTGTGAGCTGTCTAACAGGTGCGTTAGTTGTCGAACAGGTGTGAGAGCTGTCTAACAAGTATGTTAGTTGTCGAACAGGTGTGTGAGCTGTCTAATAGGTGTGAGAGCTGTCTAACAAGTATGTTAGTTGTCGAACAGGTGTGTGAGCTGTCTAATAGGTGTACGAGAGCTGTCTAACAAGTATGTTAGTTGTCTAACAGGTGTGTGAGCTGTCTAACAGGTGCGTTAGTTGTCGAACAGGTGTGTGAGCTGTCTAACAGGTGTGTGAGCTGTCTAACAGGTGTGTAATCTGTCTAACAGGTGCGCTAGTTGTCGAACAGGTGTGTGAGCTGTCTAACAGGTGTGTGAGCTGTTGAACAGGTGTGTGAGCTGTCTAACAGGTGTGTGAGCTGTCTAACAGGTATGTGAGCTGTCGAACAGGTGTGTGAGCTGTCTAACAGGTGTGTGAGCTGTCTAACAGGTGTGTGAGCTGTCTAACAGGTGTGTGAGCTGTCTAACAGGTGTGTGAGCTGTCTAACAGGTGTGTGAGCTGTCTAACAGGTTTGTGAGCTGTCTAACAGGTGTGTGAGCTGTCTAACAGGTGTGTGAGCTGTCTAACAGGTGTGTGAGCTGTCTAACAGTTGCGTTAGTTGTCGAACAGGTGTGTGAGCTGTCTAACAGGTGTGTGAGCTGTCTAACAGGTGTGTGAGCTGTCTAACAGGTGTGTGAGCTGTCTAACAGGTGCGTTAGTTGTCTAACAGGTGTGTGAGCTGTCTATCAGGTGTGTGAGCTGTCTAACAGGTGTGTGAGCTGTCTAACAGGTGTGTGAGCTGTCTAACAGGTGTGTGAGCTGTCTAACAGGTGTGTGAGCTGTCTATCAGGTGTGTGAGCTGTCTAACAGGTGTGTGAGCTGTCTAACAGGTGTGTGAGCTGTCTAACAGGTGTGTGAGCTTTCTAACAGGTGAGTAAGCTGTAATAAAATGTGTTTTTATTTAATTACAGGTATAAAAAAGAACTAAACGAACAGTCTTGCCTGCTTGTCCTACGTTGAAAAGTATTCCTACTCCTAATTAACTTTTTTGATTAGTTTCTTACCTCACTATAACGAAAAAAGGGTTGCGTACGCTGCGCATAATGAGCAGCAGTTTTTAGCGCTAGTCTGAGCAGTTCTCAACTAAATATTTTCTGTCCCCTTATCTTTAACTAAAATAGGTCGATTGAGCAGTTGTTTTAATAAGGTGTCCAGTCTTACGTAGTTCATGCTTTAAGTTCGGAGTCTCAGAAAACAGCAGAACGAAATTGCGACTACCTGATCTTTGTAGTTTTAAACTCTCGAGCTTCGGTGTTGATGGGAGTGTGAGAAAATTTTCCTTATAGCTTTAATCTCTGCGCAAGTCTTTCGCGATTTAGTAAGTGACTTTTAAAACTAGTGAATGCTTTTCGTTTAAAAATAAGCACAATTTATTGAATGAACTTTATATACTTTAGACAGGGTATAGGGGGCTTAGAGGTCCGGAGTTCGAATTTTAGCAGGAATCAAGAGTAAACCTTGAGTATGACAGTCTGTTAGACAGAATGTTCAAACTGTTAGACAGGATGCTTATCTGTTAGACAGGATGCTTACCTGTTAGACATGATGCTCATATGTTATATAGGATGCTCACCTGTTAGACAGGATGCTCACCTGTTCGACAGGATGCTCATATGTTATACAGGATGCTCACCTGTTAGACAGGATGCTAATATGTTATACAGGATGCTCACCTCTTAGACGGATGCTCACCTGTTAGACAGGATGCTCATCTGTTAGACAGGATGCTCATATGTTAGACAGGATGCTCACCTGTTAGACAGGATGCTCATATGTTATACAGGATGCTCACCTGTTAGACAGGATGCTCATATGTTATACAGGATGCTCACCTGTTAGACAGGATGCTCATATGTTATACAGGATGCTCACCTGTTAGACAGGATGCTCATATGTTATACAGAATGCTTACCTGTTAGACAGGATGCCCATTAGTTAGACAGGATGCTCACCTGTTAGACAGGATGCTCATATGTTATACAGGATGCTCAACTGTTAGACGGATGCTCATCTGTTAGTCAGGATGCTCACCTGTCAGACAGGATACTCACTTGTTTCTCATAAAATATATTGTCTGGAACAAAATACTGGATAATATTTTTACGCGACAATGTTTAAGGTGTCGCATTGTCACCACTACCTACCTTAAGTAGCGGATCGGTCATAAAGCACTATTGTTATTTCCGCTCTGCAGACCAGACCTGATCGACTACAACTCGTTGAGAAAATCGCAGCCGATGGCAAATTTGGAAAACGCTTTTCGCGTAGCCGACGAAAAACTCGGAATTGTGCCACTGCTTGATCCCGAAGGTTAGCTTCAGATTCCTTAAAGATCCCCATATGTCTTAGAAGGTAAAGAAAACGCACTTTATCAACCTTCACTCTAATTTGCAGATGTCAACGTTGAACAACCCGAAGAGAAGTCGGTGATGACCTACGTGGTGACCTACTATCACTACTTTTCGAAGGCCAAAGCTGACTCAGTCTCAGCTAAACGACTCAAACGAGTACTGAAGGAGGCTCAGGAATTGGCTGATCTCATTTTACAATATGAAACTCTTTCTAGTAATCTGCTGGAGTGGATTGAGCAGACCACTGAGCTGTTGAGTGACAGGTCGTTGGCCAATTCCGTAGAAGGTGTTCAGGCGCAGTTGCAGGTAAGGCTTTAGTTATGGGTAGGATAGGTGACCTCTGATTGGTCAGTTTACACACAGCGATCACCTTCTCTGATTGGTTAGCTTACACACAGCGATCACCTTCTCTAATTGGTCAATTTACACACAACTATCCTACCATCTTCTCTGATTGGTTATAACTCACTCCAAATTACAATCGAACGTGCAGGCCTTCGGGACCTACAGAGCCGTTGAGAAGCCGCCGAAATTCACCGAGAAAGGCAATCTGGAGGTTCAACTATTCACAATACAGCAAAAACTGCGGGCCAATAACCAGCGTCCCTACCTGCCTAGAGAGACCAGCCTTCTGGCCCAGGTGTCGGAGGCCTGGAATCGGCTTGACCGAGCCGAGCACGCCAGAGACATCGCCCTGCACGAGGAGCTGATGAGACAGCGTCGGCTAGAACAGCTGGCGACTAGATTTAATAAGAAGGCCGGGATGCGTGAAGCTTGGCTAGCCGAGAATCAGCGCCTCGTGTCGCAGGATAATTTTGGCAAAGATTTGGCTGCGGTGCGAGCGGCCATTAAAAAACACGAAGCTATTGAGACAGACATCTTCGCTTACGAGGAGCGAATCGACGTGATGGTAAGTTAGATTCCCGGATTCTGCCTATTAGACGATTCCAAAATTATTGATAATTCGAAAATGACTAAATGTCTTAGAAATGCTTATTTCTATGAAATAACGATTTTAAGGAAATGATTATTTTTATGAAATAAGTATCTCTAGGAAAGGATGATTTCCAGGAAACGGCTATTTCTAGAAAAACAAATATTTCTAAAAAACGGCATTTTTGTAGAAAACTAAAATTTCTCGAATCGAATAATTCTAGGAAATAGGATCAACGGTTAATAAATTAGTGAAAGGCTCTAAAATAATCGATTATTCCTTATTTCTGTCCCAGGTTCGAGTTTCAGCCGAGTTGCAGTCGGAATCCTATCACGACTTTGCCAGGGTGCTAGATCGCAAGGACAATGTACTGCGCCAATGGGAACAGCTGTTGGGCGCGCTGAGGGCAAGAAGAATGCGGCTGGACCTGACGATGCAACTGCAGCTGGTCTATCAGGTGCGCATTTTCGGTTTCTTTGCGTGTTTTTGCCGGATTTTTTATTTCAGTAGGCCGTTTTTGAGTGATAATTTTTTTTAATAAGTTTCACTCTGCATGCTCATGCTAATTTCTCGGAAATGTCAATGTTTACGAAACGTTTTTTTTCTAAGAAATGACGCACTCTAGGAAACTCTAGGCATTCTAACTTCTAGGAAATGATAATTTCTAGGAAATGATAATTTCTAGGAAATGATAATTTCTAGGAAATGATAATTTCTAGGAAATGATAATTTCTAGGAAATGATAATTTCTAGGAAATGATAATTTCTAGGAAATGATAATTTCTAGGAAATGATAATTTCTAGGAAATGATAATTTCTAGGAGATAATAATTTCTAGGAAATGATAATTTCTAGGAAATGATAATTTCTAGGAAATGATAATTTCTAGGAAATGCTTGTTACTAGAAGAGTTTTCGTACCAAAATGATTTTTTTAAAAAGACTTTTTTCTAAGAAATGGCACTTTCTAGGGAAGGACGGCTCTTCAGGCAGTGGAATTTTAATATATATTTCTGAGATTTATTAAACCATGACATCTTAACGTCCTTCTCATAGGAGCTGTTGCACTGCTTGGACTGCATCGAGGATTTTACTCGCCGTCTCCAGACTGAGAACTACGGCCGGCATTTGTTGAGCGTAGAAGACCTGCTAGAGAAGCACGCCCTTCTAGAAGCCGACATTGGCGTTCTCGGGGACAGGATTGACACCGCGTGCTTAGCAGCTCTGGCGTTTGGCGACGGACAACTGCCTGATGACATTGGCGATTATAGGTTGGCACTTTTCAGTCAGCCCCCTATATCAATCCGATTATCAGTAACATTATCAGTCACATTATAAATCCAATTATTAGTACCTTCATCAATCCCGTCATCAATCACATCATCAATCCGATTGTCAATCCCATTATCAATCCCATTATCAATCCCATTATCAATCCCATTATCGATCCCATTATCAGTTCTATTATCAATTCCATTATCAATCCGATTATCAATCCCATTATCAGTTCTAATAATAATGCCGTCGTCAATCCCATAAATTTCATTATATCAGTTCTATTATTGATCACATTATCAATCCCATTATCAATCCATTTATCAATCAGATTATCAATCCCATTATCGATCCCATTATCAGTCCCATTATCAGTCGTATTATTAATCCCATCATCAATCCCATTATCGATCCCATTATCAGTCGTATTATCAATCCCATTATCAATCCCATTATCGATCCCATTATCAATCTGATTATCAATCCCATTATCAGTCGTATTATCAATCCCATTATCAATCTGATTATCAATCCCATTATCGATCCCATTATCAATCCCATTATCAGTCCCATTATCAGTCGTATTATTAATCCCATCATCAATCCCATTATCGATCCCATTATCGATCCCATTATCAGTCGTATTATCAATCCCATTATCAATCCCATTATCGATCCCATTATCAATCTGATTATCAATCCCATTATCGATCTCATTATCAATCCCATTATTGATCCCATTATCAATCCAATTATCGATCAAATTATCAATCCCATTATCAGTCCCATTATCAGTCGTATTATGGATCCCATTATCAATCCCATTATCAATCCCATTATCAGTCGTATTATCAATCCCATTATCAATCCCATTATCAATCCAATTATCAATCAGATTATCAATCCCATTATCAGTCCCATTATCGATCCCATCATCAATCCCATTATCAATCCAATACTAATCGTATTATAAATCAGATTATTAATCCCATTTTCAATCCTGTCATTAATCCCATTAATAATCCGATTTTCAATCCCATGTTAAATCCCAATTAAAATCGCATTATCAATCCCATGTTAAATCCCAATAAAACCCCATTATCAACGCCACTATCAGGCCGGCCTCCACAGAAGAGATCGCTGAACGCGTGGACATTGTTCGCGAGGCCTTCGAACAGCTGCAGCGACGCAAAGAAGATCGCCGTTTCAGGCTGGAAGAAAATCGCCAGCTCTGGCTATTCGTCTGGGAGATGGACGAATCTGAGCTGTGGCTGCGGGAGGTCGACCAGCTGATGTCCTGCCCGGATGTTGGCTGGGATCTGCAGTCCGCCCAGCTGTTGCTAGGGCAGCATCGCTCCACTGAGGAGGAGGTGTCAGCCCAGCGCTGTCAGCTGCAGCTGCAGATTGAGCGAGGCGAACAGCTGGCGGACTCCGCCGGTCCCGGATCCGATCTCATTCTGGACAGAATCGATCGGCTCAACGCACTGTGGGACCAGCTGGTGGACCGCGCCGCGGCCAGGAAGGCTCGCCTGCTTCAGGTGCTTTGGTCTGAGCTAATTTCCCATTCTCCTCAGTCATTGTCTCCCATTTTCTCACTCTTACGTTTTGCCACTCTTCCTCATTTTCTTATATCCTCCCAGTCTCCCATTCTCCTTTTTTCCCATTCACGTTCTCCCATTCTCAAGTCATTCTCGTATTCTCCCATTTTCCCATTATCCCGAATTATCCCTTTAACATGTTTTCCCATTCTCACATTTTCCGTTCTCATGTTTTCCCATTCTCCAATTTTCCCAAATTATCACATTCTCCAGTTTTTTCATTCTCTCGTTTTCCACTCTCCCATTTTTTCTAATTATAGAATCTTCTGTTTTCCCATTCTAGCATCGTCCCAAATTATCCCATCCTCCTGTTTTCCCGTTCTCCCATTCTCACAAACGAAATGTCTCACACGTGGTGCACCCCAGGCTCTGGACTATTATCGCTTCCTGTGCGACTGCGATGAAGCCGACGCTTGGCTAGTTGAAACCCTTCGCCTATGCGAGAGCTTCTCCACCGACGCCGCCGCAGCCGCAGTCAAGGCCGATCCTCTGGGCGCCGACCTGGCCAGAAAGCTGCGGGATCTTCAATCAGACATCGCTGCCTACAGAGTCGAACTCGACGCTCTCCAAGCTCTGGCCGAGAGCCTCAACCCTGCCGATCGAGATTCGCCGACAACCCAGCAGCGTCTGGACACCATCGAGGATCGCTACAGCCGCCTGCTGGAACTGGCCCACGTCAGGAAGCAATGGCTCGATGACGCCATTGCTAAGCAACGGTTGCTAAGCGAAGCGAACCGATTGTCCGACTGGATGATTGAGCGAGAGCGGCTGCTTCAAAGACTGCTGCCCGAAGGTTGGTCTGGTGACGACATCGATGAACTCGAGGCCGTCAAGCACCGATTTGACTCGTTCGAGGCAGAACTTGCGGTCAACGCTGCAAAGCTGGACGATGCTAATAGTGTTGGGCATAGGGTGAGCTGCATGACTGTCACATCACCCTTCAATGAGTCTGTCACACCTCCCTTCAATGAGTCTGTCACACCTCCCTTCAATGAGTCTGTCACTAAAATGATCAGTTTCGATGCTCGATCCCGATCCGCCAGCTTCAGAGCGTCGAGCACCCCGACAGCGATGCGATCGCCAACCGGCTCTCGGCCCTCAACACCCAATGGCTGCGCCTCACCTATCTGATTGATCAGCGCCGATTTCAAATCAACTCCGCCTACGATTTCAACTCCTATTGGGTGGCCTGCCGAGAAACCGCCGCCTGGATTAACGACAAATGCGACCTGGTCACCTCCACCGACTTGTGCGACGACACCCTGGCCGGATTCGTAAAGCTGCAACGACGCCTGCAGCATCTGAACGCCGACATGGCAGCCATCGAGGCTCGACTGAGGCATCTGGACGGCGACTGCTACAGACTGTCCGACTGTCTGCCTGACGAAGCCGAACGACTAGAAGCCGAGCGTCAGCGACTCGAAGGACTCTGGCGCCGACTGTGCGACCTGCGCGAACAGCGACGCTGCCGGCTGGAGGCGTCCTCGGAGCTGCAGAAATTTCTGCAGGATCTTGATCACTTCCAGGTACTGCAAATTCACTCCGGGGACTCTTATTTTCTCCTGACTAATCACTAATCTTCGTGAACATCCACTCTCTCCTGACCAATCACTAATTTTGGTCAAGACCCACTCTTTCCTGACCAATCACTAATCTTGGTCAACACACACTTTCTTCTGAGCAATCATAAATCATCATCAACAAACACATTCTTCTGACCAATCAGGAATCTTCGTCAGCACACACTTTATCCGGACCAATCATTAATATTCGTCAACACACAACACCTTCTTCTGACCAATCATACATCTTCATCAAGACACTTTATCCTGACCAATCACTAATGTTCGTCAACACCCACTTTCTCCTGACCAATCACAAATCGCGGTGTGCAAACCAAACCGCCAGGTGTGGCTCAGCGCCACTCAGACAGCCATAGCCACGGAGTCCATACCAATCGATCTCGCCGACTCTGAGAAGCTTTTCACTGAGCACCAGGCCCTCAAGCAGGAGATCGACGCCAACGCCGATGAGTTCGACAGTCTGATGACCTACGGCGCTCGAGTGATCGAAGGTCGAACCGAGTCGCAGTACATCCTACTCGGCCAACGACTCAACGCCATCGCTGACGGCTGGCTCGGCCTCGGTCAGATGTGGCTGGCCAAGCGCAGCGCATTGTCGCACTCGTTGAGTCTGCAATTATTTCTGCGCGACGCTACACAATGCGAAATACTGCTCAGCCGGCAGGAGAGTTTTCTAGCTAAACAGGAGACTCCCGCTACGGTTTGTGATGCCTTCATTGTACAGTCAGTGTATAATCCCTGTCGGATAGCTTAGAAAAGTACCATTTGCGCGCCGCTCTATAACAGCTACTTTATTGTCATTTCAATACTCTCTATTTACTATCTGGCTATAGTTCACGTGCACCCATGTCACCCCACTGTACTGTCTTTAGATTTCCAATGCTTACTTTCTCTCACTGATGCAAGGCGCTGTAGCACCCACCCCTAATCTCCTTCTAACAAATGCTGAGTCAGTCATTGAGTCTACGAGTACAATAAATATAAATATGACTGCGCGGACGCCAATGAATGCGTGCTTGTTTTCTACTCCTAACTTACTCGTCTCAGATCTCATAATTTCACATTGGCGACGAGGATGGCTACAACTGGAAGAATTCCAGAACTCTCTGCTAACTCTGACATTGATATCTACTTAGAGAGGCTCGAACAGTATTTCATCTGCAAAGAAGTCCGAGACGAGGCAAAGGTCGCCACGCTGGTGACCGCTATCGGAGAGGATGCCTACAAGGTTCTACGGAATCTATGCCTGCCGGAGTCAGTGGTTTCCAAGCCCTACACTGAGCTAGCTGATATCCTAAAGGCGTATTATGCGCCCAAGACGTCAATGCTCTCTGCCAGATTTAGATTTCAACAGCGCGTGCAGAAGCCCGGTGAGAGCCTCGCTGACTTCATCGCTGGCCTGAAAGCGGCATCAGAGCGCTGCGAATTCGGAACCACTCTGGACGAAAGACTGCGCGACCAGTTGGTATTCGGTCTCCGCAGCGATACGCACCGCGCTAAGCTGCTGGAGATCGAAAAGCCTGACTTCAAGACGCTGCTCGCCAGACTCGACGCACTAGAGGCGGCGGAGAGATCCTCGTCGGAAATGGCGCACCGAGCGGAAGCGGTGGCCCACCTGCGTTTCCACAAGAAACCTCCAGCATTCAAGGAGACCAACAAGCAGGCCCCCCGCCAGCCAGCCGGAGCTCCTGCCGGCGCAACGCGGCCTGCTGCGGCCACGGGCGCGTGCGCGAGCTGCGGCGGTGCTCACAGTCGACAGCATTGCAAGCTGCGCGAGGCAAAGTGCCATAACTGCGGAAAAATCGGCCACATTCGCAAGGTGTGCAAATCATCCAAGCTGCACAAGGTGGATCCGGAACCGGCCGAGCTGCAGGAGCCCCTCTTCAGCGTTCGGCAGTGCGGATCTAGCAAGGGGTTAGTCGTCGAGCTGCTGGTGCAGGGTAAGCCATGTCGCTTCGAAGTGGACACTGGGTCCGCCCTGACCGTCATCCCGAAGGGCATTCAGCGAGAGGCCCTGCCAGGTCTAAGACTATCGCCGACTTCTACGGTGCTACGGACCTACACCGGCGAGAGCTTCAGGCCCGTCGGACAGGCGGATGTCGCCGTTCAGTACAATGGCCAGGATCGGCGGCTAACGCTGCTGGTGGTCGATCAAGGTGACGTCGCGCTGCTGGGCCGGGACTGGCTGACGCAGCTGAGACTCGACTGGCCGAAGATCTTCGGGCAGGTCAACGCGGTGGCTGGAGAGGCAGACGACGTGCAGGCGCAGTTTCCCGACGTATTTCAAGGCGGCCTGGGCACATATCGGCATGGCGAAGTGAAGCTGCACATGGCGGCGGAAGCCAAGCCGCGCTTCTTCAAGGCACGGCCAGTTCCCTACGCGCTCAGGGACCGCGTGGACCAGGAGCTTCGGCGGATGGAGGCTGACGGCATCATCACGCCTGTTAAATATTCCGACTGGGCGGCGCCAATCGTGCCGGTCGTCAAGAAGAATGGTGCTGTCAGGATCTGCGGCGACTACAAGCTGACCTACAACGCCGAGGCCAGGCCGGAGCTGTACCCGCTGCCGCGCATCGAGGATATGTTCGCCAAGCTGGGCGGCGGCTGCAAGTGGTCGAAGCTAGACATGTCAAACGCGTTCCTGCAGCTGCCGTTGTCTGAGGACAGCAAGCCCTACTTGACCATCAACACGCAGCGCGGTCTATACCAACTGAACCGAATGCCGTTCGGAATCAACTGCGCCAGCGCCGTGTTTCAGCGCACGCTGGATTCTCTGCTCGGCGATCTGGAGTCTGTGCAGGTCTTTGTCGATGACATTCTGGTGACGGGCAAGACGCTGCAGCAGCATCACCAGAATCTGACCAAGGTCCTTCAACGACTGCAGGAGGCGGGTCTGCGGCTGAACAAGGACAAGTGTGAGTTCTTCCGCGACTCAGTTGAATATTTAGGCCATCGTATCGACAGCAACGGTCTCCGGCCACTAGCGGAGAAGGTCACGGCAGTGCAGGACGCGCCGCCACCCAAGGACTGCAGTCAGCTACGAGCCTACCTAGGGATGCTGACCCACTACGGAAAGTTCTTGCCGCACCTGTCGACGGTGGTCGCTCCGCTGAATCAGCTGCTGATGAAGAATGCGCGCTGGACGTGGGCTGAGCCTCAGCAGCAGGCTTTCGAACGGTCCAAGCGACTCCTGCTAGAGTCTCCTGTGCTCATGCACTACGATGCCAAGCTGCCGCTGCGTCTGGAATGCGACGCCAGCCCGTATGGACTAGGTGTGGTGCTGACTCATCGAGTGGACGGCGAGGACAGGGCGATCGCCTTCGCCAGCCGCAGCCTAACGACGACTCAAAAGGGCTATTCGCAGCTGGACAAGGAGGCGCTCGCGATCATGTTTGGCTTGCAGCGCTTCCATCAGTTTCTGCAAGGCCGCAAGTTTGTCATCGTCACCGACCACAAGCCGCTCCTGGGTCTCCTCGGCGAGCACAAGGGCATTCCAGAGCACGCGGCGGCGCGCATGCAGCGCTGGGCGATTCGCCTAGCCAGCTATGACTACTCGCTGGAGTTCAGGCCCACCAGCAAGCACGCCAACTGCGACTCGCTGTCCCGCTTGCCGCTGGCCAGGCAGTTCGAAGAGGAGCCAGCCGTCAACGCTCTGCTGCTGGACGAGGAGACTGGATCCGCCATCACGGCTCAGGCGGTGGCGCGGCACACTCGCTCGGACGCCCTCCTAGGCCGGGTGCTTCGATGCCTGCAGACGGGCGCTCCAATGGCTGCCGCTGAGCTAGTCGACTTCGTAAGGCGCCGAGACGAGCTGAGTGTGGAGCAAGGCTGCGTGCTGTGGGGATCCCGCGTCGTCGTGCCGACGGCCCTGCGACAAGGCGTGGTGGACGAGCTGCACCAGGCGCACCCAGGCATCAACCGCATGCGAGCTCTGGCCCGCAGCTATGTCTGGTGGCCAGGATTGGACAAGCAGCTAGAGGCAGCCGTCAAGTCCTGCCGGATCTGCGCCCTCAACCAGGCTGACCCACCCAAGGCGCCGGTGCAACCGTGGCCGTTTCCGTCAGAGCCGTGGGCGCGGCTACATCTGGACTTCGCCGGTCCGGTTAACGGCCGCACCTACCTGGTGATCGTAGACGCCTACAGCAAGTGGCCGGAAGTTTTCCAAATGCACAGCACGACATCTGCGGCCACGATCGACCGGCTCCGCGAGGTCTTCGCCAGACTAGGCATCCCCCGAGTGCTGGTCTCTGACAACGGTGCGCAGTTCGCCTCCGCGGAGTTCACGGAGTTCACCAGGCGCAACGGAATCCGGCACATCTTCTCCGCGCCGTTCCACCCTGCTACGAACGGCCAGGCGGAGAGATTCGTGCAGGTGCTCAAGCGACACCTCCTCAAGAGCGGGCACTCGACGGCAGCACTGCAGCAGATGCTGATGTCCTACCGCAACACGCCGCACTCAATCACCGGCGACGCTCCCAGCCAGCTACTCATCGGCCGCAAACTGCGCAGTCGGCTCGACCTGCTGATGCCATCGCTGGTGAGCAACATGCAGCAGCGCCACGAACGCCAGGTGGAGCAACAGCCGCAGGCGCGCGAGTTCCAAGCCGGCGACCGAATTCTACTGCGCGACTTCAGCTCCGACGCAAGGACTGGCGGCGGAACCCGCTGGGCCGAGGGCACCGTCGTGTCCGCCAGGTCCCGCAACTGCGACGTCGAGGTCGGTGGCGCTCTCTATCGGCGGCACACTGACCAGCTGCTGACGAGCTCGCTGCCGGATGCTACCCTGGAGCCATCGGTCAGAATCGCTGAGCCGCCGCTGCCGCCCACCGAGCCAGGCGGAGGCGACGGCAGCAACGACGCGCCGCCGGATGCCGCGGTCGCCGAAGCCGCTGACAGGTCGGCCAGCCCGACCAGGCGCTACCCGCAGCGTCGGAGGCAGCCGCCTGAACGTCTGCAGCTTTGATGATTGACTTGACTCTGACTCTGATTGCATAACGAACTTTGGGGATGCTTAGAACTTTAGGGGGGAGATGTCGGATAGCTTAGAAAAGTACCATTTGCGCGCCGCTCTATAACAGCTACTTTATTGTCATTTCAATACTCTCTATTTACTATCTGGCTATAGTTCACGTGCACCCATGTCACCCCACTGTACTGTCTTTAGATTTACAATGCTTACTTTCTCTCACTGATGCAAGGCGCTGTAGCACCCACCCCTAATCTCCTTCTAACAAATGCTGAGTCAGTCATTGAGTCTACGAGTACAATAAATATAAATATGACTGCGCGGACGCCAATGAATGCGTGCTTGTTTTCTACTCCTAACTTACTCGTCTCAGATCTCATAATTTCACAATCCCCACAAGAGCGTCGGAATCACGACTTGAGGGTCGAGGGTTCGATTCCCGACGACACTATAACAATTCGTGCCCTTGAGCAAGACCCTTAACTTTGCATCGCTTTAGTTTGTACAACTCTGTTAAATTGGTGCTAGAATTAGCTGGGCTAATTAAGTGTGGGTGTGGCGTCCCACCAGTCCATGGACTGAACAGCCGTACTTCAGATGCGCGGCGCAATAGCCGCGGCTGTGCTGTCGTCTGCACATTTCGCCCGATTGCTGCAGATGCAATAAATTATTACTTTTACCTATAGAATTAACTAAGCTGCCCCGTGCTTCGTTTTTTGTATACTGAATTAGCAATTTCTTCCCCCCCTCATTTTTGAGGAGGCCGCACGCAGCCTTTAGGAGTAATCAAAGTAATCAGTTATTAATATTTTTTATAACGACTTGCCCCCTGACCCCTGACACAGATAAGCTTCGCAAGCACATGCTCACACAGGTGTGTACATCTGCCTTGACTTTCTCATCGTCAGGCAGTGTGCAATCTCGTGCTGGTCCATCGGGTTTGGCTCCATGATATCATTCAAACAATAAGTAGTATGGAATGCACATTAAGCAGGTTGAACAGGCCGAACACCTGGTGCGAAAATGTGAGGATTTCATGGCGTCGATGCAATTGGCCGAAGAGAAGCTCGACCTTCTGGAAGAGAACGGCAAGCGCTTGCTGGAGGAAGAGGGCGACAATGACGAGGCAGTCGAGATAGGCGCGGATCGTCTGGCTCGCGACAAAATCCGGCAGAAACTGGACTCCAACCGTCGGCGTCGATCTGCTAACTCGGATCGGGCTAAGGAGCGGCTGAGTCGACTGCGTGGGCTCTCCCGCCTCCTGCAGCTGCTCCAGGAAGTCAGCGATGTGGCCGAGTGGATTGACGACAGGCTGATTGTCGCCAGCGAAACGGAGAGCGGCGGACGCGATGTCGGTCATGGAAATGTTGCGGGAAAGTGAGCCTCTCTTGTCTAGTTTTTTTATTTCCTCGATAACTACTTAAAATAGTTTAAATTACTTCGCCTACTTCACCCCCCCAATCTACAACATGCCAACCTCACTCCCCAGTCTACAACACGCCAACCTCACTCCCCAGTCTACAACACGCCAACCTCACTCCCCAGTCTACTACACGCCAACCTCACTCCCCAGTCTACAACACGCCAACCTCACTCCCCAGTCTACAACACGCCAACCTCACTCCCCAGTCTACAACACGCCAACCTCACTCCCTAGTCTACATCGAGCCAAGCTCACTCCCCAGTGTACATCGAGCCAACCTCACTCCCCAGTGTACATCGAGCCAACCTCATGTTGATTTAATATATGCTACGATTATAAGCTTACTCACATCGATTTCTGATCGAAGTCAAAAGCAACATGACGCAATCGATCTTGTCAATTAATATTTGTCAGATATAATCGTCACCGGACTTTTGAACGCGAAATCGCCGCAAACAAGGAGAGACTCGAGTTGGTGATCTGCCACGCTGAGCAACTAATTTCTGAGATGCCTGAGCACAGTGAAGAGGTTCAAAATGAGCTCAGCGATCTCATGTCCAAATGGACAACTCTAGAAGATTTGGTTCGCCAGAAGGGCGAGCGCCTCCTAGAAGCCAATCGGGAGGCGATCTTCAACAGCACCGCGCAGGACGTCAGCGCCTGGATGGAGAAACTAGTCAGCCAGATGATTGTCGACGAAGAAGAAGTTCGCACCCTGACTGACGTTGAAATTGTTCTCCGCTCAATTGAAGCCAGGGAGAAGGAGATGCTGGAACGCGAGCAACAGCTGGAGGACCTCGGTGAGCACAGGGCGCGACTGGCTGAACGCCACCCGGAGCGAGAGGAGGTGTTCGAAAGGACTCACTCCACGCTGCAGCAGACGTTTGTACGACTGCGCGATCCGGTCAATAAGAAGAAGGCCGATCTGTTGAGGCGTCGCCGGCTGCGCCTAGTAAGAATTTATTAACGAAAACTGTGCACCATCTTCAAAAAGCGAATGTACTTTTTGTATAAAACAAATCCGCTTCCTTCCCGGCCAAACCCTATCCCGAATGTACACTAACACAAACACTCTCCAGCCAAACCCTATCCCGAATGTACACTGACACAAACACTCTCCAGCCAAACCCTATCTCGAATGTACACTAACACAAACACTCTCCGGCCAAACCCTATCTCGAATGTACACTGACACAAACACTCTCCAGCCAAACCCTATCCCGAATGTACACTGACACAAACACTCTCCAGCCAAACCCTATCTCGAATGTACACTAACACAAACACTCTCCGGCCAAACCCTATCCCGAATGTACACTAACACAAACACTCTCCAGCCAAACCCTATCTCGAATGTACACTAACACAAACACTCTCCGACCAAAGTCCTACCTTTGTACACACATAAAAAACTTTGCGATAAATCTATCGCCAGCTTATATGTTCTCATCATTAAATTTCTCAGATCCTGCTAGGTCTCGAGGATGAAATAGCTTGGGCTAATGAACGCCTCAGTCTGGCCAGCTCGGAGGATTTCGGTAATTCACTACAGACAGTCAATCAAATGTCAAGGCGTCATCAGACTCTAACAGCCGAAGTGGCCGCTCATCAGCCTCGGATGGAAGAAGTTGCCGCCGCCGCGACCGCGGTCGCCGAGGACGCAGCTACAGGAGAAGACGCACTGGCAGCGGAAATTAAGCAGCAATATCGTGACGGATTGGACAATCTTAGCCAGGTTTGGCAACAACTCAACGAGGCTTTGGCCAGGCGAGAGAGCGGTCTCGAGCGCAGCCAATCAGTTTTCAGCTGGCTAAACGACGCTCACGAAGCAGAACTGTGGCTAGGCGAACGAGAGCTCATGTGTGCCGTCGCCGCTGAAGGGGACTCACCGAAGTCCACGAAGAGCGACGACTTCGCCTCGCTAGGACAAATCGGTGAAGCCTCCATCGAACGCATGCTTCGTCGACATGAAACAATCGAACAACAGATTGAACAATTCGCCGACGACATCAGGCAATTAGGGGAGCGAGCGCGACATCTGATTGTCGGGACAAAGCTTGACGATGACACACTGCGCCAGCTAGTCGAACAGGCGCAGAACAGACTGGACCGACTGTACGCCACTCTAAAGGACCTCGCCGCTGAGAAGCGAGCCTGGCTAACCGAGCGTCTTCGACTAAATCAGCTGCGTCGCATTGTCGACGATCTGGAAGCTTGGATTCGAGAGAGAACAGTTACAGCAGAGATTAACGATACCGGCAGCGACTTTGATCATTGCGCAGCGATTCAACAGAGATTTGGCGAATTCGCTCGAGAAACTGAAGCCATTGGAGCTGATCTGGTAGGTTTCCATGAAGCTTGTTATTGTGTTTGACCGTTCCGGTCATTAACAGCTTAGAAAGATCGCGCTATTTTCTCCCTGGAGAGAGACCACGAGGATATTTCAAATACCCGCTGCCATTTTCACAATGTCTCCTAAACCAAATGACCGATTTTCGTAAAAGTCCACCATCTGAATAAAACTTTCCGCTGTTTACGATGAACTAACTTTCAAAGCCGTGCGAGCCAGCATAGTCGAGATATTCATCGATTCTTGTCGAATACCCTGGTACCCTGGCGAATCCGTATTGGTTCAAATTAGCAATATAACCAATACAATATAGTCAACCATGATAGCCGAAATGATTACTGATAAAATTTAGTGAGCAGAAAATTTTCCTATCTTGCGATTTTCGCCGCCAGACACCCCGATGAGAATAGTTGAATATCCTGACGATGCCGATGCTATGTGATTCTGGAAGTTGTTTCATCGAATGAAGCGAAAACTTTAAGCCCGTGTTCTGGATTTTCATCACCATTGGTTGAATATTTTATGAGATGCAGATAAAAGAAAAATAAAATCCACAATATTGATGCATGTTGTTCAATCCCAAACCAGGTACAGCAGGCCAACGATTTCGCTTACAGCCTAATCGACTCGCGTCACCGGGCAAGTCCGGCCGTCGCTGATTGGCGCGACAGAATCAACGAGTCCTGGGCCGACCTGGTTGAGCTGCTTGACACCCGGGCTCAGCTGCTTCTGGCCGCCCTGGCCTATCACAGATTTCACAGCGACTGCATGGATGCCTTAGAGAGAATCGAAGAGAAATCGTCAGCTCTGACAACGCTGAGCATTTCGTCCGATGGTGACAGTCTACTAGCCCTGCGACGTCTCGCAGCTTTCGAGACTAATCTGACCAGTCTGGAAGCGTCCGTGCGTCGTGTCGACAAAATTTCCGACGAGCTTCGGCCTGCCTACGCTGGTGATCGGGAGCGCCAGATTTCCGATCTGCGCAATGACGTCATCGAGGCCTGGAATCGGCTAATGCTGCGCTGCCGTGACCGCCGTCTGGCACTCGACGATGAAGCCGAGCTGCAGAGATTTTTAAGAATGGCCGGCGACTTTTCACGCTGGATGTCAGCGGTGGCACGTGAGCTGATGGACGGCTTGGAGCCGCCAGCGCTGCGCGATGTGGCCGGAGTCGAAATCAGGATCAACGCGCACAAAAGCTTGAAAGCGGAGATATCCGCTCGGGAAGAGAACTTCGCCATTGTGACCAATCTGGCCAAATCATTGGTGCAGAAGCGGCACACCGAAACGGCTCTTGTGCAGGAGACCATGGCCGCGCTGGCTGGCCAGCGGTTCGACTTGTCGGACAGCTGGGAGAGCGTGTGGGACCGGCTGCAGCTACTGTTGGGCGTCCACCAGTTCGCCAGGGACGCGGCCAGCGCCGAGGCCTGGCTGCTGACTCACGAGCCGCAGCTGCGCAGTCGTCGACTAGGCGAGACTCTGGCCGAGACTGCGGCGTTGATTCGTCAGCACGAGGCGTTTGAACGGGCCGCCAGAGGTCAGGCCAGCCGGTTTGAGGCGTTAAAACAGCTCACCGAGCTGGAGGCGAGGCAGCTGCTGGTCGAGGCCAGCGAACAGTCGGCGCCGCGTCAGGCCGAAGCAGACAAGGCTGCTCGGCGGAGGCAGGCCATCTCTGCGGCCGTGCCGCTGCCGCCTCCACCGCCTCCACTGCCGCCGCAACTGACGTCTCAGCTTTCGAAACAGCAACAGAAGCAAGCCCAAAGGCCGCCTCCACCGCCTCCACCATCACAGCAGCAGCAGCAGAAACAGCAGCAGCAGCAGCAGCAGCAGCAGCAGCATTTGCCGTCACCGTCGCCGCCTCCTCCTCCACCAATTAGAGATGAGAGCAAAAAGAAGCCGTTTAACTATCTGCAAGAGGCGGCCATTCCGCAGCGAACTGCGCCCCCTTTGACTCGGTCTCCGTCGTCGCAAAGTCGTCAGCGGGTGTCGCCAACGCAGTCGCCGACAATCACCAGAATGGAAGGCCTACTGTGGCGCAAGCACGAATGGGATCAGGGCGGCAAAAAGGCGCAGCATAGGAGCTGGCAGCAGCTGTGAGTTGGCTTTGAGTAGACTCTTGATTTAATTAGACTCAATTGTTTTGTACTCTAGTACTCCAGCTAGGTTTTTGTCGATTTAATATTTTGAGTAGACTAGTAGATTTCAATAGACTCAAGAGTTCAAGATTTGAGTAGACTTAAGATTTGAGTACACTCAAGTCTGTAATGGAATGAAGTTTTGAGTAGACTCGAGATTTGAGTAGACTTAAGTTTTTTAAGAATTGAGTTTTTAGTTGACTTTGAGTTTTAAGGAAACTCATGTTTTGAGCATACTTTCGATTTGTGTTGACTCGAGATTTGATTATGGCGCTAGGCTCAAACTTCGTCTTCTCAAATTCTTTCGCAGTCACGTGATCCTAGACTCCGGCAAACTGCGCTTCTACAAAGACCAGCGCGCGTCACGTGACAAACCCGAGGAGACTTTTCACCGAGAGCTGCCGCTGGAACTGGCCGGGGCCGTCTGCGCGCCGGCGCCAGACTACACCAAGCGACTGTTTGTGTTCCGCCTGAAACTGGCTAACGGGGTCGAGTATCTGTTCCAGTCCCGTATGGAGGCCGACATGAACGACTGGGTGCGACGTTTGAATACCGCCGCAGGCGGCTTCGCTGCCGCTGCCGTGGCAGCTCAAACTTCGTTTGCGGGAGGTCGAATTTTGTTCAAAAAATAAACTCTCTTTGCTCGTATGATGCTATTTTTTTCTTCGTTAATAATAATAACAATAATTTCAGGAGGGCTGCGGAAAATGGCACATCAATTGGTGAGACTAGATGGGCGATTCTGCCCATTCATCTGACTTCTGAGCACGAACGCACATAAATACTGTACGCAGGCACACCTCACACAGGTGCGTACATCTGCTCTGACTTTCTCATCGTCAGTCAGCGTACACTTTCACTGTGCCTTGGAGATTGGCCCTCAAGGGCGTCAATTGCACGACAAGCCCCCAAAGCCTTCTCTCCGCGGCTGCGCCCCAAATAAATGTGGCCTCGCCGCGAAATCGAACTTATAGATCGTAGTGCGAGAGGCAAACGCGTTGACCGCTCTGCCACCCAGCCCCCTTTATTCCTCGTTATATTTTAACGGATTTATTTTTTACAGTACATATTTTATTAAACCATCAATCCTAGCTACGAGATCTTGTGAAAATTGACTCAAAACTTTTAAAATTTAGAAAACGTAGGAATCCACTTTAAACAAGAACCTAAACAAGAGTCTAAATTCTTCCATAATAAAATAAACATTTTCTGCAGCTACATAAATTTATATACAATCTTTGGATCTGTGTGCCTTCCGTCAATCAAGCAGCTCCTTATATTAATACTAACAGTAAACTTAATGTTTTTTTAAAACAAAAATCGAATAAAGCGTTAACAAATTTCTCAGTTTTTGCTTTTACTAATTTAATTGTTTTGCGGTTTTTACACAGATCAATTTGTGAGACAAGTGTCTTTTGTAAATTAATGCTACTCAATGAGGCACATTCCCTAACTATTCAGCGTTCAGGCTAAATTTTTTCAATTTATTTTTTTTCTTATATTTGCTTTTTTAACACAGTCTCACTTTTGTGACAGTTAATTTTTTCCCATCCACAAAGCGAAATCATATTTGTTTCTTTCGTAATCACTTTCTCATATAATCATTCTGAAAGTAATTTTTCGAAAAATTCGATTTTACACGACAACTACTAACAAGTCACACTTAGTAGTAGTAAATTTATTTAGTATGTGCGTTTCGTTTTCGTAATTCGATTTCGATGTTGATTTTTTGTTATAATTGTACTAACATTCCAGTTTTCCAGGAAAAATCGCTTGATTCAAATCCTATAATTAATACTGGCTGTGGAATAAATGAAGTGCAATATTTTGCATGAAAAATTGTACTTTTTGAAAGGGATTTTTTCGTTCACTTCCATTCCAATTTGCTTTGGATTTTTTTGTTTAAACTAAACAGCTTGATAAAACTTCCCTTTGTTATACTCTTGTATTTGCACTAGTCTAGACCGTTTTTTCAGCTCTAGCTTTTAATGTTTTACTCGTACATATCGATAAGCACCTAAGAATTCCAAGATTCAATGCTTTTTTCAAAATCTTTTTTACTAGACTCTTGAAAATAAACGCGATTTTTTCACGCACTTTAGGAAATTCAAAGGATATTACCTAAATAAATTTTATTATGCTGAAAAGCGCTGTTATAGTCAGTGCTTGCTACTTAAAGTAGTAACTTTTTAAAGAATTTATCGTTTATTTAAATGAAACTGAGGGTTGTAATTTTGTTGCCCTATTTTTCTCTGGCTAATCTGCTATTTTAGCTAATCTGCCATTTTAGCTAATCTGCCATTTTAGCTAATCTGCCATTTTAGCTAATCTGCCATTTTAGCTAATCTGCCATTTTAGCTAATCTGCCATTTTAGCTAATCTGCCATTTTAGCTAATCTGCCATCTTAGCTAATCTGCCATTTTAGCTAATCTGCCATTTTAGCTAATCTGCCATCTTAGCTAATCTGCCATTTTAGCTAATCTGCCATTTTAGCTAATCTGCCATTTTAGCTAATCTGCCATTTTAGCTAATCTGCCATTTTAGCTAATCTGCCGGGGGTGAGTGGCAGAGTGGTCTGACTGGTGTGCCTCTCGCTCCAAGGTCACTGAGCTCGATTTCGCGGCGAGGCCACATTCATTTGGGGCGCGGAGAGAAGGCTTGGGGGCTTGTCGTGCAATTTACGCCCTTGAGGGCCAACCTCCATTGCACAGTGTGAGTGTACACTGCCTGACGATGAGAAAGTCAGGACAGATGTACACACCTGTGTGAGCGCATGCCTGCGTACGGTATTTGTGTGTGTCCTCAGGTATGATATGTTATTTTAGTCATAATAATTGTCTTTTTTGCATTATTTATTCTGCCTTCGGTCAGCATTCTGAAACTGGAATTAAGTTCTCAAGCCTTTCATCCTAAACACTTTAGTACAGCGGTGCTTTCCGATGCATTAGCAGACTAAGTATATGGACTATTGAAATACTTTAGACAATAGTTTAGACGTGTCAGCAATAAGGATTATTGGCAGTTCTGCATGCCAACGGCCGCGAAGTCTCTCGCCACCACAGCATCGCCTACTTCGATGTGGCGATCACGGGCGTTGGCGTCGTGCTGCTGTTTCTGCATCGCTTGCTGGAGAGCCACCCTCGCTGGAAGATCCGGCCGCACTCGATCGAGTAGGGACCGCAGCCGCCTCCCCAACAGCTGCTCACACGGCGGGGGGCCAGTCGTGGCGTGGGGCGTCACGCAGAAGGTCAGCAGGAAGCGCGCCACCCGGTCCTCCAGCGAGCCGCTTTTCTGCTTCGCTAGCGACTTCTTTAGCGTTTGAACCGCTCGCTCCGCCTGCTCGTTGGACGCCGGGTGGTAGGGCGCGGTCCGCACGTGCCGGATGCCGTTTTGCTGCAGAAACTTCTCCATCTCCTCGCTGACCAGGTTGGGGCCGTTGTCCGTCACGATGATGTCTGGCAGCCCATGAGTGCAGAAGCTCTGCTGCAGCCTCTGGATGGTCGCAGCCGAAGTTGTGGACGTCATGACATACTCAGCAGAAATTGCAGATCCGTCACCGCAATAGAAACGGCAGAATCACTCGGGTCAGCTGTAGCCGCAGTGACATCAGCACCAGAGTAGGCAGCAGCAGTTGTAGCACCAGAGTAGGCAGCACCAGTTGTAGCACCAGAGTAGGCAGCACCAGTTGTAGCACCAGAGTATAGGCAGCAGCAGTTGTAGCACCAGAGTAGGCAGCAGCAGTTGTAGCACCAGAGTAGGCAGCAGCAGTTGTAGCACCAGAGTAGGCAGCAGCAGTTGTAGCACCAGAGTAGGCAGCACCAGTTGTAGCACCAGAGTAGGCAGCACCAGTTGTAGCACCAGAGTATAGGCAGCAGCAGTTGTAGCACCAGAGTAGGCAGCAGCAGTTGTAGCACCAGAGTAGGCAGCAGCAGTTGTAGCACCAGAGTAGGCAGCAGCAGTTGTAGCACCAGAGTATAGGCAGCAGCAGTTGTAGCACCAGAGTAGGCAGCAGCAGTTGTAGCACCAGAGTAGGCAGCAGCAGTTGTAGCACCAGAGTAGGCAGCAGCAGTTGTAGCACCAGAGTAGGCAGCAGCAGTTGTAGCACCAGAGTAGGCAGCAGCAGTTGCAGCACCAGAGTAGGCAGCAGCAGTTGCAGCACCAGAGTAGGCAGCAGCAGTTGTAGCACCAGAGTAGGCAGCAGCATCAGCCGTTCTAGACAATGACGGCATCGGGATTAGTCCGAATTTATCATGCTGGACAAGATTAACCTGACCTAAGACGTTCTCGTTCAACATAGCATCTAGTGCAGACGCAGTCCTTGGTTTTATCGGAGGTTCAGGCTTATGCCAATCTTACGCATCGCGTCGCCAAGGCCATTCTTCAAGAATCTTCCTAGAATTCTCATGCAGAAATGTGGCAGAAACAGCACAACAGCGGAGCCGTGGTAGGTCAGTCAGCAAAGCAAAAATATTATGCCGGGACTGAACATTAAACTACATGCTTCGAACAGCTCCGCAACGCTAGTTACTGTGAGCTGATGCTCACGCATAAGGCGATGGTAGACTTGGCCGAGAAAGAACGAAGTCTTTGGGATTGTAAATATGGGTGCTAATTTGATTGTCTTGGTAAAATCTTTGCAGGTTCACTTTTTGGGCTGGGAGGCTCCTATCAGGAATATGGAGACAGATATTTTGTGCTAGACTCATCTGGAATAGTAGATACAGCTTTTGTGAGAGCTAGGCAGGTACCTTTCTTCATGATCTCTTTGGGAATAATAAAGTTAACAGATTGTGGATAATGGCGACTGCGTAAATGTTTGTCCCAGATGGCAGCTGCAGATACTACTCCTGTACGTAGATAATGTGCTCTTTTGTTATACCGTCTAAAGTGTCACTCTGCTCTGACCTGCTGCGGTGAGAACGGACACCCAGAACAGACACCCAAGAACATAGACGAAATCCCCCGGCAGCGGGCACAAATCGACTTTCCGTGCCCGCTGTTTTAGTCTATGAGTCTTGGCAATCCTGAAACTATATACATCGGGCTTCAAATTGCATGAATTTTATAGATTGACGATTGACAACTCCACTGGTTGAATCGCTACAACTTTTTGTGTAAACATGCAGCCAATAAGTCATACCAGTGAATTCCATAGGCTTCTTTGTATCACATTAATTGCTAAATTTATCATCCTGCTGTGTTTCAACTGCGCAATTGGTGAGTACTCACAGTCATTATAACTATTTTCAATGTGCTCAGTTTTTAATGTATTATTTGAAATGACAACACAATTCAAATACAAGCTGGAAAGCTACAAAGGCAATGATTGCTACTGAATTGCTAATTTTCTCAACTGCAATTTCAGCGGACTCAACCAGGCCATTAACCTTGCTGGCCAAGGTGAGAACATTTCAGGCCAACGATGGTCAGGAAGTTCAGCCAAGCCGGGTAAGTAAAATGTAAAATGATTGAACTAAACTTTATAACAATGAAATGACTGTTTCTTCAGTCATGTCAGGAAAGTAGCCCTGTCAGTGGAAAGTAGCCCTGTCAGTGGAAGGTAGCCCTGTCAGTGGAAGGTAGCCCTGTCAGTGGAAGGTAGCCCTGTCAGTGGAAGGTAGCCCTGTCAGTGGAAAGTAGCCCTGTCAGTGGAAAGTAGCCCTGTCAGTGGAAGGTAGCCCTGTCAGTGGAAGGTAGCCCTGTCAGTGGAAGGTAGCCCTGTCAGTGGAAGGTAGCCCTGTCAGTGGAAGGTAGCCCTGTCAGTGGAAAGTAGCCCTGTCAGTGGAAAGTAGCCCTGTCAGTGGAAAGTAGCCCTGTCAGTGGAAGGTAGCCCTGTCAGTGGAAGGTAGCCCTGTCAGTGGAAAGTAGCCCTGTCAGTGGAAAGTAGCCCTGTCAGTGGAAAGTAGCCCTGTCAGTGGAAGGTAGCCCTGTCAGTGGAAGGTAGCCCTGTCAGTGGAAAGTAGCCCTGTCAGTGGAAAGTAGCCCTGTCAGTGGAAGGTAGCCCTGTCAGTGGAAAGTAGCCCTGTCAGTGGAAAGTAGCCCTGTCAGTGGAAAGTAGCCCTGTCAGTGGAAAGTAGCCCTGTCAGTGGAAGGTAGCCCTGTCAGTGGAAAGTAGCCCTGTCAGTGGAAAGTAGCCCTGTCAGTGGAAAGTAGCCCTGTCAGTGGAAAGTAGCCCTGTCAGTGGAAAGTAGCCCTGTCAGTGGAAAGTAGCCCTGTCAGTGGAAAGTAGCCCTGTCAGTGGAAAGTAGCCCTGTCAGTGGAAAGTAGCCCTGTCAGTGGAAAGTAGCCCTGTCAGTGGAAGGTAGCCCTGTCGGTGAATGGTGCCCATGTCGGCAGAAGGCTGTGCCAGCTGGTACACACTGGAGGTTTGAAATCTGTTCGAAATGTGAATTCGATTTCACCACTTCAGAAAATCGGCAGAAATTTGGTCCTAGAGATTGTTGCTATGCCATCGCTGCGCCGGTTCTCATTCTACCTGGCGGTGAGAAGGTAAGCACAAATGCACTTTTATACATTTTGATGAAGCTCGAATACGACCTATTGCTGCAAGCCTTTTTGTAACAGCTTTTTGTTAAATGCTTTTCCAGACCTGAAGAGTTCCCAGTTCGAATCGTGGGGAATCGATCCCAGGCCAGCAAATCGCGACATCGCTCTCAGTGCCACTACTCAGCGTGGCCGATTGAGTCTGGGACTGCCCAGTTGGGCAATGAGACTCAGCCAGGCCTTGTGTCACTCTGCTCTGACCTGCTGCGGTGAGAACGGACACCCAGAACAGACACTCAAGAACATACAGATATGCAGATCAGACACCCCAGAACAGACACCCCAGAAGACAGCCCAGAACAGAGAGTTCAGAACAGACACCCCAGAACAAACAGCCCAGAACAGACACCCCAGAACAGACACCCCAGAACAGACAGCCATGCAGATCAGACACCCCAGATCAGGCACCCTAGAGCAGACACCTCAGAGCAGACACCTCAGAGCAGACACCCCAGAAGACAACCCAGAACGGACACCTCAGAAGAGACAGCCCAGAACAGACAGCCCAGAACAGACAGCCCAGAACAGGCACGCCAGAACAGACACATCAAAACAGACTATCAGAAGACACCCAAGAAAAGACACCCCAGAAGACAGCCCAGAACAGACAGCGCAGAACAGACACTCCATAACAGACAGGCCAGAACAGACACCTCAGAACAGACACCCCAGAACAAACAGCCCAGAACAAACACCCCAGAACAAACAGCCCAGAACAGACACCCCAGAAAAGACACCCCAGAACAGACAGCCATGCAGATCATTTACCCGGACAGCTGAATCCAACCCTCATTGACAGTGGCACGCTGTCAATCAACATCACTCACCTGGGCTATATTCAAGCTACCGGGCATCGTATGCGGCTGCGTGACTCAAGCTGGCAGGTGTACCAGCTCAACTTGTATCCTTCAAGTGTCGGTTGGAAGCAGCATCAAGCATTGGAATCGGCCTATGACGTGCTGAATAAGCGGATCGCTGCACGTGAATATGATTTTTTTTCATTTACATCATTTTAGAAATATAGTGAGATGCTCAATGAATAAGTAATTGGGTTTCACAATAACTTCCAGTAAGTCCACAGCAACTGACCAAAATGCTTGGTGGCAGCGTGTTGTTACAGGTAAGCCATTATTTGGATTAATAAAGTTCAAGAGCCCAATTTTGAAAGTGACTCATTATTCTATTAGTATATCCCAAGGATTGAGGATAATGTCAGATGGATGGCTGTTCCCATTGTTGATAAAGCTGACCAACAGATAGAATGGGGCAGAATAGCAAAAGTATTTATGACTGGTGCCATTCAAGTGTCAAGTTGCTGTTCAGCTTGATCATGTTAGCCAGTTAAAAATCAAGAGTTATATAGATGAGGCTTTGCATTGCAAATTCTATGCTTCTTGGTGACCCAACATTGAAATTTGAGTGAGTGTGACGGCACCCAGTCCATGGACTGATCAAGCTAATATAGACAGACTGACTGAATCAATTCCGTTAATTCTACTCGCCTTTGCTTGTTAAAAACTCAAATACAGAGGCACCGGCGCTCCGCAAGGTTCGAGACCCGGTCCATAAAGCTGGAGCTGAGCAGGAAGGTGCTCAGTCGTGAAGGCCCATTCATTTTGCAGCTCTACCTCATCGTTGACAATGGGTTTGTGAGTGTAACATTTATAATTTTATGTTAATATTATAGCATATAATAACATTAGCGACAAGCTTTGGAAAAACTTCATGGAGAAGCATTGACAGGTCTTGGGAGTGTACGATAGAAATTACTCATGCTCATGTGGGTGTGCAATTGTGATGTGTATTTCATTCTTTTACACGAGCAAGGCTCAAGCCGATAAGAGGACATTCTTTTAACCATCTAAAACTGCAAGACGCGCATAAATATGCTTGGCATAAAAGCCGTAGCTATAAAAGCTTGCTTAAAATGAAAGCGCCATCTCAGAGTCAAACCAACTGACGAACAAAAGACGTAACAATGGCGACGATGAAAATCAGTGAGTTTTGCGTTGAGCATCCAGAAAAGTGGGCAGCCTACGAAGAAAGATTCGAACAGTTGCTCATCTTGAATAAAATTTCGGATGAGAACCTAAAGCGAGCTACTTTGATCACATCAATCGGCGATGACTGTTATGCACTGCTTCGAGACTTGGCATCACCTAATAAGCCGAGCGAGTTGACATGCGCACAGCTGCAAGACTTGCTGCGGAACCACTTCGCCCCACAGCGGAAAGCGGAAAGCCTGCGAAAGCTGGCATCAGCTTGTGGCTTCGAGAATTTCTTGGAACAGGCTTTGAGAGACCGACTAGTATGCGACATTCGGGACAAACTGATTCAATGTCAACGCCTTCTCTAAGAAAATACATTGACGCTTGAAACAGCCCTGACGCTAGAAAGTCTGCTCTAAGTGCTCTAAATTGGGACACTATGAACGAGCTTGCCGGACGAAAGCCTCACAGGACAACCGACTAAATCGACATCGTGGACATTCTCATGTGTCAAGACACAAGAAAGCTAGAGCTGTGACAGCTAGGGATGACTCAGAATTGGACAGCGATGAATCTGTCGCACAGATACAAACTGTCCGCTGGTCTGATTGCACAATTTCAACTGTTAGTTCTCCTTACAAGTGCACGATCAATCTGCAAGGCATGGATGTCGAGTTCAACATCGATACGAGTCGTACGGGAGCTGACAGAACGCTAATCAACGAGCAATGCTGCAGAGATCTCGGACTTCAACTAAGTAAGACAATTTTGTCATACTCTGAAAGTTTTGGTAGTCAAAGGAGCAGGATCTAACTTGCTAGGAAGAGATTGGCTGAGCATCTTGAAATTGGACTGGAATAAAGCAGTCTGCGCGTGTTCGAAGTGGAAAGCAGTTTCTCACCAGAGTTTATCTTTTAGACTCATCCTGACGTATTTTCTCCTGGACTTGGGCTTATTCAGAACGCAACAGCCAAGATTACCGTTCGAGATGACTACAGTCCGAAGTTTCAAAAATGCAGACCTGTACCTTTTTCAATGAAGAAACTGATTGAGGATGAGCTAGGTAACCTAGGTAACATTTCCCAAGCCTTTCTGCAGTTGGCATTGAGGAGAGCAGCAGAAGATACACTATCAACAGCTATCAATACGCACATGGGCTTGTACCAATACAATCGTCTTACTATAATGGGCTTGGCTTCAGCCCCCGCCCAGTTTCAAGAAGCTATTGAAAATATTCTCAGTGGACTAGACGTTGTGGCATACATTGACGACATCTTAGTGTCTGGAAAAACTCTTATCGAACATGATCAGAAGATACACAAAGTACTGAAAGTATTGCAGTCCAGGGGTGTCAAACTCAACAAAGACAAGTGCAAGTTTCGACTGTAGAAGGTAGAATTAATGGGTTACATAATCGACTGTGACGGGTTGCACCCATCGCCAGACAAGGTCAATGCTGTGCGAAATTCGCCAAACCCTAGCAGCTTAAGATCTTTGGTTGGGCTCATAAACTACTATACGGGAAGTTCATCCCAAACTTGTCATCTGTTTTGTCCCCGTTAAATCGACTGCTCAGAAACGATGCGACATATAGATGGGACAGTCAGTGTCAATCAGCTTTGGAATCGGTGAAGTCAGTATAAACATCTGATAGACTGCTGGTACATTTCGATCCGAAGAAACCGATTGTTCTACACACCGATGTCTCACACATGCCCATTTGCTACCCATCAAGGACCTTGTCATCAGCTGAACAAAACTATACTCACAGTTGGAGAAAGAAGCCCTTTCTATTGTTTTTTGGGATTAATTTTTCATCAGTATTTATTAGTAAACAAGTTCACATTAGTAACCGATCACAAGCCGCTGATCACAATCTTCGGTGAAAAGACTGCAAGTAGACTGCAGCGTTGGGCCATCTTGCTCTCAGCTCATCAGTACGAGATCAGGTTCAGGAAAACGCCGATGCTTTGTCTTGACTACCGCTTCCAAGTTCTACATCTCGCGTAGACAAAGGCATGGAAAAGCGACTTCAAGAGTTACCTATCACGTCTGCCGAGATCCGTCGGGAGACATCGCGAGATCGCATCTTGAGCAAGGTTATCAGATTCTGTCAAGACAACTGGCCTGAGAGATGCGAAGGTGAGCTTGAGTTATACCGTCAGAAGCTAAATGAACAATGCCTTGAGCAAGGGGTATTGTACCTGACAGACTTGGACATCAAATTCTGGATTTACTACACGAAGGACATCCAGGAATAGTATCAATGAAGTCGTTTGCTCGCTTGCATGTCTGGTTTCCTGGAATAGATCGGCAAATAGAAATAGCTGTGAAGCAATGCAAGGGATGTGAACTGCAGCAAAACAAGCTGCCAGAATCGACTGTTCACCCACTCAGTTGGCCAGAAAAGCCATGGACGAGACTACAAGCCGACTTCTTTGGTCCGTGCTATTGTTACAACTGGTTAATGGATTGTCGATGCGACCTCGAAATGGGTAGACGTTTTTCCATTAAAGGTTGCTAACGCCGTCAACACTATTCAAATATTCAGCGAGACATTTGCCCGTTTCGGAATTCCACGACAGATTCTAGCAGACAACGGAAGTCAGTTTGCATTCGCCGACTTTACAAAGCTAAACCAAATCAAACATATCTTCAGTGCGGTCGGACATCCAAGGACCAATGGGCTGAGTGAGCGAATGGTTCAGACAACAAAGAAAGCTATCCGAGCAGGCATGAAGAGCCACGGCGATGCGATTCTCAGCTTGCATAACTTTCTCATTCCGGTATCGAAGCACTCCACACAGTACCACTGGGAAGTCACCATCTGAGATGATACTCGCATATTCAAGGCAAACGAAGCTGGACTTCCTCAAGCCGGACACCTATGGGAGAGTCCTGGATTCGCAAAACAGGCAGATTATGCGCCGAGAAAAAGTCCCTCACAGAGGGTTTCAAGTTGGTGACTATGTGCTTGCTCTTGACTTCAGAAGGGAAAATGAGAACAAATATGCACATGCTAAAGTGCTAAAGCAAACTGGCCCACTCTCCTATCACGTTGAAGTCAATGGACAAGTCTGGAAAAGACATGTGGATCATCTGATCAAAAGTCCGAAGTAGAGGCTCCACCTATCGTGAGTCGTGGCTACTACTCCAATGAGAATTGAAAGCCTGTAACTGATGGCAGCATCGACTCTGATCAGCCCGCAACACAAAGCTTCAACACCGAGCCAAAGAGAGGCCAAGCGAGAGAACAACCTTCGAACAAGCGAGTGTTGCGTGACCGGTCGAAGTTACAATTATTTTTAACAAAGGGAGGAATGGTGTGTTTCATTCGAATATCTATGGGCGACGTTCAAGGCGCAAACGAAGGCGCAAGACGCTTAAGCCTTGGGCGCAAGGCTCAAGCCGACAAGAGACGTTCTTGTAACCATCTAAAACCGCAAGACGCGGATGGCGTAAATTTACTTTCGTTCGCGAAATTATTTTCCTCTTTTAAAATGGTGCCAATGACGCGGAATGACGAATGGGAGTTGTGATGGCCCATAGTAGCCGCGTAGAGTTGTTTGGGGCACAAAAATTCGGCTGAGTTTTATTGAGCCCTCACTTAGTTTGGATTTTAGAGACTTCGAGACTCTTCTAATTTGCAAATGGCTGGGCAGCCCCCAAGACCATCGTGGATTGTGCCACCGAATGAAGTTCTGCCGGCACAGGCACTGACGGAACTATGAGTAAATATGAATTCAAGGATCTGATGGAAGTGACGGCAAGTACTGACGAGACTATGTGGCATGGCACTAGCGATGCCCTCTTTGAATCGCACATCCAAGAGTATCTATGGCAACGCCTTCACCCGGGGCCTGCCAAGGTTTTGGCAGCATTCTGTACTGTATTCGTCATTATTACCCAGTTTAGGAATCTGAGACAGTCAGGATGTAGCCTTGTGGTTAGAGTGATGGACTCACGATTTGAGGGTCGGAGGTTCGATTCCCGACTCCACTGGAACAATTTGTGTCATTTAGCAAGACAGACACTTAACTCTCCATTGCTTCAGTTCACTCAAATTTTAAATAGGTAAAAGCATCAGCTGGGATAATTGAAGGTGGGTGTGGCGCCCCCAGTCCATGGACTGAACAGAGCTGTACGCAGCCTTCAGATGCGCCGCGCAATAGCTGCGGCAGTGCTCTCGGCCGCACATCTTGCCTAATTGGGTACCGTGTAGTCAATCATCACAATTATTATTAGTTTAATTATATATTTAAATTAAAATTAAATGATTCATTGCTGAACGCGTAAAGTTTAGAGATATTTTGTTTGCCATCGGGGTAACCATGGATACTAGAGGGCCCTAGCAACGGTTTGCATTTCCGATGTGAAAAAAAACTTAGCTTAACTGAGGTCCAAACAATAACTTAATTAGAGTAATAGTCCAGCTGCTCACCTCTCATTGCAGTACAAAATGCACTCCTCGAAGTCATCGTCTGTGATTGATGCGGTACAGAGCATTATTGGAATCGTCAACAATGTGAGTATAGTGTCTAACAGGTGACACCCATGTCTAACAGGTCTAACAGTTGACACCCATGTCTAACAGGTCTAACAGGTGACACCCATGTCTAACAGGTCTAACAGGTGACACCCATGTCTAACAGGTCTAACAGGTGCCACCAATGTCTAACAGGTTGACACCCATGTCTAACAGGTGATACCCATGTCTAGCAGATGACACACATGTCTAACAGGTGACACCCATGTCTAACACGTGATACCCATTTCTAACAGGTGATACCCATGTCTAACATGCGATACCCATGTCTAACAGGTTGACACCCATGTCTAACAGGTGATACCCATGTCTAACAGGTTGACACGGGGTGTCAGTGTCAGAGCGGTCAAAAGCGCTTGCCTCCCGCACCAAGCTCCATGAGTTCGATTCCGCGGTGAGGCCACATTCATTTGGGGCGCAGCCGCGGAGAGAAGGCTTGGGGGCTTGTCGTGCAATTTACGCCCTTGAGGGCGAGCCTCCAAGGCACAGTGAGAGTGTACACTGCCTGACTATGAGAGTCAGGGCAGATGTACACACCTGTAAGCGTGTGTGCTCAGGTGTTAGCGAAATGGGCAGAATTGCCTCCTCGCTGGCTGCGAGTCTAGTGTCACCTGTTACCAAATGATGTGCCATTGTCCGCAGCCCTCCTGCAATTATTTTTTTTTCACTCTAAAAAATCCACATCAATATTATGGATATATAAAGCTGCAGTTTGTTTTTCGCACTGTACTGAAAGCAGTATAAGAGGCATCTTTTCGCTATTTCTGCAGTTATTTCGCCGCTTCGACATTTATGTAGTAGTCGGCGCGCTGGAAATTCACAGCAGTACAATTTCTGGCTTCGATTTCGCCAGTCCGAAAATCCGGGATCCGCGTGACACGTTGCACTTATTGAAGAGATATGTAACCAGGATTCCCAAAAATGTGGAGTTCGACTGTGTGCACCTGCTTAAGTGAGTTGATTGGATACCTTGAGTGCTCACTGTCCATGTGCAAGACTACAGCCGATAGCACATTGCCTTCTACAAAAGACTCCCATCTACCAGACTCTTTTATTGACAATGCTTTAACCTACCAGACTCTCATCTCGAGTAGACTCCCATCTACTAGACACTTCTGTCGGGTAAAAAATTACGAGTGCATTGCCAAAAACTATAGTAAAACATTTATCAACTAAAATTTCAGCGGCAGAAATCCCTACGGCTCGACAGCTGGCGATGCCACCAAGAAAAGCATGTGCGACTGGCTAGATTGCTGTGGTTTAAGCGTCGTAAGTAACTAGCAAATTGGCCTCCAGCAGAAGACACTAATCCCTATATTAGAATGAATTGGGAGACTAGTACCCTCTCTTTCAATTCCTCTCTCGATCTCCAGACTCCCTATTCTTTATGCCACAGCCTCCCAATATCTATCCCACCAGCCTCCCTACTCTCGATTCCCCAGTCTCCCTAATCCCTGTTCCCAGTCTCCTTAATACCTGTTCCCGAGCCACCTTACTCTCGGTTCCCGAGTCTCCCTAATTCCTGTTCCCAGTCTCCCTAATCTCTGTTCCCAGTCTCCCTAATCTCTGTTCCCAGTCTCCCTAATCTCTGTTCCCAGTCTCCCTAATCTCTGTTCCCAGTCTCCCTAATCTCTGTTCCCAGTCTCCATAATCTCTGTTCCCAGTCTCCCTAATCTCTGTTCCCAGTCTCCCTAATCTCTGTTCCCAGTCTCCCTAATCTCTGTTCCCAGTCTCCCTAATCCCTGTTACCAGTCTTCCTAATCTCTGTTCCCATTCTCTCTAATCCCTGTTCCCAGTCTCCCTAGTCCCTGTTCCCAGTCTCCCTAATCTCTGTTCCCAGTCTCCCTAATCTCTGTTCCCATTCTCTCTAATCCCTGTTCCCAGTCTCCCTAGTCCCTGTTCCCAGTCTCCCTAATCCCTGTTCCCAGTCTCCCTAATCTCTGTTCCCAGTCTCCCTAATCTCTGTTCCCAGTCTCCCTAATCTCTGTTTCGAGTCTCCCTAATCTCTTTTCCCAGTCTCCCTAATCCCTGTTCCCAGTCTCCCTAATCCCTGTTCCCAGTCTTCCTAATCTCTGTTCCCAGTCTCCCTAATCTCTATTTCGAGTCTCCCTAATCTCTGTTACCAGTCTCCCTAATCCCTGTTCCCAGTCTTCCTAATCTCTGTTCCCAGTCTCCCTAATCTCTGTTCCCAGTCTCCCTAATCTCTGTTCCCAGTCTCCCTAATCTCTGTTTCGAGTCTCCCTAATCTTGGTTCCCCAGCCTCCCTAATCCTGGTTCCACAGCCTCCCTAATCTCTGTTCCCAGTCTCCCTAACCTCTGTTCCCATTCTCCCTAATCCCTGTTCCCAGTCTCCCTAATCTCTGTTCCCATTCTCCCTAATCCCTGTTCCCAGTCTCCCTAATCCCTGTTCCCAGTCTCCCTAATCCCTGTTCCCAGTCTCCCTAATCGCTGTTCCCAGTCTCCCTAATCTCTGTTCCCAGTCTCCCTAATCTCTGTTCCCAAGTCTCCCTAATCTCTGTTCCCAGTCTCCCTAATCTCTTTTCCCAGTCTCCCTAATCTCTGTTCCCATTCTCCCTAATCCCTGTTCCCAGTCTCCCTAATCCCTGTTCCCAGTCTCCCTAATCCCTGTTCCCAGTCTCCCTAATCGCTGTTCCCAGTCTCCCTAATCTCTGTTCCCAGTCTCCCTAATCTCTGTTCCCAGTCTCCCTAATCTCTTTTCCCAGTCTCCCTAATCCCTGTTCCCAGTCTCCCTAATCCCTGTTCCCAGTCTTCCTAATCTGTGTTACCAGTCTCCCTAATCCCTGTTCCCAGTCTTCCTAATCGCTGTTCCCCAGCCTCCCTAATACTGGTTCCCAGTCTCCCTAATCCCTGTTCCCAGTCTCCCTAATCGCTGTTCCCAGTCTCCCTAATCTCTGTTCCCAGTCTCCCTAATCTCTGTTCCCAGTCTCCCTAATCTCTTTTCCCAGTCTCCCTAATCCCTGTTCCCAGTCTCCCTAATCCCTGTTCCCAGTCTTCCTAATCTCTGTTCCCAGTCTCCCTAATCGCTGTTCCCAGTCTCCCTAATCTCTGTTCCCAGTCTCCCTAATCTCTGTTCCCAGTCTCCCTAATCTCTTTTCCCAGTCTCCCTAATCCCTGTTCCCAGTCTCCCTAATCCCTGTTCCCAGTCTTCCTAATCTCTGTTACCAGTCTCCCTAATCCCTGTTCCCAGTCTTCCTAATCGCTGTTCCCCAGCCTCCCTAATACTGGTTCCCCAGCCTCCCTAATCTCTTTTCCCAGTCTCCCTAATCTCTGTTCCCATTCTCCCTAATCCCTGTTCCCAGTCTCCCTAATCCCTGTTCCCAGTCTCCCTAATCCTGGTTCCCAAGCCTCCCTAATCTTGGTTCCCCAGCCTCCCTAATCTCTTTTCCCAGTCTCCCAAATCTTGGTTTCCCAGTCTCCCAAATCTGGGTTCACATGAAAATATTGAATATTTCGAATATCTCCGACTGCCCACCCCAGTCCCAGCACTCCAGCAGCTTCGCCACCACTGGGCTGACGATGACACAGAAACTGGCCTACAACCTTGGCGTCAAGCACGATCACGAATATCCAGGCCGGGATTGCAACTGTCCTTACTCAGCCTGCATGATGAGCGCCACAATTCTGCCTGGCAGCGAGTGGCGCAACATCGGCTGGTCGTCCTGCTCAGTGGACGCCCTGTTGGGCTTCCTGGATTCCGGCGTCCGTCACTGCATGCTGTTGCCGAGACCGGAGACTGAAAATCCGGGCGGGCTTCGCCTGCCAGTAGCCACGGATTGGCCAAAGGCGGTCTGCGGCAACGGCTTTCTGGAAGACGGCGAGGCCTGCGACTGCGGCGGCGAGGCCGGTTGTCGTGGCGTTGTAGGGGATGAGTAGGTCTGGGTACTCAGTCAACTGGGATTTGACTTTTTGAATCTGACCCAATCTTGGAATTCTTCACTTTCACTTGGCTGCTGAACAACTCAGGTTAGAATTACTTTCACTTATTAATTACGAAGTGGAATCCCACTTTCGGGGTGAGTGAGTCTAAAGCGCTCGCCTCTCGCACCAAGTTTCCTGAGCTCGATGTCATGGTGAGGCCACATTCATTTGGGCCGCAGCCGCGGAGAGAAGGCTTGGGGGCTTATAGTGCGATTTGCGCCTTTGAGGGCCAACCTCCAAGGCACAGGGACTGCGTTCACTGCCTGATGATGAGAAATTGATTGCAGATGTACACACCTGTGTGAGTAGGTGTAATAATGAGCCATTGCCCGCAACCGCACTCCTATTTTAGGAGTTTTGCGTGTCGTGTGTATTTTTAAAAAACGAATGCCCTCTGCAGCATCTGCTGGCGTGGAAATTTCGGTAGGAGTGGCAGCACTCAGTCCACGGACTGAACAGCTGTACACAGGATTTGAAAGCGCTGCGCAATAGCTGCGGCTGTGCCAAGTGGATTTCGGTGCAATATCGATTCTTTTTTCTACAACTCTTTCATCTATTTTGAAACTAACAAGATCCAAAGTCTCGAGCTTTGTGTCAGAGGTAGCAAACAAGTCGTTAGTTATCTGCTCACCGATCGTTTTACAGAGGCAACGCATGCTGCGACGCCACCACCTGCCAGCTGGCAAAATCCGCTGCCTGCGCCGCGGGGCGCTGCTGCGACTTGACGGTCTGTAAGCCGCGCCCGACTGGCACCGTCTGCCGCGCCGCCAAAGGACAATGCGACCTGCCGGAATTCTGTAACGGCGTCGACTCAACCTGCCCTGCCGATTTCGCTGCCAGAGACGGGACACCGTGCGACGGCAACTTCTGCGCCAACGGTCTGTGCGGCTCCGCCCAGACTCAGTGTCAGTTACTCTGGGGACCGACGGCACGGGATGCCGTGAGTCTGAGGAATTTAATCACTCTCGGAAGCTCTATTAAAAACTACTAACGCTTGTATTCACTTTGATTGAATTGCTTCTTTTCCGTCAAGCTCACCTGACCTCACCTGACCTCACCTCACCTCACCTCACCTCACCTCACCTCACCTCACCTCACCTCACCTCACCTCACCTCACCTCACCTCACCTCACCTCACCTCACCTCACCTCACCTCACCTCACCTCACCTCACCTCACCTCACCTCACCTCACCTCACCTCACCTCACCTCACCTCACCTCACCTGTTTATAGCGTCTGAGCGAGACTCCTGAGCGATTCTGATTCGCTGTCTAGTTCACCATTAAGTAACACATCACACTTCTCCACCGCTTGCAGAGATCCTGGTGCACGTTAACAGACATGGAATGTGACAGGATAGAGTGCGCCAACACGCAAAGCGTTTACACTAACTCTTTTCTGAATTTCGGCAGTTGCATATATAGTTCATCAACAAGTGGTCCAATATTGTGCGAAATGACCATGTGCAACTACAATCCGGCGGTGCGCGGACCCGATCGAGTGCCAGACGGTGCACGTTGCGGAAACCGTACCGGCGAACAAATGTGCCTAGCCGGAGCTTGCCAATCCGCCTCGGAGATTCGTGCCCGAACCGCTGTGGCTGGCAATGTCACCTGCCACAACGGTGGCATCGTGAACTCGCGCGGCAACTGCCACTGTCCGGCAGGATTCGCCCCGCCCGACTGCCAGTTTGCCGGCAACGGTGGCAGCATCGACAGCGGTCCGCCCGGATCGATTGGCCTGAGCCCCGGCAGAGTTGCCGCTGTTGTCCTGGCAGTCCTGGCCAGCTTGTTATGCGTCGCAGGCTGCGTCTACTGGGTTGGATGTAGCGACTGTAAATGTGGCGTTTCTATGTGGCGAAAGGCCATCAAATGCTGCTGTCCCCGTCGTTCTTCTTCTTCGCCTTCTTCTTCTTCTTCTTCTTCTCCTTCTTCTCCTTCTTCTCCTTCTGCTCCGTAATTTGGGAATGCAGCCTTCAGATTTTGCAAACAGTTCAAACGATTCAAACGCCTCTCGAAAGACTTGAACGCATGACTTATAACTATAATATTTCTGTAATGATTTCAACATCACGAGTTCGGTAAAGACTCCAGCGTCTATTTATCGAGCAGTGATGGGGGCCTTCCGATTGCGCTTGTAACAATATAATTTTGCATCGAATTTATAGACACAAATAAACCGAATGCTTCTGAACATAGCTGTATTTTCTCATAGTTGGTCTGAAATCGGCACTTGGCCCCAAAAGAAACACATTAATTAGATAGACGGAATACAGGTTTTCTTCAATTTGAAAAGGTCACGATGAGTGGATCGAAAATAAATTTGAACCACATAATCCTTGAATAATTTTCAATCTTTTAGACAAAACGCAATCAAAGTTGGTCAAGTGGTTAAATTTGTATAAATCTGGATAGCGTTATAAAGGGACAGACAGACAGACAGACAGACAGACAGACAGACAGACAGACAGACAGACAGACAGACAGACAGACAGACAGACAGACAGACAGACAGACAGACAGACAGACAGACAGACAGACAGACAGATTCTATTGCCGTAACTCGAAAATAACGAAGAAAAGACGATTCAATAGTCCAAGCTAAACAGCTGATATATAAGTGTTAATTAGTTAAAAAGAAAAGGCGATGAATAATTAGTTCCCCTGGCAGCGCTTTTTCCGGCCCCTGCCACGTACTGTACCTAATTCAATTCAATATTCAATTCACAATTCGCACTGGTAATTTACTTAACAAATTCTCAATAACGTCAACACAAGAACAACAACGCGAACTCTACTCGATAATGCTCTGGACAACAACAAGACCTCACGAAAATAACATGATAATTAACACAAATAACTCCTGGACAAAAGCCAGATAGTCCATAAAACTAAACAAGACAAATAACGAGGCCCAATAACACAAAAACCTAACCCAAAGTCCCTAGTCTAAAACCGAGGCGACCAGCAAGCACTTCCGCACTATGGCACAACAATAGTTCTATTGTGCCACACCTATTGTCAATTCGACGGCGTCCCACCGATGATTGTCGGCGATATGGAGAGTTACTTCCGTGCTTTCCAACCCCTGTCTAAGACTCCGTCAGCAGTTGGCCAGACGTACCGAGCTCAGCGCAAGCTACTTACTGACGTGGGATTGAGTGTGGGTTTTCTTCGACTAGCTAGTTGGACCGGTTTACCTGTCCCGGTAACTATTACTATGCAACGACAGATAGAATGCGTAACAACACGGAAAAGAAAAGGAAGACAACAATACAACGGCTTCACAACGCAATAGTCAGTTATATAGTCAAACACCCGCCCCAGCCCCAGCCCGCCTAGCCCTGCAGGTCGACCCTGCCAGTTAACGAACTGGTCGCATCAGATTGGCTAGCCGTCTTCCTATTGGCTGGGCCCACCAGACCGGGGTTGGTCCGATACCTTGGCTGTAGAGCAGGGTGACCGACTGGTCGCGTGCGTAGGCCTGGCTGGGACGCGCATGTACTAACAACTAACCTACTATAAAATACATTATAATAAAGAATTAATTGTTATTGACGTGCGCGAATAAGTTACTTCAAGTAGAAATATACGCATTTAAGTTACAGCAAGCACACAAATACAACCGCTAACCTTCGTCTGAGTTCTCATCTCGAGCCTTTGCCCCTTTGCGTGGCTTTCATATCATTTTGTCTTCACTCAAAGAGACAAATGGAAGCAGAGCGTGAAGATGCCAAAAACAAAAGTGAAAGCTTAGCAAGCTCGCGAGGATCGAAGAGCGTTCCCTCGAAAGGCATAAGCGCTCTAATTTCTGCGTTGACTGCAATCATGCAACAGCAACAGCAACAACAACAGACACTTATGCTCCAAGACCAGCAGCTGATGGCTCAGCTTTAAACGCCACCACTACCGGCAGCCAGTTCTTTTACAATCACGCCAGCGGCTCCACACCCGGCATACCTGAGCGACAGTGTACTTCGCACCGTCTAGATGCCAACCTTCGATGGCGAGGACTTTCCAGCGTTCCAGTTTTCCTGCGTTCTGGAACTCTTTTAATCATCGCGTTGATAGCGTCAACATGTCCGATGTAGATAAATTCGAGACCATCCGTAGTCTACTCACCGCTGCTGCTTAACGCAAGCTCAACGGACTGGACTCCTGAAAGCCTGGTGCTTACCCCGAAGCGAGAAGGATTCTTCAACTGAACTACGGGGATCTGCAGGAGCACAATTGCGCGTGCTACAAACGCCTCCTTCACATGCCTACCCTCACCACAGTAGACCACCTGAATCTCGAAGAGTTCGCCGACACGCTGCGTCTGACTCTCGTGCAACAGACCCGTCTGGAAGAACCCGCTGCGGCCATGGACGCATACATCTTCGCTGTCTGGCCAAAGTAGCCTTAAACATTGCAGCTGGACACCTAGGAGGCTCGCATCAAGGCAAATAGCCCTCGCATGCTAACTATGGAGGAGCTTCAGGAACATCTAGATACCAAGCTCCGGGCCGACAGAAGCCGACTTATCACATTTCCCACAGCATTCGTAATAAGAACTTACCCTGCGTCTACTGTAACAAACACGGCCATAGTCATCTACGTATCTTCACTGCGACCAAATCGCCCAGTCCAGGCCCATCTGGAAGTTGTGAGAAAAAAGAGGCTTTGTTACAACTGCCTCGATGAGCACGCCTTGCGAGATTGCCCGTCCAACTTCCGGTGTCATGAGTGTCGTGCCAGTCACCATACCTCACTACGCGGAAACTCACACCAAAAGCAAACACTCTTCCCCATGCAGTTTTCATGTTTCAAAAACGAAGGCGAGTTCACAGCTGAAGCCGTCTCTGGCCTCTCATAGGTTCCCATGCAACAAGAGAACGCCACCAATGGAGCTGAGTTCACAAACGCAATTTTTATGCATCTCATCTACACATGATGGTCGCCTACAGCCAAAAATCATGTCTACATTTTCTGTACCGGCTGTTCTCATTCTGGCGACGTCGTTCGCATCTCAGCCCTTATAGATGGAGGCTGCAGTTTTACATGAAGTGACATCGCGTGACGTCTAACGCCACAGATTTTCGCGCGACTCAACCCAGTCAGCTCTGCGTGTCATTCTGAAACCCACCGCCGCGTTAGTGCCGAACTCGTGCGCATCAAACTAGCTGCACGAGATGGTCGACGCATGTCACTTAAGCTGGTTATATCCGTAGACCAGATCGCCCTAGCAATTCACCGCAAGCACTGAAGCTTCTCATGGACGTTCCGGCCTCGCTCCTTCATCTCCCATTCGGCGTCACGAATACTCCAGCCATCAAGGACACGCACTAGACCATTGATATCCTTAATCGGCAAGGATTACGCCAAACTTTTGATTGATCCAAGCGTTGGTGCGATCCCATTGCGCCCAGCTTCACGGCAAATCTCACGCCTTTCTGCGCCATTCTCACGGGATCTCTGACAGACACCGCCATCGGCTCATTGAATCCCACAACGCGAGCACGTCTCTTTTCTGAAATACTCGACTTGACGCTCTCGAAAAACTTGTCTAGCGCTCTTCCAGCCTGGAAGCTCTCGGTCTAATGACTAATTCTGTCTAATGATCGGTTTACTATAAGAAAAGGGTACGAGGAAGCGTCCCGCACTCCAAGACAAACCGCTGAGCAAGAAGCTTCTCGACAGAGTCACCCGCAAGAGCGGTCGTTTCTCGTTCGCCTTGCGCCACGTATCTACCAGATAATTTCGGACAGGCTTTTAAACACGCTCAGACAACCCATCAACGGCTAACGCCGGCCCCACACAACGCGAAGCGTAAATATGGGGAGTTCGAGAAGCGCAGGACTGAGGGCGTCCTCAATACAACTGACCCGCGAGTAGTACGGTCAGTATACTTCTTCCAGGTAGTCACAACCCAGTCTCTGATCATGCGCGTAAAACGCGTGTAACTGCCGCGTATATTTAGGCGTGTTGGTTTTACGTAGCTGAAACACGTGTATTTTACTCGCTGATCGCCATTGTGCTCGACTAACTCTCGCGTGAGGATCGCTCATCTGACCACATCTGACCACGATGATAGTTCCGCTCTTTAAGGAGGATTTCATTGTGGCGTCGTTGACGCAATTATCGATCGAATCATCTTACTATATCTAGTTTAGTCGATCGTGCATGAAATTTTCGAAGATTTTGCATGTGAGTAGCAATGAATTAATAGAACATAAAAATTGTTTTCTTTGACTGATTTATGTGACCATATTAAGCATGGATTGTGTAAAACAATTTAAAATTTGTTATACCACGTGGTAACAGTTACTAGTATCACAATAATATTTAAAAGCTGAAATTCCACTCCCTTAAATTTAATTAGTCGGCCACATTATACGCTCGTTGGGACAATACTTTTAACGCTGCTTTACTTTTTAGCCTGTTAATTTTTTAAGATATACTTCTTCGTATTAAAATAAAGGACGTTCATTAAAATATCGTGATGAAAATATAGTATTATACATTATACATTTATACATCTAGTATTATTCGACATTGCTATTTATTTATATAATTCGAATATCGATATCGCGATCCCGTAAGCAAAGAATAAATAAAATTATAGTATTGAAGTTCTATATTAAAATCTCCAAATGAATTATTTATAGAAAAATAAATAAAAAATAAAACCAAAGAAAATACAATTCTTTTTTAAATATGATCCCAAGCATATACTAAATCGTTAGCATTTTAAAATAAAGTGGCAGAACTCATAAAAAATACTTTTGGCAATAGAGTAAAGCACAGCGACTAGCTGCTTAAATTTTACTGTGATTTTTAATTGTGATAAACTTTGGTTTATTTCTTGAGGTATAATTGTTATAACTATCTAACTGGTTCTCATTTTTTAACAAATCATTTTACGTTTGACAGTAGTATATTGAAACGTTATAAAATACATTTTACTTCAATTTGTTTTCTTTTTCTTCATTTAAAAGTTCTTTTTTTGTTTTTTATTTGCTATATCATATTTTCTAGTACTTATGATACTTTTCTGATTTATTTTTTGCTTTCATTTATAAGAAGTTTTTTATTTATTATAAATCCAAAAATACACGGTTAAAAAAATCTAACATTTTCAGAGCAGCATAACAAATGAGCTACCACAGGCCAGGAAACACCAAGCAGCTAAGCTTTCAATACCTGGACGACTACATAAAACGTTTCGTTGGTCAGAAAACCGGCTTAGCAGTTCGACTCGATCTCCAGACCAGCTGGGTGGCCATCAAATCTCTCGAGGCAAATGGCTCCGTTGCTTTGGCAATGTTCTGGGCCAAGGTGCTGCAACATAGGGACAATTATCCCACCGATAAGGTACATTATAATCGATCAAGGGATAGTGAAACTGGCGCAGATCGGCTCCTGATTCGAGTCGATGACGTCACCATCAGTTTGAATCTGAGCAGCGGTCTGTTAGAGATCTCGGGTCCTCACGTGCTGCAGTGGCTCAAGAAGCGATTTCTGGGCCTCCTGAGAGCCTACGACGGCTTCAAGGACACCGGCGACTGGTACGGGGACGATGAATTCCAGGACGAGCTGCGGATCGACTCGCGGCCTCAGCTGCGGCCGACGCCGTTTGCCGCCGACAGCTCCGACACGACAGCGATTCCCGGCGGAATGCTCGACGGACTGGTGAGCTGCGAGATGGCTTTGAGATGAGATGAATTAGAATGAGATGAGATGAAATAGAATGAGATGAGATGAATTAGAATGAGATTAGATGAATTAGAATGAGATGAGATGAATTAGAATGAGATGAGATGAAATAGAATGAGATGAGATGAAATAGAATGAGATGAGATGGAATAGAATGAGATGAGATGAGATGAATTAGAATGAGATGAGATGAAATACAATGAGATGAGATGAATTAGAATGCGATGAGACGAAATAGAATGAGATGAGATGAAATAGAATGAGATGAGATGAAATAGAATGAGATGAGATGAATTAGAATGAGATGAGATGAAATAGAATGAGATGAGATGAATTAGAATGAGATGAGATGAATTAGAATGAGATGAGATGAAATAGAATGAGATGAGATGAATTAGAATGAGGTGAGATGGAATAGAATGAGATGAGATGAGATAAATTAAAATGAGATGAGATGAATTAGAATGAGATGAGATGAATTAGAATGAGATGAGATGAATTAGAATGAGATGAGATGAAATAGAATGAGATGAGATGAATTAGAATGAGGTGAGATGGAATAGAATGAGATGAGATGAGATAAATTAAAATGAGATGAGATGAATTAGAATGAGATGAGATGAATTAGAATGAGATGAGATGAATTAGAATGAGATGAGACGAAATAGAATGAGATGAGATGAAATAGAATGAGATGAGATGAATTAGAATGAGATGAGATGGAATAGAATGAGATGATTTGAGATGAATTAGAACGAGATGAGACGAAATAGAACGAGTTGAGATGGAATATAATTAGATAATATGGAACAGACGCGATGAAGTTGAGTAGAACGAGATGAGATGGAATGTAATCAGATGAGATGGAATAGAATAAGATGAGATGGAATAGAACGAGATGAGATGGAATACAATGAGATGAGATGAAAAAGTATTCGCTAATTATGGAAGAAATTTTCTAATAGAAAATCCCGCGAGAAACGAATTCAATACCTTCGCGTCCGCACACTTCCGCAGTGGCAGGGCCAGGTGATTGACTCAAGGCTTGAAAGGGCTAGAATTCCGTCCATACAGCCAACAGCAGACTATATCTGGCCAATGCTCAGATCCATTCTGTTCCGTTGGCTATCAGATGAAAACACACAGGTGTGCCTAATAACTACTCAACTGGACTCAAACGCCCTGGCTGATCTGTGCCGAATGGCGTGCAGCCTGAAGTCCACAGCGAGTTTCTCGTTAATCTGCGCCCCGTTCAAAGCCGACCAAATCAATGGCAAAGATTTGCCAAGCGTTCGCACTGTCGCTATGGACGGCTTCAGCGCTCAGGAACAGATGTGGCTAGAGTATAAACTGCTCAGACAGATCACCTCACCGATGGTTGCTAGCGGTGTCAACTTATTGGCAGGAATACGTCTGGGACAAGCTCAGGTTCTGCTTACATCGGCGCCGTTTCACAGCGCGATTCTGACTGCAGCTGACACGGTTGCCTCAAGTCGACGAGCTGATCTGCTTCAATATCTGCAGATGACTGAGAGCATGTTCATGCATGACTTTGTCCAGCCTTTGAATCGATCTCTGTAGAAACTGTACAGGATTTAACTCCTTTCTTGTATCGTAGGCCTTCAGTTTCTAAGAATCTCAGAGAATTATTATCAGAGAATTATGACTATTATTTGTTGCATCTGTTGCTTCAGATAATTCAAAATCCCGATTCTCCCGAAACCAAGATTCTCTCGAAACCAAGATTCTCTCGAAATCCCAAATCTCCCGAAACTCAGATTCTCCTAAAATCCTGATTTTCCCGAAACCCCTATTCTTCCGAAATCCCGATTCTTCCGAAATCCCGATTCTTCCGAAATCCCGATTCTTCCGAAATCCCGATTCTTCCGAAATCCCGATTCTTCCGAAATCCCGATTCTTCCGAAATCCCGATTCTTCCGAAATCCCAATTCTTCCGAAATCCCGATTCTTCCGAAATCCCGATTCTTCTGAAATCCCGATTCTTCCGAACTCCCGATTCTTCCGAAATCCCGATTCTTCCAAAACTCAGATTCTCACGAAATCCCGATTCTCCCGAAATCCCGATTCTCCCGAAACCAAGATTCTCCCGAAACCAAGATTCTCCTGAAATCATGAAAAGATCTAGATCTTCGAAATGACAAATTTAATATAGTTTTTCTTTGTCAATCTAATAGCTTGCAAAATATAGCTTCTTTCGGTTATGCTGTTCCCTATATTGTTGCTATGGTTTAGCATACTAACAACGTTTCACAGAGAAGTTGATTGTTTAACGATGTTTCGCAGATTTAACCATAGACTATTGGTTAGCTATATTGAGTTATATTTTGGAATTAAAACAAATCAAAACAACATTTCGCATTAACAAAACTAATAACGTGTTTTACAATACAAGCAATAAATATTACTATTCCGTTCACATTGTTATGGGACCTCGATATAGTTTATTCCCTATATTGAAATGACGAAACTTGGCGACTTACGTCCCTTTGATTTGGAAGCTGCAGTTTTCGAATTTTCCGTTGAAATTTAGGACGACTGTTGTTTTTTTCTCGCTGTCGTTGGCTGTCATATGCACAATCCCCGGCTCCGCCGCCTCAGCACTAGTGGCAGAGGCTCCGACGCTAGACTCGATTACCATCATTGGCGCTACAACATCGTCAGCACCTTCGGCAGCTCCGTCGCATAACGGCTTGACATCGGTATTCAAGTTACTTGTAGTTGCTAGTGGTCGCTCCAGCGCTTTACTTACAGCAATCGAAACTTGTTTAATGGACCGATCGCGTCTTCTCGACAAGTAACGCCGGACAGTCGACTTGGCCCTCTGCCCAGTAATAGTCATGATTTCGTCCAGCTTGTGTCCACATTCATGCAAATCCGAAATACGCGTGACCCGGATGCAATGATTAGTGTACATTTTTGACAACTGGCAGATCTCGCTCAGGTGACGCATGAAGTTAGCTAGCCAATTAATGCCTCTAACCTGGTTACTTGAAAAACGAAGGTTACCGCTTCCATCGTTTGCCAGTGGGCGTGGAAAGAAGGATGAATATTTTGTGTTCTCCGGTAGCAGCTTTAAGTAGTCGACGACAAGATCTCGCTGCTGTCCATAGAGGCGAGCTTGCTTTGCTGAGTTGTTCTTAGCACGCGTTGGATCAGTCGATTGATTCTTCGTTGGCAGATCTGGCAGGCTCAGATATGGTTGGCTATCAGCATCTATTCCTTCTACCAAGGTGCCCTTCTTCTTGAGATATTTAAGATGTTCTTGGCCGCGCTCACCTAATGTATAGAGTAATGTGAAGAGCACTTCATCCTGAACACGTTCTGCTGTGCTTCTATCAAAGTATTTCCGCAATCGCTCTAGGTCTCCTTCCTCAATTGGCGGATATTGTCTTCTGACAGCACCAGATCCATTGTATTCGCGTACTTTGACGCGTAGCATTCTATTAGCGGCAGCAAAGTCTCCTCCGGAAATGATATCCACAGAACGCTTAAGAACGATGCAAAAGTAGCGCTGAATGCCGGCACGGATGCAAACCAAGGACGCAGGTGCGTACCTTCCTCCGTCAGCTTTCTTTAACGAAAAGTAGTAGAAACGTAGAAACTCATTCAGCATGGTCTGCGAAATCGTCTCAGGGGACACTTCAGTTTGTCTTCGTAGAAACTCCACAAATGCTTTTCCATGTTGGAACATCTGTTCTCGCGTAGTCTTGGGTAGCGAATCGATTTCAATGCGATCGAGATCGTCAACCGACAGTGGTGCGTCACCAGGTAGATCCGGTAATGATATGTCCAGCACCGACTGATCTTCACGGGCGGGATCTTCTAAGAAGTTGACAAATTCCAGTAGATCAGCGTCCTCCGAGTGGTCCGTTGCACTCAGCATTGAAAGAAAATCCATTTCGCTAGCAGATACTCCGTTAAAAGAGTCGGTCGGCAAGTTTTTCCAATGTATTAGATGCATTTTTGGAATCAGTGCAGACAGTGAAACTTATAACTTGTAGTTAAACGCAAACCCTTTGCATTTCTCTACTCCTTTTCGCTCCAATAGTCTATGGCACAGCTTAGCAGAGTCCAACCTATGTATTCCTCTACTGCTTTTCACTCCATATGGCACAGTTGTAGCCATAGACAATACACACTCAGTGAAGTCTAGAACGTTTCTGATTCGATGAGGCATCGTTAAACAATCGGCATTAAACAATCGGCGTTAAACAATGCTTCAGCGTTAAATAATGCTTCAAGTCGAGTATGCCAAACCACAGTAACAATAAGCTTAGTCATATGGTACAATCGGTAAACAATAAGCAAAGATCACTCGTGGCTACGCCACTCGTGATTTTGCTTATTGTTTACCTCTTGTACCATATGAATAATCTCCCATTGCTATTTTTTAGAAAGAATTGAACAATGCTACTAATGGTAGTTTAGTTTGGGTCTGTACAAAGTGCATAAATTCATAATTTGAAAGAAAGAAATTTGGCAAGAAAATTTTTTCTCCTATCTGCCCTCGTTTATGTTATGGCTTCGTATTGTTGCAAATTTATCATATTGAAGTGATTGACAGTAAATCTAATATTTAGATTTCTTCCAAATAAATCATTTCACGAACTGCTGGACATACTGCATTCAGGGAGGAGTTCTTTTATCTGTATGTATAAAAGTGTGTTGCAGTTGTAAGTTATTTTAAGATTTGTGTGCAAATATCCCACAAGAATATATATATAGAATATTGTGTGGCATGGTGTAGAACAGTTAGATAACCTTTTGATAGGTACACTATCCTGTCTAAACATGGATTATCCGTTTAACAGGTACGTTATCCTGTCTAACAGGTAGCCTATCCTGTCTAACAGGTAGCCTATCCTGTCTAAAAGGTAGCCTATCCTGTCTAAACATGGATTATCCGTTTAACAGGTACGTTATCCTGTCTAACAGGTAGCCTATCCTGTCTAACAGGTAGCCTATCCTGTCTAAAAGGTAGCCTATCCTGTCTAAACATGGATTATCCGTTTAACAGGTACGTTATCCTGTCTAACAGGTAGCCTATCCTGTCTAACAGGTAGCCTATCCTGTCTAACAGGTAGCCTATCCTGTCTAACAGGTAGCCTATCCTGTCTAACAGGTAGCCTATCCTGTCTAACAGGTAGCCTATCCTGTCTAACAGGTAGCCTATCCTGTCTAACAGGTAGCCTATCCTGTCTAAAAGGTAGCCTATCCTGTCTAAACATGGATTATCCGTTTAACAGGTACGTTATCCTGTCTAACAGGTAGCCTATCCTGTCTAACAGGTAGCCTATCCTGTCTAAAAGGTAGCCTATCCTGTCTAAACATGGATTATCCGTTTAACAGGTACGTTATCCTGTCTAACAGGTAGCCTATCCTGTCTAACAGGTAGCCTATCCTGTCTAACAGGTAGCCTATCCTGTCTAACAGGTAGCCTATCCTGTCTAACAGGTAGCCTATCCTGTCTAACAGGTAGCCTATCCTGTCTAACAGGTAGCCTATCCTGTCTAAAAGGTAGCCTATCCTGTCTAAACATGGATTATCCGTTTAACAGGTACGTTATCCTGTCTAACAGGTAGCCTATCCTGTCTAACAGGTAGCCTATCCTATCTAACAGGTAGCCTATCCTGTCTAACAGGTAGCCTATCCTGTCTAACAGGTAGCCTATCCTGTCTAACAGGTAGCCTATCCTATCTAACAGGTAGCCTATCCTGTCTAACAGGTAGCCTATCCTGTCTAAAAGGTAGACTATCCTGTCTAACAGGTAGCCTATCCTGTCTAACAGGTAGCCTATCCTGTCTAAAAGGTAGCCTATCCTGTCTAAAAGGTAGCCTATCCTGTCTAAAAGGTAGCCTATCCTGTCTAACATGTAGCCTATCCTGTCTAACAGGTAGCCTATCCTGTCTAAAAGGTAGCCTATCCTGTCTAAAAGGTAGACTATCCTGTCTAAAAGGTAGACTATCTTGTCTAAAAGGTAGACTATTCTGTCTAAAAGGTAGACTATCCTGTCTAAAAGGTAGACTATTCTGTCTAAAAGGTAGACTATCCTGTCTAACAGGTAGCCTATCCTATCTAACAGGTGGATAAAGTCGAGGGTCGGTGGCAGAGCAGTCTAACGCGTTTGCCTCTCGCACCAAGGCCCCTGAGCTCGATTCCGCGGCGAGGCCGCATTCATTTGGGGCGCAGCCGCGTAGAGAAGGCTTGGTGGCTTGTCATGCAAGTTACGCCTTTGAGGGCGAGCCTCCAAGGCACAGTGAAATGTACACTGCCTGACGATGAGAAAGTCAGGGCAGATGTACACACCTGTGTGAGCGTATGCCTGCGTACGGTATCTGTGTGCGTGTGTGCTCAGGAATCAGCGAAATGGGCAGAATTGCCTCCTCGCTGGCTGCGGGTCTAGTGTCACCAAAATGATGTGCCACTGCCCGCAGCCCTTCTGCAGTTAATATTAATAATATTAACAGGTGGATTATTCTGTCTAACAGGTGGATTATCCTGTCTAACAGGTACTCGTAGATTATCCTGTCTAACACGTGAATTATCTTGTCTAACAGGTGGATTATCCTGTCTAACAGGTTGATTATCCTGTCTAACAGGTGGATTATCCTGTCTAACAGGTTGATTATCCTGTCTAACAGGTGGATTATCCTGTCTAACAGGTTGATTATCCTGTCTAACAGGTACTCGTAGATTATCCTGTCTAACACGTGAATTATCTTGTCTAACAGGTGGATTATCCTGTCTAACAGGTTGATTATCCTGTCTAACAGGTACTCGTAGATTATCCTGTCTAACACGTGAATTATCTTGTCTAACAGGTGGATTATCCTGTCTAACAGGTTGATTATCCTGTCTAACAGGTACTCGTAGATTATCCTGTCTAACACGTGAATTATCTTGTCTAACAGGTGGATTATCCTGTCTAAAAGGTATATTTTCCTGTCTAACTAATAGATTGTCCTTCTCTAGTTAGATTATCCTGTCTAACACGTGAATTATATTGTCTAACAGGTGGATTATCCTGTCTAACAGGTTGATTATCCTGTCTAACAGGTACTCGTAGATTATCCTGTCTAACACGTGAATTATCTTGTCTAACAGGTGGATTATCCTGTCTAAAAGGTATATTTTCCTGTCTAACTAGTAGATTGTCCTTCTCTAGTTAGATTATCCTGTCTAACTGGTGGATTTCCTACATAACAGGTAGATTATCCTGTCTAACCTGGTGGATTTCCTACATAACAGGTAGATTATCCTGTCTAACCTGGTGGATTTCCTACATAACAGGTAGATTATCCTGTCTAACAGAGAGATTATCCTGCCTAACAGGTGGAATATAAAAAACATAGCTTCACTTTTAAATCTAAAATCAACGGTTTAGTCGATGGCAAGAACTTGGCAAGAAAGAGAATTACTAGAGCTGTTTTTGCAGCCACTGAATGCTTATTCGTTTTCATTCAAGGCTTCAAAACAACTGCGCAAAATGCAGCATAACTGTTACATTTTAGCCTAATGAGAAAAAAGTTTTAGCTCTCGGAGTTTCCAGTTTTGGCACACGGCCCCCATGTAGTTCTCCCTTATAGGCTCTCAAAAACTGAACGACGGACTTTTGAAGAAGCTTTCAGGAATTCACGGGGGAGGAGGGTTGGAATAGCATTGGATGGAGGTTGGGATGTTGAGAGGAGACTGAGACAAGCTGACCGTGCAGATCCCAACTAGCTATCCATCAGAAAAAAACTGTTCATAACGGGGAGTTAAAATCAATACTCTATTTTTTTAGCGGACAATTTCTATATAAGTATCAAAATTTATTCTACATGGGATCTGTATAGATTATAGTTTGCACGCAGTTTGGTTTGGTCTCGGGGTTGAAGTGCTGATATATTCAGGCATTTCGTTCCCCCTGAGACTCAGAGACAAATAGAACTCCTCAATTCCCTTCCTCTGTCTCTAAAATGCCCAGAGTGCCTTGGTATGGGGATGAATCTCCCATTGGGGCAATAAACTACGGATGCGTTGGCATGGGCCATCTGCGGAGCATGGATAAAAAAGCTATAGCTCAGCCTCCCTGTTAGCTAGCAACAGACAGGCCACATATATAAAAGAGAAAATTCTTGGCAACTTGGAATTGGGAATAGCGAAAATTTTCTTCTTTTTTTTAGTATCGGCCAACAAGGAAGATTCTGGACCGCACTGCACATTTGTTTTATCCTTGACTCGTTGAATATGTCTCATCTATTAGTGCGTCGAAAAATACTTTACACTGTTCAGTTGCTAATTATCGCTCTAAATGTCATAACACCACTGGCTAATTGTGAGTTCCTTGAAAGTTATAACTTTCGTTACGCTGCGTAAATTTTTTTAAGAAAAAACACACTCTAAAAACTTTATCTGAGTGTCACGGCTCACAGTCCATGGACTGAACAGCTGTAGGCAAACTGTCAGCTACTAAAATTGGGGAATCGAACCACGGTGGGGCAGACTGAGAATTAAATTGTAGCGAAATTTTCTAGTCCCCTATGTGGGGAATACGATACATGTTCAAAGAGTTCTACTATAAGTAAGCTACTATGGTTTACGTCAATCCTTGATATTAAGACCTAGCTTAATAGTAATTAAAATAGTTATTTTAGTATAGGGTTTAAATCTGCTCTGACTTTCTCATCATTGAAGTTCGTTGCCTAGTGGTTAGAGCGTCGGACTCGCGACTTGAAGGTCCGGGGTTCGACTCCCGAATCCACTTAAACTACTTGTGTCCTTTCGCAAGACACTTAACCATGCATTGCTTTAGTTCAACCAGTTTGTTAAATTGCTATTGAGGGAGGGCGTCCCACCAGTCCATGGACTGAACAGCTAGCTGTACGTAGCCGTCAGATGCGGCGTGCTGTCGGCTACACATGTAACCCAATTTGGGCAGGTGTAATCAGTAATAATAACTATTATTAGGTACCAGTATCAGCTGCACCGAGTCAGAGTGTCACCTGCGTTTATCAGCTCGCAATGGAACAGAATGTGTCAGCGCTGATCTATCGCTTAGCATCAGCGTGCCCTACAGGTGCGCCAACTTCAGTTCCGACTGCATAGCAACCGTTGCTATGCCAATGTTGAACAATAAGAACAATGCTACAACAGAAATCAGCGGGCGGTGCGGAAATTCTACAGCTTCATTGTTGCTACAGTGGGACTCGGGAAGAATTCAAATGCGATTTGACTTTGAGCAGAAGGTATGCTCAAAACTGCTGCTAGAAAGGGACCATGTTTTAGTTCAATATGCTCTCCATGAGCAATAATCAAATCAGTTTTTTATATTTCTTTTATTTTCAGGATTTCTACAGCTCCCAGATCATGACAGTAAGGAAATGCGTGGCATTCTTATGAAACAAAGTTAAAATTGAGATTCTTTTTGTTCGTGTTTTTTTATTTTAAACATTGTATTTCAGTCCATCGCTGCTTACAATTTTATCAGCCGGGTTACTCTGAAAGTTGATTTGCGAGACTCCATCTTCACTAATGCCAGCATTGGACCAGGTAAGGCTTATAATTAGTGATTGACTTCATAGGCTTAATGTGCACAAAGACTATTCAAACTACTTTGTGCCTACTGGTAGTTTAAAGTAGTCCCTGAGAGTGCATTGATGAGTTTTACAGATGCCTGTTCTATTTATTTGATTTCACACCTCCAGTCTAAACCATTCGATTTCACACCTCCGGTCTAAACCATTCGATTTCACACCTCCGGTCTAAACCATTCGATTTCACACCTCCAGTCTAAACCATACGATTTCACACCTCCAGTCTAAACCATTCGATTTCACACCTCCAGTCTAAACCATTCGATTTCACACCTCCGGTCTAAACCATTCGATTTCACACCTCCGGTCTAAACCATTCGATTTCACACCTCCAGTCTAAACCATACGATTTCACACCTCCAGTCTAAACCATTCGATTTCACACCTCGGGTCTAAACCATTCGATTTCACACCTCCAGTCTAAACCATTCGATTTCACACCTCCAGTCTAAAACATTCGATTCACACCTCTAACTAGTCTAAACTATTGGTCTCGCACTATTTTTCTACTAGTATAATGTCAAACTTTCATTTTTTTCTAAGAATTAGTTAACTTTTGTCAGAATCTTCACCGATAGTGACATTCGTTAGCTCGGATCGTACGTTCTTGTTTGCTTCTCCTCTCGGCTTGACCTTCAAATGTCAGTCGTCCGAGTCGATTCGCCTGTACAAACTGACGGCTGAGCAGCATAAGCCTCTAAGAAATGGGATTAAAGTGTTAAAAAAATCCGACATAGCAATGGCAACTTTTCCTAAAGTTCGACTGGACGTGTTTCGTTCTACTGCCCCTGTAGGTGGCTTGCTTGAAGGACGTGAGTGTATATGATAATTTGTTATCACCATTTTATTGCAACCAGATTTTTTCCATTAAAGTCAATCACTTTCCTTTTTTGTAGCATTTCTCTGCGAAGCCGACTCAAACAAGCAGTCTAGAAGCACAACAATTCTGGTGATTTCCGGCCTGCTCGGCGTGTGCATGTTTGTTATAGTGTGTGGATTCTTAGCCACTAGATTAAATAGAAATTCAGGTTACTCCAGTGTAGATTGAATTTTTTTAAAGTAAAATATAGTGACCGATTTTAGAAATAAACAAATAAAAACATTACACAGTTTCATCATGAAACAATTGTTTTATGTCCAAAAGTACTATGATACTCAGATATTTTTGTAATATAATATAACTGCTAATAGGAGGTTTGTTATGATATTGCATACTGTAAGTGTAATAGTACATTGCAGCGACCTAAGTGTAGTTTTTGTGAAATGAACGAATAAATAATTTCATCTGCATTAATAAATTGTTTCTTTTTTGTCCTAATTTAGACCTGCGCAAGTAGGATAATGTACTGTATTTAAAATTTTGCGTGTCAAATTATATGTGACTTCAATTATCTCACAAGAAGATTTGTTTTAATTTATATATATTTTTCTTTATCTACGTTCAATACATTCACAATCTGTGTTACATTTTCTGTCGTTTTAAAGTTTTAATGATGCAAAATATTTTGTTGTAGCTCGTATTAAAGTACTTTTTTAATATTTAACGTTTTTGTTCCACTGAAAAGTGCATAAATTATTGTAATTTGATTTATATTAAATTATAAATATACATACCCCTCAAACCATACACAACAAATTAAATTATATATAACAAAACGCTTTTATATGCATTCTTGGTGTGCAAAAGCTGTGCAGTAAACTTTACAACTTCTTTCGTAAAATAAAAAATAAACATTATTTTCAATCATCATGCTGCATAGTTTCTACAAAAATAATATTCAACATTAATGATTAGTACATGTTCATTCAGTCGCAGCCTGCTACATGTCTGTTTACTACTGCTTCTACTACCAGTAGTGTAGGATAGCATTCTATATTTAGTTTAAATAGAGCAAAACACTGTACAGTAAAATTTTTGAATTGATATGTTTGAAAGTAAAGCTACTCTACAAAAAACATTTGTTTCTTCGCATAATGAAGCTTAAAAGTCCTTTACGTCCGATCTATAAGAAATTCAAAGTTGTGACAAGCAATGCTGTATTTTCACTAAAGAGCTCGTGAGATGGAATTTATTTGCACCCAATTTGAATTTTTCAGGCTATTCTTTGTCATAAATATAGAGCATGCCAATTGGAACCCAAAGCTAATGCCAAACAAAGAAAGAACGCGAATGTTTGTGTGCAATCTGCAATCACTATTCTGTGCTTCTGACTAGTTCCACTTTAATTAATATTTTTTAGCAATCTTTTTTTTCTCTCCTGATCCAGATTTATTTTTCCCCAAGATTGTCTAGCACTTTCTGCCATTTTCCTCCTATCTACTTCTCTCTCCCCTAGCTCTCCCTCTCACCCTGGCTCTCCCTCTCACCCTGGCTCTCCCTCTCACCCTGGCTCTCCCTCTTACACCTAGCTCTCCCTCTCACCCTGGCTCTCCCTCTCACCCTGGCTCTCCTTCTCACACCTAGCTCTCCTTCTCACCCCTAGCTCTCCTTCTCACCCCTAGCTCTCCTTCTCATCCCTAGCTCTCCTTCTCACCCCTAGCTCTCCTTCTCACCCCTAGCTCTCCTTCTCACCCCTAGCTCTCCTTCTCACCCCTAGCTCTCCCTCTCACCCCTAGCTCTCCCTCTCACCCCTAGCTCTCCCTCTCACCCCTAGCTCTCCTTCTCCACCATTGCTCTCCCTCTCTTCTAGCTGTGTGATGGAAATCAATCAGACACAGCATTCTTCTTTCACTAGCAATTAAAATGGCTTTCTTGCATCATAAGTCTCCAAATTTAGCTTAGCCGGCTCGTGAGTCTAGAGAATTAAAATGCTTTTTCGCTGCTAGCCAGATTGCCCAAGGTCAAATTTAGGATTTTACGAACCAAAATTTTTTGGGATGTGAAAGAGGAACTCAATCAAGTGAGACAGATTCTTAGGCACGAGTGTAAACCCTGAATTTTTGGCATTTTTATGGCATTTTATTCAACTCAAAATATAAATCAGCCAGAAATTCACAATCAGACCAAAATTCATAAAAAGCCCACAATCCACAATCTACAATCCACAATCTACAATCCACAATCTACAATCCACAATCTACAATCCACAATCCCAATCTATAATCTACAATCCTCAATCTACAATCCATAATCTACAATCCACAATCCCAATCTATAATCTACAATCCATAATCTACAATCTACAATCCACAATCCCAATCTATAATCTACAATCCATAATCTACAATCTACAATCCACAATCTACAATCCACAATCTACAATCCACAATCTACAATCCACAATCTACAATCCATAATCTACAATCCACAATCCCAATCTATAATCTACAATCCATAATCTACAATCCACAATCCCAATCCATAATCTACAATCCTCAATCCATAATCTACAATCGACAATCGACAATCCTCAATCTACAATCCTCAATCCATAATCTACAATCCACAATCCCAATCCATAATCTACAATCGACAATCGACAATCCTCAATCTACAATCCTCAATCCATAATCTACAATCCACAATCCTCAATCCATAATCTACAATCGACAATCGACAATCCTCAATCTACAATCCACAATCCATAATCTACAATCTACAATCCACAACCTACAATCTACAATCCACAATCTATAATCTACAATCTACAATCCACAACCTACAATCTACAATCCACAATCCATAATCTACAATCTACAATCCACAACCTACAATCTACAATCCACAATCTATAATCTACAATCTACAACCCACAATCTACAATCCACAATCTACAATCCTCAATCTACAATCCATAATCTACAATCCACAATCCCAATCTATAATCTACAATCCATAATCTACAATCTACAATCCACAATCCCAATCCATAATCTACAATCCTCAATCCATAATCTACAATCGACAATCGACAATCCTCAATCTACAATCCACAATCCATAATCTACAATCCACAATCCATAATCTACAATCGACAATCGACAATCCTCAATCTACAATCCTCAATCCATAATCTACAATCCACAATCCCAATCCATAATCTACAATCGACAATCGACAATCCTCAATCTACAATCCTCAATCCATAATCTACAATCCACAATCCTCAATCCATAATCTACAATCGACAATCGACAATCCTCAATCTACAATCCACAATCCATAATCTACAATCTACAATCCACAACCTACAATCTACAATCCACAATCTATAATCTACAATCTACAACCCACAATCTACAATCCACAATCCCAATCTATAATCTACAATCCATAATCTACAATCTACAATCCACAATCCCAATCCATAATCTACAATCCTCAATCCATAATCTACAATCGACAATCGACAATCCTCAATCTACAATCCACAATCCATAATCTACAATCCACAATCCATAATCTACAATCGACAATCGACAATCCTCAATCTACAATCCACAATCTACAATCCTCAATCTACAATCCATAATCTACAATCCACAATCCCAATCTATAATCTACAATCCATAATCTACAATCTACAATCCACAATCCCAATCCATAATCTACAATCCTCAATCCATAATCTACAATCCACAATCCCAATCCATAATCTACAATCCTCAATCCATAATCTACAATCGACAATCGACAATCCTCAATCTACAATCCACAATCTACAATCCTCAATCTACAATCCATAATCTACAATCCACAATCCCAATCTATAATCTACAATCCATAATCTACAATCTACAATCCACAATCCCAATCCATAATCTACAATCCTCAATCCATAATCTACAATCGACAATCGACAATCCTCAATCTACAATCCACAATCCATAATCTACAATCCACAATCCATAATCTACAATCGACAATCGACAATCCTCAATCTACAATCCTCAATCCATAATCTACAATCCACAATCCCAATCCATAATCTACAATCGACAATCGACAATCCTCAATCTACAATCCTCAATCCATAATCTACAATCCACAATCCTCAATCCATAATCTACAATCGACAATCGACAATCCTCAATCTACAATCCACAATCCATAATCTACAATCTACAATCCACAACCTACAATCTACAATCCACAATCTATAATCTACAATCTACAACCCACAATCTACAATCCACAATCCCAATCTATAATCTACAATCCATAATCTACAATCTACAATCCACAATCCCAATCCATAATCTACAATCCTCAATCCATAATCTACAATCGACAATCGACAATCCTCAATCTACAATCCACAATCCATAATCTACAATCCACAATCCATAATCTACAATCGACAATCGACAATCCTCAATC